>OX451736.1:1463766592-1464382274 GCA_948472305.1 Vicia faba | reverse complement strand
TTGTGTAATCAAGTTTGATTAGTGAATTAAGACCTCGTTGGAGAGAGGCGAAATCACCTTGGCGGGTGGATTGGAGTAGTTTGAGTTCAAACGAACCAGGATAAAAATCAAAGTGTTCTTTCCATTGTATTTCGTGATTCCAATTCAACCCCCCCTTCTTGTGTTTTTCACTTCTTCACGCGTGTGTGCCAAATCAGCACTTACACTTGTCTTGCATTATGTACATTTTGTTGTATTTACATTAACCGATGTAAAGTCGTACCAACGGTTGGGTGAGTGTGTGTTAAGGTGTTATGTGTGTGAAAGGGAAGGGATTCGATCCTTGACTCTTGCATATTATTTTTCCAGGTTTTGTTTGCAGATCTTGTGCTTTGAAGCTAGGCGCGTACATCATGCATTGTCATCTCACCATCGTTGGATCCATCAGCAACACATCTAGCGCTTCAGCATGAAGTGTCCATGCTGGACCCTCAAAGAGCCAGCCGTATGGAAACGTGCAGAGTCCTGGGCTCCCACTTTTTGGGCCTTAGAAATTTCAATCCTCACCCCCTTGGTTACAGATCAGCACCAGGCCCATTAGTTTTTATTTTATTTTATTATTTTATCTTATTATTTGCTTCATTTTAATCTTTTTTTCTAACAAATCATAAAAATCAAAAAAATATTAAATAGACTTAGGTTTTTTTCTTAAAATTTTGTAAATTAATTTAATTAATTATTTTAATTTTATTTTATCAATTTAAAATCAACTAGACTTAGGTTTATTTAATTAAAATATTTTCTTAATAAAAACACAAAAAATATTAGAATTAGGTTAATTTCATTTAATATTTATTTTATTAATTAAATTTAGACTTAGTTTAATTATTTTTCTTAATAAAAAATAAACAAAACCCAAAAAGATTTTTTTGTCTAATTAGAAATTTTTAGGGTTTTAGGCGTATCTTTCCCAATTCGCGCGCGTTCAATTTTTCCTTTCTATTTTTTTATATTTTTTATATATTTTTGTATCTGCTGATGGGATGTAATAGATTAAAATAACCGTTTATCGCTTTATTTATTTTCCCCCATTTGAATATGTAAATACCCCCTCCCCGAAGCGCTGTAATAGCGTAGGATTTATATTCCCGCACTTTAAATTTCTGCAAGATATTAACTGTTAGTAATTGTGCTTGTATGGAAATACTAATAACAAAATGCTAGCAAACCTAATAACAAGAGATAAATAAACTGAATTGAATAATTGACACATGCACCTCTAAGGTACGCCCACTTTGGTTGCTTTCGGAAAAACAATCATGTCCCTCGAGTCAGGGACGCTTTAACAAAGACCCGTAAATCAAAAGATCATAGTCCCGCGATGACCCTAAAGTTGCCTTTCGATAAATGATCTAGTCCCTAAACAAAAATTTCTAAAGCGTCTGTACATGTTGCCTTTATGACTGTACGTCCCTTCGAATGTCCCTTAAAACATCCAACGATAGGGCTACCTACTCACTAATAGTAGGATAACACTGTCTAAAGGATAAGAGGAAGAGAATAACTTTTTTGAGTACGAGTAGATAGTTGTTAGATGCTTGCTCAAATAAAACAAACTTTTCACACTTACACATTTCAAAAACATTTGCTTTATCAACACTCTTGAGGACTGATATAAGAGTTAACAGAAAGCAAATTTCCGCACTAAGGCATTTCAATTTTTTTTTTCAAAATACACAAAGCACAAGGTATTTCAAAAAAATGAGCTAAGCATCTAAGATCCCGTTGAAAACTACGGATGGAAAGGATGCTAACACCTTCCATTTCTATAATCTACCCCCTTACTCAAAAAATTCTCGAAAAGGTCTTTTTCTGTTCTTTTCACAGAAATGAAGACTCTGCTGGGGATACTTATAAAGTGGGGTTACCTTAGATTTTATTTTATCACTTTAAAATTACTTGTATGCTTTGCTTGCTTTATTTTTAAAGGGTTGCTTGGGTTATTGTTAAAGATCCTATACCCGGATCTGGCGCACCTTTTAGGTAAGTAGCAATAAATTATGGAAGTTGTACAGAGTAGACCGATATGGACGAAGTGATAGCTACATTAGCGTGATATTCTGGTTTGTACTAATGTTCCTTGAGTCAGTCAAGGATAACATTAGGCTTCCTTAGTGTCATTAAGCGCTAAATGACCTTTAGAACCTTTAATTGACTCATCCTAAGCCATTAGAAAGTAGTGAGATGGCTGCTTTGGTTCCAATTGAAGATTGGTTGATACTCGATGCTACACTCATTGACACTAGAATTTTGGGATATTCTATTCTCAATAATTCGGTGTTTAAGCTAGAATAATTCTTAAAAGAAAGGTCAGTGATATGATGCTCCTTAGAACCCGATTACTATTAATAGGAAAGGTTGAGCCAACTAAAACGTCAAGAGGGTACTTACCTTTAAAACTCATGCAAGCCTTTAAACTTAAGGTCTCTGTGTGACTTGTTTATGTTTGATATACTTGTGATTACAAATCATAATCATAACATCGTAAACATCATAACATGTCATGTACACTAACCATGTCAAGGGTTTGTGGATTTATCTCTTATCTATTTTATAGGTCATGGATTTAACTCGTAGAAAAACCATCCGAATCAATTTTGTAGAGATCCCTCCCAAACTCAAAGAAATGTTTTCAAAAGTTCCTGAAAGTTCATCATTCAACAAGAGATATGGTCATTTGCTCAGTTTGGTTACTACCAGTTTTGGCGAGGGTTTGATGAGTATCTTATTCCAGTTCTTCGACCCTAAGCACCACTACTTCACATTTCCAGACTATCAGTTGGTTCCTACGCTGGAAGAATTCTCCAAAATACTTGGTTTGCCTATATTGAATCAGATACCCTTTACCGGTTTTGAACAAGATCCAACTGATGAAGATGTTGCTATAGCTTTGCACTTGAAGCAATCTGATATTGAGTCCAATTGGGAAAGAAGGAGTGGAGTTAAGGGCCTCCTCATAAGTTTTCTGATGAAGAAAGCTCATGTATTCCTAGACGCTATGAGTTACCATTCCTTTGAAGATGTCTTAGCTCTCTTGATCCATGGGTTGGTTCTGTTTCCCAATTCAGTACCGTTTGTAGATGTTAGTGCTATCAACATCTTCCTTGCTCACAACCTAGTGTCTACATTGCTCGGGGATATTCTGCATTCACTCCATACCCGTACCATGAAGAAGCAAAGGACTCTTATGTGTTGTATACCTTTACTCTATAGGTGGTTTATTTCGAACCTTCCTCGATCAGTAATGAAGAATGAGTTAGGTTTAAGATGGAACCAAAGATTAATGTCTCTTTCTCACTCTAACATCTGTTGGTTCCCTCGCTCCCAAGAAGATTTCTCTTTTATTGATCGCTACGAAGAATTTCCCAATGTGCCACTCCTTGGCATTAAAGGAGGCATCACCTAAAACCTCTCTTTAGCTTTACGTCAGTTTGGTTATGCTCGGAGGGATGGTCCTCATGATATTCTCATTCAAGGTATCATGTTCAACTATTTAAATGATATGCAAGGTTATCATCAGAGGTTCATCCGCTCTTGGAGAATGGTTAAGAAGACTTATAGCAGGACTCTAGGGCACAAGGAATCCATCCCTCTAGAGCCATACCTCAAATGGGTGCGAGCTCGTGCTCAAAATCTTATAATGCCATATGCTGCTATCCTACCAGTGATTTCATAGCCTATTATTCAAGGGGTCGAGTCTCGCATCATTATGCATCCTGATATGCCAACAAACTTCAAAGAGTTGCAAAAATCTTAGATACAGCTCAAAGAAGAACGGGATACATTTGAGCCCCAATTCTATGCTAGTGAGAAAAAGGTGTTGAAATTGACAAACCAGCTTCACGAAGAGCAGAATCTCAATGCCTACATTAGCACCAAAAGGAAGCGTCCTTGGGAGACTTAGGAATCTTAGAAGTTTCTTATTTGTTATTCCTTTGTAAACTTTGATTTCATTTGAACTTACTAATAAAAGTCTTTGTTTCTGTTTTGGTTAAAAGAGTTTAAATCCTATGAGGACCTTGAAAACATTGCATAAACATATCATACATATCATCGCATGAGCATGTATTTCAAGACATGTTTCTTATTCTTTTCACTGTTTATTTCAGCAAAAGAAATGGCTCTTGAATAGACAGTGAAGGACCTCCAAGCTTAGAACGCTCAGTTTCAGCAGATGTTCCTAGCTCTGGCCCAGGGGAAGGAAGACCTGAAGTCTCTTATCATCAAAGAAAAGACCAAGAAGGCAAAGAAACCAACTGGTGTATTAAATCTGGGAAGAAGGATCAGAGGACCGGTTAAGAGAGCTATAGATTTTGGGACCCCGTCAAATGAGGGGGACAATCATGAAGAGAAGCCAGTGGAAGAAAACAACAATCCAGGGTCTGAGGAAGATGAACCTGAGTATTCTGAGGAGCAGTATCCTCCTGCTGATGATAAATATAAATAGCTAGAGGATCGACTCAATGCTATGGAGATCCAGAGGATACCCGGGCTAGATTTTGAGGAGCTGGGACTGATTTCAGGGGTGGTCATCCCATAAAAATTCAAAGTTCCTACATTTGCTAAGTACGAAGGCGTCTCCTGTCCTAAGCTGCATTTAAGGTCGTACGTCAGGAAGACTCAACCCCACACTACTGACAGGAATCTGTGGGTACATTTCTTCCAGGAGAGTTTGGCAGGGACTCAGTTGGAATGGTTCTATCAATTGGAGAGAACCAATATTCGCAATTGGGAAGATTCAGTTTCTACTTTCTACAAGCAGTATCAATATAACATTGACCTCACTCCAACTCGTACGCAATTGCAAAGTATGTCTATGGGTTTCGACGAGGGTTTTAAAGATTATGCCCAAAAATGGAGAGACCTTGCAGGAAGAGTCCAACCTCTATTGTCTGATAGGGAGCAGGTGGACATGTTCTTGGGCACGTTATCCGGGCCATTCTTTAACCATCTGATTGGAAGTTCTTCTGCTGGGTTTACTGAATTGATCTTGACTGGCGAACAGGTAGAAGCTGACATTAAAAGTGGTAAAATATAGAGAGATACATCCTCCAATACTACAAAGAAAACTTTCACTGGAAAGAAGGAGGTCAGTGTTGCTTATGGCCCAAGAAATCATAACAAAACTGAGCGTCATCTGACGGTAGGGGATGTTATGATTTTCAATCCTGCCTCAAACCAACAACTAAATAATCAGCACAGACTAAATCCGCCTAGAAGACAATTTACTCGGATCAACATGACCCTATCCTAAGTTTTGCCACACCTGCTGAAGTCCAATTTGGTAACTCTGAAGGAGGCCTCGAAGAATCCTAATTATGCCTCTCCTCGCTACAATCTGAATGCTCGATATGCCTACCATTCTGAGACTCCGGGGCATGATAGAAATGACTGTTGGGCGTTAAAGAACAAAGTACATGATCTCATTGAGGCGGAGGAGATTGAGTTTGACCTTCCCGAGACACCTAACGTAATAACTGCGCTAATGCCTAAACATGGCCAAGGTGTCAATGCTATTAATGATGACCATTTTGTTTCTTCTGTGGATGAATTAAATACTCCTCTTTTGACCGTTAAAGAAAATCTATTGCAAGCCGGTTTATTTCCGGGATGTGGTGAAGGTTGCCACTCATGTATGTCTCTACCAGATGGCTGTTTGTTACTGAAGATGGGCGTCCAGCACCTGATAGTTAACAAAGAAATCCTGTTCAAGAAAGTTCCTCTTCCCAGAAATTCATGTGAAGATGTTTTGATAATCACCATTTACGACAATCCTCCCAGGGTCTCCACCAAAAGACCCGTCAGGATTACATCTGTTCCAAAGTTTTCTCCCCTAATCATCATTATGCCGGGGCCAATACCATATTCCTCAAATAAAGCTGTTCCCTGGAATTATGGGGCTGACGTCTATTACCATGGCATCAAGCAAGACCTGTTGGCTATTAAAGACAAAGTTATTGAAGGTACTGGTCCTGACGTCGACAATATCATTGGGACCAGTAAGATAACAAGAAGCGGAAGAGTTTTATCTCCCGAGATCTCTCCAAAAATTGTTGCTACTCCTGTGATCATTCCTACTATTGCTCCTGCTAATACTCCCATTACTACTCCTGTGATTATTCCTGTTGCTGCTCCTGTCAGTATTCCCATTGCCACTCCTACTATTAGTCCTGTTGTTATCCCTACTACCGAGTCGGTCGAGACTCGGGGCAAAGGGGTATTGGTTGAACCTGTACAAACGATGGCGCATCCAAAAGCCATTCCCGAGCTTCTAAAAAAGAGATGGAAGAGATTTTAAAGATGATTAAGAAGAGTGATTATAATGTCATGGAACAATTGGGGCAGACCCCTTAAAAATATCAATGTTGGCCTTACTTTTGTGATTTGAAGCCCATGCCAAGGATTTAGTAAAATTCTTGAAGTCCACCCACGTGCCTCAAGAGACCTCCGCTGATCAATTCGAGAATTGTGTGGCCAGCCTGACTGCTGATAATGGACTAGGATTCTCTGATGCTGACCTAACTCCCTAGGGAAGGAAACACAATGATGCCCTGCATGTCTCTATTGAATGCAGGGGCACTACATTAGCCCATGTTCTGGTGGATACAAGTTCATCACTGAATGTATGACCCAAGAATGCTCTAGACAGGTTAGATTGCGAAAGGCTCACACTAAAGCCCAATAACATTATGGTGATGGCCTTTGACAGTTCTAAATGAATGGTGCATGGGGAGGTGGGCATCCCTATCAAAGTTGGTACTCAAACTTTTAATTCCACTTCCTATGTGATGGACATCCTCCCGTCTTACTCATGTTTATTGGGTTGACCCTGGATCCATGGAGCTGGTGCTGTGACTTCCACCCTACATCAGATGCTGAAGTATCCAGTCAATGAGAAAATTATCACAGTCCATGAGGAGGAGGAGTACATGGTGACCCACCTGAACTCTTTCAGGTACGTTGAAATGGACGGCGAGTTCATTGAGACCCCCTGTTAGAACTTTGAGGAGGTTCCACAGACTGTTGCTGCAACCAAGATCACTACCGGTGTTCCTAAAACTATTAGACCTCCACTGAAGATGGCTTCTCTTAAGGATGCCAAGGAGTAGTCGAAGAAGATAAGTGTATAATTTGGGGCCAAATTTCGGATATTCCCTACAAATCTAACAAATTTGGTTTGGGTTTTACTTCAGGAGTCCAAAGAGTTGTTCGTCGTGCTCGTACCGGGGGACCACCTTTACGGATCAACAACCATGGAGTCAATGCCCTAGAAGACAGTGATAGTGACCATGACCTGGACAAGTGGATCTTCCCAACCATCAGCGGTGGACTCAGCAATTGAGAGGCTAAAGATTTTTTTCCCATTACTTTTATTCAAAAGTAATTTGTCTTTTTGTTTTAAACTATGTAATATTTGAACAATTGAAACATTAAAGCCTTGTGTCTTACCCGAGGCACAATGGTCTATTTGTGAGGGTCATTACTTCATTTTCATATGTCATCAATAAAACATTGGACGTTTCACATACAAATTTTATGCTCTTTGTTTTTCTTTTCTGCCTCTTTACTTTATCAAAAAATATACAGCTATGCTCTTACATACACCCACATATCAAACTACAGATCCACATCTACTCTGGATCCCATTGATAACGGTTCTGCTATTTCTCATTATGAATTTGAAAATCCGATCTATCAAGCCAAGGACGAATTTAAGGAAGATTGTGAGGTACCAGGAAAACTTGCCAGACTGTTACAACAGGAAGAAAGGGCAATACAGCCTCATGAAGAGCCAGTTGAGACAGTTAACTTGAGTACTGAAGAGGATAAGAAAGAAGTCAAGATATGCGCTAATTTGGAGCATAGTGTCAAAGAACGGTTAATTCAGATGCTACATGGCTATGTTGAGGTTTTTTCTTGGTCATACGAAGACATTCCGAGACTTGACACTGATACCGTGGTTCATCGCCTACCTACAAAAGAGGTATGCCCTCCAGTGAAACAGAAGGTTCGTCGTATGCGGCCAGAGATGTCAGAAAAGATCAAGGTTGAAGTCATGAAACAGTTCAACACTGGTTTCTTAGCCGTCACCTCTTATCCATAATGGGTTGATAACGTGGTTCCAGTACCGAAGAAGGACGGTAAGGTACGTATGTGTGTGGATTACAGAGACCTGAACAGGGAAAGCCCCAAGCATGACTTTCCGCTGCCCCATATTGATGTTCTAGTTGACAACACCATACAACATAAGGTATTCTCCTTCATGGATGGCTTCTATGGGTACAATCAGATCAAAATGGCACCTGAGGACATGGAGAAAACGACCTTCGTCACACGATGGGGAACTTTCTGTTACAAAGTTATGCCATTTGGGCTGAAGAACGTTTGGGCAACCTATCAGCGTGCTATGGTAGCTTTGTTCCATGATATGATCCATCACAAGATAGATATTTACGTTGATGATATGATAGCTAGGTCTCAGACCATAGAAGAGCACCTCGATCACCTACAGAAGCTATTGAAAGGTTGAAAAAGTATAAACTGAGGCTGAACCCGAATAAATGCACCTTTGGAGTAAGATCTGGTAAGATCTTGGGATTCGTTGTCAGCAACAAAGGAATTGAAGTTGACCCTGCAAAGGTTAAAGATAAATAAGAAATACCAACTCGTCGCACTGAGAAGGAGGTCAGGGGATTCTTGGGACGCCTAAACTACATAGCCAGATTCATTTCCCATCTGGCTGCTACTTGTGATCCAATCTTAAAATTATTGATGAAAGATCAAGCAGTGAAGTGGAATGACGTCTGCTAGAACGACTTTGACAAAATCAAGGAATATCATCAAGAGCCTTCAATTTTGATGTCTCCAGTTTAAGTAAGACCTCTGATCATGTATTTAATAGTATTAGAGAACTCAATGGGGTGTGTGTTGGGGAAACATGACGAGTCTGGTCGAAAAGAGCATGCAATATACTACCTTAGCAAAATGTTTACCAACTGTGGAACAAGATACTCACTTCTTGAGAAAACTTGATGCGCTTTGTCATGGGCTGCTCGCCGACTAAGACAATATAGGTTGACTCACACTACTTTGTTGATATCTAAAATGGATCCTATCAAGTACATCTTTGAGAAGTCCGCTCTCTCCAAAAGAATAGCAAGATGGAAAATGATCCTGACCGAATACGACATTCAGTATACGACCCAAAAAGCAATTAAGGGAAGTATAATAGCTGATCATTTAGCTCATCAGGCTATGGACGACTACCAATCCATGAATTTTGAGTTCCCGGATGAGAACATCATGTTAGTAACGGATTGTGAAGAACCTGGACCGAATGAAGGACCTGAAAAAGGATCCAGATGGACTATGGTTTTCGAAGGAGCTTCTAACGCTCTTGGAAATGGAATTGGCGTTGTAATCTTATCTCTTGAAGACTGTCATACTCCTTTCACTGCCAGATTATGTTTTAATTGTACCAACAATATGGTTGAATATGAAGCATATATTATGGGTCTCAAAGATGCTATCAACTTGAGGATCAAATTCTTGAGTGTATTTGAAGACTTAGATCTAGTAATCAGTCAAATCAAAGGAGAATGGGACACGAAGCATCATAATCTCATCCCGTAGAAAGAGCATGTGTTGACAATGATTCCATATTTTGAAGAAATTACCTTTGAGCATTTTCCACGAGAGGAAAATCAACTAGCGGACGCGCTAGCTACTATGTCATCCATTTTCAAGGTCAGGTTGGATAATGAGGCTCCTCAGATCACTATTGAGAGGATGGACGAACCAACATACTGTCACAAGATTGATACTAAAGAAGTAGTGGAAAAACCTTGGTTCCACGAAGTCAAAAGATATCTCGAAGCCCAAGAGTATCCTGAGGGAGCTTCAGTCAATGATAAGAAGTTCCAAAGAAGATTCTCTGCCAAGTTCTTCCTCAGTAACATGATCCTCTACAAGTGCAATCGTGATTCTACCTTCTTTCGGTGTGTAGACAAGAGTGAGGCAGAAAAGATTATGGATGACTTGCACGAAGGTACCTTTGGCACCCATTCCAGTGGGCACACGATGGCTAAAAAGATCTTACGGGCAGGATACTAGTGGTCCACTATGGAAGCAGACTGTTATCAGCATTCATAGACTTGTCACAAGTTCCAGATCTATGCTGATAAGGTACATGTGCCCCCGGTTCCTCGAAATGTCCTGACTGCTTCTTGGCCATTCGCAATGTGGGGCATCGACATGATTGGAGAGATCAGACCTATAACTTCTAATGGACATCTCTTCATCCTGGTTGCAATTGATCACTTCACAAAATGGGTCGAGACAACTTCATTTTCTTTTGTTACCAAGAACGTTGTGGCCCGATTCATTAAACATAACCTTATCTGTCGATACAGTATTCAAGAAAGAATCATCACGAATAATGATACCAATCTCAATAACACCATGATCACCGAGCTCTGCACACAATTCAAGATCCAGCATCATAACTCTTCTCCTTACCGGCCGAAGATGAATGGCGCAGTAGAAGCTGCTAATAAAAATATCAAGAAAATCATACAGAAGATGACAGTGACATACAAAGACTGACATGAGATGTTACCATTTGCTCTCCATGGTTACCGTACCAGAACACACATATCAACAGGAGAAACTCCTTTCTCTTTGGTATACGGTATGGAAGTTGTCCTACCCATTGAAGTCTAGATCACTTCCTTGAGAATCATGAAGGATGCAGGGATGAATAAAGACAAGTGGATTCATACTCGACTTGACCATTAATCCAGATTGATGAAAAGAGGCTCACGACTGCCTGTCATGGTCAGATGTACCAAAAACGTATGGTTAAACCTTTTAACAAGAAGGTCAGACGTCAGGTATATCGGGCCAGTGATATGGTAATCAAGCGCATTATATTGCCACTAGGTGATCCCACGGGAAAATGGACTCCCACATATAAAGGGCCATTTGTAGTCAAGAACATATTTTCTGGTGGAGCTATGTTCTTAACCACTATGGATGGTGACGGCATTCTGCACCCTGTAAACGTGGACGTAGTTAAAAGATACTATGCATGAACAAAGACCCGCTAGGTTGACTGGCCTAGGGAAAAATTAGGGCATCACGGTGAACAAAAAAGGTTCGGGCAAAAATTAGGGATATACATAAAAAGATCTGTACACCCGGAAAGTCGAAAACCTGAAAAGGAGGCTTGGGAAAAAAAGGGTATCCTGGTAGACTGAAAACCCGAAAGGGAGGTCTAGGCAAAATTTATGGATTTAAAGCGTATAACTATGTCCCGCTGGATCACCTTACATCCATTCTTCAGTATCAACTATCGAGCTCAAGTGGTACTAATCAATCCAGTCAGCTTTGGACAAGCAACGAAAGAGATGTGACGCTCAAAGACATAAAGGCAATAGCAGAATGGGAAACTAAGGGGATTATTTCACATAGCTGTTTTTATTTGTATACTATTTTTTGTATAGTTTCCATTCCTACGACGACATTCTCTTACTAGGATGTCCGTCTCCTTGTACAAAAACACTTATTCAAGTTAATACAAAACTATTCCTTTGAAAGGTCAAAACTTCTGTTTTTATTTTTCTATTTTGCGTGTGAAAACATCCATTGATTATTTTTGAACATATGCATTTGAATGTGATTACTGCTTACAAATATACACCTAAAAACATAAAGACAGTTGCTAATTACTTTAAGAAACATGACAATATCCAAAGGCCATCCATAAAATCCCCGCGGATATTTCCTTCAGCAGACACCTTGTCCAGCTTATACAGAAGCAGAGACATCCTATTACAAGGTCACTGCTATATTCTCAGTATGCAACCTAATGGTGTCAGGTTCCCATATCCCTAGCGGAGCAAGAATCTACAAATTACTGCTCCAACATCTAAAAATTTCCCAGTGAAATCGCCAAGCTTCTCAGGATTCTCTAGCAGGATTTCAACAAAATCCCCAAACGGTTCATGGAGTTTACCTTCCCCAATAGAGTTTATTTCTATAACAACGGAAGTTCATCTCCCAGCGTTTCATCTTCAACAAATTTGAAGACCTACATTCTCCCCCCTGTAACAGTCAGGGATTTATTTTCCCTAATTCCACAATACAACAATGGAACAATTGACACGTTCATACATTGCATTCATACATCATTTCTACAAACATCATAGCGTATACAACACAAATGCATATATGACAATTTCATTTACTTTGAGAGCATCATGTAATTCATACATCATGACATTACATTAAACTGACTTTACCTTTTCAGGTTGAATTCGTAGACAGACGAACACTGTCAACTTATACACCAGGTAAAAGATTAATGCTCAAAACCAGACGGGGAAACTATCTACACGACCAAGTGGTATGAACTCCTGGAGCAAGACAGGTTTACCAAGAAATACAGCAGGCCACAAATTAATGCCCGAAGCTAGACGGGGAAACTATCCATGTGACCAATATTGTCAAGTTCCAGATTAATACCTGTAACAAGCCAAGACAACTATCTGTGGACGACCGATTGTAGATTAACACCTGTAACAAGCCAGGAAAAATATTTACATGAGGAGATTGAAGATTAATACCTGTAACAAGCCAGGAAAACTATATTTCTTTCTCAGGTCAGATATTAATACGTGTAACAAGCCATGAAAACTATCTCGATGACCGATAAAAACCAAGTTCTAGATTAATATCTATAACAAGTCAGGACAACTATCTCTGGATGACCGATTGTAGATTAATACCTGTAATAAGCCATGAAAGCTATCTACATGAGGAGATTAAAGATTAATACCTGTAACAAGCCAGGAAAACTATCTTTCTTTCTCAGGTCATAGATTAATACCTGTAGCAAGCCAGGACAACTATCTCAGTGACCAACAACTTTCAAGTTCTAGATTAATACCTGAAACCAACCAGGACAACTATTTGCGAACAACTGATTTGTAGATTAACACCTGAAACCAGACAGGAAAACTATCTACATGACCAGACGAAGCAATCTTACACGGGTTCCTTCTCATCATCCGGAAGCGGTCTAACACGGACTTATCCTGAAGTAATCTTACACGAATTCCTTCTCAACTTTCCAGATGCGGTCTAACACGGACTCATCCTGAAGTAATCTTACACGGATTCCTTCTTAACTTTCCAGATGCGGTCTAACACAGACTCATCCTGAAGCCGCCCCACACAGGCTCCTTCTCATATATCTCTGGATGCAGTCTAACACTGACTCATCCTGGAACAGCCCTACACAGGCTCTTTCTAAAAAACTTTCAGGTAACGATTAATTCCAATATCCCTAACAAGTTATTGTGAAACTTGGACTTCAACCAGAAAAAAACAAACTATCATCTCTCCAGTACAGAGATAACTCCTCAGTAGAGCCTTGGACAACTGAAGTTCCTATATTCTATTCCCCACAGAACTTTCCTCAAGCAGGAGAACAACAAAAAACCACATTCCCCAGCGGACTCCTCCTCAGACAGCAGGAACCCCCAAAGGGACCATTTATGAAATCAGCATATACTTTGGATGGCTCCTTTAAGCCCATCTATGACGACTCTCTATCATCTTCTCCAAATGGAATCTATAAGCCCATTCCTGACGGTATCAACCGACAATGTTACTTCACGTGAGTGCAAATTTCTGTGCACTCTAGTGTTTAATTCTCTTCCACCTTCAGATCACGAAAGGCATACAAGCCAATCTAAATCTTCAGGTTTAAGAAGATTGAACAGGGGCAGATGTTGTACCCCAAAATTTGTCCTCCCAATTCTACTCAAGGCATGCTTCTAAAGGTCCTCAATTGCTCAAGGTTGACCAAGAATTGACCAAACAAATTCTCCTCCTAAGCAATGAACCTCTAATTAGGGTTTCACTTTTCATCAAGATGTGTGAACTCCAAAGGCCTCAAATGTTTTCCGTTGTCCCAATATGCCTTCAAGATTGTCCATGACAAGTTTCATGCCTTACACTACAAGTTTGCTCAGTCAATTGCTCAAGTGTTGAAAAATCAACTGTATTAGGTCAAAAGTCAACTGTGGCCCATGTACAGTCAAACTTCAAGGTTTTTGGTCAACATCAACAATTTGAAGTGATATCCATCATTTTATCAAGGGTTGATCATGATTCCTCAAGAAATATTCCTAATCTATCAAAAGTAAAAAATTGCTAAATTAGGGTTTCTATAGGAAATGTCAACTGAACTTTGTCCAGGCATAACTTTCACATACTTCATCCATTTTCCCCAAAAAAAGCTCATTTTGAAGAGGATCTCATTCCCTACAACTTCTCTTTTTTCCTCAAGATCAAGAGATGCACCATTTGAAAGATACAAGCCCACACATTACAAGTCATTTTCAGAAAGTCAACAAAAGGCACTTTTTGTCAAGACCATTTACATCAAGATAAATTATTCAAATGAAAAATTTATTAAAAAGAGGGATTGAAGTAGACATCTTGAGATTTCCAAAAAGTCAAAGATAATCATCAAGAGATCAAAATTGAGCAAGTTATGGCTTGCCCAAGTTGGGAAAATTTAGGAAATTTCAAGAATTATGCATTGAGCAAACTTAAACTTTTAGGTCAATGGCCTAACTTCTTGGACTTCAAAGGTCTTACTAACCTTGCAAAGGACCTCTAATCTCATTTTCACACTTCCTTGCCAGTTTTATCTATTTTGTTCATATTTATTTTAATTTATTTCAAATAAATATAAAATAAATTGCAAAATGTATAGAGATGGGCCTTAATCTTTGGGGTAGTGATTTTGGTCAGCCTTGGGCCCAAGATTTCGTGCAAGGATGTCCAGGTTCATCCAATTTTGAAAATGGCATGAAATCTCCATTTTTGGTATTTTTTTCAAATTATGATCATGGTTTAAAAACAATGTTTATGAGGGAGATTATTTCCATACAACATTGCTCCCTCCTTCTCCTCTATATAAGGATTGTTTTTGCAAATCGAAGGGACACGACAATTGCTTGAGAAGAACCACACGAAATTGCCAAAAATTCTCAAAGTTATGAAATTCAAAACTGAATTTCCAACCATCATTTATCCAAACCAAGCGTGCTATATTCTTCCTAGAGGTCCCAAAAGCCTTCCCCATTCGTGAGGCAAGCCCAACGTATGCCAGAAAACCCTCACATTATCACTTTTATCGGTAACTTTTTCCTTGATCTCAAACTTTCAATATATGCAGTTTTAACAAGTTCAATGCACATATTCATGTTTATATTATTGTCTTGATTTGTTCTAACGTAAAACATGAGAGAATGGATGCAAATTTAGGGATTTGCCATTGTTAGAGTTTTGAAATGGCCAAGACACGAACAAGACAATACATGCCATCTCAGGCCAAATAGCCACCACCATTGAATTCGTAGACACTAAATTAGGAGGGTAGTGTCATTTTCGTTTTCGTTTTCTTGATATTTCACAGGATAGACATTTTGGCCAACCGGAGGGGATGACCAGAGCCACCACCCTCGATGGCTTGACCAGCATGGACCATAGCATGGCAGAAAGCAATGATTTGATTGGTTATTTCAAACACATGAGGACTCATTGGAGCGCGCGTGTCTGCAAATCAGCACTTGCACTTGTCTTGCATTATGTATATTTTGTTGTATTTACATTAACGGATGTAAAGCCGTCCCAACAGTTGGGTGAGTGTGTGTTAAGGTGTTATGTGTATGCAAGGGCAGGGGTTCGATCCCTACCTCTTGCATATTATTTTTCCAAGTTTTGTTTGCAGATCCTATGCTTTGAAGTTAGTCGCGTACATCATGCATTGTCATCTCACCATCGTTGGATCTATCAGCAACACATCTAGCGCTTCAGGATGAAGTATCCATGCTGGTCCCTCAAAGAGCCAGACGTATAGAAACATGCAGAGTCCTGGGCTCACACTTTTTGGGCCTTACAAATTCCACTCCTCACCCCCCTTGGTTACTGATCAACACCAGGCCCATTAGTTTTTATTTATTTATTATTTTAGCTTATTATTTGCTTCATTTTAATCTTTTTTTCTAACAAATCATAAAAATCAAAAAAATATTAAATAGACTTAGGTTTTTTTTTTATTTTTAAATTTTGTAAATTAATTTAATTAATTATTTTAATTTTATTTTATCAATTTAAAATCAACTAGACTTAGGTTTATTTAATTTAAATATTTTCTTAATAAAAACACAAAAAATATTATAATTAGGTTAATTTCATTTAATATTTATTTTCTTAATTAAATTTAGACTTAGTTTAATTATTTTTCTTAATAAAAAATAAACAAAACCAAAAAATATTTTTTTGTCTACTTAGAAATTTTTAGGGTTTTAGGCGTATCTTTCCCAATTCGCGCGCGGTCAATTTTTCCTTTCTATTTTTCTTTTTTTATATATTTTTGTACCTGCTGATGGGATGTGATAAATTAAAATAGGACTGTATCGCTTTCTTTATTTTTTCCCCATTTGGATATGTAAATACCCCCTCCCCGAAGCGCTGTAATAGCGTAGGATTTAAATTCCCGCACTTTAAATTTCTGCAAGATATTAACTGTTAGTAATTAGGCTTGTATGGAAAGACTAATAACAAAATGCTAGCAAACCTAATAACAAGAGATAAATGAACTGAATTGAATCATTGCACACATGCACCTCTAAGGTACACCCACTTCTGTTGCCTTCGGAAAAACAATCATGTCCCTCGAGACAGGGACGCTTTAACAAAGACCCGTAAATCAAAAGATCATAGTCCCACGATGACTCTACAATTTCCTTTTGGTAAATGATCTAGTCCCTAAACAAAAATTTCTAAAGCGTTTCTACATGGTGCCTTTATGAATGTACCTCCCTTCGAATGTCCCTCAAAACATCCAATGATAGGGCTACCTACTCACTAATAGTAGGATATCACTGTCTAAAGGATATGAGGAAAAGAACAACTTTTTCGAGTACGAGTAGATAGCTGTTAGATGATTGCTCAAATAAAAGAAACTTTTCACACTTACACATTTCAAAAATAACTTTAAGAAACATTTACTTTGTCAACACTCTTGAGGACTGACACAAGAGTTAATGGAAAGCAAATCGCCGCACTATGGCATTTCAAAACATTTTTTCAAAATACACAAAGCACAAGGTATTTCAAAAAAATGAGCTAAGCATCTAAGAACTCATAGAAAACTACGAATGGAAAGGGTGCTAACACCTTTCGTTTCCATAATCTACCCCCCTTACTCAGAAAATTCTCGAAAAGGTCTTTTACTGTTCTTTTCACCCTTTCCTTTGTTGGATAAAAGAAAAGCCGATGACGACTCTTGCTTACCGCAACATTTGCAAACAAAAACGTAAAACTAGTATAAACAGTCGGTTCTGCCACCGTATCACACACATCGACTATCTCATCCATAACTCGATTATGACACCTGAATTGCATGTTGGCTCAAGGATTTTTAACATGTACATAAGCACCCTGTAATACGGTGGGCGAACTGAGTTTATTGGTTTTGCGTTTGATCGCAAATGTTGCGGTTAGCAAGAGACGCCATCGACTTTTCTTTTATCCAACAAAGGAAAGGGTGAAAAGAACAGGAAAGACCTTTCGAGATTATTTTTTGAGTAAGTGGGTAGGTTATGGAAAGGGAAGGTGTTAGCACCATTTCCATCTATAGTTATCTAAGGGCTCTTAGTTGCTAGCTCACTTTGAAATTTTTTTTGTGTAAGTGTGTTTTGAAGATATTTTGAAATGTCGCCTTAGTGCGGAAAACTTTGTAATGTTTCTCGTTTCGGCGAGAATGTATACAAAGTGTTTTTTGTCTTCAAAAATATTTAGAAAAGAGATTGTGTATGTGTGAAAATTGTTTTGTTTATTCTTATGAGCAAGCAACTATGAGCTATCTACCTACTCAAAATATTTTTATTCTTTTACTCATTTCCTTTAGATAATGTTATCCCACTATTAGTCAATAGATAGCCCTGTCATTGGATGTTTTGAGAGACAGGCGAGGGTCATCGTACACTCACGAAAGCAACTGGTATTACCCTAAGGTTTTAAGATCGTTTTACTGAGGCAACGCCGAAAGGGTCATCGAGGGACTTATGATATTATAACGAAAGGATTATTGCTAAAGTCTTCTACGTTCGAGAGATGTGACTGTTTTATTTCGAAGGCAACAAGCGAGGGTACCTTAGAGGTGCGTGTGTGCGAGTGTGTTGTGTTTCAGTTATTTATCTTTAAACATTTTGGTTTTTCTACCATTTGTTTTTAGATCTTATCATGCACACCTATTAACTTTCATCTAGCAGTTAATATATGTACAAAAAACAAAAGTGCGAGAATTTAAACTGCGCTATTACAATGCTTCAGGATGGGGGAATTACAAACGAAAAAATGGGGGATAAGAAAATGTAAAGGTCCTAGATTAAGCTATTACAATCCATATGTAAATCCATAATATTTGTAAAAATAATAATGCGGATAAATAAATAAACACACAGAGAGGAGAACGCCCTAAAAATTTCTAAGTGACAAAAAGAAAGAAATATTTTTATTTGTTTTGTATTTTTGATTAAGAAATATTTGAGCTAAATTAAGAAATCCCTAAGTCTAATTAATTAATTAAAAAAATGATTAATAAAAATTAATTTAATTAAATAACTAATTCAAATTATTTTTATGATTTTGATTTTATAAATATGAAATTAATTAATTTATAGAAAAAAGAAACTGAATTAAGTTAAATAAAACAAAATAAGATAATAAATAAAAAATAGGTGATTATGGGCCAGATTGCAACCAACAATCAGGAGGTAAAAATCAAAATTCTAGGGCCCAATCAAGAATTTATGGCGCTGCAAAGTAGCAAATAGGGGGTGGAAGTCATAAAACGTTCTAGGCCCAATAAATCAGAGCCCAAACGCTGTGCCTGATTTGGTGAAGACAATCTTTTGAGGATCCACGGTGGGAATGCATCCTTGGAAAGCTGGATCTGCCTCTGTTGGCATTTGATGGCCCAGATGCGAAGGCCCATAACATGTACGTGGATCTCTCTAATACTGGATATGGGGAGGAAATGTGCGAACAAATAAAACACAAAACATGGGGAATGAACCCAGGCTCTTAAACTTTACACATGCGTGCTTTACCACTAGACCAGCCTGCTCATTCATTAGTTATGACAACATGATAATATCATATAGGAAAACAAATCGGAAATTATTTAAATAAAAAATACGCGCCCAAGTGGGGGACGTATTATTTTGAATGAGCGAATCAGGGAGCGTGATTTTGACACGCAAGCTCGGGGAGGGTCAAACCACCACACACGGTGGTTGACCCCCTTCTTATTCGGCCAAGTGAAATTCCAATCTTCACAAATAAGCAAAATCACAATCCCAGATTCTGGCTACCCCCCTAATTCACATGTGTTGTACCCCAAAATTTTCCCTCCAATTTCTCATTGTTTTCTCATCACAAAGCCCTTAAAGATTAAGATCCAGTTAGGGTTTCATCTGCTCAAGACTTCTCCTTGCACTGTTGACCCAAATTAGGGTTTGTGTTTGCACAGAGGTGTTTTGACCTAAAATGCGTAAGATGACTTTCATGCTTCATATTGGACTCCCAAGTTTATCCATATCAAGTTTCAAGTCTTGATTCCAAGTTTTGCCCAGTCAATTGGACAGTTGACCTAGAAATTACCTGTATTGGGGAAAAGGTCAACTGTGGCCAATTGACAGTCAAACCTCATGAAAATTGACCCACATCAACATTATGAACTCATATGGACCATTTGATCAAATTTGGATCACAATTCCACAAGAAATTTGATCAGATCACCAAAAGGGCAAAATGGTCATTTTTAGGGTTTTGACTGCACAAAGGCAATTTTTGACTGTTTGACCCAACCAAAGGCAAACCAAGCTCACATATGGACTCAAGGACCACATGGAATTATCTTGACATGCTCAACAAGTTCAAAAGATCGCAAATGCACAAGATTGACAGTTGAATTTCCCAGTCAATTGATCAATTTTGACTGTATACTGAAAAGTCAAACTTTGACTTTTTGGTCAAAATCAAGAGTCAAGATCCCTTTTTCATCAAAACATGCCAAATCATGAAACTTGTTCACCAAGAAATCAAAAAATGCAAATTAGGGTTAGAAATGAGAATTTTTCATAACTTAGAATTTTTCTAAGTTATGAAAAACCCTAATTTTTCCCCAACTTTGCCCCACTTTCTCACCAAGATTCATTTGGATTCAAACAAAAGTCAAAACATGAAAGTTGTAGCTTGTTGCATAATCTACAACTTTGATTCACAAAGTTTTCCCAAATGAAGCTTGTATCTCAAGTTACAATTTTTGGAATAAGGGTACTAAACCATTCTTAACTTAGTAAAATGTTAACCTATTTTGGCAAGGTTTTCTACCTAACTTCAAGTCCATTTTCCATACACTTCCACTTGGAATTTCAATTTGCATTTCAAAGATGGTTGTAGTACACATACCAAGCTTTCCAAAATGTCCAAGAACTCATCAAACAACCTCATAACTTGAGAGAATCGAATTTCACAATATGGCAAAAACTCACTTTTGAATTGGTCATGTACATGTTCATAACTTATGCCATTTTCAAGTCAGCTTAGTTTGTGCTACATTACAGGTCCTTAAACCATCCAACACTCAATAATTTAATGCATGTTCATTATGTTAAAGTGTTGTTCTATGAGTTCAAGCATTACATACAAGTTTAATCCATTTATGGAAAAAGAAAAATGACCATTTTTGCAAAAGCAAGCTTTATGTCCAATTGAAAATCCAACAAGTACAGATCAAATCTAATGGGCACAAGATTATGAGCATAACACACTGATCAAGGAGGAGTTTTGCAGCATGATTAAGGGGCCCTCTACCTTCCTAGAACACAACTTGGCTTTTGTTGGCTTAAGTGTTAAGAAACATCCCATATCACAACACATCTATGATCTCAGCATTAGAACACTGAAGAAAATATTGTACACACATTCTAATCATCCTAACCAAGCTGAAGCACGACCCTAAGACCATCAATACCTCCCCATTGCCAAAATCACTCTCAAACTGCAAAAACAGAGCTACCTCTGCAGATTGAGTTCCAACTCTCAATCCTTTCAAGCATTCTTGCCCAAACCACTTCAGACACCTTCCCTACCATCAATCCAAACTATCCAAAGCATTAGAAGCAACCTGTAACTCCTCTAATCCTTTTGGCCATTTTCACTTTTCTGATTTGCAGGTGAAGTGCTCCAGCACGATTCAAAAGGTTTCAAGACAAAGTAAAGCTTGGAATAGCATCCCTGGACATCAAGGAAGCCATACCAATCATTACCTTACACTGAAAGCTTTTCCATTGCCAGATAGAACTTCAACTGAACAGGTAAGTTCATGAGCTCGTATCTCTCTTATTAGGCATTGTTAGCTTTAGGTTTGTGAAGAGAATATGTCACATTCATAGCCCTGAACATGCCCATGTAGTTAGATTTCATTTATATCATGTGTGCTGCAAGAATTTTGAGTCTGAACATGACAT
Organism: Vicia faba; assembly: GCA_948472305.1. Lineage (NCBI taxonomy): Eukaryota > Viridiplantae > Streptophyta > Magnoliopsida > Fabales > Fabaceae > Vicia > Vicia faba. Next base: position 1,464,360,615 of record OX451736.1, on the reverse strand, counting down.
AAAACTTAGGTCAGGATTTGGGAATGTCAAAATTCTCTCTCATTTCTGAGAGTTAGGATGAGTTTCTTATATATTTAGAATTGTGATTCAATGCTTAACATTTCTTATGTTGGAAGTTTGTGCAAAAAATCAAAGAATCCAGGTGTTTGAATTGGAAGAACAGGCGCGCGTTTTTTTGATATTTTCTGGCCAGAGGTTGAAGAAAGGTTATCTGGGCTGGGCTTGTTTTATATTTTCTTTTCACACACTCTTTTCACTTTGACACCCCCTGAGCCCATTTTGTGTATTCGCATGATTTTTTGATTTTTCTTTTTTCATTTTGACTCATTTATTTTTGTTTATAATATAAAAAATATAAAAAGTATTTTTCTCACCATTTTTGAATTTATAGGCATTTATTTGTTTAGTTTAAGTTATTTGTATATATATATATATATATATATATATATATATATATATATATATATATATATATATATATATATATATATATATATATATATATATTATATATATATATATATATATATATATATATATATATATAGTATATATATATATATATATATATATATATATATATATATATATATTATTTAGAATAAATAGGAAAAATAATGCATATATACTTTCTTTTCTGATTTTATTACATTTTCCCCTTTGAAAATATTTTATACAAAATACACTTTTTTATATAAATATTAAATATTATTATTTTTATATGTATAGTATTTATCTAATAAATAATAAAGATATATATATATATATATATATATATATATATATATATATATATATATTATATATATATATATATATATATATATATATATATATATATATATATATATATATATATATATATATATATATATATATATATATATATATATATATATATATATATATATATATATATATATATATATATATATATATATATATATATATATATATATATATATATATATATATATATATATATATATATATATATATATATATATATATATATATATATATATATATATTATATATATATATATATATATATATATATATAATATATATATATATTATATATATATATATATATATATATATATATATATATATATATATATATATTAATATACTTAGGGCAAAAATACTAAAATACATACATTTTTATTTTATTAATATTTGATATGGAAAATACTTTTTTTTATGAATATACTCATTTTATTTTATTTTTGTATATAATTATTAAATATTATACATATTAAATAGTTAATATATTTATTTTAATAAAAATTAGGGTTTTACCCTTAAAATACAAAAACTCCAAAAATAATACCTTTTTTATTTATTTGACATAAATAATACTTTTTTTTCATACACATAAAAAACCTTTTTTTTGCATTTTGCATCTTTATTTTATTTTCCATTTAATTTATGCAATCAATTACTTGTAAATATGCCAAAAATGATGTAATAGCTAGGTTTAATTTCTTTGTCTAAATACCCCCCCCCATTTGAACATTTGTACCCCCTTCCCATATGGTGTTGTAATTGTGTAGGAATTTTAATTTTCGCACTTTATCGCTTTCTAAATACACCATGCTAGAATTAGGGTTTGTATGCAAATAAAAAGAACAAAATAGTTTGACATAATCTCAAGATAATCAAAGCATGAAAATGGACAACACATCTCACACTTGCACCCCTAGGGTATTCCACTTGTTGCCTTCAAATAATTGGGCCATATTGCATGTTAGGTTTCTTTGGGTAAAAATAAACAATCAAATGATCATAGTCCCTCGATGACGCTTTCGAAAAGTTGCCTAAAATGATCAAGTCCCTTTCAAAGAGAAATTGCCCAAAGATACTCAACACTATTGTAATTATGGTTTAAACGATGACCCGCGCCCGTCCCTTTCACCTCCTAATACAAGATTGTCCACCAAATGCAATGGTGGAACAAAATTGTCAAAAGGTTTAAAACATAACAAAAATCTTTGAGAACTTTAGGGTAGATAACTCTTAGGTACTTGTCAATTTGTAAAAGAAAACACTTGCCTATTTTCAAAACCACACTTCACAAACACTTTCAAAACAAACTTTCAAAAACCTTGAAACATCTTTTTAAAAAGACAAACACCTTTTGTAAAACATTCGAGTAAAGAATTGTTACAAGGGTAGCCTATACAAGGCATCTTTTTCAAAACCTTTTCAAAAGTCACACACAAAGCACCATTTCAAACAATTGAAAACCAAGGCAAGTTGATCTAAGAAAGTACCTAAGAGCCCATGGATAACCATGGATAGAAAGGGTGCTAATACCTTCCCTTTCTATAATCTACTCCCCGAACCCAAGAAAAATCTCAAAGGTTTTTTGCTGTGCTTTTTAAACCTTTCCTTAGGATAAAATAAAAAGTCAGTGGCGACTCTTGCTCAACCGAAACATTTGCGAAAACAAACGCAAAACCATAGTCAGTTCTCCCACCGTATCACAGAACTGGCGTCTCTGCTGGGGACAACTTTAAAAGTGGAGTAACCTTAGGGCTTAGATCACCCTCTTGCATGACTAATTGTTTGATTTGGTTGCTTTATATCTTGGCTCTATTGTTTGGGTTTGCAATCCTACACCCGGATTTTGGGAAACATTCATAGATAGCAATACGTTGTGGAAACTGTGCGGGGTATACCGACACGGTCGAAGCAATAGCTATATTAGTGCGACATATTTGTGAGTACCGGTAACCCTTGAGTTCAATAAAGGAGAGTACGGGGCCGCTGAGTGATGTCACTAAGCACTAATGACCTAGAACCTTACTTGACCATCTTGGCCTTTTATTAGGAGTAGTGAGATGACCGGCTTTGGTGCAGTCCGAAGTTGGTAGATACTCGATACTACACTCATTGAGGGTTATTTTCTTGGAATATTTTGGTCGCTAGTTAAGTGGCTAAACCAAAACAATGAAAAATGAAAACAATCCCGTGATATTGAGCTCCTTAGAACCCGGTTACTATTTATAGGACAGGTTTTTAAGCCAACTACACTCAAGAGGGTACTTACCTATGAAACCCCATGCAAGCCTGAAACTAGGGTTTGGTGTGATTTGCTTGTACATATGTGCATACATCATAGACATCATAAAACATCATATGCATTCACTAACCATTTCAATGGTTTTGGATCTTCATCTTTGTTCCTGTTTTGTAGGTCATGGAAATTCCTCGCAGAAACACCATTCAAGTCAACCTTGTGAGAGTCTCTCCTCAACTCAAAGAGCTCACCTCAAGAATTCCGGAAAACTCATCCTTCAGTGAAAGACATGGTAGACTGCTCAGCTTAGTCAACACCAACATTGAAGAAGACATGATGAAAGTGCTATTCCAGTTCTTTGACCCTCTTCACCACTGTTTCACTTTCCCTGATTACCAGTTGGTACCCACTTTGGAGGAGTTTTCTCAACTCCTAAGAATCCCTATCCTTAATCAACTACCATTCAACGGTACGGAAAAGGAACCAAAGCCGGAAGATGTTGCTCGAGCATTACATCTACAACCATCCGACATCAAGGGGCATTGGGAAAACAGAAGCGGCGTCAAAGGATTCTTAGCAAAATTCTTGTTTGAGAAGGCACAAGAATGTTGGAACTCATTGGACCTACAAGCCTTTGAAGAGATTGTGGCACTCCTCATCTATGGATTGGTCTTGTTCCCAAATTCTGACCAATTGATAGATGTCAACGCCGTCAAAATCTTCTTGTCCAGAAACCCAATACCAACATTGCTTGGGGACATTCTTCACTCATTTTACACACGAACAATGAGAAAGAGGGGTGTTCTAATGTGCTGTACTCCTCTCCTTGCAAGGTGGTTTATTTCGCACCTTCCACAATCTGTCCTGAAGAATGACCAAGGCTCAAGGTGGTCCCAACGGTTGATGACTCTTACCCACTCTGATGTACATTGGTGTTCTCGGTCTAGAGAAAATGTCATCATCGTCGATCGTTGCGGAGAATTTCCTAATGTTCCTTTACTTGGAATTAGAGGAGGTATCACCTACAACCCTTGCCTGGCTTTAAGGCAATTTGGATATGCACGAAGGGATGGCCCTCATGATATGTTGATTCCTGACCTAGTTTTTGACTTCGACAACGATGCGCAAGGACTTCGCCAAAGATTCATCAGAGCTTGGGGAAGACCCAACAAGGTTGATAGCAAGACTCTGGGACACAAGAACTCCATCCCTCTTGAGCCTTATCTCAAATGGGTACGAGCCCGAGCCCAAAGTCTGATGATGCCTTATCCTCATGTTCTTCATGTGATTAAAGAGCCCGTCAAGGAAGGAGAGGTTCCCTACACCATCCTACATCCAGACATGCCTACATCGTGGGAGGAAATGCAGAAAAGTTGGATTCAGCTCAAGGAGGAACGAAATACTTTTGAAGCTAGCTTCTACGCCTGTGAGAAGAAAGTTCTAGAGCTTACCCGCCGACTCCATGAGCAAGAGGCCCTCAACACCTACATCGCACCAAAGAGGATGCGCAATGTCTTTTTGCCTTGAGAAGTTATTTTGTAATATTTGGCCCATGGGGCATTTATGTACTAACAAATTTCTTCTTATTAATATGACGTGCGTTCTTCTTTGTCTGAAACAATTTTGAATGTTCTGAATCCTTGAATGCATTGCATACATAAGCATACCATTCATCATGTGCATAAGCAGGTCTCACTCCAGGTTTCCTTATCCGTCTGCTGTTTATTTCAGTAGGATGGATCTTGAGCAAACAGTCAAAGACCTGCAAGCTCAGAATGCACAGTTCCAGCAACTCCTGATGACCTTGGCTAAGGGTCAGGAGGATATCAAGACTCAATTGGGGAACAAAGACCCAGTGAAAAAGAAGAAAAAGAGACTCGGGGTGGCTACTTTAGGGAGAAGATTTGACGGAGAAGCTCGGAGGGTGCTTGAATTTCCTCCTATTTCTGATGAAGGAACCAGCAAAGGAGGTGGAGCTGCGGTACCTTCCGAGTCCGATGCGGAAGAAGAAGAGGTCGAAGAGGATGAAGATTATTCTGATCAACAGTACCCTCCGGCTGATGATAAATACAAAGGGTTAGAAGACAGGTTGGCCGCCATGGAGCTACAAAGAGTACCGGGTTTGGATTTTGAAGACTTGGGTTTGGTCGCCGGGATTGTGATTCCCCCAAAGTTCAAAGTGCCAGTGTTTGTGAGGTATGATGGGCTGTCCTGTCCAAAAATGCATCTCAGGTCCTACGTAAGAAAGATCCAACCCTATACGGCAGATAAAAACCTTTGGATTCATTTCTTTCAGGACAACCTTTCTGGAGCTCAGTTGGAGTGGTTTTATCAGCTAGAGGGAACCAGCGTCCGAAATTGGGAAGATTTGGCCACCGCTTTCTACAAACAATACCAGTATAATTCTGACCTTGCTCTTACTCGTACCCAACTCCAGGGTATGTCACTAGGAACAGGCGAGGGATTCAAAGAATATGCACAAAAATGGAGGGATTTGGCTGGCAGGGTGCAGCCTCCTTTAACCGACCGTGAACTTGTTGATATGTTTCTAGGGACCCTATCTGGGCCATTTTTCAATCATCTAATTGGTAACTCTTCCGCAGGGTTTACCGATTTGATCTTAATGGGTGAAAGAATAGAAGCTGGCATCAAGTCAGGAAAGATTCAGAAGGGTGTCGCTGCAAGTGTCGAGAAGAAACCTTTTAAGAAGGAGACAGCTGTGGTATATTCTCAGAGAAGAGCAGGGAAGACGGAGCGTCGGCCAACTGTGGGGGCCGTAATGATTCAAAACACTCCGAGTGAGCAGCCTCGCTATAACCAGTCCAGACCAAATCAACAATGGCTGGAACGACCACAACGGCAGTTCACCCGCATTAATATGACTCCAGCGCAAGTGCTTCCCCATCTGTTGAAGTTGAATCTTGCCACCATCAAGGAGGCACCAAAGAATGTGAATACGTCCTCTCCGTATTATCATGCTAATGCTAAATGCGCCTACCATTCAGACAGTGTTGGACACGACACCAATGATTGTTGGGCACTCAAGCATAAAATCCAAGACCTGATAGAGGCGAAGGAGGTGGAGTTTGACGCTCCAGAGAAGCCTAACGTGATATCTGCACCCATGCCGAAGCGCGGCCGAAATGTCAATGTTATTGAAGAATATTTGTATGTTGCTGATGTCAATGATCTGACTACTCCATTGCTAACCATTAAGTTGAATTTGTTAAGGGCCGGGATCTTCCCGGGATGTAAAGAAGACTGCTATTGTTGTTACTCTCTGCCGTTTGATTGTCCGTTACTGAAGGAAGGCATCCAAGGCCTTATGGATAGTAGACAAATTTTGTTTGAAAAAGTTTCTGCTGTTCCAGTTCATACTGAAGATGTCTCAATCATAACCATTTACGCCAATCTTTCCAAGGCCGTCAAAAGACCTGTTAAGATTACACCAGCTGCGAAATCTGTTCCTTTGAAGATAACAATGCCAGGGCCTGTTCCCTATGTTTCTGAGAAGTCCATACCATGGAACTATGGCGGTGACGTCTACTACCATGGTATCAAGCAAATCGAAATAACTGCAGAAAGTTCAGATGGTGAAGAAGCCAGCATTAGTAACATTGCAGGCACTAGCAAAATCACCAGGAGCGGGAGAATATTTTCTCCAGAGATTGCCCCTCCAAGAGCAATCTTTGGACCCTCATCAGCTAACAAGGTCATCCCGGCACCAATAAAACTCTCTGCCAGAACCCCTTTAATTGAAGATGTTGTTGTTCCTAGTACTGTCCCTCCTACCACTGCTGACAAAGGTAAGGGAATCCAAGATGAGCCCGCCAGGACGAGGGCTCAACCCTTGGTCATCCCGGAAACCTCCAAGAAGGAAATGGATGAGATTTTGAGGATAATCAAAAGAAGTGATTACGATGTGGTAGAACAGCTGGGGCAAACCCCCTCAAAGATCTCCATGCTGGCACTGCTACTTTGCTCGAAAGCGCATGCTAAAGCTCTGATAAAATTCCTGAAGGCAGCCCATGTGCCCCAGGAAACCTCTACGGATCAATTTCAAAATTGCGTGGCTAGCCTGACTACGGACAATGGATTAGGGTTTTCCGACGCCGACCTAACTCCTAAAGGAAGAAACCACAATGATGCTTTGCACATTTCAGTTGAGTGTCGAGGAACCACTCTCGCACATGTCTTGGTTGACACTGGTTCGTCGCTGAATGTACTGCCTAAGAAGGCCTTGGACCGACTAGATTGTGAAGGGTTGGAATTGAAGCCAAGTGATATTGTTGTCAGAGCTTTCGATGGTTCGAAGAGAATGGTCCATGGAGAGGTTGAAATTCCCATCAAGATAGGCACTGAGGTGTTTAAATCCACTTTCTATGTGATGGACATCCGTCCGTCATACTCTTGCTTGCTGGGTAGGCCTTGGATACACAATGCTGGGGCAGTCACCTCCTCCTTACATCAGATGTTGAAGTATCTTGTCAAGGGAAAGGTCATTACTGTCCATGGTGAGGAGGAGTACATGATTAGCCACTTGAACTCTTTCCGATATGTGGAGGTTGAAGGGGAATTCATTGAGACGCCGTTTCAACATTTCAAAGAAGTCCTTCCTGAAATAACAGTAGCGAAGTTGGCAGCTGAGACACCGAGGCAGATGGCCAGGATGGCATCTCTGGAGGACGCGAGGGCTGCAATAAAGGAAGGGAAGAATTCATCATGGGGGCAGTTACCTGACATTCCACATAAGACAGACAAATTTGGATTAGGGTTCACAGCCGCTGGCCAGAAAACTATGCGCCGTTCGAAGATTGAAAGGGCGCCAGTCAAAATTTCTCCCTACGGAATCAACGCCTTGGAGGATGAAGACAAGGAGAGCAACATCGAAGAGTGGATTTACCCAACTGTCCAAGGGGGGTTGAGCAACTGGGAGGCAAAAGACTTTGTCCCCATCACTTTTATTCATCAGTAATTTATCTGTTAAACATTTCCTATTTGGTCTGTAATATTTATTTTCAAACAATCCGTACACTATCTTTTCACCTCATGCCTTGCCCGGGGCATGTAGGTCCACTTGTAAGGGTTTGATTATCTTTCATATCCATATGCCATGTTTAATGATTCATTGGACGTTTTTCATTTGATAAACTGCTGTGTTCATTTTCTTTCCTTTTGCATTTTTGTTTAAGGATGGCTATCCCTTACACACACCCACACTCACCAATGCAGGTACCCATCCACTCCGGATTCCATGGGTGACGATTCTGCTATATCTTTCAATAACTCTGAAGATTTGGTCAATCTAGCCGAGCATGAAGATGACGAAGGTTGTGAAGTACCCGGGGAACTAGCCAGACTTCTACAGCAAGAGGAAAGGGCCATCTTACCTCATGAAGAGTCATTGGAAACTGTCAACTTAGGGACCGAGGAAGACCGGAAGGAGGTACAAGTGGGTGCCAATCTGGAACCAAGAGTCAAGGAGCGCCTGGTACAGTTGTTGAATGAGTATGTTGAAATCTTTGCTTGGTCTTATGAAGACATGCCAGGTTTAGACACAGACATCGTGGTTCACCGTCTCCCCATAAGAGAGGATTGTCCACCGATCAAGCAAAGAGTTCGCCGAATGAGGCCTGACATGTCTGAGAAGATCAAGGTGGAAGTAATGAAGCAATTCGACGCTGGCTTTCTGGCTGTTACGTCCTATCCTCAATGGGTCGCTAACATCGTGCCAGTACCTAAGAAAGATGGCAAAGTCAGGATGTGTGTGGACTACCGGGATTTGAATAGGGCCAGCCCCAAAGATGATTTCCCGCTACCTCACATTGACATTTTGATCGACAATACAGCTCAGCACAAAATGTTTTCCTTCATGGATGGATTCTCGGGCTACAATCAAATCAAAATGGCCCCCGAGGATATGGAGAAAACAACTTTTGTCACGCAATGGGGCACTTTCTGTTACAAGGTGATGCCGTTCGGGTTGAAGAACGCAGGGGCAACTTATCAACGCGCCATGGTAGCTTTATTTCATGACATGATACATCATGAAATTGAAGTCTACGTAGATGATATGATAGCTCGGTCACAAACAGAGGAAGAGCACCTTGAACGTCTGGAGAAGCTGTTCGCCAGGTTGAAAGAATACAAGCTCAGGCTGAATCCAAGCAAATGCACTTTTGGAGTTAGGTCTGGTAAACTCCTGGGATTCATTGTAAGCAACAAAGGCATTGAAGTCGATCCAGCAAAAGTAAAAGCAATACAAGAGATGCCTGCTCCCCGTACTGAAAAGGAGGTTAGAGGTTTCTTGGGGCGCTTGAACTATATTGCCAGATTCGTCTCGCATCTGACTTCTACCTGTGAGCCAATTTTCAAACTCTTAAAAAAGGATCAGGTAGTCGAGTGGAACGATGATTGTCAAGCTGCTTTTGATAGAATCAAGGAGTATTTGCTAGAACCTCCTATTCTGATGCCACCCGTCGAAGGAAGACCATTGATCATGTATTTGACCGTCTTGGATAACTCAATGGGGTGTGTTTTGGGCCAGCATGACGAGTCTGGTCGAAAAGAGCATGCTATTTATTACCTTAGCAAAAAGTTTACCGACTGTGAGACTCGCTACTCTCTGCTCGAGAAAACTTGCTGCGCTTTGGTATGGGCTGCTCGCCGACTAAGACAATATATGTTGACTCATACTACCTTGTTGATTTCCAAAATGGATCCTATCAAGTATATCTTCGAAAAGCCCGCTTTATCTGGAAGGATAGCCAGATGGCAAATGATCCTAACTGAGTATGACATCCAGTACACCACCCAAAAAGCTATAAAAGGGAGTGTACTAGCTGACCATCTGGCTCATCAAGCTATCGAAGATTATCAACCCATGAGATTTGACTTCCCAGACGAGGACATCATGAATTTGGACAACATTGAAAGTAACGGACCGTATGACGAACCCGAAAAGGGATCCCGATGGACCCTGTACTTTGATGGTGCTTCAAATGCACTTGGAAATGGTATCGGCGCAGTACTCATTTCTCCGGAAGGTTGTCACACACCTTTCATGGCCCGACTTTGCTTCAGCTGCATAAACAACATGGCTGAGTACGAAGCTTGCATCATTGGTCTCAAGGCTTCTATAGACCTGGGGATCAAATCTTTGATCGTATTTGGGGACTCGGCTTTGGTTATCAGTCAAATCAAAGGAGAGTGGGATACCAAGCATCCTAATCTTATACCATACAAAGAACATGTCCTGACATTGTTGCCTCATTTCGAGCAAATTACCTTCGAGCATTTCCCGCGAGAAGAGAATCAGCTAGCAGATGCTCTAGCCACAATGTCCTCCATGTTTAAACTCAACTGGGATAACGAGGCTCCCCAAATCACCATCGAGCGAATGGATGAACCTGCGCATTGTCACGAGATTAATACCGAAGAAGTAGTGGAACAACCTTGGTTCCATGAAATCAAGAGGTATCTCGAGACTAGAGATTATCCCGAAGGAGCTTCCGTAAATGACAAGAAGTTCTTAAGGAAATTCGCTGCTAAGTTCTTCCTGAGCAACGACATCCTTTACAAACGAAGCCACGATTGTGTATTACTCCGATGCGTAGACAAAGCTGAAGCAGAGTTGATCATGACTGATATACACAGCAGCACATTTGGCACTCACTTGAGCGGGCATACAATGGCTAAAAAGATCCTAAGGGCAGGCTATTACTGGTCTACCATGGAAGCTGACTGCCATCAACATTCCCGTACTTGCCACAAATGCCAAGTCTACGCCGACAAAGTTCATATCTCTCTGGTTCCTCTCAACATTCTGACTGCTCCTTGGCCATTTGCAAAGTGGGGCATTGACATGATTGGAGAGATCAAGCCCACGGCTTCCAACGGACATCACTTTATCCTGGTTGCCATTGACTATTTCACCAAATGGGTCGAAGCAGCTTCCTTCGCCTCTGTCACTAAAAATGTGGTTGCCCGCTTTATCAAGCAAAATCTTATATGTCGGTATGGTGTTCCAGACAGGATCATCACAGACAACGATACGAATCTGAATAACACAATGATCACCGTGTTGTGCGAACAGTTCAAGATTTATCATCACAATTCATCTCCCTATCGGCCGAAGATGAACGGTGCTGTTGAAGCTGCGAACAAAAACATTAAGAAGATCATTCAGAAAATGACAGTCACTTACAAAGACTGGCATGAGATGTTACCGTTTACTCTGCATGGATACCGTACAACGGCACGTACTTCAACTGAGGCAACCCCATTTTCTTTGGTTTATGGCATGGAAGCTGTTTTGCCTATGGAAGTCCAGATTCCTTCTCTAAGGATTATGAAGGATGCAGGTTTGAATGAAGATGATTGGATGCAGACCCGACTTGATCAACTCAATCTGATCGACGAAAAGCGACTTACTGCTATATGCCATGGTCAGGCGTATCAAAAACGAATGATCAAGGCCTTCAATAAGAAAGTCAGACGGCAAGTATATCAAGTCGGAGATCTCGTAATCAAGCGGATTATCTTGCCGCAAAGTGATCCCAGGGGCAAATGGACTCCTACATATGAAGGACCATTTGTGATCAAGAGCATATTTTCTGATGGTGCAATGATTCTAACCACCATGGACGGCGACGATTTGCCGCACCCTGCGAACACAGACATAGTCAAAAGATACTACGCATAAAATAACCCGACAAGTCGAAAACCTGAAAGGGCGGCTTGGGCAAAAATGGGCATCCCGGTGGATCAAAAACCCGAAAGGGCGGTTCAGGCAAAAATTAGGGATAAAAACAAAAAAAAATCTGTACACCCGGCAAGTTGAAAACCCGAAAGGGCGGCTTGGGCAAAAAGGGGTTTCCCGGTGGATCAAAAACCCGAAAGGGCGATTCAGGCAAAAGTTAGGGAATTAAAGCGTATGACTATGTCTCGTCAGATAACTTCAAAGACAATCTCTTCATCAACCCGTTCCAGGTTTCTGATCAATCCAGTCATCGGCAAACGAAGCATTGAGTGGACAGATATTCAGAGTTGTGAAGGCTGTAGGGGAGTGGAATCCCATGGAATTATTTCACATAGCCATCTTTATTTTGTATAAATTTTTCAAATATTTACGACAAAATCCTCTTACTAGGATGATTGTCTCCTTTGTACAAATATACTCATAGAAAATCAATACAAATACTTTTCCCAAAAAAATTTGTGTCATTTCCTTTTCTTTTCTCTTGCACTATTTGTTTTATTTTGAGAAACGTCCAATGTTTTGTTAAATAGGCATATGCATTTGAAACATAATCATTTCATTATGAGTCAGGAAAGGGGATTACTGATAGGTCAAAGGTGCAGTTGGATATCTTGATACCCTTTCGAAGGAAACCCCCAAGAGATTTGGAATTTATATCCCCAGCAAACTCTGAAGCTTATCCCCTGCAGAGTACGGACGTCTCTCCCGAGTTTTATTCAAAGTTATTCCTCACAAGGGCTTATAACTGGGTTATCCTCAGCTAACAACCACGGAAGATCGCGCTCGCCAAATTTCTTCCTATCCCCAGCGGAGGTCATCAAAGTTCCCCAGCATAACTTATCAATACAATCCCCAGAGGAGTTTATCTTTGTTATCCCCAGCCAGAGAATCCTCCAGAACTCAATTCCCCTCAGAGTTCAAATTTTCAGTATCCCCAGCTGAGCTAAAGCTTCAAAATTATCAATCCCCAGCGGAGCCAGACTAATGAACCTTCTCCCCACAGAGTTTTGGAAGGACAAATCTTGAGTTCCCAAGTGAAGTCGCCAGAGATACTTCCCACCAAACTGAAGATTCTCAGTCTTACCTCCCCAGCATGAGTCTACTAGATTGGTACTCCCCAGTAGAAGTCATTCGGAATTCCCCAGAAGATTGGTATACAACCCGAGCTCCTTTTTTTTTCCAGCAACAGCCAAGGAATTATTCTTCCCGGCAGTAGTCAAGATACTGTCATCTTCAGCCATCTCGGATTCATCTATCCTTTGCAAGACGGCTCTCCAGCTTACACGCGCATTCATTTACATTCATATCATATAGCATACATTGTGTCATGCATCATAACATTGCATATAACTAACTTTTTACCCTTTCAGGTAAGATCAGTCGAAAGACTAAAATCATTATCTCCCGAGATTCTTTCCAGGAATAGTTCAGATGTGACCCAGACACGGCAACATTCTAATGCCTATCCCAGATTTATCCAGATGCAGTTTTACACGAGCTCATCATCAGGAAGCCCTACACCGGTTCCTCTTCAAGACTTCTGAAAACAGTTTACGGATTCTTCCCAACAACGGATGTTAATCTATCACTTGTTCAGATGCAACTTTTGAAAACAGTTTACGGACGCTTCCCAACAACGGATGCTGCTCTATTGCTTATTCAACTTTAAGACTTCTGAAAACAGTTTACGGGTTCTCCAAGTAACGGATGTTAACCTATCGCTTGTTCAGTTACTTCTCAAGACTTCTGAAAACAGCTTATGGATTCTTCCCAACAACGGATGTTAATCTATCAGCTTGTTCGGATGCAACTTTTGAAAACAGCTTATGGATTCCTCCCAACAACGGATGTCAATCTATTGCTTATTCAGACCCCCAGTTCAGAGACGGTCCAAAGCTTGGAAACCTTCCTGAAACTCATCCCAGATGGCATCTTTAAGCCCATCCCCGACAAGATTCTGTCACCCCTCCATATGGCATCTCTAAGCCCATCTCCAAATGGCATCTCTAAGCCCATTCCCGCATCCATTGCTTTGACGAGTGCAAATTTAAGGGCACCCTAGTGTCCAATCTCCTTTTACCCTCGAGTCATGAAAGGCAAACTTGCCAATCTAACTCTTCGGATTCAAGAAGATTGAACAGGGGCAACTGTTGTACCCCAAAATTTGCCCTCCCATTTCTCATTGTTTTCTCATCACAAAGCCCTTGAAGATCAAGATCCAGTTAGGGTTTCATCTACTCAAGACTTCTCCTTGCACTGTTGACCCAAATTAGGGTTTGTGTTTGCATAGAGGTGTTTTGACCTAAAATTCCTAAGATGAATTTCATGCTTCATATTGGACTCCCAAGTTTATCCATATCAAGTTTCAAGTCTTGATTCCAAGTTTTGCCCAATCAATTGGACAGTTGACCTATAAATAAGCTGTATTAGGGAAAAGGTCAACTGTGGCCAATTGAAAGTCAAACCTCATGAAAATTGACCCACATCAACATTATGAACTCATATGGACCATTTGATCAAATTTGGATCACAATTCCACAAGAAATTTGATCAGATCACCAAAAGGGCAAAATGGTCATTTTTAGGGTTTTGACTGCACAAAGGCAATTTTTGACTGTTTGACCCAACCAAAGGCAAACCAAGCTCACATATGGACTCAAGGACCCTATGGAATTATCTTGACATGCTCAACAAGTTCAAAAGATCCCAAATGCACAAGATTGACAGTTGAATTTCCCAGTCAATTGATCAATTTTGACTTTATACTGAAAAGTCAAACTTTGACTTTTTGGTCAAAATCAAGAGTCAAGATCCCTTTTTCATCAAAACATGCCAAATCATGAAACTTGTTCACCAAGAAATCAAAAAATGCAAATTAGGGTTAGAAATGAGAATTTTTCATAACTTAGAATTTTTCTAAGTCATGAAAAACCCTAATTTTTTCCCAACTTTGCCCCACTTTCTCACCAAGATTCATTTGGATTCAAACAAAAGTCAAAACATGAAAGTTGTAGCTTGTTGCATAATCTACAACTTTGATACACAAAGTTTTCCCAAATGAAGCTTGTATCTCAAGTTACAATTTTTGGAATAAGGGTACTAAACCATTCTTAACTTAGTAAAATTTTAACCTATTTTGGCAAGGTTTTCTACCTAACTTCAAGTCCATTTTCCATACACTTCCACTTGGAATTTCAATTTGCATTTCAAAGATGGTTGTAGTACACATACCAAGCTTTCCAAAATGTCCAAGAACTCATCAAACAACCTCATAACTTGAGAGAATCGAATTTCACAATATGGCAAAAACTCACTTTTGAATTGGTCATGTACATGTTCATAACTTATGCCATTTTCAAGTCAGCTTAGTTTGTGCTACATTACAGGTCCTTAAACCATCCAACACTCAATAATTTAATGCATGTTCATTGTGTTAAAGTGTTGTTCTATGAGTTCAAGCATTACATACAAGTTTAATCCATTTATGGAAAAAGCAAAATGGCCATTTTTGCAAAAGCAAACTTTATGTCCAATTGAAAATCCAACAAGTACAGATCAAATCTAATGGGCACAAGATTATGAGCATAACACACTGATCAAGGAGGAGTTTTTCAGCATGATTAAGGGGCCCTCTACCTGCCTAGAACACAACTTGGCTTTTGTTGGCTTAAGTGTTAAGAAACATCCCATATCACAACACATCTATGATCTCAGCATTAGAACACTGAAGCAAATATTGTACACACATTATAATCATCCTAACCAAGCTGAAGCACAACCCTAAGACCATCAATACCTCCCCATTGCCAAAATCACTCTCAAACTGCAAAAACAGAGCTACCTCTGCAGATTGAGTTCCAACTCTCAATCCTTTCAAGCATTCTTGCCCAAACCACTTCAGACACCTTCCCTACCATCAATCCAAACTATCCAAAGCATTAGAAGCAACCTGTAACTCCTCTAATCCTTTTGGCCATTTTCACTTTTCTGATTTGCAGGTGAAGTGCTCCAGCACGATTCAAAAGGTTTCAAGACAAAGTAAAGCTTGGAATAGCATCCCTGGACATCAAGGAAGCCATACCAATCATTACCTTGCACTGAAAGCTTCTCCATTGCCAGATAGAACTTCAACTGAACAGGTAAGTTCATGAGCTCGTATCTCTCTTATTAGGCATTGTTAGCTTTAGGTTTGTGAAGAGAATATGTCACATTCATAGCCCTGAACATGCCCATGTAGTTAGATTTCATTTATATCATGTGTGCTGCAAGAATTTTGAGTCTGAACATGACAGAAAACTTAGGTCAGGATTTGGGAATGTCAAAATTCTCTCTCATTTCTGAGAGTTAGGATGAGTTTCTTATATATTTAGAATCGTGATTCAATGCTTAACATTTCGTATGTTGGAAGTTTGTGCAAAAAATTAAAGAATCCAGGTGTTTGAATTGGAAGAACAGGCGCGCGTTTTTTTGATATTTTCTGGCCAGAGGTTGAAGAAAGGTTATCTGGGTTGTGCTTGTTTTGTATTTTCTTTTCACACACTCTTTTCACTTTGACACCCCCTGAGCCCATTTTGTGTATTTGCATGATTTTTTGATTTTTCTTTTTTCATTTTGACTCATTTATTTTTGTTTATAATATAAAAAATATAAAAAGTATTTTTCTCACTATTTTTGAATTTATAGGCATTTATTTGTTTAGTTTAAGTTATTTGTATATATATATATATATATATATATATATATATATATATATATATATATATATATATATATATATATATATATATATATATATATATATATATATATATATATATATATATATTAATATACTTAGGGCAAAAATACTAAAATACATACATTTTTATTTTATTAATATTTGATATGGAAAATACTTTTTTTATGAATATACTCCATTTTATTTTATTTTTGTATATAATTATTAAATATTATACATATTAAATAGTTAATATATTTATTTAATAAAAATTAGGGTTTTACCCTTAAAATACAAAAACTCCCAAAATAATACCTTTTTTATTTATTTGACATAAATAATACTTTTTTTTCATACACATAAAAAACCTTTTTTTGCATTTTGCATCTTTATTTTATTTTTCATTTAATTTATGCAATCAATTACTTGTAAATATGCCAAAAATGATGTAATAGCTAGGTTTAATTTCTTTGTCTAAATACCCCCCCATTTGAACATTTGTACCCCCCTTCCCATATGGTGTTGTAATAGTGTAGGAATTTTAATTTTCGCACTTTATCGCTTTCTAAATACACCATGCTAGAATTAGGGTTTGTATGCAAATAAAAAGAACAAAATAGTTTGACCTAATCTCAAGATAATCAAAGCATGAAAATGGACAACACATCTCACACTTGCACCCCTAGGGTATTCCACTTGTTGCCTTCAAATAATTGGGCCATATTGCATGTTAGGTTTCTTTGGGTAAAAACAAACAATCAAATGATCATAGTCCCTCGATGACGCTTTCGAAAAGTTGCCTAAAATGATCAAGTCCCTTTCAAAGAGAAATTGCCCAAAGATACTCAACACTATTGTAATTATGGTTTAAACGATGACCCGCGCCCGTCCCTTTCACCTCCTAATACAAGATTGTCCACCAAATGCAATGGTGGAACAAAATTGTCAAAAGGTTTAAAACATAACAAAAATCTTTGAGAACTTTAGGGTAGATAACTCTTAGGTACTTGTCAATTTGTAAAAGAAAACACTTGCCTATTTTCAAAACCACACTTCCCAAACACTTTCAAAACAAACTTTCAAAAACCTTGAAACATCTTTTTAAAAAGACAAACACCTTTTGTAAAACATTCGAGTAAAGAATTGTTACAAGGGTAGCCTATACAAGGCATCTTTTTCAAAACCTTTTCAAAAGTCACAGACAAAGCACCATTCCAAACAATTGAAAACCAAGGCAAGTTGATCTAAGCAAGTACCTAAGAGCCCATGGATAACCATGGATAGAAAGGGTGCTAATACCTTCCCTTTCTATAATCTACTCCCCGAACCCAAGAAAAATCTCAAAGGTTTTTTGCTGTGCTTTTTAAACCTTTCCTTAGGATAAAATAAAAAGTCGGTGGCGACTCTTGCTCAACCGAAACATTTGCGAAAACAAACGCAAAACCATAGTCAGTTCTCCCACCGTATCACAACATGCTACAAATCCAACCATGGTACTGGTTTGGTCTGAAACGGGCTGTATCACCCAGCTTAATGCTTAACCACTTTGAAACCCTAACAATGGCAACCTGCATTCTAAGCCTATAATATTTCATGTAATATGTTAGAACAATTCAAAATTATGGCATGAACACGAATATATACTTTGAATTCATTTAAACTACATGTATTAAGAGATTCAGATGCAAGAATTTTACCAAAACAGAGTGATTCGGTTTAACAGTTTTAGTATGCTTCAGGCATGGATATGGATTGATATGGCCTTCTGGGAGTCTCAGAAACACGATGCAAGGCCTGGTTTTGATGAATATGTACTGGAAATGAACTTTTGAATTTTGACAACTTTGGATATTTTTTTTTAAATTTTGAGAGCTCTTCTTAGACAATGTATGTGTGCCCTTCTGAATTATTTTGGGTCCACTTTTATAGAGGAATGAGTGAGGGTATAAATAAGGGAAGAAATCAAGGCATTATGACATGGTTTTAACACCAAGATAAATTTCGAAACATTTCCAAAAATGAGATATTCTTGCCAATTTCATTTTGCAATGAACTTGGACATGTTTGATGTGTTTTTGCATGAATTTGGGCTTCCTATACTCCAGCCCATAAGCCTTTCATGGTTAGCCCATTAGTTTTTTTCTCTTTATGTGATTTAATTTATATTTAAATGAATGAATATTCAAATAAATATAAATAAATATCACAATAGTGCATGGTTAGGTATAGAGGTCCTTGGGCATGTCACAAACATATTTGAAGCCTAAATGTTAGGTCCACTAACCTAGAAATGCAATTTTGCTCAAAGTTGACTTCATGCATTTTCACAAATTTGCCCAACCTGTGCAAACCATAACTTGCTCAATTGTTATATTTTAAAGATGATCCTTGACTTTTTGGAAAGCCCAAGATGTCCTATACAATCTCTATGTTAACCATTTTTTCTTTTGAAGATAATATCTTGAGGTAAATTTCGTTGACAAAAAGTGTCTTTTGTTGACCTTTGGAAATGACCTGTAATGTATGGGATCATATCTTTTAAATGAATAATTTTTTGGACTTGAGAACAAAATCATGGTTGTAGAGAATTGAATTTTGTTCAAAATGAGCTTTTGTTGGGGAAAAGTTGATGAAGCATGTGAAAGTTATGCCCGGTCAAAGATCAGTTGACTTCTCCTAAGGAAACCCTATATTGACAATTCTTGACTTTTGATGATTTAAGAGCTTTACTTGGAGAATCATGACCAACCCTTGATCGAATGATAAACATAACTTCAAAATGTTGATGTTGACCAAAAATATTTAAGTTTGATTGTATGTTGACTATAGTTGACTTTTTGACCAATAGAGTTGATTTTCAATCATTTGAGTCATTGATTAAACACACTTGTGATGTAGGGATTGAAACTTGACATGGACCTTGTTAAGGACCTATGAAGAACCATGGAATCCACTTGAGACATTTGCAATCTAATTTTTCTTGAGGAACTCCAAACCCTAGTTGTAGGCTTTTTGGGCTTAGGAGGTGAGTTGATTGGTCAACCCTTGAGTGCCTTGAGTGATAGAGAAGCCTTGAAAGAGTGTCTTGAGAAGAAGTGGAGAGGAAAAATTTTGGGGTACAACAACTATCCCTGTTCAATCCTCTTAAACCGGAAGAGTTATATTGGCATGTCCACCATTCGCGACTTGAAGGTAGAAGATGATTGAACACTTAAGTGCCCAGATATTTTCACTCGCCTGTGCAAGAAGTGACGTAGTTAGTTGATTGTATCGGGAATGGGCTTACATATTCCATTTGGAGAGGTGATGGAGAGTCGTCGGTGATGGGCTTATAGATTCCATCCAAAGTAATTATTGACTTTGACTGGAATAAGAATAAGAATAAATCTTTGGGCGACTTAAACTGAACCAGTAGATGTCCTTGATTCTCTTTGACTGGATAAGAATCAGAATAAATATTAGGGTTTATTTAACTAAACTAGAGAAAGTGTCTACTGGAAACGAATCAGGATAAATCATTGGTCGATTTAAGCTGAACCAACAGAGGTCTTGAATTGTCTTTAACTGGATAAGAATCAGAAAAATCTTAGGATCGATTTAATTGAACCAGAAAAAGTGCCTACCAGAAACGAATCAGGATAAATCATTGATCGATTTAAACTAAACCAACATAAATCTTGAATTTTCTTTAACTGGATAAGAATCAGATAAATCATAGGGTCGATTTAACTGAACCAGAGAAAGTGTCTACCGGAGACGATTCAGGATAAATCATTGGTCGATTTAAACTGAACCAACAGAAATCTTGAATTGTCTTTAACTGGATAAGAATCAGAAAAATCTTAGGGTCAATTTAACTGAACCAGAGAAAGTGTCTACCGAAAAACGAATTAGGATAAATCACTGGTCAATTTAAACTGAACCAACAGAGGTCTTGAATGGTCTTTAACTGGATAAGAATTAGAAAAATCTTAGGGTCAATTCAACTGAACCAGTGTCTAACAAAAAACAAATCAGAATAAATCATTGGTCAATTTAAACTGAACCAACAGATGTCTGTTTGAAAATGACCTTTTGAGAAAAATGCTGAAATAACTCTTCATCGGATATAGCCTTCGAGAAGACTGTCATGTCATATAAGTGGTTGATGTTGTTCGTCTGTCGATTGATCTTTCCTGAAAAGGTAAAGAGTTAGCTTTATGCAATGTCATGATGTATGAAATGCATAGCGTAATGATGTTCTCAAAATAAATGAGATTATTTTATATGCGTTTCGTATGTATATGCTTTGACACTTGGTAAATGATGTATGAATGTGACACGTTTTTGAAGTACATTCGTAAATTCGAGCAACATCTTTGTCTTGGGAAAATAAATCCCTGACTGTCATTGTGGATGAAGAGTATGTGTATCTTCGATCTTCTGGGGATTTTTTCCGCTGGGGACTCCTGCTTGCTATTTGAGGAAACTCCGCTGGGGAACATTGATTTCTACTTTGAGCTTGAGGAAAACTCTGTTAGAGAGTGTTAATTCCTGCTTGGGGAGAAGAGTTTGGGAACATTGGCTGTTCATTACCCTATTGGGGAGTTTATACCCTGACTGGGAATAGAAAATGATGGATAACCTTCCGTCTTGTCTAAGGAGGATAAGGTTGACTGACATCTGATTGGTAACAGAAAGGCATGACCTTGTAATAGAAAGTGCCCCACTGTGTGACAAAGGTAGTCTTTTCAATGTCTTCAGGTGCCATGTTGATCTGATTATAACCCGAGAAACCATCCATGGAGGAGAATACCTTGTGTTGAGTTGTGTTGTCGACCAAAACATCAATATGTGGCAGTGGGAAGTCGTCTTTGGGGCTTGCCCTGTTCAGGTCTATGTAGTATATGCACATACATAGTTTGTCATCTTTATTTGGCACCAAAACAACATTAGCAACCCATTGAGCATATGATGTCACCGCCAAGAACCCTGTGTCGAACTGTTTCATAACCTCATCCTGAATCTTTTCTGACATTTCAGGACGCATGCGACGAACCTTCTAATTTATCGGAGCATAACCCTTTTTCACTGGTAGACGGTGAACCACAATATCAGCGTCGAGCCCCGGCATGTCTTTGTACGACCAGGAGAAGATTTCAACATATTCATGCAGCATCTAGATTAACCTGCTCTTGACACTGCTCTATAAATCAACACCTATGTTGACCTTTTTCTTATCTGTCTTAGTACCCAGGTTCACCACCTCAACTGGCTCTTCATGGGGTTGGATAGTCTTCTCTTCCTGTATCAAAATTTTGGCAAGTTCTCCATGTATTTTACAATCTTCCTCACCTTCTTCTTTGGCTTGGTAGATCGGATTTTTGAAGTCATATGAAGCAATAGCAGAATTGTTTTCGACAAGATCCAGAGTGGATGTGGATCTACAATGTAGTGTGTGGGTGTGTGTGAGAATACATAGCTATTTTGAAAAAATGCAATAAGATAAAAAGAAAGACAGGGATCAAAAAATTTTCATGCAAAATGTCTAATGTTTTTATTGAATGAGCAAATGTTTATTAATTAATTAACCCTTAACAAATGAACCATTGTGCCTCGG
The DNA here is from genome assembly GCA_948472305.1 of Vicia faba. Lineage (NCBI taxonomy): Eukaryota > Viridiplantae > Streptophyta > Magnoliopsida > Fabales > Fabaceae > Vicia > Vicia faba. The sequence goes on along the minus strand of OX451736.1, from coordinate 1,464,338,510 downwards.
GTAAGACACACAGTTTTAAAGTCATTGTTCAAATTTTACATAACCAAAACTTTCAAAGTAATAAACAAGAGTATAGACATTACTCTTGGCTGAAAGAGATAGGGAACACGTCTTCCGCCTTCCAGTTATCTAGTCCATCACCAATAGTAGGGAAGATCAAGTTGTTGAAGTCACCATTACTGTACGTGTCCTCTATAGTCCTTGTTGCCAACCATATCTTGAATTTTATTCTTCAAGGCCCAACAGTCGTTGGTGTCATGCCCCGGACTATTGGAGTGGAAGGCACACTACGTGTTTGGATTGTATTTATGAGACGTCGTGATGGGATTTTGAGGAGGATCCTGCAGTGTTATGAGTTCAACCTTTAGCAAATGTTGTAGTGCTTGAGACAAAGGCATGCCGAGCCTGGTAAACTGTCTTCTTTGAGCATCTGGCATTTGGCGGTTACCCTGCCATTGCTTTTGGGCAGGTGCTGGATTGGAAATCAAAACTTCTCCCACAGATTTATGGCGATTGACCTTGCTATTGCTTTTCTGGCCATAAATAGCATTAACTTCCTTTTTACCTGCAAATGGCTTCTCGCAGTACTAGAAGATGAAGCCATCGAGATCTTCCCATTTTTTATGCCGCTTTCAATTCTCTCCCTAGTTAAGATCATCTCTGTAAAGCCAGACGAAGAACTTTTGATTAGCAACTTGAAGAACGTGCCTGTCAGAGTTCTCATAAACATGTCTAGAATTTCTCGATCATTTAGAGGAGGTTGCACTCTACCAGCTAGATCCCTCCATTTTTGTGCATATTCCTTGAATCCTTCTCTTGAGCCCATGGACATATTCTGTAATTACACTCGGGTTGATGCCAGGTCAGCATTGTATTGGTATTGCTTGTAGAAAGCAGTAACCAAATCCTCCCAACTATGAATATTGGTTCCCTATAGCTGGTAGAACCATTCCAATTGTGTGCTTGCCAAACTCTCTTAGAAGAAATGGACCCATAACTTCCGGTCAGCAGTGTGAGGTTGTATCTTTCGAATGTATGACCTCAAGTGGAGCTTAGGACAAGAGACCCTGTCGTACTTAGAAAAAACAGGGATCTTGAACTTAGGTGGGATGACCATCCCTGAAACCATACCTGAATTACCAAAATCTAGTCCATGTACCTTCTAGAATTCCATTACTCTGAGCCTATCCTCCAACTGTTTATATCGGTCATCCGTAGGAGGATACCGTTCATCAACAAATCTTCGTCTTCAGGAGTGTTCTCATAATCCTTCTTGTCTTTGTCATCCTCTTCATTATTGTCATCTTCTTCGGAGGAGTCATCTTCTACATGGACTGGTTGAGCGGGACCTTTGAATCTCCTCCCCAGGTTGAGAACAACAGGCTTTTTTGTCTTCTTTTTCTTAGCAAGGAGTGCCAGCAGATCTTGTTTCCCTTTGGCTAAGTTCAGGAGAGTGTCTTGGAATTGAGCATGTTGAGTCTGGAGATCTTTCACGATTTGTTCGAGTGCCATTTGTTTATGCTAAAATAAACAACGAGAAAATGAGAAACCTATACAAGAAACCTGTTATGTGATGGTGCATGATATGTAAATTCAATGATTTCAAGGACATTGGGAAATTTAAATTTGTGAACCAAAAGGAAACAAAGATTTTATTAGCAAAGTTCAAATTACAACTGCCTTTTAGGCTTTATAGATGAAAATAAAACTCCTACAATATAAGAATTAAGTTTCCCATGGACGCTTCCTCTTTGTACTGATGTATGCATTAAGACTATTTTCTTCGTGCAATTGCTTTGTGATTTCCAACACTTTCTTCTCACTGGCGTAGAACTGAGTCTCAAAGGTATCCCGTTCTTCCTTCAGCTAAATCCACAACTTCTGCAACTCTTCAAGATCAGTGGGCGTATATGGGTGAAGGATGGTGCGATAGACGTATCCTTCGACAACAGGCTCCATGATCACAGGAATGATAGCTGGATATGGAATTATAAGGTCTTGAGCACGAGTCCGCACCCATTTGAGATAAGGCTCCAGAGGAATGGAATTCTTCTGCCCCAAACTCTTACTATCAATCTTGTTCACTATGCTCCAAGCATGTATAAACCTCCAACGATAACCTTGAGGATCACTTTCGTAATCAGACATAATACCCTTGATTAGTGCGTCATGAGGACCATTCTTTCGTGCGTAGCCAAATTGACGTAGAGACAAAGAGGGGTTATAAGTGATACCTCCCCTAATTCCCAGGAGTGGAACATTAGGGGACTCCCCATAACGTTCAATGATGGTGATATCCTAATGAGTTAGAGAATGCAAGTGAATATCCATATGAGAAAGTGACATTATTCTTTGTGAACACCTCAAACTTTATTCTTTCTTCATTATCAAACAGGAAGGTGCGAAATAAACCACCTGAGTAAAAGAGGCATACAACACAAGAGAGTTCCTCTCTTCTTTGTAGTACGTGTGTGAAGAGAATGCAAAATGTTCCTAAGCAAGGTAGGCACGAGGTTGCAAGCAAGGAAGATCTTGACAGTGTTCACATCTATGAGTTGGTGTGAATTAGGGAATAATACCAACCCATAGATTAGAAGAGCCAAAATATCTTCGAAAGCCTGAAAACTCATGGCATCCAGAAATAGCTGAGCTTTCTCTAACAGAAACTTAGCCAAAAAACCTTTGACTCCGCTTCTAGTTTCCCAGTTGGATATAATATCAGACCGCTTCAGATGTAAGGCTGCTGTAATGACTTCTAGATTTAGAGCTTCCTCTAAATCGGTGAAGGGCATCTGATCCAGAATAGATACTCATAGTAATTAAGAAAACTCCTCCATGGTGGGTACCAACTAATAATCGGGAAATGTGAAGCAATGATGTGAAGGGTCAAAGAATTGGAATAGGACACTTATTATATCTTCATCAAGATCTGGAGCAACTAGACTGAGCAATCGACCATGCCTCTTGATAAATGGGGAAGTTCCGGGAATCCCTCAGACAAACTATTTAAGTTGAGGAGGCACCCTTACGAAGTTTACTCGGATAGTGTTTCTACGAGCGAAAGCCATAGTCTGCAAAACAAAACAAAGATAAATTCCCCCGGTCCTTAAAATGGTTAGTTAATATGAATGTTATGATGCATGATGTCATGCTTGAGCAAATAATCACACACAAGCAAAACACACAAAGCCTTAGGTTTTAGGCTTGCATGGGGTTTGTAGGTAGGTACCTTCTTGAAGTTTTAGTTGGCCTAACCTGTCCTAAAAGAAGTATCCGAGTTCTAAGGAATCTCAATATCACTGATCTTTCTCTCAGGCATTTTTTCAGCTAAAGCATCTAAATTGCGACCGAAATATCCCGAGAGTCCGACCTTAATGAGTGTCACATCGAGTATCAACCAAATTCTGTCTTCACCTGAGCCGACTATCTCGCTACTTTCTAATGGCTAAGTTGTGTAAACTAAGGTTCTACGGTCAGTTAGTGCTTCACGACCCCACACGGTAGCCCAACATTCTCCTTGACTTACTAAGGGACACTGGTACCAACCAATGAGGCTTAAGGGACACTGGTACCAACCAATGAGTCACACTAACGTAGCCATCGATTCAACCGTATCGGTATACATTGTACAGTCTCCCTGATCTATTGCTACTTACCTAAAAAGTGTCCCAGATCCGAGTATAGGATCTTTAATAATAACCCAAACATAAAGCTGAAAGATAAAACATACAAATCAACAAGGAAAGAATTTTAAATATGATCTAGCTCTAAGGTAACCCCACTTTTAATTTACTTTATCCTCCCCAGCAAAGTCTTCAGTTCTGTAATATGGTGGGAGAACTGACTTTACTGGTTTTGCGTTTGATCACAAATGTTGCGGTTAGCAAGAGTCGCCACCGACTTTTCTTTCATCTAACAAAGGAAAGGGTGAAAAGAACAGGAAATACCTTTCAAGATTATTTTCTGAGTAAGGGGGGTAGGTTATGGAAAGGGAAGGTTTTAGCACCCTTTCCATCTGTAGTTATCTACGGGTTCTTAGTTGCTAGCTCACTTTGAAAAAGCTTTTTTTTTTGTGTAAGTGTGTTTTGATGATATTTTGAAAAGACTCCTTAGTGTGGAGAACTTTGTAATGTTTCTCGTTTCGGCGAGATCGTATACAAATTGTTTTTTGTCTTTAAAAATATTTAGAAAAGAGTTTGTGTATGTGTGAAAATTGTTTTGTTTGTTCTTATGAGCAAGCAACTATGAACTATATACCTACTCGAAATATTTTCATTCTTTTCCTCAATTCCTTTAGATAAAGCTATTTTACTATTAGTCAGTAGGTAGCCCTATTGTTGGATGTTTTGAGGGACAAACGAGGGTCATCGTACAGTCACGAAAGCAACTGGTAAGATACTTTAGTAATTACCCTAAGGTTTTAAGATCGTTTTACCGAGGCAACATCGAAAGGGTCATCGAGGGACTTATGATATTATAACCAAAGGATCATTCCTAAAGTCTTCTACATTCGAGAGACGTGCTGTTTTATTTCGAAGGCAACAAGTGAGGGTACCTTAGAGGTGCGCGTGTGCGAGTGTGTTGTGTTTCAGTTATTTATCTTTAAACATTTAGGTTTTTCTACCGTTTGTTTTTAGATCTTATCATGCACGCCTACTAACATTCATCTAGTATTTAATATATGTACATAAAACAAAAGTGAGAGAATTTAAACTACGCTATTACAATGCTTCGGGATGGAGGAATTACAAACCAAAAAATGGGGGATAAGAAAATGTAAAGTTCCTAGATTAAGCTATTACAATTCATATGCAAATACATAATATTTGTAAAAATAATAATGCAGATAAATAAATAAACACGCGGAGAGTAGAAAGCCCTAAAAATTTCTAAGTGACAAAAAGAAAGAAATATTTTTGGTTGTTTTGTATGTTTGATTAAGAAATATTTGAGCTAAATTAAGAAATCCCTAAGTCTAATTAATAATTAAAAAATGATTAATAAAAATTAATTTAATTAAAAAAAATAATTCTAATTATTTTTGTGATTTTGATTTAATAAATAAGAAATAAATTAATTTAAAGAAAAAAGAAAATGAATTAAGTTAAATAAAATAAAATAAGATAATAAATAAAAAAAGGTGATTATGGGACAAATTGCAACCAGCAATCAGGGGGTAAAAATCAAAATTCTAGGGCCCAATCCAAAAATTTTGGCGTTGTAAAGTAGAAAATGGGGGGGGGGGGGGGGGTGGAAGTCAGAAAACGTTCTAGGCCCAATAAATCAGATCCCAAATGTTGCGCCTGATTTGGTTAAGACAATCTTTTGAGGATCCACGGTGGGAATGCATCCTTGGGAAGCTGGATCTGCCTCTGTTGGCATCTGATGGCCCAGATGCGAAGGCCCATAACATGTGCGTGACTCTCTCTAACACTAGATCTGAGGAGGAAATGTGAGAACAAATAAAACACAAAACCTGGGGATCAAACCCAGGATCTCAAACTTTATACATGCACGCTTTACCACTAGACCATCCTGCTCATTCGTTAGTTATGACAACATGATAATATTATATAGGAAAACAAATCAGAAATTATTTAAATAAAAAACGTGCACCCAAGTGGGGCCCTATTATTTTGAATGATCGAATCGGGGAGCGTGATTTGGACACGCAAGCTCAGGGAGGGTCAAACCACCATACGCGGTGGTTGACATCCTTCTTCTTCGGCCAAGCAAAATTTAGATCTTCAAAAATAAGCAAAATCACAATCCCAGATTCTGGCTACCCCCCTAATTCGTATGCCACAAATCCGACCATGGTACTAGTTTGGTCTGAAACGGCCTGTATCGCTTAGCTTGATGCTTAACCACTTTGAAACCCTAATAATGGAAACCTGAATTCTAAGCCTCTAATATTTCATGTAATACGTTAGAACAATTCAAAATGATGGTATGAACACAAATATATGCTTTGAATTCATTTAAACTACATGTATTAAGAGATTCAGATGCAAGAATTTTACCAAAAAGGAGTGGTTCAGTTTGTCGGTTTTAGGATGCTTCACGCATGGATATGGATTGATATGGCCTTTTGGGAGTCTCAGGAACACCATGCAAGGCCTGGCTTTGATGAATCTGTGCTGGAAATGGACTTTTGAATTTTGACAACTTTGGATTTTTTTTGAAATTTTGAGAGCTCTTCTTAGACAATGTATGCGTTCCCTTCTTAATTGCTTTGGGCCCACTTTTATACAGGAATGAGTGAGGGTAGAAATAAGGCAAGAAATCAAGGCATTATGACATGGTTTTAACACCAAGATCAATTTCGAAACATTTCCAAAAATGAGATATTATCGCCCATTTTGTTTTGCAATGAACCTGGATAGTTTTGATGTGTTTTTGCACGAATTTGGGCTTCCTGTACTCCAGCCCATAAGCCTTGCATGCTTAGCCCATTAGTTTTTTTTCTCTTTATGTGATTTAATTCATATTTAAATGAATAAATATTCAAATAAATAGAAATAAAATCACAATAGTGCATGGTTAGGTTTATAGTTCCTTGGACATGTCATAAACATATTTGAACCCTAAAAGTTCGGTCCACTAACCTAGAAATGAAATTTTGCTCAAAGTTGAGTTCATGCATTTTCACAAATATGCCCAACTTGTAAAAACCATAACTTGCTAAATATTTATCTTTTGAAGTTGATATTTGACTTTTTGAAAAGCCCAAGATGTACTCTACAATCTCCATGTTTACTATTTTTTTTCTTTTGAAGACATTATCTTGAGGTAAATTTCCTTGACAAAAAGTGTCTTTTGTTGACTTTTGAAAATGACCTGTAATGTATTAGATCATATCTTTTAAATGATGTTTTTTTTGGACTTGAGAACAAAATCAAGGTTCTATAGAATTGAATTTTATTCAAAATAAGCTTTGGTTTGGGAAAAGTTGATGAAGTATTTGAAAGTTATGCCTGGTCAAAGTTCAGTTGACTTCTCCTAAGGAAACCCTAATTTGACAATTCTTGACTTTTGATGATTTAAGAGCTTTCCTTGGGGAATAATGATCAATCCTTGATCAAATGATGAATATCACTTCAAAATGTTAATGTTGACCAAAAATCGTTAAGTTTGACTGTATGTTGACTATAGTTGACCTTTTGACCAATATAGTTGATTTTCAATCATTTGAGTCATTGACTGAGCACACTTGTGATATAGGGCTTGGAACTTGACATGGACCTTCTTGAGGACCTATGAAGAACCATGGAAGCCACTTGAGACCTTTGTAATCCAAATTTTCTATAGGAACTCCAAACACTAGTTATAGGCTTTGGCGCTTAGGAGGTGAGTTGACTGGTCAACCCTTGAGTGCCTGAGAAGCCTTGAAAGAGTGTCTTGAGAAGAAGTGGGAAGGGAAAATTTTGGGGTACAACAGCTTCCCCTATTCAATCCTCTTAAACATGAAGAGTTAGATTGGCATGTCTTCCATTCGCGAATTGAAGGTAGTAGATGATTGAACACTTAAGTGCCTAGAAATTTGCACTTGCCTGTGCAAGAAGTGACGTTGTTGGTTGATTGTATCGAGAATGGGCTTATAGATGCCATTTGGAGAGGTGACGAAGATTCGTCAGAGATGGGCTTATAGATGTCATCCAAATTAATTGTTGACTTTGACTCAAAGAAGAATCAGAATAAATCTTTGGGCGACTTAAACTGAACCAACATATGTCCTTTATTGTCTTTGAATGGATAAGAATCAAAATAAATCTTAGGGCCGATTTAATCGAACCAGAGAAAGTGTCTATCAGAAACGTATCAGGATAAATCATTGGTCGATTTAAAATAAATAAATAGAGGTCTTTAATTGTCTTTAACTTGATAAGAATCAGAAAAATCATAGGGTCGATTTAACTGAACCATAAAAAGTGCCTATCGGAAATGAATCAGGATAAATCATTGATCAATTTAAATTGAACCAACAGAAATCTTGAATTCTCTTTAACTGAATAAGAATCATAAAATTCTTAGGATCAATTTAATTGAACCAGAGAAAGTGTCTACCGGAGATGAATCAGGATAAATCATTGATCGATTTAAACTAAACCAACATAAATCTTAATTTGTCTTTAACTGGATAAGAATAAAAAAAATATTAGGGTCGATTTAACTGAACTACAGAAAGTGTCTACCGGAGACGAATCAGGATAAATCACTGGTCTATTTAAACTGAACCAGCAGAAATCTTGATTTGTCTTTAACTGGATAAGAATCAGAAAAATCTTAGGATCAATTTAATTGAACCAGAGAAAGTGTCTATCCAAAAACGAATCAGGATAAATCATAGGTCGATTTAAACTGAACTAGCAGAGGTCATGAATTGTCTTTAACTAGATAAGAATCAGAAAAATCTTAGGGTCGATTTAACTGAACTAGAGAAAAAGTCTAATGGAAAACGAATCAGAATAAATCATTGGTCGATTTAAACTGAACCAACAAATGTCTTTTTGAAAATGACCTTTTGAGAAAAATGTAGAAATAACTCTTCATCGGATGTAGACTTCGAGAAGACTGTCAGATCATTTAAGTGGTTAATGATGTTCGTCCGTCAATTGATCTTTCCTGAAAAGGTAAAGAGTTAGTTGTATGCAATGTCATGATGTATGAAATGCATCAAGTAATGATGTTCTTAAAATAAATGAGATTGTTCTATATGCGTTTCGTATGCATATGCTATGACCCATGGCAAATCATGTATGAATGTGACACATTTTTGAAGTGCATTTGTAAATTCGAGCAACATGTTTATCTGAGGAAAATAAATCCTTGACTTTCGTTGGGGATGAAGAGTATATGTATCTTCGATCTTCTGGGGATTGTTTCCACTGGAGACTTCTTCTTGCTGTTTGAGGGAAGGTTATGATGACATTTATTCGTCTTCTAGCGATTATGACTCAAAATCCGACTCATCATGTTCTGTAGAAGTTCTAATGGAGAGGAATGACTCTTACATTGACTCAGTGCTTTTGGGCTATAAGCACAACTTAGTTGATTATAGTAATGTTGGTAAGCTTAGATCTAGCATGAATCTTTCCCCTACTGGAAACAAAGAAGATGCAATTTTGGAAACCTATGAGGAAAGTGGGGGTGTTTGGCTTTATCGTCCCAGAGGCGCAGACAATGAATACTTCTACTTTTGCATCGGAGTACTCGAGGATTTCAAGATATAAATCCCCTTCTCTAATTTCGAGGCCGATCTACTCACCTCTTTGAACGTAGCTCTAGTTCAGCTACACTCTAATGGTTGAGGTTTTATCAAGGCGTTTGAGATCTTATGCAAAGTGCCGAGTATTGAACCTACTTTGGGACTTTTTTTCTCCTTTTCGAAGCTGAGAGGTGTATATAAGGGTAAGTGGATCTTTATAAATGGGTTCCTTGGTAGGAGTTTTCTTCAAGCCTTTACTTCCAAATACAAAGGCTTTAAGGATATATTTCTCTATATTAGGGACGAAAACATGTTCCCTAGGGTTATGTACGAGATGGATGGAAGTTGACGCTTTTTCTTTAACTGGATGAAGAACCCAACACCGATTATTGGTTATGATTGTGACATGTTGAGAACGGAGGAGGTCCAAGCTCTAGCAATTTTATATTCCTTCAAAATGTTAAAAGTTAAAGACATAATGAACATGGCCGGTGACCAAGGAGCAAAGAAAAATGATGGCTGAGGCCAAAGCCAGGCGAACCAAATAATATGCTATGAAATCTGACTTTCCTGGTGTGATACGGTGGTAGAACAAACTATTTTGAAAATGCTGGTTCGTGTTTTGCGTTTGTGTTCGCAAAATGTTGCGGTAAGCAAGAGTCACCACCGACTTTTATTTTATCCAACTGGAAAGGAAAAAAGCACAGAAAAATTCCTTTTTCGAGATTTTGAGTACGGGGGGTAGATTATAGAAAGGGAAGGTGTTAGCACCCTTTCTATCCATGGTTTTCCATGGGCTCTTAGGTACTTGCTCATCTTTTTAAAATTGCTTGTGTGTTTATGTCTTGAAAAGTTTTTGTTTTACTTCGTTTTAACCCTTGCTTCTGTCTTCAAGAGTATTACGAAGTGTTTTTGAAAACTTTGTTTTAAACAAGTGTTTGGTGTGAAAAAGTTTATTTTGAGCAAGTACCTACTAGCATCTACCTACTCGAAAAAATATTGTTTCTGTTCTTGTTTCCTTTAGACAATGTTATCCTACTATTGAGAAATAGGTAGCACCGTCTTTGGAGTTGTAAGGGTCAATTTGAAAGGGACGTACAATCACTAAAGCAATTTTAGGACATCTTAGTAATAACTGTAGCGTCTTAAGATCATATTTGAGGCAACATTTCCGAGGCAACATTTCTGAACGGGACATTTGATCTTTTGTTTAGACATGAGGGCAACCACTACAACACCATATACTTAATGATCGTTTACCGAAGGCAACCGAAGTGAGAGTATACCCTAGGACTGCACATGTGCGAGTGATTTTATTTCAGTTATTATCTTTGCACATTAGGGTTTTGTAGCCATTTTAAATTGTCATGTAATCTTGTCATACAATCCTATTAACATACATCTAACAGTTAATATTTGCGAGGATTAAAATGTGAGAAAATAAAACCTACGCTATTACAAGGCTTCAGGGAGGGGGATTAATTACATAGCCAAAAAACCCGTAAAAAGATAAATAAAAGAAAATCCTAATTAAACTATTACATACCGTGAGCAGTTACATTAATATTGTAAAAATAATAAGCGCGCGCGATGAAACGAAAACGAGAGGTTTAGGGTTTTGACCCCGACTAAGCCTAATTGCAATTTAAAAGGAAAATCACTTTTTTGGTAGTTTTTTATTATTTTGAGAAAATAAAGTTTAATCGAATAAATAGGAAAAAAAAATTTCTAATTAATTTAAATTTAAGGAAAAATAATTAAATCGACCTATTTTTGTATGTTTCCTTTTATTTGAGAAAGAAATAAAAATTAAATCACATGCTAACCCTAATTTTTTCTAATTGATTTTAAATATATGAAAAAGTTAGAATTAATCCTAAATTAAATTAAACTAACATTAAATTAAATTTGGTAAAATAAAATAAAACCTAATTCTAAATTTGTGAAATTTGATTTTATGATTTTTTTTTGTGAAAAAGAAATTAATTGTGGTTAAACAAAACTAAACATAATTAATTAAATAAATGAAAATAGAAAAGAAAGAATAAGATGGGCCTGATGTTTGAATAGCAAAGGAGGGGGTGTTAATGGCAAATCCGGGCCCAACAAATCCTGGCCCTATTGACTTTTTCCAGATCCTGTGTGTACGCTTGACCTATGCATATGATGGACCCTCATTGAAGAAGCCTTAGATCTGGCTGGTTGATGATCTGATGGGTGAACGCTGATGGTGTATGGTGGACTTATGAGGGGGCTAGTGTACCTGATTATGCAAGAAAAAATAATAGGAAGCAAAGTTGGAACCTGGGGATCGAACCCAGGTCCTAGAGCATAATTACCCTACGCGTTTACCAGCTGAGCTGGCTTGGTTAGTTGTATAATTGATAACAAATAAATATTATATGATGAAAACAAAACAACAAATTATGAGACGCGTGAATTTCAAATGGCCCATTCACAGCATGCCACACCATCATCTTCCACATGGCTTCTGTCGTTTTAGACAAATACTTTACCTACGGACACTGGGCTTAGGTACAACCCTGTGCATCTCTAAAACCCTGTGCAAGAATGATAAATCCCAACTAATGGTACCAATCAACTCGTTGCAACCTCACGAGCATCATGGTACCATTATCCATGGCCAATTGTTCCTGTACAAAAAAACCTAAAAACGAAGCAAGAACCCTTACTATGGCATCTTGGTGTATAGTCAGTAAAAACGCAATTGGATATAATCAATAACATGCAAATAACTCAAGGATCATGAATGTTCCAATCAAACATGCTAAATGTGCCAGAATTAACATATTTGATTTCAAGAAAATATGGAAGTCGTGTGAAACTTACAGCGTGATTCAAGGCTTGAGGGAGCTTGTTAGTGGTTGAAACACGTTCCTGGGATGCCCAACAAACGATTGGTACGCCTAGAATGGCTTGAGATAGCCTGAATCCTAGAAATTTATTTACATCTTTTCTTGAATTTTTGCAATTTTGCTTTCTATTTTACACACCTCCAACCTCTTTATTTTTGGTCTGCAAATGTTCCTTATGTACCCTAGAATGAATTAGGGTTGCAAACTTGTTTCAAATCTTTTCCAATTATGATCATTGATTCATGATTTGATCCTTGTGCAAATCTTTCCAAATCAAGAAAAATGCAATATTTTTGTGTCCAAATGAACCTTGCACGATTTGATCTCACTTCCAGCTGTGTAATAGACCTAAACATGCACAAAATCTCAAGATTTTATTAGTTTTTTTTTTATATTTTCATGATTTTATTTTGATTTGATTTGATTTAATTGAAATAAAATCAAAATAAATGACAAAAATAAAATAATGACAAGTGGAAGGGCTTATGGGTCGTGGGTCGCATTACAAACTCAGTGGAAGCATAAAAAGTTGGGCCCATTTAGCAAAAACTGCAATTTTGGACACATTTGACTTTTGGCAATTTTGCAAAAAGGGTCAACTTTGCCAATGCATAACTCCATCAATTTTGATCCTAGAGAGGTGTTCTTGGACTTTTTAGAAAGCTTAAGATGTCCTCTAAGCAACCCTTATGGTATCATCTCAATTGAGTCTTTCATTTTTATGTATGAAGCTTTGACCCAAAAGGTGTTTTTGTTGACTTTTCAAAATGACCTATAATGTCCAAATTCATATATTCTTGTGAGTGCATATTTTGAACTTGGGAGATGAATATGGATTGTAGGGAATTGCATAATATTCAAAATGAGATTTGGATGGGTCATTTTTGATAAAGTATGAGAAAGTTATGCTTGGTCAAAGTTGAGTTGACTTTTCTTACAAAACCCTAATTTAACAACTTTTGGGTTTTGATTAATTGTGAGCAATCCTTGAGGAATCAGGATCAAACCTTGATCAAATGATGAATAATACTTAAAAATGAGATTGTTGGCCAAAAATCTTGAACTTTGATTGAATGTGGGCCACAGTTGACTTTTGCCCTACCATAGTCAATTTTCAGGCCTTTGAGCAATTGACTGAGCAAATTTCCTCTGCAAGGCTTGAAACTTGACATGGATGATATTTAGAACATATTAGGAAAATGGTGAGAATTTGGGATCCTTTGGACTCAAACATCTTGATGCAAACTGAAACCCTAATTTGGGGTAGACTGCCTTAGGAGAGGGTTTGTCTGGTTAACCCTTGGACTTCCTTGAGCAATTTGAAGACCTCACTTGACATGTATTGAGAAATATGGGAGGGAATATTTTGGGGTACAACAGCTGCCCCTGTTCAATCTTCTTAAACCCGAGGATGTAGATTGGCTTGTCTGCCTTTCGTGATCTGAAGGTAGAAGATGATTGAACACTAGAGTGCCCAGAAATTTGCACTCGCATGAAGTGGTAATTATATTTTGATATCGAGAATGGGCTTATAGATGCCATTTAGAAGTCAACTATATGATATGGGCTTAAAGATGCCATCCGAAGAAGTGTCGATTGCATAAGAGATTCCTTTGCCAGAGCCTGTACACATGTTGTTGAGGAAGACTACACTGGGGAATGCTGGTCTCTGTCTTAAGAGAAAAAGAGTTTTAGGAACTTCAGTTGTCCGTTACTCTACTGGGGAATCATCTCTTAGTCTAGGAGGTAAAAATGAACTTCTATCTGGTCGTGATCCAGGCTTTACAGTGATTTGCTGAGGAAAATAAGATCGACTGCTATCTGGTCGTGCTCCAGGATTTACAGCGACTTATTGGGGGGATGATATTAAACTTGCTATCTGGTCATTCTCCAGGCTTTGCAATTTCTCAATTCTTATCTGGTCGTGCTCTAGGCTTCAGAAGGAATCAAGTGGTTATCCGATCGCATCCGGGCTTTCAACTTGAATTTAAGGCATACTAATATCTGGTCGATTTCCGAGCTTCATAGTAATTGGCCGAGTAAACTTCTATTTGGTCGAATTCCAAGCTTCACAATACCTCATATTGTTATCTGGTCGTGTCCCAGGCTTCAGTGTCCTTTGCTTCTATCCAATCGATTTCCAGGCTTCACAGCGCCTCATACCATTATCTGGTCGATTCCAGGCTTCATGATGTCTTTTATTGCTATCTGGTCGATTTCCAGGCTTCACAATAACGTTGAGGGTTAAGCTGTTTTCCAGTCGATTTCCGAGCTTCACAGCTTGTATTTAAGATATACCGCTATCTGGTCGATTCCAGGCTTCATAGTATTTTGGAGAAATCAAGATATTATCCGGTCGATTTCTGGGCTTCATAGCTTGAACTGGAATAGAAATCTTAATATCAATTTGACTGAACCAGCAAAAACTTGTGAGAACTTGTTTGTATCTTTCCCTGAAAGGTAAAGAGTTATTCGTATGTAATGTCATGATGTATGAAATGTATTGAGTAATGATGTTCTCAAAATAAATGAGATTGTGCCGTATGATGCGTATGCGCATGCCATGATGTATGGATATGCAATGTTTTTGTGATATTCTCCGGCAGGGGAGAATGAATCTTGGACTGCTGTTGGAGAGTACATGGAGTTGAGTTCTCCGTTCTTGCTAGGGATAGTGATCGAAGATGATTAGCCGGAGACTTGCGTCTGTTCTGCTTGAGAATATTCCGCCGGGAGAGATTCTGTGGGGAAGAAAGATATTCTGCTGGACGATCTGCCGATTTGGAGAAATAAACTCAGCTGGGGATGAATTACTGTTGCTGGTGATAATGAACCCTGCTGGGGATTGAATTTCTGCCTATGGAAGGAATAAACTCAGCTGATGATGAACTTCTATTGTTGGTGATAGATAAACTCTGCTTGGGGAGAATTTTTCCGACTCATTCGCGATTGTGAACCTCAGCTGGGGGGAACTATGTCCTGTTCAGGAAAGTTAACTTCACTGTCTTTGGATACTTTTTACTCTGTGGGGAGTGTATGCACCACCACTTATGTTCTCAAGCTGGTTCTATCCCTGTACCTGATAGGCAGAGTAATTGTAAGGTTTGGGCACTTCTTGTTTTTTCTTGTTCTTGAAATTACGAGTAATTGCCTTTTGTTTCTTATGTAAATATTTATGAGGAGCAATCATTTTCAAATGCATATATCAAAAATGAATCATTGGACGTTCTTGCAAAACAAAACAGAAAAATAAAAACAAATCTAAATTTCTTGCGAAAATGAATTGCATTGATTTTTGAAGTTGGCCTGTAATAGGCATTTTGTACAAGAGGCTGACGTCCTAGTAAGAGAACGCTGCCGAAGGATAGAGATTGTGCAATTTGTAAAAAAGAAATAAAAACAACTATGTGAAACAATCCCATTGGGTTCCAACTCTGCTATTGCCCTTATATCTTTGAGCGTCTCATCACTTTGCTACTTGGTCGAAGGTAGATCAGATTGATTGGCGCTGTCCGATTTTGATAGTCGATACTGGAGTCTGGTTGCAAGATGATTCAATGAGACGTAGTTTTACGCTTTGATCCCTAATTTTTTCCTGGACCGCCCTTTCGGGTTTTCAGTCCACCGAGATACCCTTTTTTGCCCAAGCCGCCTTTTTAGTTTTTCGACTTGCCGGGTGTACAGTTTTTTTCATTTTCATCCCTTACTTTTTCCTGAACCCTTTTGGTTTGCCGGGAATCCCTTATTTTTGCCTAGGCCAGTCAACCTAGCGGGTCTTTGATTATGCATAGTATTTTTTCACTATGTCTGCATTGACGGGGTGAGGAAGGTCGTCACCATCCATGGTGGTTAGAATGATAGCTCCTCCCGAGAAAACGTTCTTAACCACAAATGTCCCTTCGTACATGGGGGTCCATTTGCCCCTGGGATCACCTTGCGGAAGTATGATGCGCTTGATCACCAGATCACCGACCTGATATTCTTGGCGTCTGACTTTCTTGTCAAAAGCCTTGATCATTCGCTTTTGATACGTCTGACCATGACAAATAGTAGTAGGTCTCTTTTCATCGATTAAGTTCAGCTGATCAAGCCGGGTCTGGATCCAGTCATCTTTGCTCATACCTGTATCCTTCATAATCTGGAGAGAGGGTATCTGGACTTCGATGGGTAGGACTGCCTCCATGCCATATACCAGAGAGTAGGGTGTTTCCCCTGTCGACGTCCGTGCTGAGGTACGATACCCATGAAGAGCGAACGACAACATCTCATGCCAGTCCTTGTAGGTCACCATCATCTTCTGCACAATCTTCTTGATGTTCTTATTATCCGCTTCAACAGCCCCATTCATCTTCGGACGGTAAGGAGAAGAGTTGTGATGCTGTATCTTAAACTGTTTGCAGAGCTTAGTGATCATCGTATTGTTGAGATTTATACCATTGTTAGTGATGATCCTCTCTGTTACTCCATATCGATAGATCAAGTTGTGTCGGATAAATCGCGCCACAACGTTCTTGGTTACTGTAGCAAAGGAAGCTGCCTCAACCCAATTCGTAAAGTAATCAATAGCTACCAGAATGAAACAATGTCCGTTGGATGCAGTAGGTCTGATCTCACTAATCATGTCGATACCCCGCATTGCAAAAGGCCAAGGAGCCGTCAAAACATTCAGGGGAACTGGAGGTACGTGCACCTTATCAGCATAGACATGGCACTTGTGACAGGTCCGAGAGTGTTGATAACAATTAGCTTCCATAGTAGACCAATAATATCCTGCCCGTAGGATTTTCTTTGCCATGGTATGTCCACTAGAATGAGTTCCGAAGGTACCTTCATGCAACTCTACCAAGATCTTTTCTGCCTCGCTTTTGTCCACACATCCCAGTAAGGTTGAATCATGGTTACGCTTATAAAGGATCCCATTACTGATGAAGAACTTCGCAGCAAACCTTCTCAAGAACTTCTTATCATTAAGAGATGCACCCTCGGGGTACTCTTGAGCTTCAAGATACCTCTTTACCTCGTGGAACCAAGGCTTATCTACTACCTCTTCAGTCTCGATTTCATATCAATGTGCGGGTTTGTCCAACCTCTCGATGGTAGTCTAGGAAGCTTCATTTTCCCACCTGACTTTGAACATAGAAGACATGGTAGCTAACGCGTCCGCCAGCTGGTTCTCCTCTCTGGGGAAATGTTCAAAGGTTATCTCCTCGAAGTGCGGGAGCAACGTCAATACATACTCATTGTAAGGAATAAGATTTGGGTGCTTCATATCCCACTCGCCTTTGATCTGACTGATCACTAGAGCGGAATCTCCGAATACACTCAAGAACTTAATCCTCAGGTCAATAGCAGCTCGAAGACCCAGGATACACGCTTCATACTCCACCATATTGTTGGTGCAGTTAAAACATAATCGGGTGGTGAATGGAGTATGACAACCCTCAGGAGATATGATCACAATGCCAATGCCATTACCCAACGCGTTTGATGCTCCATCAAAATACATAGACAATCGGGATCCTTCCTCAGGTCCTTCATCCGGTCAAGGCTCTTCACAGTCGATCACCAACATGATGTTCTCATCCGGGAACTCGAAATTCATGGACTGGTAGTCATCCACATCCTGATGCGCCAAATGATCTGCCAATACACTCCCCTTGATTGCTTTTTGAGTTGTGTATTGGATGTCATACTCGGTTAAGATCATTTGCCATCTTGCTATTCTTCTGGACAGGGCAGGCTTCTCGAAGATATACTTGATTGGATCCATCTTTGATATAAATAAGGTGGTGTGAGTCAGCATATACTGTCTCAGCCGGCGAGCAGCCCATGCCAAAGCGCAACAAGTTTTCTCGAGCAGTGAGTATCGGGTCTCACAGTCGGTAAACTTTTTGCTAAGGTAGTAAATAGCGTGCTCTTTTCGGCCAGACTCGTCATGCTGCCCCAACATGCACCCCATTGAATTATCAAGTACCGTCAAGTATAAGATCAAAGGTCTTCCTTAAACTGGAGGCATCAGAATTAGTGGTTCTTGAAGATATTCTTTAATCCTTTCGAAAGCGGTTTGACATTCATCATTCCATTTTACCACTTGATCTTTCTTCAGCAGCTTGAAGATTGGCTCATAAGTAGCAGTTAGATGTGAAATGAATCGGGCGATGTAGTTCAGACATCCCAAAAAGCCTCTAACTTCCTTTTCTATGCAGGGAGTCGGCATCTCCTGTATAGCCTTCACCTTTGCAGGATCCACTTGAATACCTTTATCACTAACGACGAAACCCAACAACTTACCAGACCTTATCCCGAAGGTGCACTTGTTCGGGTTTAACCTTAGCTTGTACATCTTAAACCTGTCAAATAGTTTCTGGAGATGATCTAGGTGCTCTTCCTCAACCTGGGACCTTGCGATCATGTCATCAACGTAAACCTCAATCTCATGGTGAATCATGTCTTGGAACAAAGCGACCATGGCGCGCTGGTAAGTTGCCCTGGCATTCTTCAACCCTAAAGGCATTACTTTGTAACAAAAGGTGCCCCACTGCGTAACGAAGGTTGTCTTCTCCATGTCCTCGGGAGCCATCTTGATCTGATTATAACCAGAAAAACCATCCATGAAGGAGAAGATCTTATGCTGCGCGAAGTTGTCGACCAGAACATAAATATGAGGAAGTGGGAAATCATCCTTGGGGCTCCCCCTATTCAGATCTCTATAGTCCACACACATTTGTACCTTACCATCCTTCTTAGGCACAGGAACAACGTTGGCAACCCACTGGGGATAAGAAGTAACAACTAGAAATCCTGCATCAAACTGTTTTATGACCTCAACTTTGATTTTCTTAGACATCTCAGGACGCATACGGAGAACCTTCTGCTTTACCGGAGGACAGTCTTCTTTAGTCGGCAAGCGATGAACCACAATATCAGTGTCCAAACCAGGTATATCATCGTAAGACCAAGCGAAGATCTTAACATAGTCGCGTAGCATATATATCAACCGTTGCTTGACACTAGGCTCCAGATTTGCTCCTATCTTAACCTCTTTCCTGTCTTCCTGTGTACCCAGATTCACTGATTCAACTGGCTCCTCATGAGGTTGTATGGCCCTTTGTTCCTGTAGTAACAGTCTAACAAGTTCTCCGGGCACCTCACAATCATCCTCACCTTCGTCCTCGGCTTGGTTGATCGGATTTTCGAAGTCATAACTGGCAGTAACAGAGTCGTTATCAATGGGATCCATAGTGGATATGGATCTGCATTATGATACGTGAGTGTGTGTAAGAGAATAACTGTTTTTGATAAAGCGAGAGACAAAAAAGAAAAACAAGGAGCGAAAAATTTGTAATGCAAGAAATGTCCAATGCTTTATTAATGATATATGAAAATGACAAGTAATAAGCCCTCGCAAGCAAAGCCAAAGTGCCCCGGGAGATGCACCGGGCCCTAAAGTTTCAAACTGTTTATTACAACTTTTAAAACAAAAGTCAATTACTATGGAATAAAAGAAACGGGTATGAAGTCCTTCTCCGTCCAGTTGTTCAATCCACTGTTGGTCATTGGGTAGATCCAGCTGTCGACATCTGGGTTCTCATCATCAGCATCTTCAGTGGCGGAGAAAACCTCAATAGCATTGATTCCCAAGCCATGCTTGGGCATGGGTGCAGTTATGACGTTAGGCTTCTCCGGAGCGTCAATCTCAATCTCTTTGGCTTCGATCAAGTCTTGCACCTTATTTTTCAAGGCCCAATAATTGTTTGTATAATGACCTGGACCTTCGGAGTGATAGGCGCAGCGGGCATTTGGGTTATAGTGAGGAGATGTGGTTTTGGGGTTCTTCGGGGCCTCCCTCAGAGTTACCAGATTGGTCTTTACTAATTGTGGTAGAATTTGAGACAAGGTCATATTGAGCCGAGTGTACTGCCTCTGTGGTCTTTCCACCCTTTGTTGATTGTTGCATTGTGGAGCAACTGTGGGTCTTGATATCACTACCAGATTCACTGTTTGACGGTGTTCAGGTCTGCTTTGGCCTCTCGGGCCGTAGGCTGCACTAGCTTCTTTCTTACCGGTGAAAGGCTTCTTCACTGCACTTGATGAAGTATCTTTCTGTATCTTACCACTTCGGATGCCAGCTTCTACTCTCTCTCCAATTAAGATTAACTCAGTAAACCCAGACGATGAGCTGCCGATCAGATGATTAAAAAATGGACCAGATAGCGTCCCTAGAAACATGTCAACCAACTCCCTGTCAGACAAAGGGGGTTGGACTCTTCCAGCCAAATCTCTCCACTTTTAAGCATAGTCCTTAAAACCTTCACTTGCACCCATAGACATACCCTGAAGCTGAGTACGAGTAGGAGCAAGGTCGGTGTTATACTGATACTTCCTGTAGAAAGCAGCAGCAAGGTCCTCCCAGTTTCAGACATTGACTCCTTCCAATTGATAAAACCATTCAAGCTGAGTCCCTGACAGACTATCTTGAAAGAAATGCACCCATAAATTTCTATCAGCAGTGTGGGGTTGAATTTTCCGGACGTACGAGCATAGATGGAGTTTTGGACAGGATACTCCATCGTACTTGGAAAAAATAGGAGCTTTGAACTTATGAGGGATCACCACTCTCGATACCAGTCCCAGTTCTCTAAAATCCTAACCAGGGATCTTCTGAATCTCCATAACACTCATACGGTCTTCTAGCTGTTTGTACCTATCCTCGGCATGAGGATACTGCTCCTAATCATAATCAGTATCATTATCAGAGATTGCAGGACTGGGGACCTTTTCTTCTTCTTGGTTCTCCCCTTCCTTGGATGAAGTGGTTAGATCAGCTTGTTGTTTCAACCTATCCCCAAACCCTTTGTCCATATTCAGAAGAACGACCTTCTTCTTCTTCTCTTTCTCTTTCAGAATGAGAGTTCTCAAATCCTCTTTCCCTTTAGCCAAGCTCAAGAACATCTCTTGGAATTGGGTGTTTTGTGCCTGAAGATCTTTGATGGCTTGATCAGAAGACATTTCGTGCTGAAATAAACAGCGAAGAAGATGAGAAACTTGTAATGGTACCTGTAATGGTGTGCATGATAATGGGATGCGTATGTAATGATTTCAAAGACTTTGGGAGATTTAAATTTCGAAACCGAAAAAGAAACAAACTTCATTAGATTAATTTGTAAAAAGGTTCAACAATGCCTTTGAGGCATTACAAAGAAATAAATGGAAAACAAATCTAAAACTAGAAAAGCAAAATCAAAAGTCCCATGGACGCTTCCTCTTTGTGCTGACGTAATCACTGATCACTCTTTCTTCCTCGAGCTTCCTGGTGAGCTTCAAGATCTTCCTTTCTTGCTCATGGTACTTCTCTCGGTAGGTATCCCTTTCCTCTTTCAGCTGAATCCAGGATCTCTGCAATGCCCCAGGATCAGTGGGCATGTAAGGATAAAGAAACATGTAAGGGACACCTTCTTCATTAGTGGGATCCACAATCACTGGTAACACAGCTTCATAGGGCATCCCAAGCTTCTGGGTACGAGCTCAGACCCATTGGAGATAAGGCTTCATAGGAAGGGAAGTTCTTGGTTCTAGCTCTTGGGGGTCAGATCTGTTCACCATGCCCCAAGATCGTATAAACCTCCGGCGATGCTCGTCAACGTCTTTCTTGTAGTCAAATGTAATATCTAACAGAAGTAGCTCATGGGGACCGTCTCTCCGAGCATGACCAAATTTTCGCAAAGCTAGACAAGGATTGTAGGTTATACCCCCTCTAATTCCAAGCAACGGGACATTATGGTATCCCCCACAACGATCAATGACGATAATGTCTTCCATAGCCCGGGAACTCCAAAGAATGTCTGTATGGGCAAGTGACATTATTCTGTAGGACCATCCCAAACCTTCTTCATTCTTCAGCACAGACTTGGGGAGGTGCGAAATAAACCACCTTGACAACAACGACATGCATCACATAAGAGTCCCTCTTCTTCGCATAGTACCATTGTAGAGGGCATGCAAGATATCACCCAGTAGATTAGGCACTGGATTGCGAGACAGGAAGATCTTAACCGCATTCACATCTATAAAGGAATCCGGATTCGGGAAGAGAACCATACCGTAGATAAGGAGAGCAAAGATATCTTCGAAAGCCTGGAAGTCTAAACTATCCTAGAATAGTTGAGCTTGATCTATCAGAAACTTAGCTAAGAAACATTCGACCCCACTTCGTGTTTCCCAATTGGATACTACATTAGCCCATTTTAGATGCAAAGCTGAGGCAATGTCTTCTAGTCTAGGAGTCTCTTCCATACCTGTGAAGGGCATCTGCTCAAGGATGGATATGCCCAATAAGTGAGAAAACTCTTCCAAAGTGGGAACCAGCTGATAATATGGGAAGGTAAAGCAATGATGCACAGGATCGAAGAACTGGAAAAGAACACTCATCATCTTCTCATCAAATTTTGAAGTAACCAGGCTAAGAAGTTGACCACGTCTCTTAATGAACATGGAAGTCTCGGAAACTCTTGAGGCTAACTCTTTGAGTTGAGCAGGTATTTGCACAAAGTTAACTCGGATAGTGTTTCTGCGCATAAAAGCCATAATCTACAAAACAGAACAAAGATAAATCCCCTCGGTCTTTGAAATGGTTAGTATAATGAAGTATGCATGCTATGTTATGATGCATGATGTCATGATAAAACAAACAATAGGTATAGCAGATAACATGCATGGAAAAGGCAAGTAAGTCACACAAAAGCCCTTAAGTTTGAGGCTTGAATGGGGTCAAAGGTACTATCCTCTTGAAGTTCAGTTGGTTTTAACCTGTCCTAGCAAAAGTAACCGGGTTCTAGAGGTTTTCAATATCACTGAACATCCTCCATCGGTCATGGTTTCAGCTCACACAATCTTTTCTTGCGGCCGGAACTATCTCGAGAGTATGGTCTCAATGAGTGTAACATTGAGTATCAACCAGTTCTCAGCTTTATACCGAAGCCGAATATCTCAGTACTTCCTAATGGCCAAGTTGGTCGATTTAAGTTTCTAAGGTCAGTTGATGCTTAACGACACACATAGCGGCCCCGTATTCTCCTCGTTTCTCCACAAGGGATACCGGTACCAACCAATGTTCCATATCAACATAGCTACTGCTTCAATCGTATCGGTCTACGCCGTACAATTCCCTCACAGTTTATTGCTACTTACCTAAAAGGTGTCCCCAGATCTGAGTTAGGATCTATAGTAACTCCCATGCAAAACCCTTAAAAGTAAAGCAACCAAAACAAACAAGAGAAGCAATTTATGATGAATTAAATCTTAAGGTATACCCCAATTATTAATTCCCCAGCAGAGTCTCCAGTTCTGTGATACGGTGGCAGAACCGACTGTTTTGAAAATGCTGGTTTGCATTTTGCGTTTGTGTTTGCAAAATGTCGCGGTAAGCAAGAGTCGCCACCGACTTTTATTTTATCCAACTGGAAAGGAAAGGGAAGGTGTTAGCACCCTTTCTATCCATGGTTGTCCATGGGGTCTTAGGTACTTGCTCATCTTTTTAAAATTGCTTGTGTGTTTGTGTTTTGAAAAGTTTTTGTTTTACTTCGTTTTAACCCTTGCTTCTGTCTTCAAGAGTGTTACGAAGTGTTTTTGAAAACTTTGTTTGAAAGAAGTGTTTGGTGTGAAAAAGTTTGTTTTGAGCAAGTACCTACTAGCATCTACCTACTCGAAAAAAGATTGTTTCTGTTCTTGTTTCCTTTAGACAACGCTATCCTACTATTGAGAAATAGGTAGCACCGTCTTTGGAGTTGTAAGGGTCAATTCGAAAGGGACGTACGATCACTAAAGCAATGTTAGGACATCTTAGTAATAACCCTAGTGTCATAAGATCATATTCGAGGCAACATTTCCGAATGGGACATTTGATCTTTTGTTTAGACAGGAGGCTAACCACTAAAACACCATATACTTAATGATCGTTTACCGAAGGCAACCGAAGTCAGAGTATACCCTAGGAGTGCGCATGTGCGAGTGATTTGATTTCAGTTATTATCTTTTCACATTAGGGTTTTCTAGCCATTTTAAATTGTCATGTAATCTTGTCATACAATCCTATTAACATACATCTAACCGTTAATATTTGCGAGGATTAAAATGCGAGAAAATAAAACCTACGCTATTACAAGGCTTCAGGGAGGGGGATTAACTACATAGCCAAAAAACCCGTAAAACGATAAATAAAAGAAAATCCTAATTAAACTATTACATACCGTGAGCAGTTACATTAATATTGTAAAAATAATAAGCGCGCACGATGAAACGAAAACGAGAGATTTAGGGTTTTGACCCCGACTAAGCCTAATTGCAATTTAAAAGGAAAATAACTTTTTTGGTTGTTTTTGATTATTTTGAGAAAATAAAGTTTAATCAAATAAATAGGAAAAATTAATTTCTAATTAATTTAAATTTAAGGAAAAATAACTAAATCGACCTATTTTTGTATTTTTCCTTTTATTTGAGAAAGAAATAAAAATTAAATCACATGCTAACCCTAATTTTTTCTAATTGATTTTAAATATATGAAAAAGTTAGAATTAATCCTAAATTAAATTAAATTAACTTTAAATTAAATTTGGTAAAATAAAATAAAACCTAATTCTAAATTTGTGAAATTTGATTTTATGATTTTTTTTATGAAAAAGAAATTAATTGTGGTTAAACAAAACTAAACTTAATTAATTAAATAAATGAAAATAGAAAAGAAAGAATAAGATGGGCCTGATGTTTGAATAGAAAATGAGGGGGTGTTGATGGCAAATATGGGCCCAACAAATCCTGGCCCTATTGACTTTTTCCAGATCCTGTGTGTACGCTTGACCTATGCATATGGTGGACCCTCATTGAAGAAGCCTTAGATCTGGCTGGTTGATGATCTGATGGGTGAACGCTGATGGTGTATGGTGGACTCATGGGGGGGCTAGTGTACCTGATTATGCAATAAAAAATAATAGGAAGCAAAGTTGGGACCTGGGGATCAAACCCCAGGTCCTTGAGCATAATTACCCTACGCAGTTACCAGCTGAGCTGGCTTGGTTAGTTGTATAATTGATAATAAATAAATATTATATGATGAAAACAAAACAACAAATTTTGAGACGCGCGAATTTCAAATGGCCCATTCACAGCATGCCACACCATCATCTTCCTCATGGCTTCTGCCGTTTTAGACAAATACTTTTACCTACGGACATTGGACGTAAGTACAACCCTGTGCATCTCCAAAACCCGGTGCAAGCATGATAAATCCCAACCAATGGTACCAATCAAGTCGTTGGAACCTCACGAGCATCATGGTACCATTATCCACGGCCAATTGTTCCTGTACAGAAAAACCCTAAAAACGAAGCAAGAACCCTAACTATGGCATCTTGGTGTATAGTCAGTAAAAACGCAATTGGATATAATCAATAGCTTGCAAATAACTCAAGGATCATGAATGTACCAATCAAACATGCTAAATGTGCCAGAATTAATTTATTTGATTTCAAGAAAATATGGAAGTCGTGTGAAACTTACAGCGTGATCCGGAAGGGTGTCATACTCCCTTGACTGCCAGACTTTGCTTCAATTGTACAAACAACATGACGGAATACGAAGAGTGCATCTTCGGTCTCAGAGCTGCCATAGACTTGGGAATCAAATCCTTAGATGTGTTTGGAGATTCAGCTTTGGTCATCAGTCAGATCAAAGGGGAACGGAACACCAAACACCCTAACCTTATTCCTTACAAAGAACATGTTTTGAGATTGCTACCACTTTTTGAGAAGATTACCTTCCAGCATTTCCCGCGAGAAGAAAATCAGCTAGCAGACGCTCTAGCCACAATGTCATCTATGTTTAAACTTAATTGGGATAATGAGGCTCCCCAGATCACCATCAAACGAATGGATGAACCAACACACTGTCACGAGATTAATACTGAAGAAGTAGTGGACCAGCCTTGGTTTCACGAAGTCAAGAGGTATCTCGAGGCTCAAGAATATCTAGAAGGAGCTTCAATCAATGATAAGAAGTTCTTAAGGAGATTCTCTTCTAAATTCTTCCTTAGTAACGACATCCTGTATTAACGCAATCATGACTCTGTGTTACTTCGGTGCGTAGATAAGGTTGAAGCTGAAAGGATTATGGCTGAATTGCACGAAGGCACTTTTGGTACCCATTTTAGTGGCAATACGATGGCAAAGAAAATCCTACGGGCAGGCTATTACTGGTCTACCATGGAAGCAAATTGCTATCAACACTCTCGAACCTGCCATAAGTGTCAAATTTATGCTGACAAAGTACATGTACCTCCGGTTCCTCTGAATGTCTTGACAGCTGCTTGGCCCTTTGCTATGTGGGAAATAAATATGATTGAGGAAATAAAGCCGACAACCTCCAATAGACACCGCTTCATCCTAGTGGCCATTGTCTATTTTACAAAGTGGGTGGAGGCAGCTTCCTTCGCTTCCGTCATCAAGAACGTTGTTTCCCGTTTCATCAAGCAAAATCTCATTTACCGGTACGGTATCCCTGAAAGGATTTATCACTGACAATGGTACAAATATCAACAACATTATGATCACCGCCTTGTGCGAGAAATT
This sequence comes from Vicia faba, assembly GCA_948472305.1. NCBI lineage: Eukaryota > Viridiplantae > Streptophyta > Magnoliopsida > Fabales > Fabaceae > Vicia > Vicia faba. Next base: position 1,464,311,808 of record OX451736.1, on the reverse strand, counting down.
CAATATTCAGCATCACAATTCTTCTCCCTATCAGCCAAAGATGAATGGTGTTGTCGAAGCTGCAAATAAGAACATTAAAAGATCATACAAAAAATGACAGTCACATATAAAGACTGGCATGAGATGTTACCATTCTCTCTCCACGAATATCATACCACGACTCGCATCAACCGAGGAAACACCCTATTATATGGTTTACGGCATGGGGGTTGTCTTACCTATCGAGGTTCAGATCCCCTCTCTGAGGATTATGAAGGATGCAGGATTGAACGAAGACGACTGGATTCAGACTCGACTTGATCAACTGAACTTAATTGATGAAAAGAGACTTACTGTTGTTTGCCATGGTCAAATGTATAAAAAACGGATGATCAAGGCTTTCAACAAGAAGGTCAGACGCCAAGTGTATCAAGTTGGGGATCTAGTGATCAAACGTATCATCTTGCCACAAGGTGATCCCAGGGGCAAATGGACTCCTACCTATGAAGGACAATTTGTAATAAAAAACATCTTCTCTGGTGTGGCAATGATCTTGACCACCATGGATGGCGACGACCTGCCACACCCTGCAAACACAGACATAGTCAAAAGATACTACGCATAAGAGACCCGCTAGGTTGATATACCTAGGCAAAACAAGGGCATCTCGGCGAACTAAAAGCGTTCGGGAAAAAATTAGGGATAAAACAAAAAAACCTGTACACCCGACAAGTTGAAAACTCGAAAGGGCGACTTGGGCAAAAAAGGGTTTCCTGGTGGACTAAAAACCCGAAAAGGAGGTCCAGGAAAAAGTTAGGGAATTAAAGCATATGACCATGTTCCGTTGGATCACTTTACGGATGACCTTTAGCTTCAACTAACAAATTCAACGGTTCTGATCGATTCAATCGGCTTCGGACAAGGCAAAAAATAGAAAAGACGCTCGGAGATACGAAGGCTATAGCAGAATGGAAACTCCATGGGATTTTTGTACACATAGCTATCTTTTCTTTGTATCAAAATTTTCATTTTTTACGACAACATTCTCTTACTAGAATGTTTGTCTCCTTGTACAAAAAATAATTATTCAAAGTCAATACAAAATATTCCTTTGAAAGTGCTAAAACTATTTTTCTTTTCTTTACGCTTGTTTTGTTTACAAAAACGTTCAATGATTCATTGTTGAGCATATGCATTTGAACATAATTACTGTTTACAAATAAACGAAATGAAAAGAGGCAATTACTGATAGGTTGAAAGGATAGGAAAATATCTCTAAGCCATTCCATAAGTAAACCCCTACAATACGTCATTTAAATCCCCAGCGGAACAAAGTTTCAAATTATTGATCCCCAGTAGAAGTCGTCAAATTTCTCAGGATTCCCCAATAAGATTTTATAAGCAGTGCATGGTACTGCCCTTACAACAGAGTTTATTTCTCTCGGCAGAAATTCATCGATACTTTGACTTCGAGACATGAAGACTCACAAATCCTCAGCAACAGTCAGGGATTTATTTTCCCCAGTCCAACAGCAGTGCAACAAACTAGCTCATATACGCATGCATTGCATCCATATATCATAAACATTGATAACACGAATGCATTATACTATGTATTTCATACAACATAAACATTATGTTCTAGCTAACATTTTACCCGTTTCAGGATAAGGTTAATAGCTACCAATAACAAATATTCAAAATCTTTTGATACAGTTCAGATACGCTCCAGACACGGATGCCATTCTGATACTCATTCAGATCCAACCTTCAGATACAATTCAGATACGCTCCAGACACGGACGCCATCCTGATACTCATTCAGATTCAACCACTTGATACAGTTCAGATACGCTGCATGACACAGATGCCATCTTGATACTCATTCATATTCAATCTTCAGATACAGTTCAGATACGCTCCAGACACAGATGCCATCCTGATACTCATTCAGATTTAACTTTCAGATACAGTTCATATACGCTCCAGACACGGACGCCATCCTGATACTCATGAAGATTCAACCTCTTGATACAGTTAAGATACACTCCATGACACGGATGCCATCTTGATACTCATTCAGATTCAACCTTCAGATATAGTTCAGATACGCTTCAGACACGAATGCTATTCTGATACTTATTCAGATTCAACTTCCAGATACAGTTCAGATACGCTCCAGACACGGACACCATTCTGATACTTATTCAGATTCAACTTCCAGATATAGTTCAGATACACTTCAGACACGGATGCCACTCTGATACTTATTCAGATTCAACTTTCAGATACAGCTTAGATACGCTCCAAATACGGATGCCATCCTGATGTTTATTTAAATTTTAAATCCAGATACAGTTCAGATACGCTCTAGACACGGACGCCATTCTGATACTTATTCATATTCAGACTACAGATACAATTCAGATACGCACCAGATACAGATTCCATTCTGATACTTATTCAGATTTGACTTTCAGATACAATCTAGACATGGATTTCATTCTGGATCTCATTCAGTACATATCACAGATGCGAGACAAATACAATTCAGTTTCGAATATTATTTTGTTTCTTATTTGAGACCCCTTTTGGTTCAGGCAAACCTCTCAATAATTATTCTGATTCATTCCCGATTGAAATTAAGGCCGGACTTGAACCATTTTCTATTAGCAGGTCACCCATGGATGGCATCGGTAAGCCCATCTCTGACAGTTATCCCTCAGTTTATCCAATGGCATCTTTAAGCCCATTCCTGATACAATAGATTCAAGACATCACTTTGTACACCAACAAGTGCAAATTTTTGGGCACTTTAGTGTTCAATCGTCTTCCACTTTCAAGCTACAAACGGCGAGCATGCCAATCTCGCTCTTTCAAGTTTAAGAAGATTGAATAGGGGCAGCTGTTGTACCCCAAAATTTGCCTTCCAATTTTTCATGCAAGATGTTTACCCTAGGGTTCCTGTACACTCAATTGGCTCAAAGTTCGACCATACAGGTTCTCTTCCTAGGCAGGCAATCAATAATTAGGGTTTAGGATTTTCTTAGAGATAGTTGAGTCTTAAAAATCTCCAATATTTTTAAAAGATAATTTGCTGAAGTTTGTTAATTCTACAAGGCTTGCTAATGTTCTTGAAACATATTTGATATACAATGAAGTCCTGTTGGAATCAAGAGTGACATGCGAATTCATTATGATTACCAGCTAGCTATTTGAACAAGAATTGAAGATTAAGACTTTTCGATCATAAGCCCTTTGAGGTTAAGTTAACCAAATAGAATTGAAATTCTTAAACATCCATTTTGTTTTAGAAGTTTGATTGGAGTACAAAGTGTTTTGTTTTGCTTGATCATCTTTGGTGATTGCTTGAAATACAAGTTACCTAAAATAAGGTTTCTTACTCAAAACATCCAAATAAGAATTCCAAGATTTAAAGTTGAAATTGGTATAATATTTTCAAAGTTTATTCATAAGTATTGTATTCATTACATTACAAATTTGAATTTTTACAGAAGAAATGTCTTGCCTACCAATGCAATAAGTTACAAGATTTGTTTATGAAAAAAAAGGAGAGAAATCCTAAGTCTTCATCCTTAAGCAACCCCTCCAATCTTTTATTGCCATCCGTGCTTCATGTTCATGAAAAGAGAAAAGGAGAAGTTTGTTAGTAATTCAAATATTCAGAAATGAACAAAACATACAAGGTAATCCTACATTCATCATCAGGGTGGTTTCTGCTGAATCATAAAAGAAGGTTTTATATTCTAAGGCCTCATGCAATCTTTGCTTAATCATTGGCCTGAGAATTTCTAGTTTGCAAATCACAAAGTACAAGTTTGGTTCACAAACAACCAACAAACAAGGCAAACTGCCAAAACAGAACCAACAAACAAGGCAAGCTGCAACCAACTGCAGGGCAGGCAAGCAAGGCCAACAGCTACAAACTGCTGAAACAGAACCAGCAAATAAGGCAAACTGCCAAAACAGAACCAGCAAATAAGGCAAGCTGCAACCAACTGCAGGGCAGGCAAGCAAGGCCAGAAGCTGCAAACTGCTGAAAAACAAAACTTGTGCAAATATCTACAAAGTATCAAAAGGTCATAAAAGAAGGTTTTGGATTCTAAAGGCCTCTAACCATGTCAAATTCTATCCTGGGCCCATTATCATTGCAAAACAAAGCTTGGCCCACAATAAATAATTACAACCATATTCCCATCCTATTAGCCAAATCCAAATCAAGAAATTCAAGCCCAATAGAGGCCTCAAAACAGTGTCCTATCACTGTCCTAAAGGTGTGTTTGCAAATCACAAAAACTTAGTTTATAAGCAAAGGAAAATAGAAAATCAAGCCTCATACATACTTCACAAAGGCATAACTACATTGTTGGCTAAGAAGTAATCTGTTGCAAATCTCAAGCATTTGACTCACAAAAAGTAAAGAGGAAATCAGAAAGCAAAAGCCTCATGTTGTTTCAAATCAGAAAAATATCAGACCAACAATAGCCTCAAATTTGCAAAGTCATGTCATAGGCCTAGAGTATTTCACTACAAATTTCAAAAACATTTTGTTTGGTTCATAGCAAATACAAAATACAGCAAAAGCAGCTAGCAAAGTCAGAAAAGTATAAATAAGTACAGAAATCTGTAAAAGGAAAAGCAGCAGTCAGCCAACCAAAGGACAACCACTTGAGTTGTTAAAACATAACAAGTACAAAGCCAGCAAAAGTCAGCATCCACCATAAATGAATAGCACAGCCTATAAGCAAAGTCAACTGGCAATTTGATTTATTAGAAAAAAGGTACAAGTAGCAAAAGCCAGTATTTTTTTTATCAATCACAAAATCAATATAAAACAGGGCAACAATACTAAGCAAAAGAGAAGTTTTTGGGGCCAACAAGAAGAAAACACAGAAAGAAAAAGTCTAGCCATTGTTCTCATCCTCCAAAGCTTACTGTCAACAATCCACAGCATACCAAAACACAACAAAGAGGTAATTTCTTAAACTGTTTCAATATACAAATGTTTTGAAAACATTTTCTTGTACAAAACATACAATTTAGGGCCAATCAAAAACCAAAATAGAAGAAGGCAAAAAGAGCCAAAACCCTAAGTAAAATCATTTATCAGTGAAATATCCAAAAACATTATTACCAACATTAAAACAGAAACAAAAATCACAGCAAACAGTAACAGAAGCCTAACCCTTCAAAATTAGCGAAGAGATAAGAGAGGAAAGATCTCACCAAATCATGTAGAAAAAGCAAATCGGAACCCCTAGGGTTCCGGTCGTCCCCTTTTAGATCTATCCCAAATCTTGTGTTTTCTGCAAAATCAAATACCAAATTAGTGATTAGGAGGAAGAGAGGAAGAGATTGATGTAAAAAAATTGAAGTTTTGAACCCAGCCGCCGCCGTCACCGCCGCGAGGCGATTTCCGGCGCGGCCTCAGTTTCTTCTCTGGCGAAGGAACCTTAGAGAGTGAGCGAGAGAATCAGAGAAGTGAGAGAGAGAAACAAATTGGCCAAATGAGACCATGTCTCATTAACCTGGTTGTTTTGTTTAAAACAACCAGGCCCCCCTCATATCAGGCCCAAAGGAATTAAAACTAAGCCCAACCCTGTTTTGCTCGCTACACCCCCATCCCTTCATAAATCTGACTTTTTTATTTTTCTGGCCATAAGTTTTGTGGGCTGAAAGCCCAACAGATTTTCTTTTGTTTCTTTCTCGAAACACCCTTTCTAATTGTTAACCCCCCTGACTTATTTTATATATTTTTATTTTTCTTTACTTTCTTTTAATTACTATTATTAATATTATTACAATATTTATTTTTATAAATAAAAATCTCAAAAAATATATTATTTATGTATTCATAATAAATATATTCATATTTGTTTAAGAGACTAAAACATTTTCTTGTTAAAATTCATTTTTATTTTTTTCCAAAATTAATTAAATAATTAGATTAGGTTTATGCTTATTATTTATTTAGAAATTTGTTTCTTTAAACTAGTTTCTTTTGCTAACTTAATTCTAATTTTCTTTTTTAGTTAATTATTTTTTTTCTTTTAAGTTAATTCAGTCAAAACAAAATCCATTTCCTTATTCATTCATACTTGTACATTATATTCATTTCACTTCTCATACATTATATTTACATTTATTTCTTTATACATTTGATAAATTCGATATGGTTGTAATAGATAATTAGAGTTTTACTTTCTTGCAAATCCCCATTCATAAGTTGTATACCCCCCTCCCACAAAGTGTTGTAATAGCGTAGTAATCTTTAAATTTCGCAATTTATCGCTTTTATATAACATACTAGTAATTAGGGTTTGTATGGAAAGATAAAACCAATCAAATAGAAAACCCTAATCCAAGACAAAATCAAGCATGAAAATGACACACTTGCACACAAGCACCCCTAGGGTTACCCCACTTGGTTGCCTTATACAAAAATGGCCATATTACACGTGTAAGGTATCTTAGCAAATCAAACAAATACAAGATCATAGTCCCTCGATGACGCTATTCAAAGTTACCTTACAAAAATGATCTTAGTCTCTCAAAAAAATGCTAAGATAATTTGCAACAATTCTAATCATGGTTATATGATGACCCACACCCGCCCCATTTACATCCAAAGATAGGGTTGCTTACCAAATTAATGGTAAGACAATAATGTCAAAAGAAAAGAAAATGAACAAGAAAGACACTTACACTTTCTATTTTCAAAACAAACACTTACACTTTCAAAACATCTTACAAACTTGAAAACATTTTCAAAAGATCAAACACTTTGTATACATTCTTACGAACGAGAATCTTTACAAAGTTTGCCTAAACAATGGCCTCTTTAGAAAATACTTTCAAAAAACCACACAAAGCATAATTTCAAACAAAAGCAAGTGATCTAGAAAGTAACTAAGAGCCCATGGAAAACCATGGATGAAAAGGGTCCTAATACCTTCCCTTTTCATGATCTACCCCCCGAACTCAAGAAAAAATCTCAAAGGTCTTTCCTGTGCTTTTTCACCTTTCCTTTTGGATAAAAGAAAAGTCGGTGGCGACTCTTGCTAACCGCAACATTTGCGATAAAACGCAAAATAATCAAGTCAGTTCTCCCACCGTATCACACTTATTGTTATGGAAATTTAAATACAATCAAAGATAACGATGTATCGAAGGAGTTATACCAATAAACCACAATATATATATATATATATATATATATATATATATATATATATATATATATATATATATATATATATATATATATATATATATATATATATATATATATATATATATATATATATATATATATATATATATATATATATATATATATATATATATATATATATATATATATATATATATATCGAAGGAGCTATTTGTTTAAGTTGGTTTTCAAGAATAGTTTAATTTTCAGATTATAGACTTCTTCATCAATTTGAAAGCTTGTTTTTCTTTAGTGAGGTGTATGGAAAACAAGCAACATACATATTATATAATAAACTCTGGGTACGTTTAACAATGATTATCTATTGTAACTGTGACTAAAGGTCATTTATGTTTTACATAATTTGCTTCTGATGGGTTTCAAACTCAGTACCTAAGTGTATATATCACAATAATTTAAAATCATAACCATTGTGATATGAGGTGTGTGTCCTTCCTTTTAATAACGGTTTCCATACCATGGTAGAAACAACGAACTTACAACCATATACTACTTAACAATGGTATGATATGCGTGATAGTACCCTTTTCCCAACCGTTGTGAAAGGGTTTTTCTGTAGTAGTGATTGATAGAAAGGCCATGGCGAGACCACTGAATGTAACATCTCGGTAGGTGAATATATGAAGAATATATTTGGCATTTCTCACAATGCTTAACAAATAGGGCACAATCTTGAAGCATCCTCGACCAATAGTACCCTACCCCTAGTATTTTTTCTGATAGAGCCCTTCCCCCAATATGTCTTCCACATAAGCCTTCGTGAACTTCTTTCATTATTGGTCTGACATGTTCCTCAGAAACACACCTTAGCATAGGCGTTGATCTGCCCATTTTATGCCACTTGTCGGTAACAATGAGATATCTCACAGACATCCTTTTGATGTGATGAGCTTCTACCTCGTCATCAGGAAATCTGTCGCGGGTGAGGTATTGGATGAGGGGAGACATCCAACCTCGAGTGTTTTCTAAAATCATAAATTTCTCGACTTTTATGCTTGGTGCTTCCAGCGTTTCTAGAATAACCGTTCTGTTAAGCCTTTTGTGCTAGCCACTCGGGCTTACAGGTCAGCCCGAATATTGTCTTCTCAGGGAATGTGTAAGACTGCAAAATTTGTGAATCCTTTAGCTAAATGAAGCGTCCATTGTAGATATTTAAATAAGTTCAGATCCTTTATCTGGTAACCACATACGATCTAGTTTACGATTAGTTAAGAATATGTCCCCACTAATAGATGGGTAACACTGACTTGAGAATTACGTCTCCTGAACCTTCTAACACTATACATGCTTTACTACCCTTGAGGTTATATGATCCATCCACCGAAAGAATACCAAAAATCTGCTATGATTTGATATTTTATGCTGCTTCGAGCCTTAAACATTATCTCGTATTCATACAATTCCACAACCCAAGATACTACCCTCCCGGCCAAGTCCAGCTTCTTCAGTATTTGTGTAACCAGGTAGTTTGTCTTGACCATAATGGGATGTCTGTGGAAATAATGTCTCAAATTCCTGGTTGTTACCACCATAACTAGGGTCAATTTTTCAATCTTTTGGTAACACACCTCCGTTCCCTTCAAGACTTTGCTGACGAAGTATACTGATGTTTTCCCTGTCACACCATCTTGAATCCGCATAAAGTTGTCTTCCTTTTCACAGATGGACAAATATAGAATGAGAGTTGAATTGGCAACTGGTCAGACCAGGAAGAACTATATAGATTTGTCACTGGAACAAGACAGGAATCGAGATAAAGCAGCCAATCTCACTGTCAGTTGTTGTAGTTCTTTTACTAAAGTCAAACTCCTCACACTACTACAAAAGTGCTTTTAACCTCGGACGTGAAATGCGTTTTACTTCGGCTACATAAGCGAGGTAACGAAGGGCGTCATAAAAAGTAACGACTTATCACCTCATTTTTTATAACAGCGAGGGGTAAATTTATTTAACGCATGGGTTCCAACCCCATCATCTGCACTTTTATGATTTACAATACTAACGTCTCATATATCTCAGTTTATCATTAAAACCGAGGGGTAATTAGTTTTTTTAAAATTAAAAATCGTTACATTTTCTACAAAAAATATTAATAAAATAACTTGTTTACAAACAACATTGCTTACTCAGAATATTACATTGTTTACACATAAAAAAATAATTTCCCCAAGCTATAGATTTTAGATCTTCAAAACATATAATTTTAAGATAGATTAAATGATAGATACAAAATATTTTCTATGGCTTTTTCTTGCATTTGTTTCTGAAATGAACAAAAAAAGGGGTTATAAAAAAAGGGTTATATAAATAAATGATTTTTTTTTCTAAAATAAATATTTTAGAACACAAACCTTAAACCCAAATAATTTTCTGCTCTTGCAATCCATCATTGAGAACTCTTCATGGAAAAGACTCTTGCAAACCTTAAAGTGAAGGATAGTTTCAAGCACTTCATGATGTTTCATTATTAATTTTTTATATCCAGAATGCTTTTATAATGGAAGTTATTAATGTTTCAAGCGAATCACTAATGGTAATGTCTTGAGCATTAATAGTCATGAAATGGATGGCAAGGATTTGATTAAGGATGATGATAAATATCCTCAATTTTAATGCTAAATTTTCCCCCGATTATTAAGAAAACCAAAGGGTTAGATAATTTAATTTACAAACAAAAAATATAATTCAAATAGAGGATCTAATTTTGTTTTCCCCTCGGTTATGATAAAATCTGAGGCAATATGTTGTTTTAAAAACTAATTAAAATGTGATACACATGCATTGGAATTATATCACTAGAATAGAAATGATCGACTATATTCAAGGCGTAACGTCTCTTTTGGATTTTTAAGGAGGCTTTTGATCTATTTAAACATCTCATTACCAACACCTTATGTCTTCATACATTGTTCCAAAGTCTTTTCCTATTTTCAACGTCTCATTTTCAACTCGCTGTCTTATTTTCTTGTTTTAAAGTATTTTTTTCTTATTAAAAAATGAATGCAAATATTTTATTCGTTATCAATGAAAAGTTTTCTGATTTCAATGATTTTGATCATTTTGAACTAAGGAAATTATTCGAGAGGCTGAAGAAGTACAAACTAAGGTTAAACCCAAACAAATGCATGTTTGGAGTACGATCTGGAAAGCTTCTAGGTTTTGTTGTCAGCAATAAAGGCATTAATGTTGATCCTGCCAAGGTAAAAGCCATCAAAGAAATGCCAGTCCCTCATTCTGAAAAAGAAGTCAAAGGGTTCCTGGGTCGTCTCAATTACATTGCTCGCTTCATATCACACTTGACTTCTACTTGTGAGCCAATCTTCAAACTCTTGAAGAAAGATCAGATAGTCAGATGGAATGATGAATGCCAGATTTCCTTTGACAAAATCAAAGAATACCTACAAGAACCTCCTATTCTCATGCCTCCAGTTGAAGGAAGACCCTTGATCATGTACTTGACAGTATTAGAGAACTCTATGGGGTGTGTTTTGGGCCAACATGACGAGTCTGGCCGAAACGAGCATGCTATTTATTACCTGAGCAAAAAGTTTACCGATTGTGAAACCAGATATTCACTGCTTGAGAAAACTTGTTGCGCTCTGGCATGGACTTCTCGCCGGCTAAGACAATATATGTTGACTTATACCACTCTGTGGATTTCTAAGATGGACCTAATCAAGTACATCTTTGAGAAACCTGCCCTTTTCGGATGGATAGCCAGATGGCAAATGATCTTGACTGAGTACGACATTCAATACACGACTCAAAAGGCCATAAAGGAAGTGTACTAGCAGATCATTTGGCCCATCAAGCTGTGGATGATTATCAGTCAATGAACTTTGACTTCCCTGATGAGAATATCATGCTGGTAATCGACTGTGCGAAACCTAGACCATATGAAGGACATGAACAAGGATCCCGATGGACTATGGTATTCGATGGGGCTTCCAACGCCAGAGGTAACGGAATTGGTGATGTGATCATCTCTCCTAAAGGTTGCCACACTCCTTTCAATTCCAGAATATACTTCGATTGCACAAACAATATGGCCGAGTATGAAACATGCATCTTAGGTCTGAAAGCTGCTATTGACTTAAGGATCAAGCATTTGGATGTGTTCGGGGAATCCGCCCTAGTGATCAGCCACGTAAAAGGAGATTGGGACACTAAACATCCTAATCTTATTAAGAAACTTATTCAAGAGTAAAAGGATATGAAACTTATTCATCAAGAAATCAAAAAGTCAAGATTTCATTTTGAAAAGTCAAAGTTTTCTAACTTAGAAATTTTTCTAAGTGTTTAAAACTTCATGTTTTTTCACAACTTTGAGTAAATTTTTCACCATAATGCAAGAGGATTAAAAAGAAACTTTCAACATGAAAGTTGTAGATCTCCATGATATCTACAATATTTCTTTCACAACTTCTTCTAAAAATGCTTGGATCTCAAGTTATTAATTCATATATATATATATATATATATATATATATATATATATATATATATATATATATATATATATATATATATATATATATATATATATATATATATATATATATATATATATATATATATATATATATATATATATATATATATATATATATATATATATATATATATATATATATATATATATATATATATATATATATATATATATATATATATATATATATATATATATATATATATATATATATATATATATATATATATATATATATATATATATATATATATATATATATATATATATATATATATATATATATATATATATATATATATATATATATATATATATATATATATATATATATATATATATATATATATATATATATATATATATATATATATATATATATATATATATATATATATATATATATATTCATTTATTTATTTATTTTATTATTATTATTATTATTATTATTATTTATATATATTTATATTTTTATGATTATTTATTATTGTTATACATAATTAATTATTTTTTAAATTCATTTAAAAATACAATACTCATTTATATTTAAATCATATCTTTCAACTATCTATTTAAAAGCATTTCTCCTCATATGATTTATTTTAATATTTTATATCAAAATATTAAAACCCCTGATTTATTAAATTACAATATCTGCGAGTGACACGAGGCCAATATCTGGCCACGTGATAGGGGGGCTATATTAGACTCCCCAATAATGTCTAAAAGTATTCAAACGATCACCAAACTATTTTTCGCAATAAGTTAATTCGAACAGTTAATTTTCGAAAAGGAATGCGAACTTATTTAAATTAACTACGTATTTTGTCTAACAAACCCGGCTATTCATACTATTAGACCACGTATGCAAGAAATCCAAAATATATTTCACAATCCATCAAAAGCACAAATACCCCCGTGAACTAAAAATGAGACTCTGATTCATCCGAAGAGGATACGTAGGCATACGATCAAAAATCATGGCGAGTCCCACTATATAAAGTTAAAACCCTTCTCCTAAATACACAATTAAAAACCCTATTTTATAAAATCATGCTTCTAAACCTAGTATCCTTCTGAACAAGGTAGAGGAGGGGTGCCTAACACCTTCCCCCCGTCTAGAACTGAGTCCAAACCTAGAATCTCTAATTGTCTTTTAAGGTTATTCCTTTATACTCCCTTCCTTTAGGATAACATTTAAGGGTGACGTCTCTATTAAAAAACCAGTTGCAACAGTTGGCGACTCTGGTGGGGACTCAACCCTAGGTTTAGAAGCCTTATCTTTAGATTTTAGGGTTTTTCTTTTTTCTTTTTTAATTACTTACTTATTTTATTTCCTATTCTTTATTATTCATATTATTTATCTGTGGTGGGATTCAAAGATTCTGCAATATTATTCTCAAAACCTTAGAAATAAGGTTCGTCTATTAGCCAAGGGGTTACATCAATCCTATGAGTTTATGTGACGAATTCGCCTGGAGTCGGTTGAATTCCGCAAAAGGAATACCTCTAGAGAGACATCCTCTTGGGAAGTAGGACTTTGGAATGATACCTATGACTCTTTGTACGACCTTTAAACCAAAGTTTCGTGATGAGACCTTTCATGACCTAGAGACAAAAGTTTTGGTCTATAAAGAGACTCCGCTTAAGGGAGGCCCTTGTGCCTTTCCCTCTAGTGTCATTTATGATACTCTTAAGGAAGCCACCTTATAGGGAGGGTAGAATATCCGTAAGCCAATACTAAGAACCTACCTTATAAGGATACCTTTCACAAATCCCACTGCAATCTACAAGCCCGCAAGGGTTATCCCTTTATTAACTACTATCTCTAGCCTGTAGGGCTTCCGTCTCTATCACCCTCCCTATTCCATGGGGACTCCTCATCGTCTTTCATTACCATAATTCTTAGGGAATTCCTGCCTGTCACAGTCTCCGAGATAATATAGGGTATCATCAAATCTATATCTTTTATCATCTTCGTCCGTAAGGAGTCCCTGCCTGTCTCAATATCTGAGTTGGTGTAGGATATCATTGGGCCTATCTTTAAACTTGTATAGAGTACACATACATCTATCATCATACTACGTCTATGTCCCATTGCTTATCCCGAAACTTTTTTACATACCTAAAAGCGAAAAAATGTTTTTTCATACCCATGCATTTTCGTACATTCATACATTTTCATTTCATGCATTTCTACCTCCGCCCTTATCCAACTATCATCCATTTGGTAGTCGATTTCTTGATACTTGCCAACAAACTTAAGAAAGTCTAAAACTGTGGAAGAAGGAGATTATATACTAGAGACTCAATGGAGCTTGGTCCTACAAGTCTTATCGGAAAGAGAAGGCAACCCTTCACCATGACAACTACAGGCCTACACAGTGCCTCAAATGCCACTACCATTGGTGATTCCTCTACATAAAGAGAAATTGTCCTATCAACGAAATAAGTATACCCAAGAAAATTCAAGGGTTATCCCCATGATCTGACAAGTCCAAGAACTACGAAGCATCTCCTAAAAGTCAATGGATCAACAAGAAGGCTTCTCTCTATATCATTAGGCTTTTATCATTTCAAATTGTAATTTCTTTCTTGCTGAGTTTTATTTGTCATAAACTTTGTACTCTTTGGTCAAGTCATTCTAATAAAATAAGCATGCATGTTTTTGAAATCAATTCATTCCAGAAATAATCAACGACTTTCTATTCCTCTCTTCCTTTTCCATTTTTAACTTCAACAAACATCGATGGAGAATGATGAAAATATAAAATAATCTAATTTTGTTGACGTATGCTTTTTAATAGTAAGGCTTAGCTGACAATGTAAGGCATTGTTTCACTTCCTAAACAGTGGAGATATAAGGATTTAAATCGTAGTTAACCCCCTCGAGCCAGAAGTCAGAGTTCTTTCTATTTTCAAAAAAACCCTTAATCTTAACCAGGGGTAGGGTACATTTCAATTAATTAGATGATACATTCAAATCCTAGGAGAATCGACACAATCTAACCAAAGGTTCAAGCATATCTCTTTCCTCGATTCATCATCAAGAGAATGATCTAAGTAAAGGTTCAAGCACATCTCTTTCCTCGATACATCATTGAAAGAACGATCTAACCAAAGATTCGAGCAAATCATCTTCCCCGCGTTCATCATCCAAGATTGAGGAATCAACAAAGACAAAGTTCACAATATCGTCTTCCTCAATACATCAATCAAGATCAAGGAAACAATGAAGAAAAAACTAATAATAATCAGCGCGACAGTCATAAATTGTCAAAATCAAAAGCAAAAAAAAAAAGAAATTAAAAAAAAGTGAAAGTCCTCTATGTCAACAGAAATAAAAAATTGACTGAGGTAAAAGTTAGGGCATCCCGATGGATAAAAAAAATTCAAAAAAATTTGGTCCATGCAAAAATAATGGATTGAAAACAATAAATTGGAAAACAATCTCGTGATTGCCACCTCAAGAATCATCAAGGCTTCTCTTCAACGCTTGAATATTATCAACTCTTGGATCTTATCAATGCTTGAATCTTATCAAATCTTTTTCATCAGTGTTTGAGTCTTAGTAGCACTTGGATCTTGTCAATGCTTTTCATCAACGCTTGGATATTTATCAACACTTCTCATCATCTGCATGACTATGAACTTTCGCTTGAGGGTTAAACACATATGTTGGATTAATTCGACTTAGGATTGAAGAACATCAAGGAGATTGGGGCGGGATGAATAAATTTTGAGCCTTATATCTTTTGTTCCTTAAACCATGAACCATTCCCACGTTACAACCTTTAAAAGTCATAATTGAGGCTAGGTTGACTATGAAAGCTACTCAGCAAGATTTGTGTTAATCTGACTTCGATGTTTGTTAAAATTATTTCTAACTACTTTGCTTATTTGAATATTCATCTTCTAACCTTCCATTTCTTTTCAAATAATAAATTTTGATTTCAAGAACTTGCATGTGCATCAAACGGAATTACTTTTTCAAAACTTACAATTTTGTCTACGAATCAATACTTAGCATCAAGGAGATCTCAAATTTGGTTTGATCAAAAGTCATCCTTCCCAGGAAGCTCCTAACTAGGGGCAAAGCATCTAAGGGGATCCCTATATACGAGGGCAAATACTATTGATCATAGTGTATATCGCATAATATTGACAATGGGTGATCATTATGAGGTTCAATAAACTTGGATCAAATTTTAAAGCACTGTTCAACAAGGGGTATACCTTTCGAAGAAGCATTCATGCCACGACAAGATATGACTCAGTTTCCTCATTTAAATAAACCTCTCAAGGCCTGGAAGCAGGGGCAACCTTTCAAGATTCAAATGTTAGGGCAGTACATACAAGGTTCATCTAACTACACATAGGGTCCGAATTCTTCAAGCAACTTCGAGTACAAATCTTTTCAAGCTTCGAATACTTGGGGAAACCTATGTTGAGTTCATGTTGAAGTCTAAAGCTCTTTATGAGGGTATTTCCTCTAGATCCTATAGATTGAGGGGGCACATCTTTTCAAAATTCGAATGTTGGGGAAAACTACTGCGAGGCTCGATTAAAATGAGTTGATTCCAAATGGTTTTATCAAAGCCAAGCATTTTCAAGAATCTGTTAATCAGGGGCGTAATACAAAATAGTGGGGTCATCCACATTATAATAAAACTGTTTCCAAGCTCATATTAAAGAGAATCTCCTCCAAGACCCTACCCATAAATTAAAAAAGAAACATTCCACACAGGGGCAAGCTCTCCGCACACTTTCACAACCTCCAGTGGGTCTTTCTTCTACATCAGCAGTCTTTAAATTCAAATCGAGTATCAGGGAATCATGCAAGCACAACACTATACCATCATGTGACAAGCAACCTTGTTTCATAACCAAACCTCTACGCTCTAATCATCCATGACCCATCACGGGGGAATCATTCAAAAAAGGCATTCAAGTCATAATCATAAAGCATAAGGCTGCATGAATCATGTATCAGGGCTCCTCGATCCAGAATCAAGCTATACTTATTATTTCATCCATCTGACGACTTCTGACAGCATGGGTCGAGCATACCTTAAAAAGCCCAATTACGCATTCGCATTTCAAAATCCAACATCCATTCACACATATCCAAGTCACTCATCACATACATCAATCAATCATTCATCAATCAATCATGCATCAATCAATCATGCATCAATTAATCATGCATCAATTAGTCATCACGTTAATCATTCATTACATTACATCAACCAATCATCTCATTTCATACATCAATCAAATTTGCACGCATAGCATGAAACCTCATTTTCATGTGAAAGACAATCATCATTATCAATCAAGCTATCAACTCACATTGAATCTCGACAGTAGATTCTCCCAGTTGATCACGATAGTAAATTATCTGGAAGACCTCGGTAGAAGGTAATTCAAATTGAATCTCGGCAGTAGATTCTCCCAGTTGATCACGACAGTTGATTATCCGAAGACCTCAGTAGAAGTTAATTCAAATTGAATATTGGCAGTAGATTCTCCTGGTTGATCATGGAAGTTGATTATCCGGAAGACTTCGGTAGAAGGTAGTTCACAAAATGAATCTCGGTAGTAGATTCTCCTTGTTTATCATAACAATTGATTATCCAGAAGACCTCGATAGAAGGTAATTCAAATTGAATCTTGGCAGTAGAATCTCCTGGTTTATCACGGCAATTGATTATTCGAAAGACCTCGGTAGAAGGTAGTTCACAAAATGAATCTAGGCAAATATTTTCCAACAACCCATGCCACCCCATTAGGGCGTTGTTGTTAATGCTATTGTCAAAGAAGAAGGTTTGAATCTGGTGATGAATGTGAACATGTCAATAACTTCTTTATATTTTGTAAAGTAACAACTATTGAAGAAATGTGTGTTTTTGGGTTGTGCTACCAATTGTGAAGAGTGCTTGACCCATCCAGAGGGAGGCGATTGCTTGAGAAGTGAGATACATATATTAATTACTGAAGGGTCCCTATAGTTTGACATATTGGTTGCTGAGACTCAGTTGAAGAGGACGAAGTGGATGTGATCACCATTCCCTTTACACCTAAGAGGGTTCCTGTTTCCGTAACAATTCTGGTTCCAGCTAAATAGTCGATGTGGACAATTACTCTACCTGGTCAAGTGTCGTATACCAGTGATAAGGCAGTGCCTTGGAGCTATGTGGGGGAGTATTATTGTCAAGGAAATAAGTTATACTTAAGACATCTGAAGAGAATATGTCTGAAGTTCATGATATTGTAGGAGAAAACAGAATCACCAGAAGTGGCCAAATTTTCTCTCCTCCTAATCCTCTAGAAAGCATTGATGATGCCTCGACCAAGGTCAAAGGAAAACATATTATGATAAATGGTGGAGACCTTGCACGGAATCCTCCTGTTCTGACTTTGAATGCTGATATAGCCAAAGATATAGCAGAGTTAATATGGTATATCTAGAAGAGTGATTATAATATAATCGATCATTTGAGCCAAACACCGACTAAGATTTCTATTCTAGCTTTGCTTTGGGACTCCGAGCCTCACCGTAATGCATTGGTGGAGTTGTTGGGTACCTCCTTTGTTCAGCAAGAAATATCTGTGAATCATTTTGAAGGAATTATGGCCAGTATTTCTGCAAGCAATGGTATGGGGTTCACTGATTTTGACTTAACCTCTAAGGGGAGAAAGCAGAACAAGGCTTTGCATATATCCGTGGAGATTACAGGGATGACATTATCTCGTGCGCTGGTTGACACGAGGTCATCGTTGAATGTTTTAACAAAGTCTGCTCTGTTGAAGTTAGACTATGAAGGGATTGTGCTAAGGCCCAATGATTTAGTTGTGAAAGCGTTTGATGGATCGAAGAGATCGTATTCTGTAAAGTTGACTTTCCAGTTAAGATAGGTCCTCATACTTTCAAAGAAACGTTATTTGTTATGGATATAAATCCCTCTTACGAATGTTTCTTAGGACGCCCCTGGATTCATGGGGCCGGTGCCATGACATCCATGTTGCACCAAAAGCTAAAGTTCTTGGTTAATGAGAAAATTTTCACCATCTGTGCTGAAAAAGACTATGTGGTAAGCCACCTGAGCACCTTTAGATATGTGGAAATCAAAGGCGAAGTGCATGAGACTCCATTTTAGGCTTTTGAAACTGTACAAGTTATCAAAACCCCTCGTCAAGAGGACAGAAATCCAGAGGTCTCCAGGGAATCTTATAAGCAAGATCAAGCTATTGTGGAATAGGGACACCCCAAAGGTTGGGGTAGAGTTTTGGATATTCCTATGAAGAAGGACAAAGGTGGTTTGGGTTTCGTGGCAGGGTGAAGTGAACCAATTACCATTCCCAAGGTTCAAGGTATTCCCACCCCGATCAAGTTTATCAGCGTTGGTGTCATTCATGGAGAGACTAATGCAGTCAATGATGAAGGCGATAATGGTTGTGATATGGATAATTGGATTCGTCCATTTGTTCCAGGAAAAGAGCCTTCTAATCGGTTTTTTGAGGACATCATCATAATTACCCGTTATCAAGAGTAATATTATTTTGTTTAAGTCATACAATAATTCATGTGTTCTGCCTAAGACATAGTGGACATATTTGTAGGGCCACAATGTTTTTTCTTCCAAAACTTATCATGAATAAAGGACTTTTTTCATTCAAACATTTCGCTCCTTGTTTTTCCTCTTAATTTCAAAACTGGCAATGTTTTTTTATTTTACTTTTTTAAATCTAAATCTAAAATTAAAATAAAATCATCAATCATGCAGAAATAATCCTTCACTTACCCTGGATTTCATCGATAACGGTTCTACTATGGTTCATTATGACTTTTATAATATGATATATGGCCAAAGAAGAGGCTGAAGAAGATTGTGAACTCCCTGAAGAGTTGGCAAGATTATTGAGGCAAGAGGAAAGGGTTATCCAACTGCACAAGGGACTTTGGAAGTGATCAACTTAGGAACTGACAAGGTCAAGAAAGAAATCAAGATTGGGGCCGCTTTGGAAGAAAGTGTTAAGGCGAGACTAATTGAAATGCTCTGAGAGTATGTTGACATCTTTGCTTGGTCCTATGAAGATGTGCTTGAGTTAGATACATATATTGTTGTGTACAACCTGCCTCTTAGAGAAGATTGTCCTCCGGTTAAACAAAATCTTTAAAGAACTCATCTAGAGATGTCTAAGAAGATTAAAGAGGAGGTTCAGAAAAAATTCAACACAAGATTATTGAAAGTTATCTCTCATCTGCCGTTGGTTGCAAACATTGTGCCAGTTCCGTAGAAAGATGGGAAGGTAAGAATGTGTGTGGATTATAGGGACTTGAACAGAGCAAGCCCTAAAGATGATTTTCCACTACCGCGTATCGATATTATAGTTGATAATATTGCTAGGTCAAAAGTGTTTTACTTCATGGATGGTTTCTCTGGTTACAATCAGATCAAGATGGCACCAAAAGACATGGAGAAGACAACTTTCATTACACCTTGGGGAACCTTTTGTTACAAAGTGATGCTCTTTGGTTTGAAAAATTCAGGGGAAATGTATCCGCGTGCTATGGTCACTCTCTTTCATGAAATGATATATAAAGAGATTCAAGTCTATGTTGATGATATGATTGCTAAATTCCAGACGAAAGAGGAACATCTTGTCCATCTGCTGATATTATTTGAAAGGTTGAGGAAATTCAGATTGAGGCTAAATCCTAACAAGTGCACCTTCGGGGTGAGATCAGGGAAGTTATTGGACTTTATGGTAAGTGAAAGAGGAATTATGGTTGATCCTACTAAAATAAATTCAATTCAATAAGTGCCTGATCCAAGAACAGAAAAAGAGGTTCATAGTTTCCTGGGGAGGTTGAACTACATTTCTAGATTCATCTCTCATCTTACAGCCACATATGAACCAATCTTTAAGCTATTGAAAAAAGATCAAGTGGTCAGGTGGAATGACAATTGCCAAGCAGAATTTGATAAAATTAAAGAGCATCTGGAGGAACCTCCAATTATTTTTCCTCCTGTGGAAGGCAGGCCCTTGATAATGTATTTGGCAGTGTTGGAAAATTCTATGGGCTGCATACTAGATCAACCGGACGAGTCGGGTAGGAAAGAACATGTTATTTACTAGCTGAGCAAGAAATATACTGATTGTGAGTCAAGATACTCATTGTTAGAAAAGACTTGTTGTGCACTCACGTGGGCAGCAAAGTGTCTCAGATAGTATATGCTGACTCACACTACTCTCTTGATATCCAAGATGGATCCAATCAAGTACGTCTTTGAAAATCCAGCTCTCACGGGAAGAGTATCCTGTTAGAATATGATTTTAACTGAATATGACATCTAATATACTACCCAGAAAGCTATCAAAGATAGTGTACTGGAGGATTATCTTTCTCACTAGCCCATGGAAATGATTATCAACTGTTGTACCCCAAAATTTTCCCTCCCATTTTTCATTCAAGATATTCTCCTAGGGTTCTCAAACGCTCAAGGTGGTTCAAGAATTGATCTGACAAATTCTCCACCTAAGCATTGGGTCCACAATTATTGTTTTGTATTTCTCAAGCAAGATTGGGTTTCCAAGGTATCAAGTGGCTTTCATGGTGCTTCATAAGAATGCTCATATCAAATTTCATGCCTTGCATCACAAGTTCGCTCAGTTATTTGCTCAGATGACCGAAAATCAACTATATTGACCAAAAAGTCAGCATTTTCAAGATCAAGTTCAAACGATTTTAACTTCTTCATTATTCAATATTTTTGAGTGGTTCTTTTTGCGTATGACTCTCCTTGACATCATCTCCAACTTCTCTTTACAAATAAAGAGTCGATTATGTGCGATAGATCATAAAAAATTCGAATACTTTAGAGGTCACTTTCTGGCTTTGACCTAATCTCAAGTAAATGTTGCCTGATTTCCAAGAATCATAATTTCCTCAATTGTCAAGATCTTGAGACGATTATTTTTGCACATTTTCATAAGCAATATCGTCTACAAGTTCTCTTCAAGGATCGAAGGAAAATTGTGTTTAAAATACCTTGAAAGTTATCGAATCGTCATAAGTCATTTGTTTGATTTAGAATGTTCGTAACTTCTAATTTCAATTCATGTCATAAGCATTTTACCAAGACAATTGATAATTCATGAGGCAACAAGTTGAGTTTGGAGATTCATTGGTTGTTTGTTGCTCAAAATTCAAGTAACTTGTGTTTGAGCGTTAATGATTATTAGATTGGATTTCTTGTTAAAATTCTTAAGGCATTTAATTTGTTTAAGAATTTGATTTAAGATTAAAGGTTGGAAGATGATATGAGTGAGTTACTTAAAAGTCAAGATACAAAGCTCAAGTCCATTCATGTGATTTATGCAAGTTCAAATATTGATCCTTCAAAGTAAAAAACCAAAGTATCATTCAATCTAAATTCAAGAATAATGTCATAATTTGTTTCAAGGTTGCATTTCCAAGAGCTCATTCATTACTCAAGTCCATTATGAATTCGAAGGCTCATTCAATATTCAAGACGTTTAAATATACATGTTCATCATGGTTAAAAATTTAAGCATCCAAGCATACTTCATTATTTTGCAAAAGCCATCACACCAAAATTAAAGAAGTTTTTTTTGCTAAGAGTACATGAGGTTTTACTTCAATCTTACAAATAATTATACAAATCTTTTGTACAAAGAAATTGAGCCCTAATCTTGAAATTCTAAGACCTAAAAAGCCAAATTTTAAACCATCTTCATGCTTTTCCAAGTTGTTTTCCAAAAACCTTATGAGCTATCCCAAACCTGCTGCCAAATTCCTTGTCTCTATCTTGCACTATGCTCCAAAACAACCCATACACATTTCTGGCCAGAAACCTGTATAACAGTCCAAAAGTCTGCATTGTAGCAGTCCAACAATTGCACAAGAATAAAAAAACAAAAACCACATTAGAAAGAATTTTAAAAGTTAGCTAATATGTTCAAATTCATCCCTTTTTTCCCTCCTAATTTCCACCCTTTGTCACTAATATAAACAACTTCAGATAATAGGAGGGAGAGCAGAAAAACACATTCTCCCTGAAACTCTGTCAAACTACCCTCCTCCTCAAACCTTTATCCTTCACCTTCAAGCTTCCTCTCAATTTCTCTCTGCTTCATAAACGAATCTCCAAAATCACAACCTTAAAACTCCCATCCTCACATCATTGCTTCCACTCTACCTCTCTACAAAACTCAGCCTTGTACATTTCCAACATTCCAAACAACCTCATTACCACTTCCTTTCATGACTAACCTTTCACCCTCACCCAACCGAGATTCAAAGCCTCACAAATCATAAACTGTAAAATTGAAAATTCAAATTCTAGAATATTTACAATATTCAAGCAAACTTAGCTCCTTCGATTCACAACAAAACATAACACATCTTCAACAACTCTGCATGCATCAAGCTTCATTCAACAACCTGCAAGAGAATTCAAAAACGTAAATTAGAGCAAAGCACGACAATTTCAGAGAATCAAAGACGAAGAGGAGTAGAAGAGGAGTCGTAACAAATTCGAAGTTGTACCTTTTTGTTCCGACGAACTCTCCTCACGGTAGATTCATTTACGGTAAGATTCACTGTGAATTTATGCTTGCTTAGACTTTTTCGAGATGATGAAATTGAGTAAAGATGAAAAGAAAATAAGAAGCATAAATAAAATAGAGAAAATGGAATGATGAATAATGCAGATGAGAGAACATGATTTGATTTTTTGGGAAAGGGAAATTTGCATCAATTAACTTTAATGAGTTTTTTTTAATTTAATAAAGCAGTTGACATTAAGAGGAACTCAACACCTCTTTCCCTTCAATTAGGGTTTATAAAAAACCATCTCCGTTCCCTCTAGTTGAATCCGGGTTTGGGCCTGTTTTGTTTGGCCCAATCTAATTCTCAAACTCCAGTTTATCTATTAATGGAAGTGCCATAATACATGAATGAATAAATGGCGTAGCTGTTAAAGTGTGTGTGTGATATGCGTGAGAACCAGGGTTCGAGACCCATAGGGAGCATTTTACCATTTTTTGTTTTCTTATTTTAACCAAACTCTTTCATTTTTAACCAAACACTTGGGCCTTCCCCAACTCAACTCATAAGCCCAGTGAAATTGCTTCCATCTCACCCCCAACATTTTCTGTTGGCACCTTTTTTTATTATTATTATTTTTCATGATTTTCTTAGCTTAGTTTAGATTTTAAATTCAATTTTTCTTAAATAAATAATTTCTTATTTTTCTTAGTAGTAAATATTTGTTTAAGAGTTTTGTGGATAATCAATTTTGTTAGCTAGTCATTTTGTTCTATAATTAATATCGTTTAGTTGATTTCTTCTAATTTTTTTATTTTCTTCATAATAAACTAAGATTCCAAAAAAAAAATTGAACGTGTTTTTATTTTCTTTTCAAATTTTCTCACAAACAAAATACCAAAAATATTATTTTAATATTATTAATTATTTTGCTAACTAATTTTATTTAATATTTGTTTTAGTTTGATTAATTGTTTATTTTTACTTCGATTAAATTATATTGATTGTTTATTTAAACTTTTAATCGTATTGACGATTCGACTCATCCCCATTCTTAAATTTGTAACCCCATCCCCGAAGCATTGTAATAACATAGATTTTATTTCCCACACTTTACTTTCCGCACCTATAACTTTGCCTCTATGTATATATAACTGTATAGTAATTAGGCGTGTATGATAACATCTAAAATCAAATGATAGATAACCATAAACCTCAAGATAAAATAACTGAATCGAAACTATGCACACGCGTACCTCTAGGGTGACCTCGCTTATTGCCTTCATAAAAAATACAACCATGTCCCTCGAATGTGGAACACTTCAGCAAATACCCTCGATAAAAAAGATCGTAGTCCCTCGATGAACCTTCAATGTTGCCTTCTCTAAAACGATCTTAGTCCCTTATGAAAATTGCTAAAGCGTCCCACAAGTTGCCTTCTATGACTGTATGGTTACTCGCGCCTGTCCCTCACATCCGATGATATGGCTTCCTACTAACTAATGGTAGGCAAGCATTATCTAAAGGGGGGGGGGGGAATGAACAAAGACATTTTGAGTCGATAGATTTCTCTTAATTGCTTTCTCATAAAACAAAATAATCTTTACACCTCACAATTTCAAAACATCTTTCAAACACTTTCAAAAAGACAAATATTTTCAAAACTAACACTTTGTATACATTCTCAACGATACAAGAATCATTACAAAGTTTTACGAACGAAGGGGTTTTCAAAATATTTTCAAAGTTTCACAAAATACAAAGCATTTCAAAGTGAGCTAGCAATTAAGAGCCCGTAGATAACTTTGGATGAAAAGGATGCTAACACCTTTCCTTTTCATAACCTACCCCCTGAACTCAAGAAAAATTCTGAAAAGGTATTTTCTGTTCTTTTCACCCTTTACTTTATTGGATAAAAGAAAAGTCGGTGATGACTCTTGCTATCTGTAACATTTGCGATAAAACACAAAACACCTAGTCAGTTCTTCCACCGTATGACAGAACTGGTGACTCTGCTGGGGAAAATAAACTAAAAGTCGGGTTACCTTAAGAGCTAGATCACATTTTTTGCTTTATTTCTTTGTATTGTTTGATTTATATTTGTGGGTTATAATTGGGTTTATTACTTTTAAAGATCCTATACCTAGATCTGGGGCATTTTAGGTAAGTAGCAATAGATCGTGGAAATTGTACGGCATAGACCGATATGGTTGAAGCGGTAGCTACGTTAGTGTGACACATTTGTTGGGACCGGTGTCCCTTGTGTTGAATCAAGGAGAATATGGGGCAATTGTGTGGTTTCATGAAGCACTAGCTGACTGTAGAAGCTTAGTTTAACAACTTGGCCATTAGAAAGTAGTGAGATAGCCAGTTTGGTGTAGATTGAAGTTGGTTGATACTCGATACTACACTCATTGATATTTGACTTTTGGGATATTTCGATCGCCAAAACAGAGGCTTATGCTGAAACAATTTCCGATGAAGAAATATTAATGATATTGAGATTCCTTAGAACCTAGTTACTCTTTTTAGGATAGGTTGAGCCAACTAAACTTCAAGAGGGTGCTTACCTATAAACCCCATGCAAGACTAAACCTAAAGTCTTTGTGTTTTTTGTTTATGACATAATAAACATCATAGCGTCATGCCATCTCATTTTTTGTTAACCATTTCAAGGACCTAAGGATTTATCTTTGTTCTGTTTTGTAGGATATGGACTCCGCTCGTAGAATTACAATCCGAATCACCTTCGTAGGGTGACTCCTCACCTCAAAGATTTAGGATCAAGGGTTCCTGAAGATTCTCCCTTCACAAAAAGATATGGTCGACTTCTCAATTTGGCTACCTCAAGTTTTCAAGAAGATATGATGTGTGTGCTCTTTTAATTCTTTGACCTCGTACATCATTGCTTCACCTTTCCCGACTATCAATTGGTGGACACATTGGAAGAATTCTCTCAACTATTGGGAGTACCTATCCTTGATCAATTATCATTCACTAGTTTAGAAGAAACTCCAAAGCCTGAAGTTATTTTCAAAGCGTTACATTTGAAGAGGTCCGACATTGTAGCTAATTGGGAAACAAGGAGTGGAGTCGAGGGTTTTCTAGCTAAGTTTCTGTTGGAGAAGGCTAGACTATTTTGTAGGCTATGGATTTACAAGCTTTTTAAGAGGTCTTGCATCTTCTCATCTATGGGTTAGTACTGTTTCCTAATCCATACCAACTCATAGACGTGAATGCTGTCAAGATTTTCCTTTCTCGCAACCATGTGCCAACTTTTCTTGGAAACATTCTACATTTTCTTCACACTCGCACCATGAGAATGGAAGGGACTCTTATGTGTTGCATACCGTTTCTGTCTAGGTGGTTTATTTCACACCTTCCTCGGTCGGTATGGAAGAATGAATAAGGCTTAAGGTGGTCTCAAAGGATGATGTCTCTCTCTCATTCAAATATTTATTGGTGTTCCTGATCTCTGGAAGATGTAACTATCATTAATCATTGTGGGGAATTCCCTAATGTTCCACTCCTTGGAATTAGGGGAGGTATCACTTATAACCCTTCTCTTGCTCTACGATAATTTGGGTATGCTCGAAGATATGGTACCCATGATGCGCTTATCCAGGGTATTGCATTTAACTATGAGAATGATGTTCAAGGTTATCATCAAAGGTTTGTACGAGATTGGGGCATGGTAAACAAGGTTGATAGCAAGACTTTGGGGCATAAGAAATCTATCCCTTTGGAGCTTTATCTCAAATGGGTGCGTGCTCACGCTCAAAATCTCATGATGTCGTATCTAACTATCCTACCAATAGTTGTGGAGCCTGTTGCTGAGGGGGTATTCCTTATTCCATTCTCCATCCTGACATGCCTACCAACCTCGAGGAATTGCAGAGATCTTATATTCAACTCAAAGGAGAAAGAGACACCTTTGAAGCTCGATTCTATGCAAGCGAGAAGAAACTGTTGGAGCTCACAAAACAACTTCACGAGGAGAAAAGCCTATATGCCTACATCGACACGAAGAGGAAGCGTCCATGGGAGACTTGAGTCTTTTGTTTAAGGAATTCATTTTGTTGTCTCTTTGAGACCTTTTGCTTTTTCCATTGTAAGCCCAAGGGGAAATTGTAATTTCTGAACTTATTAATGCAATTGTTGTTTTTGTTTCCTTTTTTACTAGAAAATTTAAATCTCATGAGGTCCTTGAAAACATTACATCCATATATCGTGCATCATTTCATAAGAAGGTTTTCTGATAGGTTTCCTCATCTATTTTCTATTTATTTCAATATAAGATGGATCTCGAGCAAACCGTCAAAGATCTGCAAACTCAACACGCACAGTATCAAGAGACCCTTGTGAACCTAGCCAAAGGACAACAAGAGTTAATGGCGCTCCTCATCACAAAGAAGTAGACCAAGAAATAGGTTGTTATCAGCATGGGAAGGAGGTTCAAAGGTCTTTCCCGACAGGCTCAAGCAAATGTTATCTTCTCTAAAGAAAATGACAATCAAGATGAGGATGTTAGAAGCACCAGGGCTGGGGGTAGAAATAACCAGATTTCTGATGATGAAGACTACGTCGACGAGCAGTACCCACCGGTGGATGACAAATATAAATAGCTAGAAGACTGACTTAAGGCTGTAGAGATCCAAGTGGTGCCTGGTTTAGACTTTGGAGACTTAGGTCTGGTCCCTGGGGTGGTCATTCCCCATAAATTCAAGGTCCCTGTCAGCTAAATACGATGGGGTCTCCTATCCCAAGATGCATCTGAGGTCTTATATCTGCAAGATTCAACCACACACCTCCGATAAGAAGTTATGGGTTCACTTCTTCCAAGAAAGCTTATCTGGAACACAGTTGGAATGGTTCTATTAACTAGAGGGGATTAATATCCATACATGGGAGGATCTGGTTGCTGCCTTCTACAGACAATACCAATATAATGCTGACCTTGCAATAACTTGCGTGAAGTTACGAAGTATGACTATGGGCTCGAACAAAGGCTTTAAATAGTATGCCCAGAAATGGAGGGACCTGGCTGGAAGGGTGCAGCCCCCTTTGACTGATAGAGAATTAGTGGACATGTTCATGGGCACCTTGACTGGTCCATTCTTTAACTTGCTGATTGGGAGTTCTTTATCAGGTTTTAATGAGTTGATTTTGACATGGAGAGCGAGTTGAAAGTGGAATAAAAAGTGGGAAGATCCCAAGCCTCAACCTCTAGTGCTGTAAAGAAACCATTTGTTGGTAAGAAGGAAACTAATGTTGTTTATGGAAAAGGGAGCCGTATCAAGAATGATTGTCATCAGTAGATAGGAGCAATATTGATTTCTAACTGGACCACAGCTCACGACCATAAGAATGAAACAATCAACAAAGGCCTGATGCCCCGAGGAGGCAATTCACTAAAATTAGCATGCCACTGTTTCAAGCTGTACAACATCTGTTAAAAGCAGATTTGGTAACACTGCGAGTTCCTCCTCCAAATCCAAATACCTCATCTCCCAAATATAATCCGAATGTGAAATGTGCCTACCATTCAAATAGTCCCGGCCATGACAGAAACAACTGTTGGGAATTGAAGAACAAGATCCAAGATTTGATTGATAACAAGGTGATTGAGTTTGACCCTCCATAAACCCCTAATGTCATTACTGCTCCCATGCCCAGTCATGGTAAAAATGTCAATGCCATTGAAGATGTCTCCTTTGTCTCCACTATCAATGATTTGACTACTCCCTTAATGACTGTTAAGAAGAATCTCTTGAGAGCCGATTTATTTTTAGACTGCCTTGAAAATCGTTACCATTGTGCTTACCAAATTAATGGATGTATATGGCTGAAGAATGATATTCAATGCCTGATTAATAACTATGAAATTCTGTTTGAGAAAAATTCGTCCATGAAAAACATTTCCTAAAAATATACTTGAAGATGTTTCAATGATCACCATTTATAATACTCCTATTAGGATCACCTCTAAAGGCCCTATAAGGATCCCTGCTAAGCCAAGACTGGCTCCCCTGATCATCACTACACCGAGGCCAGTCCCCTATTCTTCTGAAAAAGTTATGCCTTGGAACTATGACATGGAAGTTTATTATCATGGTGTCAAGAAAGAGCCATAGATTACTGAAAATGAAGATCCTGAAATTACAAACATTGCTGAAACTAGTAAGGTCACAAGGACAAGAAGGGTCTTCTCTCCGGAGACCTCTCCTCCAATAAATACAACAACACCTGTTCGTATTCCTGATGCTAGATCAACTATTGATGCCCAAGGTAAAGAGAAAGTTACCGAGCCTTCCCTGACGGAGGTACCCTCAAAAGATGTTACAATTTAAGACCCATCTAGACAAGAGATGGAAGAAATTATTAAGATCATCCAAAAAAGTGACTACAAAATAGTTGAGCAACTGGGGAAGACACCCTCAAAGATATCCATGATGTCCTTGTTATTATTCTCCGAGGAGCATGCCCAAGCTTTGCTGAAATTCCTGAAGAATGCCCATTTTTGTACCCCAAAATTTTCCCTCTAAATACATTTCTCACAAAGAATCTCCAATGCTCAAGGATTCTCAAGAATTGATTAGACAAACTCATCTCCTAAGCACTGAGGCCACAAATTAGGGTTATGGTTTTCATACGGGAAATTGGATTTCTAATGCCTCAAAATACTTTCATGGTTCATTATAGACCTCCAAGAATACTCATGCCAATTTTCAAGTCATGGATCACAATTTTTCTCAATCAATTGATCAGATGACTAAAAATTAGTTGTATTGGGTAAAAAGTCAACTATGGTCAACCCACAATCAAACTTCAAGATTTTTGTCCAATATCAACATGTTGAAGTCATATTTATAAATTAATTTAGTTTGGATCACAATTCCTCAAGAAAAATATTCAAATCATCAAAGGGGAAAAATGATCAAAATTAGGGTTTTGACTGAGAATGACTGATTTTTGACTTTTGACCCAATACATGATCTAATGACATAAAGCATAATATTAAGGACTAAAAATCATCATTTTTACCTAATTACATGACTCAATTCATTTCTCAAGATCAAATAGTTGATACTTGAAATTTGGTCAACTGATGAAAAAGTCAACTAATACACCAAAAGTCAAACTTTGACTTTTTGGTCAACCTTAAGTTTCAAAGATCAAGATTAATGAATAAATTTAAAATTATAAATCTTGACCATCAAGAATTAATAAATTAAAAAATTCATCAAAAAAGTTAAACTTTTCAATACTTAGAAATTTTTCTAAGTGTTTTGAACTTGATAATTTCAATACTTCATGACCTTTTTTCACCAAGATGCAAGATGATTTAAAGAAAAATTTCAACATGAAAGTTGTAAATATTGATGAATTCTACAACTTTATATTAGAGGTTTGATGTCCAAAATATTCTTATACCTGAAGATATAAGCCCATGAAGTCATGACATTTTTAATAAAACACTTAGTGAAAATTTTGACAAGTTTAGGTAGATTTTTGACCTAACTTATTGGCCATTTTTCACCTAGATACAAGATGATTTAGCCAAAATGGTCAACATGAAGGTTATATATAATGTTTCATGCTTTCCAAAATGTCCAAGAACTTGAAGATATCATTTTTGAGCTATGAGAATCGAAGGCAAGAAGTTGGGCATCCATTCTTGAATTACAAGTCATTTTAATGATGAACCCTTGGCCAAATCTCATAGCTATGCTACATAATCTTACTTTGAAGGGTTCTAACTTGATATTCACTCCATAGTTAATGGTTTAAACAACTGTTAGAGCTTTGATCCAAGTGTTTGAACCTTTATCCAAGCCACATTTCCATTTATGGCATAAAGGCATCATTGCCATTCTTGAAAAGTTACTTAAATCACAAAGTCAACTTGTCTTGAGCTTTGCACTTGTTCCTTCTGCACAAACTTCATCTACAAGATCAGAGCAAACATGTTTAAAGCTTCTATCCATCCTACAAGCTTTGTACCTTGCCTTGAAACCATATTTGTCAAGCTTGCTTAAAAAATAAGCCAAAATCCATAACTTGTGATCTTGTGATTCTGATCACTCCAAGTTTCCAAACTTTTTCATATAAATCGAGCCATCATCTACAAGCCAAGGACACAAATTTGCAAGTCTGAAAACTCCCAAAAACTCCCTCAAACTCAGAATTACTCATAAACCTCATTTTTGTGGCATTCCCGACCTTACACATCAAACTCTCATTTCACCTGTGCGTTCTTCCTCAAAACCAATCACAAAGCATCTCTACATCATTTGGAACCTAATGAAACACATGTTACATAACTATAACACCTCCATCACCATCCTCCATTTTCAAAAATAGCACCTTGCACTTTGACTCTCTAGCACGATTCACGAACTCTCAACTCAAAGTAACTATTGAAATAGCTTCCTAGAGGTTCAATGAAGCTAACCAGATTATTACAACACCTTGAAGTATACTCAAACTCAAAACATGATCTCCATCTGCAAGGTGAGTTTTCTGAATTTCTAACTCTTTATACAAGCATCATTTGGCTTTGATTTTAAAAGATAAAATGTATACATCATAGCCCTGAAACTAACCACACCTTTAGATTTTATTTATGTTGCCTCAGCATAGAGAATTTTGAAGTTGAACATACAGAAAAAATTATGTTAAATTTGGTACCTACAGAAATTCGTGTTCATCTTTGATCCATAGTTTAAGTTATTTACATATTTGAAATCGTGGTGAAATTTATAACAAGTTTAATGTTTACAATTTCTGAAATGGTTGAGAAATGAGCAAGTTACAAAATTCAAAATTGTTGTCTTGGTTACTAGCACGCGGTTAGGGATGAAGTGCATTCAAGAAGGAGTTTGTAATATAATGCGTTAGTTGTGCATAAGTTAACAGATGTATCACCACCCCAGTGGTTAAAGCACGCGCCTATGACCTTTGTGACTTGAATTCGAGCCCCAACGCCATATTTTGTTATTTTTCCTTACATTTTCCTTGTTTATTTTTTTGTTTGCTAGCGCCTAGGCCTTCCAACGTTAGGCCACAATATTTTTCTAACTCTCACCCCCTCTTTTACTGAAAAAAAGCAGGCCCATCTTTTTTTTTTGATTTTTTTTCTGATTTCAAACAAAATAGGCCTTGGGCCTAACAAAAAATGCTACTTTCCAACTACCCATTTTCTTTTCAAACCCCCTGACTCCATATTTATTTTTTATTTTTATTTTATTTTATTTTATTTTCTTTTATTATTATTTTTTATTTTCAATCAAAAACTATACAAAAATATATTTCCATAAATAATTAGACTAAAAAATATTTATTGTCTATTTTATCTCTACCTTATTCTATTTTATAAATACACTAGAAACCCTAAAAAAACATTTTTCCTTCTTAAATTAATTAAAACTAAACTAGACTTAGGTTTTTTTGTTTAAATTTTCTTTTAATAATTAATTAGCCTCTTTTCAATTAATTAGTTCAATTTAGTTTAATTTAAATCTTTTCATACAAAAAAACATAAAAACAATTTACTTTTCAATTTCTCTTCTCTTTGCATTCTTTGTACATCTTATTATTTCACGTTATAATTGTCAAAGCTTTGTAATAGTAATTAGGATTTTATTTACTTGTCATCTGTAACACCTCATTTCTACTCGACAAGTAATACTAAAATCAGAGTTCAACATAAATAGGATGCTACATTTACAACTTAAAATTAAACTTCATTTAATCACATACAAACAGATACATAACACCTAACTCGGATGAACCAATAACAACCTGATTTATTCTTCAAAATCAAACAACTTTTTATTGACAAGAAGGAGAATTCACATACTCAACTTCAACTCACATAACATCTTTTATTCAACTAAAACAAACTCAACACAACAATTATTTCATGTAATCAACTTAAAAGTTCAGCAACTGAAATAATAATCAACAACTAAACATCAAACTTTCATCCCACCGAGTGCTACATATCAGAGCGACAACACCGACTCGAACTAACAAGGTAACAACTATCCTTCTTGATTACCTGCACGTAACCAACATAGGGCAACATTCAAACATAAAATGTGAGATATCGGACAATATAATAAGTCGTATGATAAATAATATATTAAATCAAGTCATATAAAATCACCACTTCACAACTTACAAACAACTTTAATCACAACAAAACATCAAAACAACATAACTACTAATTCACAGCTTTTAGATAATACTTGTCACAACAAGTCAACAACATAAAGCAACAACGAATATATCATCACCACAACTCAAGATGCAACATCAATTGCGACTCAATTACAATACACATGCATGTGGTACTATTGGAGCGGAACTCTCATCTTAAAATTTGCCAATAAATAGAGGCATCAACAAGGCATAAGCCTTCTTCGCAGTTTGCCAATCCAGGCCATCACATAGTATACAAATGTATGTGACTCAATGAATGCACCATCACATACTCACAACAATCATCATCCATCACAAGGCATAATCCCTCATCACCATTATTACCAGTAAATAGAGGTAATTCATCATCATTTAAAATTATCTGCAACTTTGCATTATCAACCAGAATTCACAGAGACAATCACAACAACACAACATCTCAACATAAATCAACATTGGCCATAAGCCTAACAACTTAATAATAATTCAACATTGGCCATAAGCCTACAACTTGATATTTCAACAACAACAATTAGCACAACGTTGGCATAAGCCTACAACTTAGTATGTAACAACAACAATAACACAACAACACGTCAACAACCATTCGACATTGGCCATAGGCCTACAACATAATATTGCCCATAATTATTCGGACAATTCTCAACTACACCGGTTAATTACTTATCTAAATGCTTATTTCTGATTACAAAACTTCTACAAATTGTTATACTATAATAATACATCATCATTATCATTGATATTATTATTATCAACCAAGCATTATCATAAGATCGTCATGTCATCATCATAATTCATCACTACAAAACATCATGGCAATTCAACACGGGAAAAATAACTCCATCCTAACTTGGGTACTATAATTATCCTTCTTATCCTTCATTTTACTCCTTATAAATATAGTTCATCGTATTATATTTCTAACGCTTCGAACGGCACATCAAACGAAGTTACAGTTCAAAAGATATGGAGTTTTCAAGTTTTCAAAAATACTGTCAAACAGTGAGCAATCGATTGCACTAACAGAGCAATCGATTGGACCCTGTTCCAGAGACCAAAAATCATGTTTTTAAGTAGTGCAATCGATTTCTCTTCTGCTACAATCGATTTCTTACTGAAACAGAAGAAAAAATCCCAATTCTTAAGCAGTGCAATCGATTGCTCTTCTGCTATAATCGATTGCACCCTGTGAAAAACAGTTTTATGAATTTTGTAAAGTGCAGTACGAGAACCTATTTGTTTCAATTTCAAAGACACAAACTCCATGAAATAATACACAATCAAGCATCCAGTTATCATTGCTATCAACATACATCAATTATCACAGAATTCAAAGCATCAATTCATCGATTATAATCAATTTCAACGGATTAAATCAAACAATCTACACCAAAACCTAACATGCATATCATTACATCTCTACCATTATACCACATATTAGAGAGTCAGAACCCCATCCTTACCTTGGATTGGAGACAACTCCATAATTATTCGATCGAGCCTAGCCTTGCCAAAGTTTCCAACCTTTGCCTTTTCTCTGTAACTTTGCAACTTCCACGTTCCCACAAAATACTTCAAGACTTGTTCAATTAAGCTAGTTCCTTATAATCGGCTTAACCTTATAATTATTAATACTCTTATTGGGCCTCACTTTTACACCCCCACTATTATTACTTCTAAATATTGAAATCCCACTTAATAATTCTCATATTATTCTAATATCTATATTAATATTATTATTAATATTAATCAATCAATCAATTAAATATCAACCAAATAACAACTTAGCAACTTAAATCAATATTTCTGGACATTTCACAACTTCAACAATTTTAATAACATTTCAACCATTAATCCGTAATTAATTTAATTAAATTATTAATTAAATTAACGGACGTTACAACTCTCCCCCACTTAGAATATTTTTGTCCTCGAAAATCTATTCGATACAACCACTCTTAGTACGAGTTTCGCATCCAACTCGATGATTTCCAAGTCATGTTTGCCACACTTAGTCCACTTCTTTTCTAATAACTAAATAACTCAACATGATTCAAATCGATTACACACATGCCAATCATTCAACACTGCGCGACACAATCATTACTAGCATGTCAACTACTCCACCATAATCTGACATATCAACATTTAGAGTAGCAACAACTATAACACACTTATACTAGGATGTACATCATTGCAATATCATCTTAACAACATTTTCCAACACCAAAACACATGCACAATTTCATTCCCGTATGTCAATTATCAACAAAATATCAACAAATCTGTCCACATCGTCGTATCTCTCTTATAGTGACATCAACACAACCAACATAATCAACTTCACCATGTTGTGGAGTATCCTTCCTTACTTATGGAAATCAATAATAACATCTTAATAACGATAACAAAATCATTACAATATCAACTTAAATGTATAACTCAGTAAGCATACCCATAACTCACCATCAACCAACAATCCACAACAATCTTCTCATAAAATCCACAAATTTTTACTAGCAAACATATTGGCCTAGCGCAAAATATCTATATCCATAATCCACCAAATCAAGCATGTAGATTAAGACACACCATTCCCATAGGCTTCCGAGATTTTAATCCTTCACTTCTAACGAGTCGTACACGCATAGCAATTTCGCCACATCACGCTTCAGCTACGAAACTCTGATAATCCACCTTAAGTCACCGTCCTCGTTAAAATTTCTGTCAACTCTCTAGCTCGCAAGTTTCAATCTAGTTTCAGACTTTCCTTAATACCCACCATAAACCATTGTTCACTTGATATTCTCAATCTTCCACTTTGCGACATTAATTCTCATATAACTCGTCACTCTTACTTGTTCAATACGTCTCAATTCTTTCTTAGCCACTCTTCACACAAATTGGTGAACGGCTACCTCATTATATAACATCAACCACTTCACTCACTATTAAGATAGCAAGACAGGTATATACTGTGATCGGTGGAAATAGAACTGACTGTTTTTTAAGCTGGTTCGCGAAATGTCGCGGTAAGCAAGAGTCGCCACCGTCTTTTATGTTCTCCAATATGGAAAGGACAAAAGCACAACAAAATTCCTTTTTTCGAGATGTCTCTCGGTTCGGGAGGTAGATTTTTAGAAAGGGAAGGTGTTAGCACCCTTTCTATCCGTGGTTATCCACGGGCTCTTAGGTACTTGCTGACTCTATGTTTTCAAAAATGTTTGCTTTTCAAGTGTATGTGGGTTTTGAAAAAGTTTCGTTTTGAAAACTTCTAGGTAACTCTTGTATCAGTCCTCAAGAGTGTATGAAGTATTTGTTTGAAATTTTTTTGAAAGTGTAGGTGCGAAAAGATGTTTTTGTTTTTGAAAAGAGCAAGTACCCAGGAGAAATCTACCTACTCTAAGGAATTAGGCTGTGTAAGAGTCCTTTAGACAGTGCTATCCCACTATTGAGAATTAGGTAGCACCGTCGTTGGAGTTATTTGGGTCAATTCGATTATTAGGGACAATGTGGTCACCAAAGCAATAGTAGGACACCTTAGTGGTAACCCTAATGTCCTAGATCCTTTTTATCCGAGGCAACCGTTTCGAGGCAACTGGATCTTTAGACAGGAGGGCGACCTCTAAAACACCCTATACTTGATGACCACGTCGAGGCAACCAAGTGAGGCGTACCATAGGAGTGGCATGTGCATGTGTGTTAAATTCGGTTAAGATTATCTTGTACATGTTATTTGTGAGCTACGGATTGATTTTATTTGTCAAGCAATCTTGTCATGCATAATTAACAGTTAAGAGTGCGGAAAATAAAGTGCGGAAAGGTAAATCTACGCTATTACAAGGCGCGGGTCTATACATCGTCAAAAACAAAACCCGTTTGGAAAATAAATGCGAGAAAAGTAAAGAAAGCGGCAAAAGACCTAATTAACTATTACATCCTCGGAAATAGTTACATCAATATGATCAAAAAGAATTAAAGCGCGAAAGAAATTAAATCAGGACGTCCTAGGGTTTTGACCCTTTTTGAGAAAAGAATTGAAATTTGTTCTTTTTTGCAATTAAATTAAATATTAACCCTAAAACTAATTATTTAATTAATTAAAAGAAAAAAATGTTTTTTTGTGTTTTATGTTTTAATGAAAATAAAAATAAAATAAAATAAGGTCAAAAGTTAGTAAAACCTAATTCTAATTTATTTTATTTATTATGAAAAGAAGTTAAATTTAACCTAATTAACTAATTAAATTAATTCACATTTATTTACAAAAATAATAATTAATAGTAAAAATAATAAATAATAAAAATAAACAATATTTTAAGTTTCTGATTTTATTATGAAAAATAATTTATGAATTAATTAAATAATAGTAATAATAATTAGGAATAATAAAAAATAGAAAATATGAAAGAAAAACAATAAACCAGGGGGGTATGCTGGCCCAGATGGAGGTTTTGTTTGTAAATTCCAGCCCAATAACACTCAAGCCTGTTTGACTTTCTTTGATTGTCCAGAGCGCGCTTTGACTTGGAACATGGTATTTCTCCTCTCATGGCCTTTGGATGGCTGTTTGAAGACACATGGCACGCTGACCATTGAAGGTACATGATGGAATGCTTTTAAGCGCCTGCACATGATTATATTATGCAAAACAAGAAACAAATATGGGGTAGACCTGGGAATCGAACCCAGGTCCCAATGCCTATTACGCGCTTGCCTTAACCACTCCACCAATTTGCTTTAGTCATTAGTAAGACAACCAATAATTAATATATTCAATAATCAATTCCTATGCTGTAACACTAAAACGCGCGCATATTTTTCAAATGGCCCAATGGTTCATCAACACGTCTTCATCTTCCTCCCTGGATACCTGCAAAACAAATCAAATAGCGGGGGTTTTTAACCCCCACAAACTGCAAATGCAAAAAATAGCGAATAGCTCCATGGTTAATATAAATTGTTCGCGAGGGTTGGGTTTGATTCCTCTGGCCTTGACGAATTCAACCATATGCGTAAGAAGGTCCAATTTTTCCTGTGCTGGAAACCCTAATTTTGAAACTGAAGAACTCTAAAAAATGTTAATGGCAATTCACAATCCTGTGCATTATAATCCAATTGATCAATACTAATAGCTTTGTATGGATGCAAGCAATATAAAACAAACCATAAATTACATAAAATGTTCATGAATCGTGAGTTTCAATTCTGAAAAAAGTGGACAAACCGTGATTCTGTTTGGTGCGATTTCTCAAGCTTCAGCCCTTGATTTTGATTCCAAAAGATTCCCGAGAGTTCCTGCAAAGTGTTAGAAACAAGAAAATGATTTGAATCACGTTGGAAGGTGGAATTCAGTTTTGAGTTTTCTTTGGTTTTTTTCAATGTTCTTATGGCTTTTGTGCAGCAATTCTCACGTTCACATGAATAGGGTTAGCTACTGTATATGTAATAGAATGAAACTAGGGTAAATCTTGGTCCAAAAATCCATGGCATTATGGTTTGTATATTTGATTTTCAATCAAATATTTTTGCATCTTCTTGATTTAAAAACCTTGCCAAATTGGGAGATTTTGTCCCCTTGATGTGTACACAAAATCTCCAGCTCATATTGGTCATATTTGCTTCATGAAAAGATTTGAAAACCATATCTTCATATTATCCTACATTTCAAATCAATCAAATGAATTAATATTAATAAAAATTCAATTAATTAATTAAAAATAAGAAAATAAATAAATTTAATCTCAATGGGTCGTTCATAGGCTTTGAATAAAGTTTCAAGAAGAAATTTGAGGCCCATTAGCAAAAACAAGGTGTTTTGGGCAAAGTTGACTTTTGCAAATTCATGAAAATTTCCCAACTTCTCCAATGCATATCTTGCTAAATTTTGATCATATGAACATGTTCTTGGACATTTTGGAAAGGTCTTGAAGTCCTCTAACCAATGCCTTTGGTCCCATGTCATTTGGATTTACCAATCTCAAGTTATGGTCTTTGACTTAAAATGCCTTTTTGTTGACTTTTAAAATTGACCTATAATGTAGAAATTGATAACTTTTTGTGAGAGCATTTATTGGACTTGGAATGTGAGGATGAATTGTAGGAAATGTCATCCCCTTCAAAATGAGCATTGGATGGGATTTTTCTGATGAACCATGAAAAAGTTATGCCCTGGTCAATGTACAATTGACTTTTCAGCTGTCCAAAAATAACAACTTTTGCATCTTGATGATTTTTGATCCATGCTTGTGGAATCATGATCAAGACTTTGATAAAATGATTATTGTGGCTTCAAAATAAGATGTTGACCAAAATATTTGACTTTTGACTACCAAATGACCATTTTACCCCTACAGTTGACTGTGAAGTAAATGAAGCTTTTGACTGTGCAATTTGACCCTGTGAGTCTTGAGACTTGACATGTAGATGCTTGGCAATGTATATAGGCCTATGGGACTTGATTGATCCATTTAAAATCTCAAATTCCTTGAAGGAAACAAAACCCTAATTTTGACTGGCTTAGGAGGATGTTGAACTGTGCAATCCTTGAGCAGATCTTGAACCATTTAGAGATTGATCTTGACAAATCTTGAAGAATATGGGAGGGCAAATTTTGGGGTACAAAAGTTGCCCCTGTTCAATCTTCTTACACCTGAGGATGTAGATTGGCTTGCGTGCCTTTCGTGATCCGAAGGTGGAAGATGATTGAACACTAGAGTGCCCAGAAATTTGCACTCGCATAGTAGAATATCATAAATGTGATGTCGGGAATGGGCTTATAGATGCCATTTGGAGATATGATGGATAGGAGGATGGGCTTATAGATGCCATCCGGAGGTGTCGATCGCGTAAGAGATTCCTTAGCGAGAACTTGAGAAAGAAAGATAATTTCCTGGCCTGTTACAGGGGTTGATCTTCAAACTCTTCATGCAGATATGCCATGGCTAGGTACAGGTATCGAATCTACAATCAATCGCTCACAGATATGCCCTGGCTAGATACAGGTATCGAATCCGGAACTTCAAAAGGTTGATGTGTTGTCTCTACTGACAGGTTATCTCAGAAAAATCTTTAGGGATTGATTTAACTGAACCAGGGGAGGTTTTGTCTTCTTTGACGAGTTGTCTCTTTTAACAGGGTCGTCTTCATGGACGGGTTGTCTATAACGACGGGTGTCTATATTGACAGGTGTCTATAACGACGGGTGTCTATAACGACGGGTGTCTATATTGATGGGTGTCTATAATGACGGGTGTCTATAACGACGGGTGTCTATAACGACGGGTGTCTATAATGACGGGTGTCTATAATGACAGGTGTCTATAACGACGGGTGTCTATAACGACGGGTGTCTATATTGACATGTGTCTATAACGACGGGTGTCTATAACGACGGGTGTCTATAACGACGGGTGTCTATAACGACGGGTGTCTATAATGACGAGTGTCTATAACGACGGGTGTCTATAATGACAGGTGTCTATAACGATGATTTGTCTATAATGACGGGTGTCTATAATGACGGGTGTCTATAATGACAGGTGTCTATAACGACGGGTGTCTATATTGACGGGTGTCTATAATGACGGGTGTCTATAACGACGGGTGTCTATATTGACGGGTGTCTATAACGACGGGTGTCTATATTGACGGGTGTCTATAATGACGGGTTGTCTATAATGACGGGTTTTAGCGTTAGAAAAATCGATTTAACTGGATTTGTCTTTACTGACTGAATTTAGAGTTTAACTGCATCTTTCCTGAAAGGTAGAGGTCAGTCATATGCAATGCATGACATGGATCGAGCAATGATGTTCTCAACATAAATGAGATTGTATGATATGATGCGTATATGCATGTATCATGATGTATGACAATGTGATGAGTGTATCTTCGCCTGGGAAAATAAATCCTTGACAGATGCCAGGAAGTTAAATCCTGGGCTGATGTTTGAAGAGCAGAGTTCTTCGTTCCCACTGGGGATGACGTTTGCAAGAATAAACCGGTAGGAGAAGATGACTCCGTTGGGGGATAAGCTTGTTGACGAGATTACTCTGCGGGGAATTACTCCGTGGAGAAGAGATACTTCGCTGAGGTTTTGTTGATAACTCTGCTGGGGATTTCGTTGATAAGCTCTGTTAGAAGATTTGATGAACTCCACTGGGGGAAAGGAAGAACTTTTCCGAGGACGATCTTTCCGGGGTAATTAGCTGAGGATAACCCAGTTAGACTCTGGTGGGAAATAAGCTTTGAATATGGCTGGGAGAGATGCATTCTGCAAGGGATAAGCTTCCGGAATCTACTGGGGATAAGCCTCCAGAATCTACTGGGGAGGATGATTCAACTCTCCTGGGGAAACTTGCTGGGGAAATGGCTCTACTGGGGTGTCTGGATTCCACCGGGGAACAATCTTATATTAAGACTGCTGGGGATGCTTGCTTAGGAACATCTATACTCCGCTGGGGAATATTGAGATCTTCTGGGGATACCCAACTTCCTTAAGGCTGACAGTAGACTAACTCTGCTTGGGGAGAGTATCGCTGACTTGCTGGAGATATTGTGCCTTTTTAGGGATGATGGGAGACCAACTCTGCTCGGGGGAGAGTATTGCTGAATCTTGTCTTACTCTACGGGGAGTGAAGGTATCTTGGTTACATTCTTCAGTCGAATTTACCTTGGTACCTTGGTGGACAGAGCAACTAGATCGCTTAGACAACTCATTATTGCCCCTGTTTTTGTAGGAGAAGGTACCTGTGGAGGTCTTGATAACTGCTGATCGATAAACCTTCTTCTGGTAGGCAAGTGGCGAGATGATGAGACATAGTCGTACGCTTGTGATCCCTAACTTTTTCCTGGACCGCCCTTTCGGGTTTTCAGTCCATCGGGATACCCCTTTTTTTGCCCAAGCCACCTTTTCAGGTTTTCGACTTGCCGGGTGTACAGAATTTTCATTTCAGCCATTATTTTTGCCCGAACCCTTTTGGTTCGCCGGGAAGCCCTTATTTTTTCCTAGATGTGTCAACCTAGCGGGTCTTTGATTATGCATAGTATTTTTTTTCGACTATGTCCATGCTCTCAGGATGCAGAGAGTTGTCACTGTCGGTAGCATTGCCATGTTACCAGAAGATGCTTGATCGTGCAAGATTCGTTGCCAGAATTCATGTCCAACCTCCCAAGTGATTCAGATGGAGATTTTCCCCAGGCTGTTTGGCATCCTTGAGAGATTCTCTGAATCTTGACTGGACTGCCCTAGATGATAGACCATGATCATGCGATGCCCCTTTGATTGGAAGTGCTTTTGTTCATTAGACATTCGTCGTGCAACTTTCTCTGCTGTTCGAACAAATAATCATATGCAAACAATGTTATTTAAAATGCAAAGCTCATGTCTATTTTGAAGTTTTTGAAAATGCATTTTTCAGTTAAGCAAACAAATTTTGTAACATGTGATATCAACTCAAGATTTTACAGCGAGCCTTAAGGAGTCAGGATACCTTAGGTAACAGTATGCTTTCGAACTAACCCATGCTTCAGCTAGGACTTTTAAGGGTTATAACGTGTCCTGGTTCACGGTTTAAGAAACAAAGGATAAAGGCTCAAAGTATATTTGTACCCACCCATTCTTCGTGATGTTCTTCAATCCTAAACTCAGCTGATCGTGCGTTAGACCTTGTTTGAGTCTTTGCTTTGATGCTCCGGTGATGGTTCGGATATTGACAGTTTATTTTGAATAGGCAGTCATTTCTTTTTTGTTGAGGGTTTGTAGAACCTCTTTCTTTTTTGATTTTGTTATCCATGTTTTTTGCCTGAACTGTTTCTTTTATGATTACAGTCAGCGGGATGCCCCAGTTTTTGTAAGTCTCCTTCATAGGTTTTGACTTATTGGGTTTTTATTTTGGGAGATAATGACTGTCTGTCTTTGTGATTATTCAGAACCATCACTGTTTTTTGTTTTGGAAAGACTCCTTTGATGCCATTCATTGTGCACCTGGATCAACTGAGAGAACTACCCTGCCCCAGGTTATGATTAAGGGTTTTAATTTTTGAAAAGAAAAACTCCTACTTCTTTGGCTCGAAGGGTTTGACGAGGGATTATCTTCCTTATAACTCTAGTGTTTAGGAATTGAAACAATTCTTGTACTTCATCAGCGAAGTCAGTTCAAAAGCATACTGTAAAGATCGTGGTATCATTTTCGTCATCCTCCCTCAAGAGGCTTAGAATTTTCAATCGAGAGTTTAAACATCACAAAAAAAAAAATGAAAGCAGTTTGAATATAGCGAATGCGAATATATTGATTCAAAACAGACATGTGTAATGCATTAATGAAATAAGATAGTTTGACATGATAATTGTTTAAACAATTAAAGAAAAATACAACTTGAACATTCGAATGAACAAAAGTTTTTCAATTCTATCCATGTTTTGGCAAGGGAGCAGTGATCACATTGGGAGTCTCGGGCGCTTCGAACTCGACCTCCTTTGCATCGATCAGGTCCTGAACCTTGTTCCTCAAAGTCCAACAATCATCTGTAGCATGCCCCGGGCTGTCAGAATGATAAGCGCAGCGGGCGTTGGGGTTATACCTTGAAGGTGTCTTATTGGGATTCTTTGGAGGGTCCCTTAGAGTTACCAGATTGGTTTCCAGCAACTGTGGCAGTATCTGGGACAAGGTCATACTGAGTCGAGTGAACTGCCTCTTAGGTCTCTCTTCCCTTTGTTGCTTGCGATGTTGAGGAGCACTGGCCGGTTTTGAAATAACCACCGCGTTGACAGCTTGGCGGTGTTCGGACCTATTCTGCCCTCTTGAACCATAGACAACACTAGATTCTTTTATGGATGGTTTCTTCTCAGTGTTCGAGGAGTCACCTTTCTGTATCTTCCCTGACTTGATACCAGCTTCTATCCTCTCACCAGTCAAGATCAGATCTATAA
This sequence comes from Vicia faba, assembly GCA_948472305.1. NCBI lineage: Eukaryota > Viridiplantae > Streptophyta > Magnoliopsida > Fabales > Fabaceae > Vicia > Vicia faba. The sequence continues at coordinate 1,464,267,344 of OX451736.1, read as the reverse complement.
ACCCAGCAGAAGAGTTCCCAATCAGATGGTTGAAGAACGGACCAGATAGGGTCCCCAAGAACATGTCCACAAGCTCACGGTCAGTCAACGGTGGCTGCACCCTGCCAGCCAGGTCTCTACACTTTTGCGCGTACTCCTTAAAACCTTCACCCGTCCCAAGTAACATACCCTGGAGTTGGGTACACGTGGGAGCGAGGTCGGAATTGTACTGATACTGCTTATAAAATGCAGTAGCCAAGTCCTCCCAATTTCGAATACTGGTTCCATCCAGCTGATAGAACCATTCGAGTTGAGTCCTTGAAAGACTATCTTGGAATAAATGGATCCATAGATTCTTGTCTGCAGTATAAGGCTGGATCTTCCTTACATATGATCTGAGATGCAGCTTAGCGCAGGAAACTCCGTCATACTTCGCAAAAGAAGGTGCCTTGAACTTGTGTGGGATCACCACCCCAGAAGATAAACGTAGATCTCCAAAATCCAATCCGGGCACATGTTGGATCTCCATAGCACTTAATCGGTCCTCTAGCTGTTTGTACCTGTCCTCAGCAGGAGGGTACTGTTTATCATTGAAGTCCGTCTAGTTGTCGGAGACCACAGGACTAGGAACCCTTCCCCCTTGGGGACTGTCTTTCCCTACAGAGGAAGTAGCCAAATCAACCTCATTATGCAGTGTATTCCCAAACCTCCGTCCGGTGTTGAACAGCACAATCCTCTTCTTCTTTTTCTTCAAAAGCAGAGTCTTCAATTCCTGTTGAATTTATGCTAAGCTCATGACCAGCTCTTGAAACTGGGCGTTCTGGGCCTGGAGGGCCTTGATGGCTTGCTTGGTAGTAGGTTCAGGATTCATGATGATTGCTGAAATAAACAGCGAAGGAGATTAAGCAACCTGTAAAAAAAGAGTACCTGTGATGGATATGATGAATGGAATGTGCATGAGTTATGTTTTCAAAGACAATCGGGATTCAACTTTTTAGACAAAAAGGAACACACTTTATTAGATTCAAACTTTAAATTGTTCAAGAAATTGCCCTTAGGCGTTACAAGAATGAAAATACTGAAAAGGAAATAAAAGCTGCAAAAGAAACATCCAAAGCCCATCAGTGCTCCCATGGCCTTCTCTTCTCAGTACGAATGTAGTCATTCAGGACCCGCTCGTTCTCCAACTGCTTGGTCAGCTTCTGGATTTTCTGTTCCTGTTCATTGAACCTTTCCCGATAAGAATCCCGTTCTTCTTGTAGTTGCGCCCAAGACCTTTTTAGTGTATCAACATCAGTGGGTATCTGAGGAGGGAGTACGGTTGGAGGAACCCCCTCTCTATTAGGGAATTCAAGAATAATAGGCCTGACAGCTTCATATGGCATACCTAACTTCTGAGCACGGAGGCGGACCCATCTGTAGTAGGATTCCATAGGTAGAGAAGTCTTCGGTCCCAACTCATGTGGGTCAGCTTTGTGAATTCTATCCCAAGCCCGGATGAATCTACGACGCAGCTCGTCACTATCTACCTGAAACTCAAAACTGATGTGAGGTACCAACATCTCATGAGGCCCTGCTCTTCTGGCTCTTCCAAACTGGCGGAGAGCTAAACATGGATTGTAAGAGATTCCTCCCTGAGTACCGATCAATGGAACATTAGGATATTCTCCGCAACGATCAATAACAGCCACCTCTTCTAAACCTCTGAGAGTCCAAATGATGTCATTATCAGTGAGAGACATTAACCTATGAGCCCAACCTCTTCCTTCTTTGTTCTTCAGCACGAACTTAGGGAGGTGCGAAATAAACCACCTCACTAACAAAGGAGCACAACACCACAGAGTTCCCCGTCTTCGGGCAGTACGAGAATAGAGTTGTTGCAAGATATCACCCAAGAGAGTGGGTACAGGATTCCGAGACATGAAGATCCTTATGGCATTGACATTGACAAAGTTATCAGGATTTGGAAACAGAACCAGACCATAGATTAAGAGAGCAAGAATGTCTTCGTACACCCTGAAGTCTAATTCATTCCAGAAACTATTAGCTTTACCAATCAGGAACTTAGCCAGAAAGCCCTTAACTCCGCTTCTAGTCACCCAGTTATCCGTTACTTCTTTGTTGGTCAAAGGAAGGGCTGCAACAATCTCCTCAAGCCTGAGAGTCTTTTCCCAACCAGTGAATGGAGTCTGATCCAAAATAGGGATACCAAGCAAATCAGAGAATTCTTCCATGGTAGGGACCAGCTGGAAGTCTTGAAAGGTGACGCAATGGTATAGGGGATCATAAAACTAGGTCAGGACACTCATCAGTTGTTGGTCCCACTTTGAAGTGACTAAACCGAGAAGAGAACCATGCCTCTGAATGAAGGAAGTAGTATTTATAATTCTGTCAACCAACTCTTTAAGCAAATCAGGTGGGCGGACAAAGTTGAGCTGGATAGTAATCCTTCGCATGGGCATCATGATGTCCTACAAAACAGAGCAAAGATGAAACCGTCTTGTCTTTGAAATGGGTCAGTCCTTATGCAGGATGCATGCAATGGTATGATGGTATGATGTTATGATAAAGCACACCACAAGCATTCACAAAGGCCAACATGATAAGGCACACAAGTCACACAAGACAACCCTTAGAGTTTAGGCCAGCATGAAGTTTAGGTACTACCCTCTTTCAGTTTCATTGGTTAAGACCTGTCCTATCAAAAGTAACCGGGTTCTAGAGGATCTCAATATCACTGACTACCCTCAATCGGTCATAACTCCAGCATCACAATCTTTTCTTGCGGCCAGAACCATCGCGAGAGTTTAGCCTCAATGAGTGTAGCATACTGCTACTGTTCTATGGCCAAGTTGGGTCAATTTAGGGTTCTAAGGTCGGTTGGTGCTTAATGACTCCTCAGAAGACCCATATTCTCCTCGTTGCAACACAAGGGATATAAGTACAGACCAAGGTGCCACACCAACGTAGCCACTGCTTCACCCGTGTCGGTCTACGCCGGACAGGTCCCTCACAGCTTATGCTACCTAAAAGGGTATTCCCCAGATCCGGGTTAAGATCTATGAAACTCCGATGCAAGCCCACAATATAAAAGCAAACAAAACAAGCAATTGAAAACATAGTGGTCTAATCCTAAGGTACACCTCACTTATTAAGTGTCCCCAGCAGAGTCGCCAATTCTGTGATCGGTGGAAATAGAACTGACTGTTTGTTAAGCTGGTTCGCGAAATGTCGCGGTAAGCAAGAGTCGCCACCGTCTTTTATGTTCTCCAATATGGAAAGGACAAAAGCACAGCAAAATTCCTTTTTTCGAGATGTCTCTCGGTTCGGGAGGTAGATTTATAGAAAGGGAAGGTGCTAGCACCCTTTCTATCCGTGGTTATCCACGGTGTTGTACCCCAAAATCTGCCCTCCCATATTCTTCAAGATTTGGCAAGATCAAGCTTTAAAATCTCTCAAGGGTTGTACAGTCCAATTGCCTCATAACACAGTCAAAGTTAGGGTTGTGGTTCTTGCAAAGAAATTGAGGTTTCCAAGGGTCAAATCAAGTCCCATATGCCTATATACATTGTCAAGCATCTATATGTCAAGTTTCAAGACTCACAGCATCAACTTGCACAGTCAAAAACCCTAAATGCTTCACAGTCAACTGCAGGGGCTAAATGGTCATTTGACAGTCAAAAGTCAAATTTTTTGGTCAACATCTTATTTTGAAGCCACAATCATCATTTGATCAATTCTTGATCATGATTCCACAAGCATGGCTCAAAAAGTCTCAAGATGCAAAAGTTTCTATTTTTGGACAGTTGAAAAGTCAACTGCAAATTGACCAAGGCATAACTTCTTCATGGTTTATCAGAAAAATCCATCCAATGCTCATTTTTAAGGGGATTACATTTCCTACAACTCATCTTCACATTCCAAGTCCAAGAAATGCTCTCACAAAAAGTTATCAATTTCAACATTATAGGTCATTTTCAAAAGTCAACAAAAAGGCACTTTAAGTCAAAGACCATAACATGAGATTGGTGAATCAAAACGACATGGGACCAAAGGCATTGGTTAGAGGACTTCAAGACCTTTCCAAAATGTCCAAGAACATGTTCATAGCTTCAAAATTGAGCAAGATATGCATTGGAGAAGTTGAGAAAGTTTTTGGAACTTTCAAAAGTCAACTTTGCCTAAAACACTTCATGTTTGTTAATGGGCCTCAAATTCTTTCTTGAATCTTTACCCAAAGCCTATGCACGACCCATTAAGCTTAATTTGACTTATTTTCTTATTTTTAATTAATTAATTGAATTTATATTTATATTAATTCATTTAATTAGTTTTAATTATAATAAAATTCAAAGATGTGCTTTTTAGATCTTTTTGTGCAACAAATATGACTAGGGCAAGCTGGCAACTCGTTTCTCAATCAACAAGGCAAAAAAATCCATGATCGGCAAGGTTTCATGAAAGAAAAGATTGAAAAAGATATGATTAGGCAATCAAATATTCAAGTCATAATGCCATGGACTTTTGGGCTTATTCTTGACCTAATTCACATCACATACATATGCTGAGGCCAACCCTAGTGTAGAACACGTGAAAGCTACTGCAACCACATAACCAATTTGCAAAATTTCAAGAAGAACTTGAAAACTGAAATCCTATTTGCAGTATAATTCAAGGCCTAAAATCGTTTCTAATACATTGCTGACATTTCCAGGAAGCCATTGCAATCAAGAACGAGGCTTAACACCATCAGAATCATCCCCACTAAGTCACACGGTTTGCTTTATTTTCCAAATTGACAAATCATCATTCATACGTTTTTGACCATTTTTTTGGATTGATTCATGCTAATAGGGACCTTCTGAAGCTGTTAGTACAAACTAATTTGGTTATAGCCCTCTGAATCAGAATCCACCATGGACGAAATTTAGGTTTTCAAAGCTTGGATTTTGGGGTTTTTTACAGGAGGAAAAATTGGACCATATCATGACCATGGTTGAATTCGTCAAGGCCAGACGAATTCAACCAGACCCTCGCGCTTTTTTTTATATGATTCACAGCTCTAATCGCTATTCTTGGGACTTTCAGTTTGTGGGGGTTTAAAACCCCCGCTATCTTGTTCATATTATTGCAGGTAAACGAGGAAGAAGACAGGTGTGGCATCATGTGATTGGAGAGTTTAAATCTGGCGCGTTTTATTTGGTTTTATACCATTAATATTTATTGTTTTATATAATAATTGTTTTCCACTTATACTACAAACGCGTTGGATAGCTCAGTTGGCAAAAGCATAGTGGCAAGAGGTACTGGGACCTGGGTTCGATTCCCAGGTCCCCCATATAATTCTTTCTATTTTTTCCTTAAACATTCCCATGCAGCATTCATTCAATGGTCCATCATGCACCCTCACGCGTAGCTTGCCAGATGGTCTTGATCAACAATCCAATGGTCACAGAATGAAGTCCATCATATGATCCAGTCAATGAGCGTGTACACAATCCTGAAAGTCAACCAGGCTTTGTCTTGATGGGCCTGAATTGCTTCAATCTCACCTCCACTTTGGGCCAGACACCCCCCTTGGTTTGCTTTGCATTTTTAAATGTTATTTTCTTTTTAATACTTTTAATTGTTTTAATTATAATTAATTCACCACAAATAATTTTTCATAATAAAAACAGAAAATCAAAATTGTAAATATATTTAGTTATTTATTAATTTCATCATTAATTTATTTTTATAAATAAATGTTAATAATTAACTTAGTTAATTTAGGTTTAAAATTTAATCTCTTTTCTTAATAAATAAAAAATACATAGAATTAGGTTTTGACACTTTTATCTTTTTCTTAATTAATTATTATTATTATTATTAATTATCATTATCATTATTAATTATTATTATTTTTGTACATAAATATGTAAATTAATTAATTAGTAAATTAGGTCAACTTTGACATTTTCTTTAATAATTAAAATAATTTAGAATTAGGGTTGTTTACTAACTTTTAAATTCTCTTCTTTATTTTCATAAATACCAAAAAACATAAAAAACACTTTCTTTTCTTTAAATAATTAATTAGGTTTTAATTTAATTTAATTTTAAGCAAAGGGTCCAAAACCCTCGGACGTTCCTGATTTTAATTCTTTCGCACGTTATTTTTATTTTCTTTTGATTATTATGTAACTGCTTCCAAGGATGTAATAGTAATTAGGTTTATCGCTTTTTTTACTTTCTGCATCTTTATCAAAAACGGGTCTTTGTATTTTGGCGATGTATAGACCCGCGCCTTGTAATAGCGTAGCTTTTATCTTTCCGTCTTTTAATTTTCTGCACTCTTAACTGCTAAACTCGCATGAAAGAATGTATGATAACTAAAAATAACTCGTAGCTCACAACGCCATGATCAAAGATAAAACATAACATGAAAACAACACACAATGCACACACCACTTCTAGGGTACGCCTCACTCGTTGCCTTTGAAACATGGTCGTCAAGTATAGGGTGTTTTAGAGGTCGCCCTCCTGTCTAAAGATCTTGTTGCCTCGAAACGGTTGCCTCGGATAAAAAAGGATCTAGGACATTAGGGTTACTTCTAAGGCGTCCTACTATTGCTTCGGTGACCACATTGTCCCTAATAATCGAATTGACCCGAATACCTCCAACGACGGTGCTACCTACTTCTCAATAGTGGGATAGCACTGTTTAAAGGACTCTTACACAGCCTAATTCCTTAGAGTAGGTAGATTCTCATGGGTACTTGCTCTCTCAAAAACAAACAAAATACTTTTCACACCTACACTTTCTAAAAGTTTTCAAACAAATTTTTCATACACTCTTGAGGACAGATACAAGAGTTACTTAGAAATTTTCCGAACGAAACTTTTTTCAAAACCCACACACACTTGAAAAGCAAACAAATTTTTGAAAACATAGTGAGCAAGTACCTAAGAGCCCGTGGATAACCACGGATAGAAAGGGTGCTAACACCTTCCCTTTCTATAATCTACCTCCCGAACCGAGAAACGTTCTCATAAGGAATTTTGCTGTGCTTTTGTCTTGTCCATGTTGGAGAAAATAAAAGACGGTGGCGACTCTTGCTTACCGCGACATTTCGTGAAACCAGCTAAAAACAGTCAGTTCTATTTCCACCGATCACAGAACTGGCGACTCTGCTGGTGATACTTAAAGTGAGGTGTACCTTAGGATAGATCATACTTATGTTTTCAATTTCCTGTTTTGATTGCTTTAATATTAGGGGCCTGTTTTGGGCGTTCTATAGATCCTAACCCGGATCTGGGGGATACCTTTTAGGTAGCAACAAACTGTGAGGGAACTGTGCGGGGTATACCGACATGGTTGAAGTAGTTGCTACGTAGATGCGGCATTTTGGTGAGTACCGGTAACCCTTGAGTCAAGTCAAGGAGAGTACGGGGCCGCCGCGTGGTGTCGTGAAGCATCAACTGACCTTAGGAACCTTACTTGACCATCCTGGCCTCCTTACGGGTAGTGAGATGATTGACTTTGGTGCAGTCCGAAGTTGGTAGATACTCGATACTACACTAATTGAGGGTTGTTTTCTTGGAATATTTTGATCGCCAGTTCAGTGGCTAAATCAAAACAATGAACACAGAAAACAACCCTATTATATTGAGCTCCTTAGATGGAGGTTTTTTTTGTAAATTCCAGCCCAATAACACTCAAGCCTGTTTGACTTTCTTTGATCGTCCAGAGCGCGCTTTGACTTGGAACATGGTATTCCTCCTCTCATGGCCTTTGGATGGCTGTTTGAAGACACTTGGCACGCTGACCATTGAAGGTACATGATGGAATGCTTTTAAGCGCCTGCACATGATTATATTATGCAAAACAAGAAACAAATATGGGGTAGACCTGGGAATCGAACCCAGGTCCCAATGCCTATTACGCGCTTACCTTAACCATTCCACCAATTTGCTTTAGTCATTAGTAAGACAACCAATAATTAATATATTCAATAATCAATTCCTATGCTGTAACACTAAAACGCGCGCATATTTTTCAAATGGCCCAATGGTTCATCAACACGTCTTCATCTTCCTCCCTGGATACCTGCAAAACAAATCAAATAGCGGGGGTTTTTAACCCCCACAAACTGCAAATGCAAAAAATAGTGAATAGCTCCATGGTTAATATAAATTGTTCGCGAGGGTTCGGTTTGATTCATCTGGCCTTGACGAATTCAATCATATGCGTAAGAAGGTCCAATTTTTGCTGTGCTGGAAATCCCTAATTTTGAAACTGAAGAACCCTAAAAAACGTTAATGGCAATTCACAATCCTGTGCATTATAATCCAATTGATCAATACCAATAGCTTTATATGGATGCAAGCAATATAAAACAAACCATAAATTACATCAAATGTTCATGAATCGTGAGTTTCAATTCTGAAAAAAGTGGACAAACCGTGATTTTGTTTGGTGCGATTTCTCAAGCTTCAGCCCTTGATTTTGATTCCAAAAGATTCCTGAGAGTTCCTGCAAAGTGTTAGAAACAAGAAAAGGCTTTGAATCACGTTGGAAGGTGGAATTCAGTTTTGAGTTTTCTTTGGTTTTTTCAATGTTCTTATGGCTCTTGTGCAGCAATTCTCACGTTCACATGAATAGGGTTAGCTTCTGTATATGTAATAGAATGAAACTAGGGTAAATCTTGGTCCAAAAATCCATGGCATTATGGTTTGTATATTTGATTTTCAATAAAATATTTTTGCATCTTTTTGATTGAAAAACCTTGCCAAATTGGGAGATTTTGTCCCCTTGATGTGTACACGAAATCTCCAGCTCATATTGGTCATATTTGCTTCATGAAAAGATTTGAAAACCATATCTTCATATTTTCCTACATTTTAAATCAATTAAATGAATTAATATTAATAAAAATTCAATTAATTAATTAAAAATAAGAAAATAAATCAATTTAATCTCAATGGGTCGTGCATAGGCTTTGAATAAAGTTTCAAGAAGAAATTTGAGGCCCATTAGCAAAAACAAGGTGTTTTGGGCAAAGTTGACTTTTGCAAATTCATGAAAATTTCCCAACTTCTCCAATGCATATCTTGCTCAATTTTGATCATATGAACATGTTCTTGGACATTTTGGAAAGGTCTTGAAGTCCTCTAACCAATGCCTTTGGTCCCATGTCATTTGGATTTACCAATCTCAAGTTATGGTCTTTGACTTAAAATGCCTTTTTGTTGACTTTTGAAATTGACCTATAATGTAGAAATTGATAACTTTTTGTGAGAGCATTTGTTGGACTTGGAATGTGAAGATGAATTTTATGAAATGTCATCCCCTTCAAAATGAGCATTGGATGGGATTTTTCTGATGAACCATGAAAAAGTTATGCCCTGGTCAATGTACAGTTGACTTTTCAGCTGTCCAAAAATATCAACTTTTGCATCTTGATGATTTTTGAGCCATGCTTGTGGAATCATGATGAAGACTTGATCAAATGATGATTGTGGCTTCAAAATAAGATGTTGACCAAATTTTTTGACTTTTGACTGCCAAATGACCATTTTACCCCTACAGTTGACTGTGAAGCAAATGAAGCTTTTGACTGTGCAATTTGACCCTGTGAGTCTTGAGACTTAACATGTCGATGCTTGGCAATGTATATAGGCCTATGGGACTTGATTTAGCCATTGAAAATCTCAAATTACTTGAAGGAAACAAAACCCTAATTTTGACTGGCTTAGGAGGATGTTGAACTGTGCAATCCTTGAGCAGATCTTGAACCATTTAGAGATTGATCTTGACAAATCTTGAAGAATATGGGAGGGCAAATTTTGGGGTACAACATATACCATCCAACACGATCTCGTCTACTATCAACAAGAGATTAAGGGTGATTAGTTCCTTAATTTGTCAATAGATAGCCGACAACCATAATGGAGTATAACTATCGTTACTAACTATAATAGTGTTCCTTTCGAACTTGTACTTAAGTCACCTAAAGCACCATCATCCAATAATTTTCCAATGAGGTTTACAAATACTCCCCACAATTTCCCTCTCATTCGATCTTGTCGATGAGACACCAATGCTCAACATATTACACGGTCCACATTACACTCAGTTAGCCTTACTCGAAGGTTAAGTATCCTCCAACTCAAGAATTACTTTCTTCATCTCCGCATTGTTGTAACCCAAAATTTTCCCTCTCATTTTTCAAGGCCTTTCTCACAAGGATTCTCAAGGTTCAATCTTGCACAAGTACATTGGGTTTTTCCAGTACCAAGATTAAAAGGAAACTCTCAAAAAGGGAGAAAAACAAGTGTGCTTCGATTCAGCTGTGTCGATTGGCCTTTTGGCCTCTTTCGATGCAAGTTTGGCTTGCATCCTTCGACTGGGTGTGGGCCTCTGGCACGTTGGTTTGGATTCTTAAGGCACAAATCCCCCTGTAGTCTCCTTCGATTCTAAGGCAAAAGGCTCCCTTTTAGCATCCTTTAATTTTAACTTTTTTCCTCCTATATGCCTTTTTTGAATCTGGACATTTTGGCCTCCTATATGTACCTTTTGTTTGGGCATGTAGTTCCTTCAGTACAAGCTACTGATCACACCTTTCATTTAGGCATGTGATTCCTTCAGTACAAGGTACTAGTCACACCTTTCGTTTAGGCATGTAGTTCCTTCAGTACAAGCTACTGGTCACACCTTTCGTTTGGACATGTAGTTCCTTTAGTACAAGCTACTGGTCACACCTTTCGTTTGGGCATGTTGGTTCCCTTCATGCAAGTTTCATTCAAACATAGATCTTTTGCATATTAGCATGAAGTCACAAGGCAAAAATCCTTCTGTAGCCTCCTTCAATTCTAAGGCAAAAAGCCTCCTGTAGCCTCCTTCGATTCCAAGGAAAAAGCCTCCTTTTGGCATCCTTCGACTGCATATTTAAACTTCCTGCACACATCTTTCGTTTGGCTTTGTGGCCTCCGTCAAATGAAAGTTGGGGTTACGTACTTCATTTGGACAGGAAATCTCCTTCTATGCAAGCTTAATCCTTAAGCTTTATTTGGGCATTTTTCTCCCTTCAAAGCAGTCTTCTTTAGTACATTTCTAGAATCCTTCGACACAAGTGGAAAATAGGATTTTGAAAGAACACTGATCAAATATTTGGGCCATGCTACATGATATTACTTTGCAGGTCTTAATGCTTGTATTTCACTCCATAATTAATTGCTTACATTTTGGATTAAGCTATTATCCAGGTGATTAAGCCTTTGTCCAGAAGTTTTCTTTTTATGAAAGTGAACTTGCTAGTACAAATCCTGTCCCAAGCCCATGCTTTGCTTAAATCCTATTTGTACTTCACCGCAAGTCAGGGAAGTCAGCCCCTTTTAACCAACAACTTTAGTACTTCACCTTGGGATCTTGGAAAATATGACATAGCTTAATATTCACGTTTCATCCAAGCCACATCTTTGTTCAAACTCCCAAACCTTTTCTCTATAAATAGAGAAACCATTAACAAAGAAAGGGTCCAGATTTTTGCTAGAGAGAAAAATCATAAAAATCCTCAAACACTCAAACTCTCCCATATTCTCAAACTCTCCAACATTCTCAAACCTTCAAAACTCTAAGATTTTTTCATAAAAAACCTCAGTAGTGTACCTTTCAATTCACTTCCCCTAAACTGTAGCAACCTTCGATTCACTCATCACCATCATATACTCTCTTTCAGTTCTGTGACTCCCTCCACCACCAAAGAAGTCGCCTATAACTCTTTCGATTAAGCACTTCAAGAGGCAATTTCTCTCTAAACTTGGAACTATTTCATTTAAATATCATGTGCATATGCCAATAAATATTTTTTAGATATTTATAGACCATGTTTTAGATTTTGATTTTGAATTCCCATATGCTGAAAACTCAACCTTAATTAGTTAGGCTTTGGACTTTGGAGACCCATTGGTTTTTGTGCTAACCCCTGGACTGTATTTATGTTTGGATGTTGCATTTTAAGAACTTAAGACAGGTTTATTATACCCTTCGATTGGTGAGTTGCACAAGCCTTTCGAATCACAATCTCAGGGCCTAATATGCATACAAGGAGTCAGCAAGGAGCCTATGGAAAAGCCAGAACCTCGTTGTTTCCATACCTCATACGAAAGGCGAAACCTTGCTGTTTCTAGGCCTTAGACGAAAGACAGAACCTTGCTGCCCCAAGCCTCAAACAAAAGACAAAACTATGATAACTTCCAGGCCCAGACGAAAGGCGTGCCTACACTGATTCCAACCCCTAGTCGAAGGAGAGAGAAAGGCAAATCGAAGGGCACAACTCCAAACCCCAAATCGAAAGGGCCAAAAAACGCAGAACTGAAGGGCATTTCTTCCTGAATTGAAAGACCCATTTTTCTTTCTTTACTTTCATTTTTAACTTTATATTTTCATGCTATTCAATATGGTTGTAATAATGTAGGATTTTATCTTTTTGCATTTTATTACTTTTTGCATGCTTGCTAGTAAAATAGGGAATGTATGGAAAGATAAAACTAACAAGTAGACAACCCCTAATCAAAGACAAAATTCATGCAAATCAAACACACTATTCACACATGAACCCCTAGGGTAATTCCACTTGTTGCCTTATAAAAAATGGTCATTTTATGCGTGTGAGATGTCTTAGAAAAAACAATCAAAATACAAGATCATAGTCCCTCGATGACGCTACGAATGTTGCCTTACGAATGATCTTAGTCCCTCAAGAGAAATGCTAAGACATCTCACAACATTTCTATCATGACTATACGATGACCCACGTCCGTCCCTTTTACATCCAAAGATAAGGCTTCTTATTAATCAATGGTAAGATAGTAACATCTAAGGGAGGAGGAGAAGAAAAAAGACTTTTTAGTAGGTAGAAACGTTCTTAGTTGCTTGCTCATTTTCAAAACAAACATCTTTTCCAAAACACACATTAAACACTTTCAAAGAATGAAATATTTTCAAAAGTCCGACACTTTGTATACATTCTTATAAAGACAAGAATCATTAAAAAGTTTTCCTAAACGAATGCTCTTTTCAAAAATACTTTCAAAAAACACCACAAAGCATACTTTCAAACAAAAGCAAGTGATCTAGCAAGAAACTAAGAGCCCATAGATAACTATGGATGAAATGGGTGCTAACAGCTTCCCTTTTCATAATCTACCCCCCGAACTCAAGAAAAATAATCTCAAAGCTCTTTCCTATTATTTTCACCCCTTCCTTATTGGATAAAAGAAAAGTCAGTGGCGACTCTTGCTATCCGCAACAATTATGATAAAACACAAAACATCCCAAGTTAGTTCTCCCACCGTGTTACAGAACTGGCAACTCTGCTGGGGAATTACTTAAAAGTAGGGTTACCTTAGGATAAAATCACCTTTACTTGCTTTCCTTGTTTGATTTGCTTGCTTTACATTATGGTTTCTTGTTTGGGATTATTTTTGATCCTCTACCCAGATCTGAGACACCTTTTAGGTAAGTAGCAATAGATTGTGGAAACTGTGCATGGTATATCGACATGGTCTAAGAAATATTTACGTTAGTGTGACACATTTGTTGGTACCGGTAGCCCTTGAGTAGTCAAGGAGAATACGGGGCCGCTGTGTGGTGTCATGAAGCACTAACTGACATTAGAACCTTTACTTGACCAACTTGGCCATTAGGAAGTAGTGAGGTAGCCGGCTTTGGTGCAGTCCAAAGTTGGTTGATACTCGATACTACACTCATTGAGATTAGAATTTCGGTACATTTCGATCACCATTAAAGAGGCTTGCGCTGAAACAATGTCCGATGAAGAAAGATCAGTGATATTGAGATCCCCTAGAACCCGGTTACTATTACTAGGACAGGTTGAGCCAACTAAACTTCAAGAGGGTACTTACCTATCAAACTCCATGAAAGCCTAAACCTAAGGATTTTTTTGCCTTGTGTGTATATGCTTACTTATACATAACATCATAATATCATACCATTGCATTTTTTGCACTAACCATTTCAAGGATTATTGGGATTTATCTTTGTTTTGTTTTGTAGGACATGGCTTCCACCCGCAGGAATACTTTCCAAGTCAATCTCGTAAGAATTCCTTCTCAACTCAAAGATTTAGCATCGAGGGTTCCTGAGAGTTCTTCATTCACCGAAAGACACGGTTGACTCCTAAACATGGTTACCTCGAGCATTGAGGAAGACATGGCGAAAGTGCTTTTTCATTTCTTCGACCCTTTGCACTATTGCTTCACCTTTCCCGATTACCAAATTGTACCTACTATGGAAGAATTATCTCAACTCTTGAGGATTCCTATTCGCAAACAACTACCTTTCAATTGTACAGAAAGAGACCCAAGCCCTGAAGAGATTGCCCGAGCGCTACACTTGCAACAATCAGACGTCACGACTAATTGGGAAATAAGAAGTGGTGTCAAAGGGTTCCTAGAGAAGTTCTTGTTAGAGAAACCTTGTGATTGTTGGAACACTCTGGATTTACAAGATTTTGAAGAAATCCTGGCCCTTCTCATCTATGGGATGGTTTTATTTCCAAACCCTGACCAACTTATAGATGTAAATGCTGTCAAACTCTTCATCTCTCGCAATCCGGTGCCTACTTTGTTGGGAGATATCTTAATTCTCTCCACTCTCGCACTATGAGGAAAATAGGGACCCTCATGTGTTGCACTCCTCTATTGGCTAGATGGTTTGTTTCGCATCTCCCCCGGTCTGTGTTGAAGAACGAGCAAGGTTTGAGATGGTCCCATAGGTTGATGTCACTCAGACATTCAGATATTCACTGTTGTTCTCGATCCTTAGAGAACGTTACTATCATCGACCATTATAGGGAATTCCCTAATGTCCCTTTTCTTGGCATTAGGTGAGGTATCACTTACCATCCTTGCTTGGCTTTGCGGCAGTTTGGGTATGCCCGAAGAGAGGGTCTGCATGATATTCTCATCCAAGGAGTGGAGGATGGTAAAAAAGTGGATAGTAAGACACTGGGACACAAAAATTCTATTTCCCTTGAGCCTTACCTTAGGTGGGTACAAGCTCATGCTTAGAAGCTCGTAATGCGTTACCCCTCCATCCTACCGATTATCATGGAGTCTATGGATGAAGGAGAAGTTCCGTATACTGTCCTCCATCCTGACATGCATACTTCTCTTGAAGACTTGCAAAAGGGTTGGATTCAGTTAAAAGAAGAACGAGATACCTTCGAAGCTCAATTCTACGCTAGCGAGAAAAGGATTCTGGAGCTTATAAAGCAACTCCATGAAGAACAAAGCTTGAATGCCTACATTGCAACGAAGAGGATGCATTCAACCTTTTTGTGTTAAAGATTTATTTTGTAAGCCCAAGAGGATTGTTGTAATCATTTTGAACTAATTAATGCAATTTGACATTTGTTCATTCTTTGTCTAGACAAATTTAAATTTCATAAATCCTTGAAATCATTTGCATGCACATCTTCCATGCATCATAACATAACATGTTTTCCATGACAGGTTTCCTTATCTTTCTGTTATTTATTTCAGCAAGATGGATATCGAGAAAACAATGAAAGATCTGCAAGCACAAAACTCCCAGTTTCAAGAGACTCTGCTTACCCTGGCCAAGGGACAACAAGAGTTAATGACGTTGATGACATCCAAAAAGTAACCAAAAAGGAAAGCCTTAGTCAACATGGGTAGAAGTTTCAAAGAGCCGATCTGTCAGATACCGATAGTGGAAGATTCATCTGAGGAAGACGAAAATAAAATTGGAGAAGAAAGGAGTACCCAGGCGGGGTGTATCAATGATCAAGTGTCCGATGATGAAGACTATTTTGACGAGCAGTATCCTCCTGCCGATGTTAAGTAAAAGCAGCTAGAGGATAGATTGAAGGCCGTGGAGATTCAAGCCATCCCTGGTTTGGATTTTAATGATCTGGGTTTAATATTTGGGGTTGTCATTCCCCACAAATTCAATATACCAGTCTTCGTTAAATATAATGGGGTTTCCTGCCCAAATCTTCACCTAAAGTATTATGTGCGCAAAATACAACCGCACACCGCTGACAAGAAACTCTGGGTTCACTTCTTTCAAGAAAGCTTGGCCGGGACTCAACTAGAGTGGTTTTACCAGTTGGAGGGTTCCCGTATCCATACATGGGAAGACTTGGCCACCGGTTTCGATCACCAATACCAGTATAATACCAACTTAGCGCTGACTAGGGTTTAACTACAAGACATGACAATGGGTAAAAATGAAGGGTTCAAAGAGTACGCCCAAAAGTGGAGGGATCTTGCCAGTAGGGTTCAACCACCATTAACTAATAGGGAACACATTTATATGTTTATGGGCACTTTATCTGGTCCATTTTTCAACTTATTGGTTAGTTGTTCTTCATCCGGTTTCACCGAGCTAATCTTAACCGGTGAAAGAGTTTAAAGTGGTATCAAGAGTGGGAAGATTCTAATAGCATCTGCTTCCACCTCCAATCCCATAAAGAAACCTTTCATTGGAAAGAAAGAAACGAATTCCGTGCATAGGGCAAGGTCCCGTACCAAGAAGGAAGATCGTCCGTCCGCTAATGCTGTTCGGATTTCCAACCCAACTCCCGTTAAAAGACAATCTTCCAATCATCAACGATTTGAGACTTCACGAAGAAAATACACAAGGATAGACATGTCACTATCCCAAGCATTACAACACCTGTTAAAGGATAATTTGGTCACACTGCGTGATCCTCCGGCCAATCCAGATACCACCTCACCTAAATACAATCTGAATACTAAGTGTGCATATCACTCGAATAGTCCCGGGCATGAGACCGACCAATGCTGGGCACTGAAGAATAAAATTCAAGACTTAATAGAAAACAAGACCATCGAATTTGATCTACCTCTGTTGTACCCCAAAATTTGCCCTCTCATTTTACTTAATACATGTCCATTGATATCTTCAATTTGCTCAAGGTTGCCCAAGAGTAGACCAGACAAACTCTCTCCTAAGGCAGTATACCTCAAATTAGGGTTTCCATTTTAAACAATATGGGTGAACCACAAAGGCCTCATATGCTCTCCATGGTCTTAATATGTTCTCAAGACCCTCCATGTCAAATTTCATGCCTTGCACAAGAAGTTTGCTCAGTCAACTGCTCAGATGCTTGAGAATCAACTATATTAGGTCAAAAGTCAACTGTGACCCACATACAGTCAAACTTAAAGAATTTTGGTCAACATCCACATTTTGAAGTGATTTTCATCATTTGATCAAAGGTTGATCATGATTCCCTAAGGAATGCTCCAAATTCATCAAAACCCAAAAGTTCCTAAATTAGGGTTTCTTAGTAAAAGTCAACCAAACTTTGACCAAGCATAACTTCCACATGATTTATCAAATTTTTTCCATCCAAAGCCCATTTTGAAGAGGATACAATTTTCTACAATTCATATTCAACTCCCAAGTTCAAAGTATGCACCCAAAAAAAGATATGAATTTCTACATTATGGGTCCTTTTGAAAAGTCAACAAAAACACCTTTTGGGTCAAAGCTTCTTACATGAACATGGAAGACTCAATTGAGATGAGACCAAAAAGGTTGCTTAGGGAATATCCTAAAATTTCTAAAAAGTCCAAGAACATCTCTCTAAGGTTAAAATTGGAGGAGATATGCTTTGTCAAAGTTGACCGTTTTTGCAAAATTGCCAAAAGTCAAATATGCTCAAAAATGCATTTTTTGATAAATGGACCTAACTTTTTATGCTTGCAGCTCACTTATAATATGGTCCACGACCCAAATATTCATCCACACATTATTTTCTCCGTTTTCAATTTATTTTGATTTTTTATTAATTAAAAATTGAATTAAATCAAATAATTGATGAATAATAACAAAGATATGATTTGATTTGGTTTTGGGACAGGTTGGCAATCAAAATATGCTGAGTTATCAAGGCCAAAACGAATCAAGCATAATTGGTACAAGAAAGGGATGATTTGGCTCAAAATAGCAAGTTTACATGTAGCTTGAAAATCAAATCAAATCTCTCATAATTGCAAAGATTCAATCCAAGTTTGTAACCCTAATTCATTCATAGATATATATTGGACAAGAAAAAAGCAAAAAAACAAGGTTTTGGAGGCGCGAAAAAGAAGAACAAAACTTGAAATTTTCAAAGAAAAGTGCAGATCTAATCTTGCTCCATAGACCGTTTCAAGCGTTTCTAACGATCAAGTCATCTCCCTAGGCACTCACTGAACCTGTAGCAAGCATTTGCAAGGCTTGAAACATACAGAAACGCACACAATTACTCTGACGGTTTGCTTATGTTTTCCAAATCGATTATTGAATTTCTTGCATCATTAGCATATTTAAGTTATATATTTGTGATCCTCATCGTGTTTGCAAGCTAACTGAATAATTTAATTGCATTTTGAAGCCTATATCTGCACTTGCCATTGTTAGGGTTTCCATATGCGTTTTGGGGTTTTTGGCTACAGGAAAAATTAGACCACAAGCTGTATACTGGGATGACCAGGACATCATGACCGGTTGAACCATGTTCTTCAATTCCATTTATATTGCGTTTTGTGAATTTTTGAATTACACAGGTTTTTAGCCAAGGAAGTTGTTTGTAGGTAAAGGTACAAAAACCTAAGGCGATGGAGAAAGGTAGAAGAAGGTTATGTGTCATCCAACCATTCACCCATTTGAAGTTTCTCGCGCGCGGGAGTCAGTGGCTTATTTTCTTTTTATTATTTTCTGCTTTCATTATACTAACAATTAACACACACAGCGCAGTTGGCAATGAGGCATTGGTATTCAGCATAAGGACTTGGGTTCGATCCTAGGTCCCGGCGTTTCCTTTGTTTTATTTTCTTTCAACAGATCCAACGTATCTCTCATCCCGATGTCCACCATACTCCATCAATCTCAGCCAATGGTTTCATCATCCATTCAATCCAACGCACAGGCAGTGAGGGACTATGATACGCCCTAAAGACAACGCTACAAGAGATCAGGCACTGACTGGGCTTGGAGTGTTTTTGGGCTTGAAAATTTCAGATTGGCACCCCCCATTTGCTAGCATACAGGCCCAATTTGCATTTTCTTTTATATTTTCTTTAATTAATTTCTTTTATTTGTTTTAATTAATTAACCCAAAAATAAATTTCTTTTTTTTAATCAAAAAATCACAACAAACTACAAAAATCTTTTTTTAATAAAAATATTTTATTTCTTAATTAATTTAGTTTAATTAACTTAGGGCAATTTAATCTCTTTTTATAATTAAAAATAATTAGACTTAGGATTTGAATTGTACATAATTTAATTAATTTTCTTTAAAACTACACCAAAATCATTTTTTCATTAAAATATTTATTTTGATTAATTAGGTTAATTAGGTTAACTTAAATACTTTTTTTCTTTCATAACTAAAAGGCAATTAGAAATTAGGGTTTTATTTAATTTGCAATTTCATTGTTTTCTCCAATAAAAAATTTACAAAAATTTGTTTTCTTTGAATTAGGGTTTAGGTTATTTTTCAACATCCCTCGTATTTAATTCGCCGTGCATTTAATTATTTCTTTTCCATTATTTTTGTGACTGCCAATGGTTTGTAATAGTTGAACTAGGGTTTTATTTATTTCTTTAATCCCCGATTCTTTGGTTATGTATTTAATCCCCATCCCCCGAAGCCTTTTAATAGCTTGGTTTATTTTCTCGCACTTTTAAATTCCTGCAAATATTTAATTGTATAGACGTATGCTAATAGGATGGTATGGCAAGAATACTTGAAATTAAAACGGTAGATCACCTAATGTGTAAAGATTAAATAACTGAAACAATTCATATGCACATATTCACTCCTAGGGTTTACTTCACTTCGGTTGCCTTCAGTAAACAATCATTAAGCATAGGAGATTTTAGTGATCGACCTCCAGTCTAAAAGATCAAATTGTCCCATTCGAATGTTGCCTCGGAAATGTTGCCTCGGAAAGATCTTAAGACTCTAGGGTTACTACTAAAGTTTTCTAACTGTTGCTTTAGTGATTGCATTTGTCCCTTTCGAATGTCCCTTAAAAACTCCAATGACGGTGCTACCTACTCCCTAATAGTGGGATAGTACTGTCTAAAGAAAACGAGAATAAACAATCTTTTTTCGAGTATGTAGAATCTTAAGTACTTGCTCAATAAAAACTTTTCACACAAACACCTTTCAAAACAAATTTTCAAAATGAAGTAAATTTTTTTTCTTCAAAACAAGCACACACACAAGCAATTTTAAAAAAGATGAGCAAGTACCTAAGAGCCCATGGAAAACCATGGATAGAAAGGGTGCTAACACCTCCCTTTTCTATAATCTACCCCCCATACTCAAAAATCTCGAAAAAAGGTTTTTTCTGTTCTTTTTCCTTTTTCATGATTGGATAAAATAAAAGTCGGTGGCGACTCTTGCTTACCGCGACATTTTGCAAACAAAAAACGCAAAATGCAAACCAGTAAAAACAGTCGGTTCTGCCACCGTATCATAGAATTGGAGACTCTGCTGGGGATACTAAAGTGGGGTATACCTTAGGATCTAGGTGATTTCAAATTTCTTTCTTGTTTATTTGCTTTATTCTTAAAGGGTTTTTGCTTGGGTTACTATAGATCCTACACTCGGATCTGGGGGCACTCATTAGGTAAACTACAATAGATCGTGGAGACTGTACGGCATAGACCGATATGATTTAAGAGATGGCTGTGTTGGTGTGGCACATTGGTTGGTACCGGTATCCTTCGTGGGGAAACAAGGAGAATATGGAGCCGCCGCGTGGTGTCGTGAAGCACTAACGGACCTTAGAACCTTAGTTGAACAAACTTGGCCATTAGAAAGTAGTGAGATAGCCGACCTCGGTGTAAAGCTGAGGATTGGTTGATACTCGATGCTACACTATTGAGATCAGACTTTCGGGATATTTTGGCCACAAGAAAAGATTGCTTGAGCTGAGACAATGCCCAATAAAGGATGGTCAGTGATATTGAGATCCTTTAGAACCCGGTTACTTTTTAATACAGGTTTGAAACCAACTAAACTTCAAGAGTGTACACCTTTAACCTCGTGCAGGCCTTAAACCTAAGGACTTGGTGTGATTTGACTGTGTTTTCTATACATGTGTTTTCTATACCCGTGGTTTCTCATGACATCATGCATCATAACATAACATCCATTCTTATTGCACTAACCATTTCAAAGACCAAGGGAATTTATCTTTGTTCTGTTTTGCAGATCATGGCTTCCGTTTGTAGGAACACTATCCGAATCAGCTTTCTGAAGATACCTTCCCAACTCAAAGAGCTAGTATCAAGGGTTTCTGAAACGTATGTATTCACTAAGAGACATGGTCGACTTCTCAGTCTGGTCACTTAAAATTTTGATGAAAATATGTTGAGTGTACTCTTTCAATTCTTTGATCCCAAGCACCACTGCTTCACCTTTCCAGACTATCAGTTGGTGCCTACCTTGGAAGAATTCTATCAGCTATTGGATATACCCATTCTGGAATAGTTACCCTTCACAGGTCTAGAAGAAGTTCCTAAGCCAGAAGTCATTGCTTTAGCTTTGCATCTGAAATGGGCCGACGTGGTATCCAATTGGGAAACCAGAAGCAGAGTCAAGGGTTTTCTAGCTAAGTTTCTGACAGACAAGGCCCAACTGTTTTGGGATGATATGGATTTTCAGGCTTTTGAGGAGGTCTTGGCTCTTCTTATCAATGGGTTAGTTATTTTCCCTAATCCAGACTCATTCATAGATGTGAATGCTATCAAGATTTTCCTCTCTCGCAACCCCGTGCCTACATTGCTCGGAGATATTTTGCACACTCTCCATACTCGTACCATGAAGAAAAGAGAGATTCTTATGTGATGCATGTCATTGATGTCGAGGTGGTTTATTTCTCACCTCCCTATGTCCGTACTGAAGAATGAAGAAGGTTTGGGTTGGTTGCAAAGGATAATGTCACTCACTCATACGAATATTCTTTGGTGTTCTCGATCTATGGAAAACACTGCTATTATTGACCGCTGCGGACAGTACCCTAATGTCCCATTACATGGTATCAGAGGGGGTATAACCTACAATCCTTGTTTAGCTCTGCGACAATTTGGTCATGCTCGAAGGGATGGTCCCCATGAGTTACTGATCGAGGACATTGTATTCAACTATGAGGATGATGTTAAAGAGTATCGCCAGAGGTTCATACGAGCTTGGGGCATGGTAAACAGATCTGGCACCAAGGCTTTAGGGCCAAAGACTTCCATTCCTATGGAACCTTACCTTCAATGGGTACGAGCTCGTTCCCAGAAGCTTATGATGCCCTATGTGGCCGTTTTACCAGTGATTATGGAAACCACTACTGAAGAAGGAAT
Organism: Vicia faba; assembly: GCA_948472305.1. Classification (NCBI taxonomy): domain Eukaryota; kingdom Viridiplantae; phylum Streptophyta; class Magnoliopsida; order Fabales; family Fabaceae; genus Vicia; species Vicia faba. Next base: position 1,464,244,954 of record OX451736.1, on the reverse strand, counting down.
TCCTTACACAGTTCTCTACCCTTATATGACCACTGATCTCGGAGAGTTACAGAGGTCTTGGATTCAGTTGATGAAGGAACTGGATACTTACAGGGATCAATTCCATGCTCAGGAGAGGAAGGTTTTAGAGCTCAAAAAGAAACTCCATGAGGAAAAAGGACTGAATAACTATCTCAGCACAAAGAGAAAGCATCCATGGGAATTTTGATTTCTTTTCTAGTTTTAGATTTATCTTTAATTGTAACGCCTAAAAGGCATTTTGAACCTTTAAATTCAGCAAATAAAATCTTTGTTTACTCTGGTTTGCAAATTTAAATATCCCGAAGTCTTTGAAATCATTGCATACGCATCCCATTATCATACACATTATTACAGGTACCATTACAGGTTTCTCATCTTCTTCGCTGTTTATTTCAGCATGAAATGTCTTCCGAGCAAAGCATCAAGGACCTTCAGGCACAAAACGCCTAGTTCCAACAAATGTTCATAAGTCTGGCAAAAGGGCAGGAGGATCTGAAAGCCCTCATCCTGAAAGAGAAAAAGAAAAAGAAGAAGGTTGCTGGTATTCTGAATATGGGCAGAAGGTTTGGAGAGCGGCTGAAGCGACAAGCAGATCTGACCTCTTCATCTAAAGAAGGGGAGAATCAAGAAGAAGAAACAAGGGAGAAGGATCCCAGTCCTGAAGTTTCTGACAATGATACCGACTATAATGATGAGCAGTATCCTCCCACTGAGGATAGATAGAAGCAGTTGGAAGATCGCTTGAGTGCCATGGAAGTTTAGAGGATACCTGGACTGGATTTCGAAGAATTGGGACTAGTATCGGGAGTGGTCATCCTGCAGAAGTTCAAAGCTCTAGTTTTTGCTAAGTATGATGGGGTATCCTGCCTAAAACTCCATCTCTGCTCTTATGTTAGAAAGATCCAGCCCCACACCGCTGATAGAAATTTGTGGGTTCATTTCTTTCAAGATAGTCTGTCAGGGACTCAGCTTGAATGGTTCTACCAACTAGAGGGAGCAAATATCCGAAACTGGGAAGATCTGGCTGCTGCTTTCTACAAGAAGTATCAGTATAATGCCTACCTTGCTCCTACTCGTACTCAACTTTAGAGTATGTCCATGGGTGCAAGTGAAGGCTTTAAAGACTATGCACAGAAATAGAGAGACTTGGCTGGAAGAGTTCAGCCCCCGTTGTCTGATATGGAGTTGGTTGATATGTTTCTGGGGACGCTATCTGGTCCATTTTTCAATCATTTGATCGGCAGCTCATCAGCGGAGTTCAGCGAGTTGATTCTAACTGGAGAAAGAGTAGTAGCTGGGATTCGAAGCGGAAAAATACAGAAGGATGCCTCTTCAAGTTCAGTAAATAAGCCTTTCGCTGGTAAGAAGGAAGCCAGTGCCATCTATAGCCCGAGGGGCCAAAACAGGGCTGGACATCGTCAGACAATAAGTGCCATAATGATACCTGGGCCTGCAGTTGCTCCATAACGCAACAATCAACAAAGGGTGGAAAGATCATAATGGCAGTTTACCCGCATCAACATGACATTGGCTGAAGTTCTACCTCACCTGCTGAGGTCCAACTTGGCAACCTTGAAAGAGGCTCCTAAGAATCCAAATATTACATCTCCCCGATATAATCCGAATGCCCGGTGTGCCTATCATTCTGAGAGTCCTGGCGAAGATACAAATGACTGTTGGGCTCTGAGGAACTAAGTACAAGACTTGATTGAAGCCAAGGAAATAGATTTTGATGCTCCGGAGAAACCCAACGTCATAACTGCTCCCATGCCCAAGCACGGTCGTGGAGTTAATGCTGTTGATACTAATTTATTTGTTACCTCTGTTGATGAAGTTTCTACTCCTCTCGTGATGGTCAAGAAGAACTTGTTGTCGGCCAGTTTATTTCCGGGTTGTGGTGAAGGTTGCCATATGTGTTCATCTCTGCCTTCTGGTTGTTATTTGCTGAAGTCAGGTATTCAGCGCCTGATGGATAGCAGAGAGATTTTGTTCGAGAAAACTATGATTCCTGTTGTTCCAATTAAAGACGTTGCCATTATAACCATTTCCGCCAATCTTTGCAAGGTTTCCTCGAGAAGACCTGTTAGGATTACATCTGCTCCAAGAATTGATCCGCTGATAATCACTGTTCCCGATCATGTCCCGTATGTCTCGGACAAAGTTGTCCCATGGCATTATGGTGCCGATGTGTACTATCAGGGCATAAAACAAGATCTGAAAGATGAAGAGGCTGATCCTGATATTGATAACATTTTCGGAATCAGCAAAATCACCTGAAGTGGAAGAGTCTTCTCTCCCTAGATTTCCCCTAAGATTGTTAACAAGCCTATTGTCATTCCATCTGTTGTTCCTGCTAGTACATCCACTACAATTTCTATTCTTACTCCAGTCATTACCCCTGTCGGTGAATCGTCTGATACCCGTGGCAAGGAAATTATAGGTGAGCCTTCTCGGACGGAGGCGCCTAAGAAAATTGTTGTGGAAGCCTCTAAGCAAGAAATGGAGGAAAAACTGAAAATCATTAAGAAGAGCGACTACAATGTGGTCGAGCAGATGGGGAAGACCCCATAAAAAATATCCATGTTGTCTCTGCTATTGTGCTCCTAAGCCCATGCAAAGGCTTTGATTGCATTCCTCAAGACTACGCATGTGCCGCAAGAGACTTCAGCTGATCAATTTAAAGATTGTTTGGCCATCCTGACTGCTGATAATGGGCTGGGTTTTTCAGATGCAGACTTGACACCAAAGGGAAGGAAGCATAATGATGCTCTGCACGTATCAATGCAGGGGCACCACTATGGCTCATGTGCTGGTAGATACTGGGTCTTTACTGAATGTTCTGCCGAAGAAGGCATTGGACCGGTTGGGTTGCGAGAGTTTAACTCTAAAGCCTAGTAACATTGTGGTTAGTGCTTTTGACGGGTCGAAGAGAATGGTGCACGAGGAGGTGGACATCCCCGTCAAAGTGGGTTCTCAGGCTTTTGGGTCCATCTTATATGTGATGGATATCAGGCCGTCGTATTCTTGTTTGCTGGGTCGTCCTTGGATCCACGAGGTTGGGGCAGTTACTTTCACACTCCACCAAATGCTGAAGTTTCCAATAAAAGGGAAGATTGTCACAGTGCGGGGTGAAGAGGAGTATATGGTGTGTCACCTCAATTCCTTCCGCTACGTAGAGATGGACGAGGAATTCATAGAAACTCCTTGTCAAAATTTCGAAGAGGTCCCTCAGATCTTGGCATCAACGGAAACTACTAACAATAAACCTCCTTTGAAGATGGCTTCTCTCAAGGACGCCAGGGTTGTGGTTGAAGAAGGAGGGTGTGCCAATTTGGGTCAGCTCCCTGATTTCACTCAAAACTGACAAATTTGGTTTGGGCTTTACTACAGGGGCTCAAAGGGCTGTTCGATGCACTCAGGCTGGAAGACCTCCCTAACGCATCAACAATCGTGGGGTTAATGCCATTGAAGACGGCGAGGAAGTCTCAGACATCGACAACTTGATCTACTCAACAGCCAACGGTGGACCGAGTAACTGGATGGTTAGGGACTTTATACCTATTTCTTTTATTCCGCAGTAATTCACTTACTTGTTTTGAGATTTGTAATAAACAATTTGAAACTTTACGACCTGGTGCCTTGCCCGAGGCACCTTGGCTTTTGCTTGTGAGGGTTATTATTTGTCATTTCATATATCATTAATAAAGCATTTGATGTTTCTTGCATACAAATTTTGCGCTCTCTGTTTTTATTTCCTGCTTCCACTTTATCATAACAACTATTCTCTTACACACACTCACGTATCATAATGCAGATCCATATCCACTCTGGATCGCATTGATAACAGCTCTGCTATTGCCAGTTATGACTTCAAAAATCCGATCAACCAAGCTGAGGACGAAGGTGAGGATGATTGTGAGGTGCCTGGAGAACTTGCTAAACTATTACAACAGGAAGAAAGGGCCATACAACCCCATGAAGATCCGGTTGAGACAATGAATTTGGGTACTGAGGAAGATAAAAAAGAGGTTAAAATAGGTGAAAATCTGGAGCGTAGCGTCAAACAAAGGTTGATACAGATGTTGCACGACTATGTCGAGATCTTCGCCTGGTCCTATAAAGACATGCCTGGTTTGGACACTGATATTGTGGTACATCACCTACCGACTAAAGAAGATTGTCCTCCGATTAAACAGAAGGTCCGCCATATGCATCCCGAAATGTCAGAGAAGATCAAGGCAGAGGTCATGAAACAGTTCAACGCTGGATTCTTAGCTGTCACTTCATATCCACAGTGGGTTGCTAACATCGTTCCGGTACCTAAGAAGGACGGTAAGGTACAAATGTGTGTTGATTATAGAGATCTGAACAGGGAAAGCCCCAAGGATGATTTCCATCTTCCTCACATTGATGTTCTAGTCGACAACACCGTGCAGCACAAAATCTTCTCCTTCATGGATGGTTTCTCTGGCTACAACCAGATCAAGATGGCTCCTGAAGACACGGAGAATACAACCTTCGTTACACAGTGGGGAACCTTATGCTACAAGGTCATGCCTTTTGGGTTGAAGAATGCTGGGGAAACCTATCAGCGAGCCATAGTCACTTTGTTCCACGATATGATTCACCATGAGATCGAAGTTTATGTTGATGACATGATAGCCAGGTCTCTGACTGAGGAAGAGCACCTTGATCATCTCTAAAAGTTGTTCGATAAGTTGAAGATATATAAGTTGATGTTGAATCCGAACAAGTGCACCTTCGGGGTAAGGTCTGGTAAACTTCTGGGTTTCATTGTCAGCGACAAAGGAATTCAGGTAGACCCTGCGAAGGTAAAAGCTATATAAGAGATACCGGCTCCCCGCATAGAGAAAGAGGTTATAGGTTTCTTGGGACGTCTGAATTACATCACCAAGTTCATTTCACATTTGACTACTACTTGTGAGCCAATCTTCAAGCTTCTGAAGAAAGATCAAGTGGTAAAGTGGAATGATGAATGTCAGACCGCTTTCGAAAGAATCAAATAATACCTTCAAGAACCACCAGTTCTGATGCCTCCAGTTGAAAGAAGACCTTTGATATTATACTTGACAGTGCTAGACAATTCAATGGGGCGTGTGCTGGGGCAACATGACGAGTCTGGTCGAAAAGAGCACGCAATTTATTACCTTAGAAAAAAGTTTACTGACTGTGAGACACGATACTCATTGCTCGAGAAAACTTGCTGCACTTTGGCATGGGCTGCTAGCAGACTGAGACAGTATATGCTAACTCACACTACCTTGTTGATATCAAAGATGGATCTGATCAAGTATATTTTCGAGAAGCCCGCTCTCTCCGGAAGGATAAAAAGGTGGGAAATGATCCTAACTGAGTACGACATACAATATACAACCCAAAAAGCAATAAAGGGGAGTGTATTGGCCGATCATTTGCCTCATCAGGCCGTGGATGACTACCAATTCGTGAATTTTGAGTTCTCGGATGAGAATATCCTGTTGGTGACTGACTACAAAAAACCTGGACCAGATGAAGGACCTGAGGAAGGATACCAATGTCTATGTATTTTGATGGAGCCTCGAACGCGCTGGGTAACATCATTGGCACTGTAATCATATCTCTCAAGGGGTGTCATACTCCATTCACTACCCGATTATGTTTCAACTGCACCAACAACATGGCTGAGTATGAAGCATGTATCATGGGTCTTCGAGCTGCTATTGACCTGAGGATTAAGTTCTTAAGTGTATTCATGGATTCTGCTCTGGTGATAAGTCAGATCAAAGACGAGTGGGTTACGAAGCACCCGAATCTCATTCCTTATAAAAGAGTATGTACTAACATTGCTCCCACACTTTGAGGAGGTAACTTTTGAACATTTCCCACGAGAGGAGAACTAGTTGGCGGATGCGCTAAATACCATGTCTTCTATATTCAAGGTTAGGTGGGACAATGAAGCTCCCCAAATTACCATTGAGAAGTTGGATGAACCAGCACACTGCTGCGAGACCGATACCAAGACAAACCCTGGTTTCAAAAAGTCAAAAGGTATCTCGAGGCTCAAGAGTATCCCGAAGGGGAATCTGTCAATGATAAGAAGTTTCTGAGAAGGTTCGCTGCAAAGTTCTTCCTCAGTAATAGAATCCTCTATAAACGCAACCATGACTCCACACTATTACGGTGTGTAGACAAGAGCGAAGCAGAGAGGATCATGAAAGATCTACATGAAGACACTTTCAGAACCCATTCTAGTGGATATACCATGGCTAAGAAGATCCTACAGGAAGGATATTATTGGTCCACTATGGAAGCCGATTGTTATCAGCACTCTCAAACCTGTCATAAGTGCCAAATCTACGTTGATAAGGTGCATGCGCCTCCGGTCCCCTTGAACGTCTTGATAGCTCCGTGGCCCTTTGCAATGTGGGGCATCAACATGATCGGCGAGATCAGACCCACCGCTTCTAATGGACATCGCTTCATCTTAGTAGCCATTGATTACTTCAAGAAGTGGGTTGAGGCAGCTTCCTTTGCTACAGTAACCAAGAACGTCGTAGCACGGTTTATCCGACACAATCTAATCTATTGATATGGTGTTCCAGAGATAATTATTACTAACAATGGTAAGAATCTCAACAACACAATGATCACCAAGCTCTGTAAACAATTCAAGATACAACATCATAACTCTTCTCCCTACCGGCCGAAGATGAATGGCGTTGTTGAAGCAGCTAACAAGAACATCAAGAAGATTGTGCAGAAGATGACAGTGACATATAAAGACTGGCACGAGATGTTACCATTCGCTATTCATGGGTACCGTACCTCACCATGGACGTCGATAGGGGAAACACCCTACTCCCTGGTATATGGCATGGAGGCAGTCCTACCCATCGAAGTCCAGATACCTTCTCTCAGGATTATGAAGGATGCATGTTTGAATGAAGATGACTGGATCCAAACCCGACTTGATCAGCTAAATCTAATCGATGAAAAGAGACTTACTTCTATCTGCTATGGTTAGACGTACCAAAAGCGAATAATCAAGGCTTTTAACAAGAAAGTCAGGCGTCAAGAATATCAAGTAGGGGATCTAGTAATCAAATGCATCATATTGCCACAAGGTGATCCCAGGGGCAAATGGACCCCAACGTACGAAGGGCCATTTGTGGTTAAGAACATTTTCTCGGGAGGAGCTATGATTCTAACCACCATGGATGGTGACGACCTTCCTCACCCTGTCAATGCAGATATAGTGAAAGGATACTACACCTAATCAAAGAACCGCTAGGTTGACTAGCCTATGCAAAAATAAGGGCTTCCCGAAGAACCAAAAGGTTTCAGGCAAAAGTAAGGGATGAAAGTGAAAAAATATGTACACCCGGCAAGTCGAAAACCCGAAAGGGAGGCTTGGGAAAAAACGGGTATCCCGGTGGATTGAAAACCCAAAAGGGAAACCCAGGAAAAAGTTAGGGATTGAAGTGTATCACTACGTCTCATTGGATCATCTTGCAACCAGACTTCGGTATCGACTATCAAGCTCAGACGACGCCAACAAATCTGATCAACCTTCGGCCATGTAGCAAAGTGATGAGACGCTTGAAGATATAAAGGCAATAGCAGAGTTGGAACCCAATGTGGTTGTTTCACATAGCTTTTTTTCTTTATTTTACATAAATTTTATAAATTCTATCTTTCGGTGGCGTTCTCTTACTAGGACGCCAGCCTCTTTGTACAAAATGCCTATTACAGGCCAACTTCAAAAATCAATACAAGTCATTTTCACAAGAAACTTCAATTCGTTTTCTTTTTCTGTTTTGTTTTACAAGAACATCCAATGATTTATTTTTGATATATGCATTTGAAAATGATTGCTGCTCATAAATATTTACATAAGAAACAAAAGACAATTACTCGTAATTCCAGAAATAGAGAAAAATAAGAAGTTCCAAACCCTACAGCTACTCTGCCCATTAGGTATCGGGATAAAGTCAGCTTTAGAACACAATCAAGGGTACATACACTCCCCACAGAGTAAAAGTATCCAAAGGCATCGATGACAGCTTCCCCGAAACAGGACATAACTATCCCCAGTCGAGGTTCATAATCGCATGCGAGTCAGTAAAATTCATCCCCCAAGCGGAGTTTATTTCTCCAGATATAGAAGCTCAATCTCCAACAGAGCTCATCATCTCCAGCAACGGAATTTCATCCCCAGCTGAGTTTATTCCTCCAGATTAGAGAATCTACCAATATAGTATCTCTTCCCCTAAGTTGTTCCCCGCAGATTTTATTCTTAAGAAGCATCTCCTCCAGACAGAATATTTACAAATCACCAGCAACTGTCAGGGATATATTTTCCCAAGACACGAGCATACCCCAATAGCGTTTCATGAACATACATCATGACATACGCATAAATATCATATACAGCATAATCTCATTTATTTTGAGAACATCATCTCACCCTGCATTTCATGCATCGCATATAATTAACCCTAATATCTTTTGCATGAAAAGATGAATAGCTTCAACAAATCCAGCAGTTATACAAGTTACATCTACAAACGACTAACGGAAACTCAATTCTCGAAACTAAACAGGTCAACTAATCTACACTACCACTTTGGAGTAACCCTACGACCTAGGTTCCTTTTCACAGCCCTACTATCCAGGCTTTCATATCGAAGTAACACTACTATCCAGGTTCCTTCTCATAGCCCTACTATCCAGGCTTTCATATCGATGTAACCCTACTATCCAAGTTCCTTCTCAGAACCTTACTATCCAGGATTTCATATTGAAGTAACCCTACTATCCAGGTTCCTTCTCACAGCCCTACTATCCAGTCTTTAATATCAAAGTAACCCTACGACCCAGGTTCCTTCTCACAACCCTACTATCCAGGCTTTCACATCGAAGTAACACTACTATCCAGGTTCCTTCTTACAACCCTATTATCTAGGCTTTCATATTGATGTAACCCTACTATCCAGGTTCCTTCTCACAGCCCTACTATACAGGATTTCATATTGAAGTAACCCTACTATCCAGGTTCCTTCTCACAGCCCTACTATCCAGTCTTTAATATCGAAGTAACCCTACTATCCAGGTTCCTTCTCACATCCCTACTATCCAGGCTTTCACATCGAAGTAACCCTACTATCCAGGTTCCTTCTTATAGCCCTACTATCTAGGCTTTCATATCGAAGTAACCCTACTATCCAGGTTCCTTCTCACAGCCCTACTATCCAGGCATTCATATCGAAGTAACCCTACTATCCAGGTTCCTTCTCACAGCCCTATTATCCAGGCTTTCATGTCGAAGTAATCCTACTATCCAGGTTCCTTCTCACAACCCTACTATCCAGGCTTTCATATCGAAGTAACCCTACTATCTAGGTTCCTTCTCACAGCCCTACTATCCAGGCATTCATATCGAAGTAACCCTACTATCCATGTTCCTTCTCAAATCCCTACTATCCAGACTTTCATATCGAAATAACCCTACTATCCAGGTTCCTTCTCACAGCCCTACTATCCAGGCTTTCATATCGAAGCAACCCTACTATCCAGGTTCCTTCTCACAGCCCTACTATCCAGGCTTTCATATCGAAGTAACCCTACTATCCATGTTCCTTTCTCACAACCCTATTATCCAAGATTTCATATCGAAGTAACCCTACTATCCAGGTTTCTTCTCACAACCCTACTATATAGGATTTCATATAGTAATAACCCTACTATCCAGGTTCCTTCTCACAGCCCTACTATCTAGGCTTTCATATCGAAGTAACCCTACTATCCAGGTTCCCTCTCACAGCCCTACTATCCAGGAATTCATATCGAAGTAACCCTACTATCCAGGTTCCTTCTCACAACCCTACTATCCAGGCTTTCATATCGAAGTAATCCTACTATCCAGGTTCCTTCTCACAACCATACTATCCATGCTTTCATATCGAAGTAACCCTACTATCCAGGTTCCTTCTCACAGCCTTACTATCCAGGCTTTCATATCAAAGTAATCCTACTATCCATGTTCCTTCTTAAATCCCTACTATCCAGGCTTTGATATCGAAGTAACCCTACTATCCAGGTTCCTTCTCACAACCCTACTATCCAGACTTTCATATCGATGTAATCCTACTATCCAGGTTCCTTCTCAAAACCCGACTATCCAGGATTTCATATCGAAGTAACCCTACTATCCAGGCTTTCATATCGAAGTAACCCTACTATCCAGGTTCCTTCTCACAGCCCTACTATCCAGGCTTTCATATCGAAGTAACCCTACTATCCAGGTTCCTTCTCACAGCCCTACTATCCAGGCTTTCATATCGAAGTAATCCTACAATCCAGGTTCCTTCTCACAGCCCTACTATCCAGGCTTTCATATCGAAGTAACCCTACTATCCAGGTTCCTTCTCACAGCCCTACTATCCAGGATTTCATATCGAATTAACCCTACTATCCATGTTCCTTCTCACATCCCTACTTTCCAGGCTTTCATATCCAAGTAACCCTACTATCCAGGTTCCTTCTCACAGCCCTACTATCCAGGTTTCATATCGATGTAATCCTACTATCCAGGTTCCTTCTCAAAACCCGACTATCCAGGATTTCATATCGAAGTAACCTTACTATCCAGTTTCCTTCTCACAACCCTACTATCCAGGCTTTTATATCGAAGTAACCCTACTATCCAGGTTCCTTCTCACAGCCCTACTATCCAGGCTTTCATATTGAAGTAACCCTACTATCCAGGTTCCTTCACACAGCCCTACTATCCAGGCTTTCATATCGAAGAAACCCTACTATCCAGGTTTCTTCTCACAGCCCTACTATCCAGGCTTTCATATCGAATTAACCCTACTATCCATGTTCCTTCTCACATCCCTACTATCCAGGGTTTCATATCGAAGTAACCCTACTGTCCAGGTTCCTTTTCACAGCCCTACTATCCAGGCTTTCATATCGATGTAATCCTACTATCCAGGTTCCTTCTTAAAACCCGACTATCCAGGATTTCATATCGAAGTAACCCTACTATCCAGTTTCCTTCTCACAACCCTACTATCCAGGATTTCATATCGAAGTAACCCTACTATCCAGGTTCCTTCTCACAGCCCTACTATCCAGGCTTTCATATCGAAGTAACCCTACTATCTAGGTTCCTTCACACAACCCTACTATCCAGGTTTCTTCTCTCTTATCTCCAGACAGCTGTCCACAACACTGTGGGACTTGGACCGAATCAAACACGATTGGTTTCACATTTCTCTAGTAAGTCGCAGTGCAGCATATACCCTGACCAGATATGCAATTCACTTCTGTTTCCTGAAGCCGAAGTTAATTCCCTAGTAGATTAACGGACAACTGAAGCTCCTAAAATTCTATTTCCCCCAAGACAGATAACAACATTCCTCAGAAGATTCCTCATCAACAACATCAACAGGGACTCTCGTCAAAGGAATATCTCAGGAAATCAACATTCTCTAGATGGCGTCTTTAATCCCATCTCCGACAATTCTCTGTCGCATCTAGGATGGCATCTTTAAGCCCATCCCCGACAATCTTCCATTATCGACCTCCAAATGGCATCTGTAAGCCCATTCCCTGTATCACAAATCAAGTTCTACTTCATGCGAGTGCAAATTTCAGGGCACTCTAGTGTTCAATCATCTTCCACCTTCAGATCACGAAAGGCAGGCTAGCCAATCTACATCCTCAGGTTTAGGAAGATTGAACAAGGGCAATTGTTGTACCCCAAAATTTTCCCTCTCATTTTACTCAATACATGTCTATTGAGATCTTCATTTGCTCAAGGTTGCCCAAGAGTGGACCACCCAAACTCTCTCCTAAGACAGTATACCTCAAATTAGGGTTTCAATTTTCATCAAGTTGGGTGAACCACAAAGGCCTCATATGCTCTCCATGGTCTATATATGTTCTCAAGACCCTCCATGTCAAATTCATGCCTTGCACAAGAAGTTTGCTCAGTTTACTGCTCAGATGCTTGAGAATCAATTATATTAGGTCAAAAGTCAACTGTGACCCACATATAGTCAAACTTCAAGATTTTTGGTCAACATCCACATTTTGAAGTGACTTTCATCATTTTATCAAGGGTTTATCATGATTCCCCAAGGAATGCTCCAAATTCATCAAAACCCAAAAGTTGCTAAATTAGGGTTTCTTAGTAAAAGTCAACCAAACTTTGGCCAAGCATAACTTCCACATGCTTTATCAAAAATTTTCCATCCAAAGCTCATTTTGAAGAGGATTCAATTTCCTACAATTCATCTTCATCCGACGAGTTCAAAATATGCACCCACAAAAAGATATGAATTTCTACATTATGGGTCCTTTTGAAAAGTCAACAAAAACACCTTTTGGGTCAAAGCTTCTTACATGAACATGGAAGACTAAATTGAGATGGGACAAAGAATTTTTCTTACGGGACATCCTAAGCTTTCTAAAAAGTTAAAGAACATCTCTCTAGGGTTAAAATTGGATGAGATATGCTTTGTCAAAGTTGACCCTTTTTGCAAAATTGCCAAAAGTCAAATGTGCTCAAAAATGCATTTTTTGCTAAATGGGCCTAACATTTTATGCTTGCACCTCACTTATAATATGGTACAAGACCCAAATATTCATCCACACATTATTTTCTCCATTTTTCAATTTATTTTGATTTGTTATTAATTAAAAATTGAATTAAATCAAATAATTGATGAATAATAGCAAAGATATGATTTGATTTGGTTTTGGGACATGTTGGAAATCAAAATATGCTGAGTTATCAAGGCCAAAAAGAATCAAGCATAATTGGTACAAGAAAGGGAAGATTTGGCTCAAAATAACAAGTTTACATGTAGCTTTAAAACCAAATCAAATCTCTCATAATTGCAAAGATTCAATTCAAGTTTGTAACCCTAATTCATTCCTAGACATATATTGGACAAGAAAAAAAAATTCAAAAAACAAGGTTTTGCAGATGTGAGCAAGAAGAATAAAACTTGAAATTTTCAAAGAAAAGTGTAGATCCAATCTTTCTCCATAGGCCGTTTCAAGCGTTTCTAAAGATCAAGTCATCTCCATAGGCACCCAATGAACCTGTAGCAAGCATTTACAAGGCTTAAAACATACAAAAACGCACGCAATTACTCTCACGGTTTGCTTATGTTTTCCAAATCGATTATTGAATTTTTTACATCATTAACATGTTTAAGTTATATATTTGTGATCCTCATCGTGTTTGCAAGCTAACTGAATAATTTAATTGCATTTTTGAAGCCTATATCTTCACTCACCATTGTTAGGGTTTCCATATGTGTTTTGGGGTTTTTAGCTACAGGAAAAATTAGACCACAAGCTGTATACTGGGATGACCGGGACATCATGACCGGTTGAACCATGGTCTTCAATTCCATTTATATTGTGTTTTGTGAATATTTGAATTACACAGGGTTTTAGACATGGAAGTTGTCTTTAGGTAAATGTACAAAAACCTAAGGCGACGGGGAAAGGTAGAAGAAGGTTATGTGTCAGCCATCCATTCGCCCATTTGAAGTTTCGCGCGCGTGGGAGTCTGTAGCTTGTTTTCTTTATATTATATTCTTCTTTAATTATGTTAATAATTAACACACACAACGTAGTTGGCAATGAGGCATTGGTATTCAGCATAAGGACCTGGGTTCGATCCCAGGTCCCAGCGTTTACTTTGTTTTATTTTCTTTCAATAGATCCAACGTATCTCTCATCTTGGTGTCCACCATACTCCATCAATCTCAGCCAACGGATCCATCATCCATTCAATCCAACGCACAGGCAGTGAGGGACTATGATACACCCTCAAGTCAACGCTACAAGAGATCAGGTGTTGACTGGGCTTGGAGTGTTTTTGGGCTTGAAAATTTCAGATTGGCACCCCCCAATTGCTAGCATACAGACCCAATTTGCATTTTCTTTTATATTTTCTTTTTAATTCCTTTAATTAATTTCTTTTATTTGTTTTAATTAATTAACCCAAAAATCATTTTCTTTTTTTTTAATAAAAAAATCACAACAAACTGCAAAAATATTTTTTTAATAAAAATATTTTATTTCTTAATTAATTTAGTTTAATTAACTTAGGGCAATTTAATCTCTTTTTATAATTAAAAATAATTAGACTTAGGATTTGAATTGTACATAATTTAATTAATTTTCTTTAAAAATACACCAAAATCATTTTTTCATTAAAATATTTATTTTTATTAATTAGATTAATTAGGTTAACTTAAATAATTTTTTTCTTTCATAACTAAAAATCAATTAGAAATTAGGGTTTTATTTAATTTTCAATTTCATTGTTTTCTCCAATAAAAAATGTACAAAAATCTTTTTTCTTTCAATTAGGGTTTAGGTTATTTTTCAACATCCCTCGTATTTAATTCGCCGCGTATTTAATTATTTCTTTTCCATTATTTTTGTAACTGCCAATGGTTTGTAATAGTTGAACTAGGGTTTTATTTACTGCTTTAATCCCTGATTCTTTGGTTATGTAATTAATCCCCGTCCCTCGAAGCCTTGTAATGGATAGGTTTATTTTCTCGCACTTTTAAATTCCTGCAAATATTTAATTGTCTAGATGTATGCTAATAGGATGGTATGGCAAGAATACTTGAAATTAAAATGGTAGATCACCTAATGTGAAAAGATTAAATAACTGAAACAATTCATATGCACATATTCACTCCTAGGGTTTACTTCACTTCGGTTGCCTTCAGTAAACAATCATTAAGCATAGGAGATTTTAGTGATTACCCTCCAGTCTAAAAGATCAAATTGTCCCATTCGAATGTTGCCTCAGAAATGTTGCCCCGAAAAGATCTTAAGACTCTAGGGTTACTACTAAAGTTTTCTAACTGTTGCTTTAGTTATTGCATTTGTCCCTTTCGAATGTCCCTTAAAAACTCCAACGACGGTGCTACCTACTCCCTAATAGTGGGATAGCGCTGTCTAAAGGAAACGAGAATAAACAATCTTTTTTCGAGTAGGTAGAATCTTAAGTACTTGCTCAATAAAAACTTTTCACACAAACACCTTTCAAAAAAAATTTTCAAAACAAACTTCGTCACATCCTTGAGGAATGATACAAAGGTTATCACGAAGTAATTTTTTTTAAAAACAAGCACACACACAAGCAATTCTAAAAAAGATGAGCAAGTACCTAAGAGCCCATGGAAAACCATGGATAGAAAGGGCTCTAACACCTTCCCTTTCTATAATCTACCCCCCGTACTCAGAAATCTCGAAAAAAGGTTTTTTCTGTTCTTTTTTCCTTTTCCATGATTGGATAAAATAAAAGTCGGTGGCAACTCTTGCTTACAGCGACATTTTGCAAACAAAAAACGCAAAATGCAAACCAGTAAAAACAGTCGGTTCTCCCAGCATATCACAACCTCCAATTCCCAATGTGATAACGGCACCAATGCCAAACCATGGCAAGGGTGTCAATGTTGTTAAAGACACCATTTTTGTTTCCTCCGTTGAAGACTTGACTACTCCGTTAACCATTATCAAAAAGAATCTCCTAAAAGCCAGGGTTTTTCATGGTTGTTTGAAGGACTTTATTGTTGCGCCAAACAACTCAATGGATTGAAATGGCTGAAGGAAGGCATTCAATGCCTGATGAATAGCCATGAGATCCTATTTGAGAAGAATCAGGTAGCCAAAAGTTTGACCAATAAGATTGAAGACCTATCCATCATAATGATTTCGAACAAGCCTCTTAGGATCTCCTCCAAGGGTCCTATTAGGATTTCAAACGAACCGACTGTTGCTCCTCTGATAATTACTGCCCCCGAGCCAATTCCGTACTCTTCCAACAAAGTAGTACCATGGAACTATGGTGTTGAGGTGTTTTACAATGGTATATAGCAAGATTCTTGGATTAAAGAAATCAAAGCTGATGACATTGGTGACATTACTGGCTCTAGTAAGGTGACCAAAATTGGGAGAATCTTTTCACCCAACATCTCACCACCAATCGCTACAAAGGAAGCTGTCTGCATCACCACTGCTAATCGTAATGCTGACACAAGAGGTAAGGAGAAAGTAGTTGAGCCTGTTGAGACAAAATTTCCTACAAAAGACATTGCTGCCGAGGAACCTTATGCTCAAGAAATGGATTAGATCTTGAAAATTATAAAGAGGAGTGATTTCAAGATAGTGGAGCAGCTGGGGCAAACCCCTTCCAAGATCTCCATGTTATCTTTGCTACTTTGTTCCGATGCTCATGCTCGGGTGTTAATCAAATTCTTGAAGAAGGCTCATGTCCCTAATGAGACCACAGCTGGGCATTTTGAAAATTGTGTGGCAAGCTTGACGGCCGACAATGGTTTGGGGTTCTCGGATGCTGATCTGACACCACTTAGAAAGAACCATAACAAACCTCTACATGTTTCTGTTGAATGT
This sequence comes from Vicia faba, assembly GCA_948472305.1. Classification (NCBI taxonomy): domain Eukaryota; kingdom Viridiplantae; phylum Streptophyta; class Magnoliopsida; order Fabales; family Fabaceae; genus Vicia; species Vicia faba. The sequence continues at coordinate 1,464,228,469 of OX451736.1, read as the reverse complement.
AAGGGGACTACCCTAGCACATGTTCTGGTTGACACTAGCTCTTCCTTAAACGTACTACCCAAGGGTGCTTTGGACCGGTTAGACTGCGAAGGACTGGTGTTGAAGTCGAGTGATATTATTATAAGGGCTTTCGATGGCTCCAAAAGGACGGTTCATGGAGAGGTGGATCTCCCGATCAAGGTGGGCTCACAGATTTTCAACTCTACTTTCTACATCATGGATATCCGTCCTGCTTACTCCTGTTTGCTGGGTCGCCCTTGGATCCATAGAGCATGGGCAGTAATGTCAACCCTTCATCAAAAGCTCAAGTACCTGGTTAAGGTAAGGATCATCACTGTTTGGGGTGAGGAGGAGTTCATGGTAAGCCACCTCAATTCTTTCAAATTTGTGGAGATGGATGGCGAATTTATAGAAACCCCGTGTCAGGATTTTGAAGTTGTTTCACCTATGATTGCTACTACCAAAGTCTCCTCCGACCTACCCAAAGTTGATAGTTTGGTGGCAATGATGGTTTCATTTAAAGATGCTTGTGCCGCAGTCGAAGAAGGAAGTTGTGATACTTGGGGGCAACTCCCCGAGATCCCATTCAAAGCAGACAAATGTGGTTTTGGTTTCACTATCAAGGCTCAGAAAGAAGTGAGGCGCGCTCGTGCAGGGAAGACCCCTCTCTATTTTGGAAGTCAAGAAATAAACATTGTGGAGGATTCTGATGATGAATGTGCATTTGAAGAATGGGTATACCCTACTACAATAGAGCTCAACAATTGGAACGCAAAGGACTTCGTTCCCATCTCCTTCATTGAGGAGTAATTACTTGTTTATTTTCTTTCTATTAATTCAAGAACCTTTTGTATGTAATATTAAACAATGACTTTTAAGCCATATGCCTGGCCCGGGGCACTATGGTCCATTTCTCAAGGGTTTTATTTAAGTTCATTTTATCATATGATCATTCAATACAAATCATTTGACCCTTTTTCATTCAGATTTTTGAGCTCATTTTATTTATTTCTCTTTAATACACTTTTCGAATATCCATATATCTTACATGCACACACACACACACTCTTGCAGACCCTCGTCCACTCCGGATCTCATTGCCAATGACTCTACTATTGTCGACTATGATTTCGAACATCCAATTAACCGAGCCAAAGGCGAAGGCGAGGAAGATTGTGAAATACCAGGAGTACTAGTCAGACTTCTATTGCAATAAGAAAAAGCTATTCAGCCGCATGACGAGTCATTTGAAGTCATCAACCTAGGTACAGAGACATATAAGAAAGAGGTCAAGATCGGCGCCAACCTAGGAAGCAGTGTCAAAAGCATATTGGTTCACGTGTTGCATGACTATGTGGAAGTGTTTGCTTGTTTGTATGAAGATATGCCAGGGTTGGATACCGACATTGTAGTTCATCGTCTGCCGACAAAGGAAGATTGTCCTCCTGTCAAATAGAATGTTCATCGTATGAGGCCTGACATGTATGAAAAAATAAAAGTTGAAGCGATGAAACAATTTGATGCAGGATTCCTAGTTGTTACATCTTATCCCCAATGCGTTGCAAACGTGGTACCGATGCCGAAGAAATATAGAAAAGTTTGTATGTGCATAGAATACAGGGATATGAATAGGGCAAGCCCCAAGGATGTTTTACCTCTACCTCATATTGATGTCTTGGTCGATAACACCGCTCAGCATAAAGTTTTCTCTTTCATGGATGGTTTCTCCGACTATAATTAAATTAAGATGGCTCCTGAAGACATGGAGAAGACTGCTTTCGTTACGCAATGGGGCATCTTTTGTTACAAGGTCATTCCATTCGGATTGAAGAATGCAGGGGAAACATATCAAAGGGCTATGGTATCTTTGTTTCATGATATGATCCATCATGAAATAGAGGTATATATGGATGATATTATTGCAAGGTCACAAACTGAATAAGAACATCTCAATCACCTATACAAGCTATTCGAGAGGATGAAAAAGTACAAGTTGAGGTTGAACCCTAATAAGTCCATATTTGGAGTACAATCTGGAAAGCTTCTAGGTTTTGTTGTTAGTGGTAAAGGCATCAAAGTCGATCCTGCCAAGGTGAAGGCCTTCCAAGAAATTCCAGTCCCCCACTCTGAAAAGGAAGTTAGAGGATTCGTGGGTCGTCTTAACTACATCGTCCACTTCATATCTCACTTAACTGCTACTTGTGGACCAATCTTCAAACTCTTAAAGAAAGATCAAGTGGTCAGATAGAATGATGAATGCCAAGCTTCCTTTGACAAAATTAAAGAATATCTGCAAGAACCTCCTATCCTCATGCCTCAAGTTGAAGGAAGAACCTTGATCTTATACTTGACGGTGCTAGAGAATTCTATGGTGTGTGTGTTGGGCTAACATGAATAGTATGGCCGAAAAGATCATGGTATATACTACCTGAGCAAAAAGTTTATCGACTGTGAAACCAAATATTCACTGCTCGAGAAAACTTGTTGTGCTCTGGCATGAGCTGCTCGCTGGCTAAGATAGTATATGTTGACACATACCACTCTGCTGATTTCTAAGATGGACCCTATCAAGTACATCTTCGAGAAACCCACTCTTTCCGGACGAATAGCTAGATGGAAAATGATCTTGACTTAGTACAATATTCAATACACAATGTAAAAGGCCATAAAAGGAAGTGTATTAGCAAATCATTTGGCCCATGAATCTATTGATGATTATCAGTCTATGAACTTTGACTTCCCGGATAAAAATATCATGCTAGTGACCGACTGCGCAAAACCTAGACTATATGACAGACCTGGACAAGGATCCCGACGGACTATGGTCTTCAACGGGGCTTCTAACGCTTTGGGTAACGTAATCGGTGCTGCGGTCATATCCCCTGAAGGTTGCCATACTCCTTTCACTTCCAGAGTATGCTTCGATTGCACGAACAACATGGCTGAGTATAAAGCATGCATTTTGGGTCTGAAGGCTGCCATTGATTTAAGGATCAAGCATTTGAATGTGTTCGGGGATTCCGCTCTAGTGATTAGCCAAGTAAAAGGAGATTGGGACACTAAACACCCTAATCTCATTCCTTACAAGGAGCTTGTGCTATCTCTGATTCCTTACTTCAAAGAGATCACCTTTGAGCACTTCCCTAGAGAAGAAAACCAATTAGCCGATGCTTTGGCCATAATGTCTTTTATGTTTAAGGTCAAATGGGACAACGAAACTCCTATGATTACAATTGAGATATTCGATGAACCTGCGCACTGCTTTGAGCTTGGCACTGACACAGAAAATCCATGGTACCATAAGGTGAAGAGATACCTTAAAGCACAATAGTATCCCGAAGGAGCTTCCATCAATGACAGAAAGTTTTTACGAAGATTCTCAGCCAAATTCTTCCTAAGTAATGGAATCCTATACAAACGTAACCATGATTCTACTCTACTATGATGTGTGGGCAAGAAGGAGGCAGAGGAAATTATGGAAGATATGCATGATGGTCTCTTTGGGACTCACTCTAGTGGACATACTATGGCCAAGAAAATCCTGAGAGCTGGTTACTATTGGTCAACGATGGAGGCTAGTTGCCATCCTCACTCAAGGACTTGCCACAAATGTCAAGTATATGCTGACAAGGTGCATGTGCCTCCTATTTCTCTGAACGTCATGACCGCTCCGTGGCCATTTGCAATGTGGGGAATTGACATGATTGGAGAGATCAATCCTACCGCTTCCAATGGACATCGCTTTATTCTAGTCGTTATTGATTATTTCACCAAATGGGTCGAAGCAGCCTCATTTTCCTTAGTCACAAAGAACGTTGTAGCCAGATTCATCAAACATAACATCATTCTTCGCTATGGTATCCCTAAAAGGATCATCACCAACAATGGGGCTAACCTCAACAATGCTATGATTACAGAACTTTGCACTCAATTCAAAATCAAGCATCACAATTCTTCTCCTTATAGACCTAAAATGAATGGCGCAGTGGAAGCAGCCAACAAAAACATTAAGAAGATTATGCTGAAGATGGTAGTGACCTACAAAGACTGGCATGAGATGTTACCGTTTTCTCTTCATGGCTACCGTACTTTAGACGGACATCAACTAGGGCGACTTCCTTTTCTTTGGTCTATGGCATGGAAGTTGTTCTGCCAGTAGAAGTTCAGATTCCCTCACTAAGGATTACGAATGAAGCATGCCTAGGCGAAGACGAATGGATTCAGACAAGATTGGATCAGTTGAACTTGATCGATGAAAAGCGACTGGCTGGGGTTTGTCATGGTCAGATGTACCAAAAACGTATGATCAAGGCTTTCAACAAAAATACCAGGCCTCGAGTATATCAAGCTGGTGACTTGGTGATAAAGAGCATCGTTCTTCCACAAGGAGACCCCATGGGAAAATGGACTCCCACTTACGAAGGGGCATTTGTTGTTAAGAATTTTTTCTCTGGTGGTGCCATGATGCTGACTACCATGGACGGTGAAGACTTCCCACATCCTGTGAACACGGACATAGTTAAAAAATACTATGCATAAAAGACCCGCTAGGTTGACACACCTAGACAAGATTAGGGAATCCCAGCAAACCAAAAGGTTTGGGCAAAAATTAGGGATATATGCAAAAGATTTTACACCCGGCAAGTTGAAAACCCGAAAGGGCGACTTGGGCAAAAATGGGTATCCTGGTGGGCTGAAAACCCGAAAGAGCGGTCCAGGAAAAAATTAAGGATTAAAAGTGTATGACTATGTCCCGCAGAATCACCCCAGTCGACTTTATTACCAAGGTCCGAGTTCAAACGGTCCAAGATTAGTCCAATGAACTTATGTCAACGGCAAGGTACATTCGAAGAAATTGGGGCAATAGTAGAGTTGGAACGCAATGAGATCACTTCCACATGGCTATTATTTTTGTTTTCAATTTTGTTTTCCTTTCGACGATTTCCTCTTACTAGGATCTCTTTCCCTTTGTGCAAAAACGCCTATTCATGGGAGAAATATCAATATAAATATACTTTGAAGTGCAAACTTTCTGTTTTTGTTTTGAATGCAAAGATGTCCAATGACTAAAATTGAATGAACATATGCATGTGAACATAATTAAAACTATTTAGCACATGTGTCCTGCCAAGCTGTAGCAAGCATCTTTTTAATGTATATGGGATGTCCCCACATAGTCATCTCATTATCATTATCCCCACAAAGTCCTTTTCATAGGGTAGTCCCTAGCCAGAGTGTCAATCTCTTGACAACCCTCTCCCCAACTGAGTTGGTCCTAAAAGAAGAAGCCTTGTGGATCTCTTTCTAAAAGAACTCACCTTGTCAGCAATTCGTCAAATATTCCTCAACAGGGTTTATTTCCCCAGCTGAGTCTGTCTTCCCCGGCTGAGTCTATCATCTCCAGCTTGAGTTTGCCTCTCATACTATTACAAATCAAAGGACCATGGCCTCTTTTCCCAAGTGATGTCGCCAACAAAATCATTTCTATCTCCGAAAGTTGCTGTGAAGCCTAGACCCGACCAGATAATAGTTTAACTTCAATAAGTTGTTGTGAAGCCTGGATCAGACCAGATAATAGTCAACTTCATTCTTTCAAACAAGTTACTATGAAGCCTGGACCCAACCAGATAATAGTACAACTTTCAGTCACTATGAAGCCTGGACCCGACCAGATAATAGTACACCGTTCAGTCACTATGAAGCCTGGACCCGACCAGATAATAGTTTAACTCCAGTAACTATGAAGCCTGAACCCGACCAGATAATAGTTAACTTCTCAAGACATTATGAAGCCTGGACCCGACCAGATAATAGTTTAACTCTTCGATATATTGAAAAACCTGGACTTAACCAGACGAGGGTTTAACATAAGTTGATTTGAATGATATTGGACCGTTTGAACTCGGGCCTTAGTAATAAAGTCGATTGTGGTGATTCCGCGGGACATAGATATCAGTTCAACTTCATCTATTCAAGTGACTTATTGTGAAGCCTGGATCCGACCAGATATCAATTTAACTTCATCTATTCAAGCGACTTATTATGAAGCCTGGAGTCCGACCAGATAGCAATTAACTTCATCCACCTCAAAAATCTGCGAAACCTGGAATCCAACCAGATAGCAGTTTAATGTTAGTAAGTTGCAGCGAAGCCTGGAACCCGACCAGATAACAGTTTAACTTCATCCTTCCAAGAAATTTTTTCGAAGCCTGAAATTCGACCAGATAACAGTTAATTTAATCTTCCCCAATAAGTCACCATGAAGCCTAGAACCTGACCAGATAACAGTTCAACTTCAAGCAATTTTCTGTAAAGCCTGGATTTTGACCAGATAAAAGTTAATTCAGATCTTCCCCTACAAGTTGTTGTGAAGCCTGGAATACGACCAGATAGCAGTCAACTTCATTATCCCCAACAAATTGCTGCCAAGCCTGGATTTCGACTAGATAACAACCCACTTTAAATGCTCTCCAGTCAGGAATAATTCCCCAGTAAGAGCATTGAACAATCAAAACTCCTAAACTCTTTTCCCCAAATAGAGATCAACACTCTCCACAGAGTCTTCTTAAACAAGCCAGTATTCCCAAGCGGAGTTTCTCCTCAAACAACAGAATAGGAATTCCCAACGGAAACAGTCTAAACAAAGTTTAAGATACGCCTACTCTCCAACAAAAATTCGAGTCTCAGCCTCCCAAGGCTCCCCATCATGTTGTCAAGGATTTATTTTCCTAGACGAAGACACGCTGCAATAAACACATCACATTCATAAACCATAACACATACATGACAGATGCATACAACATAATATCATTTATTTTGAGAACATCGTTGTGCCATGCATACATCTACATGCAACTAATCTTTTTCCTTGCAGGAAAATCAATAGGCAAAAGACATCTACCGATTCAGTATACATCAACCAAAAGGTTTATCCCGATACCATCCATCATCCCTCCAAATGGCATATTTAAGCCCATTCCCTACACATTCAGCTAACATATCATTGAGTGCAAATTTCTAGGCACTTTAGTGTTCAATCATCTTCCACCTTCAACTCACGAATGGCAGACTTGTGAATCTAACTCTTCAGGTTTAAGAAGATTGAACAGGGGCAGCTGTTGTATCCCAGAATTTGCCCTCTCATTTTTCAAGGCCTTTCTCACAAGGATTCTCAAGGTTCAAGCTTGCACAAGTACATTGGGATTTTTCCAGTACCAAGATTAAAAGGAAACTGTCAAAAAGGGAAAAAACAAGTGTGCTTCGATTCAGCTCTTTCGATTGGCCTTTGGCCTCTTTCGAATGTAAGTTTGGCTTTCATCCTTCGACTGGGTGTGGGCCTCTGGCATGTTGGTTTGGATTCACAAGGAACAAATCCCCCTGTAGTCTCCTTCGATTCCAAGGCAAAAGGCTCCCTTTTTGCATCCTTCGATTTTCACTTTTTGCCTCCTATATGCCTCTTTCGAATCTGAACATTTTGGCCTCCTATATGTAACTTTCATTTGGGCATGTAGTTCCTTCAGTACAAGCTACTGTTCACACCTTTTATTTAGGCATGTGATTCCTTCAGTACAAGCTACTGGTCACACCTTTCGTTTGGGCATGTAGTTCCTTCAGTACAAGCTACTGGTCACACCTTTTGTTTGGGAATGTAGTTCCTTCAGTACAAGCTACTGGTCATACCTTTCGTTTGGGCATGTTAGTTCCCTTCATGCAAGTTCATTCGAACGTAGATATTTTGCATATTGGCATGAAGTCACAAGGAAAAAAGCCTCTTGTAGCCTCCTTCGATTCCAAGGAAAAAAGCCTCATGTAGCCTCCTTCGTTTCCAAGGCAAAAAGCCTCCTTTTGGCATCCTTCGATTTCATATTTAAACTTCCTGCACACATCTTTCATTTGGCTTTGTGGCCTCCTTCAAATGAAAGTTGGGGTTACGTACTTCATTTGGACAGGAAATATCCTTCTATGCAAGCTTTATCCTTAAGCTTTGTTTGGGCATTTTGCTCCTTTCGAAGCAGTCTTCTTTAGTACATTGCTAGAACCCTTCGACACAAGTGGAAAATAGGATTTTGAAATAACACTGATCAAATCTTTGGGCCATGCTACATGATCTTACTTTGTAGGTCTTAATGCTTGTATTTCACTCCATTATTAATTGCTTACTTTTTGGATTAAGCTATTGTCCAGGTGATTAAGCCTTTGTCCAAAAGTTTTTTTGTATGAAAGTGAACTTGCTAGTACAAATCCTGTCCCAAGCCCATGCTTTCCTTAAATCTTGTTTGTACTTCACCACAAGTCAGGGAAGTCAGCCCCTTTTAACCAACAACTTCAGTACTTCACATTGGGATCTTCGAAAATCTGACATAGCTTAATATTCACGTTTCAGCCAAGCCACATCTTTGTTCAAACTCCCAAACCTTTTCTCTGTAAATAGAGAAACCATTAACAAAGAAAGGGTCCAGATTTTTGCTAGAGAGAAAAATCAGAAAAATCCTCAAACACTCAAACTCTCCCATATTTTCAAACTCTCCAACATTCTTAAACCTTCAAAACTCTAAGATTTTTTCATAAAAAACCTCAGTAGTGTACCTTTTGATTCACTTCCCCTAAACTGTAGCAACCTTCGATTCACTCATCACCATCATATAATCTCTTTCGATTCAGTGACTTCCCAAACCAAGCAGTAACTGATCTAGCTTCAGGTAGATTCCAGCGAAGCTCCCTCCACCACCAAAGAAGCCACCTATAAGTCTTTCGATTAAGCACTTCAAGAGGTAAGTTCTCTCTAAACTTGGAACTCTTTCATTTAAATATCATGTGCACATGCCAATAAAAAAATGTAGATATTTCTAGACCATGTGTTAGCTTTCGATTCTGACTTCCCATATGCTGAAAACTCAACCTTAATTGGTTAGACTTTAGACTTTGGATACCCATTGGTTTTTGTGCTAACCCTTGGACTGTAGTTATGTTTGGATGTTGAATTTTAAGAACTTAAGACAGGTTTTTTGTACCCTTCGATTGGATAGCTGCACAAGCCTTTCGAATCACAAACTGAGGGCCAAATATGCTTATAAGGAGTCAGCAAGGAGCCTATGGCAAAGCAATAACATTGTTGTTTCCAAGCCTCAGACGAAAGGCAGAATGTTGCTGTTTCCAGGCCTTAGATGAAAGACAGAACCTTGCTGCCTTCAAGCCTGAAATGAAAGACAGAACTATGCTAACTTCTAGGCCTAAACGAAAGGTGTGCCCATACTAATTCCAACCCCCATTCAAAGGAGACAAAAAGGAAACTCGAAGGGCATGACTCCACTGACTCCAGACCCCAAATCGAAGGAAACCAAAAAATGCAGAATCGAAGGGAATTTCTTCCTGAATTTAAAGACCCATTTTTCTTGCTTTTATTTTATTTTTGCCTTTATATTTTCATGCTATTCAATATTGTCGTAATAATGTAGGATTTTATCTTTTTACATTTTATTACTTTTTGCATGCTTGCTAGTAAAATAGGGAATGTATGGCAAGATAAAACCAACAAGTAGACAACCCCTAATCAAAGACAAAATGCATGCAAATCAAACACACTATTCACACTGCACCCCTAGGGTAATTCCACTTGTTTCCTTATAAAAAATGGTCATGTTATGTATGTGAGATGTCTTAGCAAAAATAATCAAAATATAAGATCATAGTCCCTCGATGATGCTACGAATGATCTTAGTCCCTCAAGAGAAATGCTAAGACATCTCACAACATTGCTATCATGACTATATGATGACCCACGTCCATCCCTTTTACATCCAAAGATAAGGCTTCTTACCAATCAATGGTTAGATAGAAACATCTAAGGTAGGAGGAGAAGAACAAAGACTTTTGAGTAGGTAGAAACATTCTTAGTTTCTTGCTCATTTTAAAAACAAACATCTTTTCCAAAACACACATTAAACACTTTCAAAGCATGAAATATTTTCAAAAGTCCGACACTTTGTATACATTATTATAAAGACAAGAATCATTACAAAGTTTGCCTAAACTAAGGCACTTTTCAAAAATACTTTCAAAAACACCACAAAGTATTCTTTTAAACAAAAGCAAGTGATCTAGCAAGCAACTAAGAGCCCATAGGTAACTACGAATGAAAAGGGTGCTAACACCTTCCGTTTTCTTAATCTACCCCACGAACTCAAGAAAAATAATCTCAAAGTTCTTTCTTGTTCTTTTCAGCCTTTCTTTATTGGATAAAATAAAAGTCGGTGGAGACTCTTGCTATCTACAACAATTGTGATAAAACACAAAACATCCCAAGTCAGTTCACCCACCGTGTTACACGCATCATCAGGAATAAAAATTCAATTACGAAACCTCAACAAACCCTACGCATCTCACTTGAAATCATCATTCTTAAACTGATTAAATCCAACCACCGAATCTACCAATTTCACATCTAACTTCTGAGCTGCTCTGGTATTGTCAAAAAAATAATTATTATTCTTCAACCGTCCTAACATAACACCCTTCGGTACCACCTTGCAAACTAAACTCATATCTCTAAACTATTCAATAAATTCCAAAACTTTAACCATCATTGCCAACATATGTAAAGTCTTTTGACTTAAAGCATCAACCATGACATTAGCTTTACTTGCACGGTAATTCAAACCGAAATCATAATCTTTCAACAACTCCAATAATCTTCGTTGTCTCATATTCAATTCCTTCTAATCAAATAAATACTTTAAACTCTTTTGGTCGCTAAATACTTCAAATCTAGAACCAAAAAGATAATGTCTCCAAATCTTCAACAACACCGTTCCACACCGTTTTGGGGATAGAACCTCTCCAATACTTCTTTTACACATCCTACTGCATCTCTATGGACTCCTCCAATACTTTAACATCCTTTTTAATGTCGAACATCTCATTCCTCAACTTATTCGCCAACAACATATTATGCTTGACCTCGTCTCGAACAACTGTGACAATAACTATTTATGCCCAAAAAGCCTCTAGTTCCGTAAACGACTTCAGAGTCCCTCCATATAGGAATGCATCTACCATATTTGAAAACACTTCATAGGATAGAATACATTCCTATCTCCTCATAGGCTCAAATAGAACGCCAATCCAATACCCGGAACACAAGATATGAATTTCCAAGGTTATCCGAAAATGCGAACACCGACATCATGAAATGACATACTATTACACATCTTACGATAACATCATAACAAAATTTCTTTGCATTAGTACCAACACTTACCATTCTTGAAATCATACTCATCTCCTCGCATTTCTGACTCTGACTCACAATTCAAAATGTTCCAAACAACTTCAATAACTTTTAAAATCACTCACAAGGATCCCACGTCAAGGTCTATAGAAATCTTTCACTCTATCACCGTTCAAACATCGACATCTTACGCAAGGGCTACTCAAACCGACAACTTCACGGTCCACTAGTAGCGCTGAAACATCGCAACTTTCTAAATTCCATCTTCTAAAAATTATTCTTGTTACTTAAAAATCACCTTAAGAAACAACAGGGATTTACACTCTACTCGTATATCAACAATCGTTACATTGCTCCTCATCCTTCAAGAAGTAAACATCAACAAAGTCTGATCATCCTCCCTCAAGACGCTCCATCTTGATTAACAAACAAAATCTTGAATCCATGTCATCTTCGGATTCATGAAACAACAAAACTTCAACAATATTTGCACCGTCACCAACAACAGCATACTGAACCAACCTCTTACAACCGAAACACGTCCGAGAAGAAAAGCTTCTCCCCCACTTATCTTCAACCCAACTCCTGCATACAACTCGACTAGAAAAACAACAAGCACCAACAATGTTCACACATTTGTCACGCACTAAGGAACAATAAACATTAGACAACTCGATCGGAAGGACCGACCTGCTCTGATACCACTAATGTAACACCCCATTTCTGCTCGGCAAATAATACTAAAATCAAAGTTCAACATAAATAGGATGCTACATTTATAACTTAAAATCAAACTTTATTTAATTGCATACAAACAGATACATAACACTTAACTCAAATGAACCGATAACAACCTGATTTATTCTTAAAAATCAAACAACTTTTTATTGATAAGCAACTGAAATAATAATCAACAACTAAACATCAAGCGTTCATCCCCCCCCCCCCGAGTGCTACGTATCAGAGCGGAAACACCGACTTGAACTAACATGGTAACAACTATCCTTCTTGATTACCTGCACGTTACCAACAGAGGGCATCATTCAAACAAAAGGGGTGAGATATCAGACAATATAATAAGTCGTATGATAAATCATATATTAAATCAGGTCATATAAAATCACCACTTCACAACTTACAAAAACTTTAATCACAACAAAACATCAACACGACATAACTACTAATTCACAGATTTTAGATAATACTTGTCACAACAAGTCAACAACATAAAGCAACAACAAATATATCATCACCCCAATTCAAGATGCAACATCAACTGCGACTCAATTATAATGCACATGCATGTGGTATCATTGAAACAGAACTCCCATCTTAAAAATCTTCCAATAAATAGATGCATTAATAAGGCATAAGCCTTCTTCACAGTTTAACAATCCAGGCCATCACAGGGTATGCAAATGTATGTGACTCAATGAATGCACTATCACATACTCACAACACTCATCATCCATCGCAAGGCATAAGCCCACATCACCATTATTAGCAGTAAATAGAGGTAATTCATCATCATTTAAAATTTTCTGCAACTTCGCATTATCAATAAGAATTCACAGAGACAATCACAACAACACAACATCTCAACATAAATCAACATTGGCCATAAGCCTAACAACTTAATAATAATTAAACACTGGCCATAAGCCTACAACTTGATATTTCAACAACAACAATTAGCGCAAAATTGGTATAAGCCTACAACTTAGTATGTCACACCAACAATAACACAACAACATGTCAACAACCATTCGACATTGGCCATAGGCTTACAACATAATATTGCCCATAATTATTCGGACAATTCTCGACTATACCGGTTAATTACTTATCTAAATGCTTATTTCTAATTACAAAACTTCTAAAAATTGTTATACTATAATACGACATCATCATTATAATTGATATTGTTATTATGAACCAAGCATTATCATAAGATCGTCATGTCATCATCATACTTCATCACCACAAAACATTATGGTAATTCAAAGCAGGAAAAATAAATCTATCTTAACTTGGGTTCCTTATAAATATAGGTCATCGTATTATCTTTCCAACGTTTCAAACGGCGCATCAAACGGAGTTACGGTTCAAAAGTTATGGAATTTTCAAGTTTTCAAAAATACTGTCAAACAGTGAGCAATCGATTGCACTAACAGAACAATCGATTACACCCTGTTCCAGAGACCAAAAAACATGTTTTTAAGCAGTGATATCGATTTCTCTTCTGTTGCAATCGATTGCTTACTGAAACAGAAGCAAAAATCCCAATTTTTAAGCAGTGCAATCGATTGCTCTTCTGCTGCAATCGGTTGCATCCTGTGAAAAACAGTTTTACGAATTCTGTAAAGTGCAGTACGAGAACCCATTTGTTTCAATTCCAAAGACACAAACTTCATGAAATAATACACAATCAAACATCCAGTTATCATTGCTATCAACATACATCAATAACCACACAATTCAAAGCATCAATTCTTCGATCATAGTCAATTTCAACGGATTAAATCAAACAATCTACACCAAAACCTAACATACATATCATTACATCCCTACCATTATACCACTTATTAGAGAGTCATAACCCCACCCTTACCTTGGATTGAAGACCACTCCATAATTATTCAATCGAGCCTAGCCTTTCCAAAGTTTCCAACCTTCTCCTCTTCTCTGTAACTTTGCAACCTCCACGTTCCCACAAAATACTCCAAGACTTGTTCAATTAACCTAATTCCTTATAATTCACTTAACCTTATAATTATTAATACTCTTATTGGGCCTCAATTTTACACCCCCTCTATTCCTACTTCTAACTATTGAAATCCCACTTAATAAACCTTATATTATTCTAATATCTATATTAATATTATTGCTAATATTAATCAACCAATCAATTAAATATCAACCAAAGAACAACTTAGCAACTTAAATTAATATTTATCGACATTTCACAACTTCGACAATTTCAACAATATTTCAACCATTAATTTGTAATTAATTTAATTAAATAATTAATTAAATTAACGGGTGTTACATCATCCACATTTGTAATTCTGCAATTTATCGCTTTCCATATTATTGCTAGTAATTAGGGTTTGTATGGAAAGGCTTAAAATCAAACAAATAGACAACTCTAATTCAAGATAAATTAAATGAAAAATACAGCTTGTAAACATGCACCTCTAGGGTAACCCATACTTGTTGCTTCGGATAAAACAATCATGTCCTTCGAACGTGGGATACTTTAGCAAAGACCCTCAATTGCAAGATCGTAGACCCTCGACGACCCTTCAACGTTGCCTTCGGTAAACGATCTTAGTCCCTTATCATAAATTGCTAAGGTATCCTACAATGTTTCCTTTTATGATTGTATGATGACCCACGCCTGTTCCTTCACATCTAATGATATATTTTCTTACTAACTAATGGTAAGATAAAACTATCTAAAGGAGGAGGAAAATAACAAATACTTTCTTTTGAGTAGGTAGAATGCTCGTAGTCACTTTGTCACAAACATTTCAAAACAAAAATCTTTCAAAAACCAACACTTTCAATGAAATATTTTCAAAAGTCAACTCTTTGTGTACATTCATATAGAGACGAGAATCATTACAATGTTTTCCTAAACGAAGGCACTTTTCAAAAATACTTTCAAACAAACACATTCACAAAATAATTTCAAAGTGAGATAGAAAATAAGAGCCCGTTTATAACTACGGATGAAAAGAGTTCTAACATCTTCCCTTTTCATAACTTACCCCCAAAACTCAAGAAAATTCTCAAAAGGTCTTTCCTGTTCTTTTCACCCTTTCCTTTATTAGAGAAAAGAAAAGTCGATGGCGACTCTTGCTATCTGCAAAAATTGCGATAAAACGCAAAACACCCAAGTCAATTTTCCCACTATATTACACACATATCTCATAAGAGACCACTGCTGATCAATTTGAGAATTGTGTTGCAAGCCTAAATGCTGATAACGGCTTCGGATTTTCTGATGCAGATTTAACTCCGGCAGGGAAGAATCATAATAAAGATATGCACATCTCTATTGAATGCAAAGGCACCACTTTGGCGCACAAGTTAGTAGATATTGAGTCTTCCCTAAATGTTTTACCCAAATGTGCTTTGGATAGATTGGATTGTGATGGGCTATTGCTGAAACCTAACCATATTGTGGTAAGAGCATTTGATGGGTTAAAAAGGATGGTCCACGGAGAGTTTGATCTCCCGATCAAAGTGAGATCTCAAGTCTTCATTTAAACTTTTTATGTAATGGATATCCTCCCGATCTATTCCTGCTTGCTCGGACGCCCATTGATTCATGGGGCAGGTGCGGTTACCTCTACATTGCATCAAAAGCTGAAGTACCCAGTGAAAGGAAAGATCGTCACAGTCTACAGAGAGGAAGAATATATGGTCAGTCATTTGAATTCTTTCAAATATGTTGATATGGATGGTGAATTCATTGAAACTCCGTGCCAAACATTTGAAGTAATCCGTCCAATGATTGTTGTTGCTAAAGCTACTAATCCTAAGATTACGTGGGACACTCCAAGAATGGCCTCTCTAAAGGATGCCCGGGCTGTTGTAGAAGATGGAGGTTGCACTATCTGGGGACAAATTTGGGTTGGCTTTCACTTCAAAGGCTCAAAAAGTGGTTCGACGTGCTCGTGCTGGGAGACCACCCATCCGTATTAGCAATAATGAAGTTAATGCACTGGGAGACTTTGATAGTGAGGGTGACTTGGACGACTGGATATTCCTAACTACTGACGGTGGACTCAATAACTGGAAGGCCAAAGACTTCATCTCAATATCCTTCAGCCAGGAGTAATTGTTATTTCCTGTTTTTATTGCTTTAAGAAGTTTGTCTGTATAATTTCCTTTAAAACAATGGCTTTAAACAATGTGCCTTTCCCGGGGCACAATGGTCCATTTGTTAAGGGTTGTCATTCCATATGCTAATTTAATGAAAACATTGGATGATTTTGTATTCAAATTTTGAGCTCCTTGTCTTTCTTTTACTTTACTGCATTTTCAAATAGTCGTGTGACCTTACATGCACACACACACACACACATTTGCAGATCCACATCCACTCCGAATCTCATTGACAATAATTCTGCTATTGCCATATATGACTTCAAAAATAAAATCTATCAATCCGAAGATGAAGGTGAAGAAGATTGTGAGATACCTGGAGAACTCTCTAGACTCCTGATACAAAAGGAAAAGGATATCCAACCGCACGAAGAACCGGTCGAAGTGATAACCTTGGGTACTGAGTGTGATACGATGGCAAAACCGACTGTTAATACTAGTTTTTACATTTTTGTTCGCAAATGTTGCGGTAAGCAAGAGTTGCCACCGACTTTTCTTTTATCCAAATTAAGGAAAGGGTGAAAATAACAGAAAAAGTCCTTTTTTGAGATTATTCTGAGTAAGGGGGTAGATTATGAAAAGGGAAGGTGTTAGCACCCTTTCCATACGTAGTTTTCTATGGGCTCTTAGAGGTTTGCTAATTTTGAAATACCTTTGTGCTTTGTGTGTTTGAAAATGTTTTGAGAATGCCTTAGTTCGGAGAATTTTGTAATGTTTCTCGGGATAGTGGAGAAAGTATACAAAGTGTTTTGAAAATGTTTTTTTGAAAAGTAGTATTTGTGTAAGTGAAAAACGTTTTGAGCAAACTTCTAACAACTATCTACTTTGTAATAATAAAAAAAGGTTATTATTTTCTTCCTTTCCTTTAGACAATACTATCCTACTATTAGTGACTAGGTAGACTTGTCGTTGGATGTATAAGGGACATTCGAAGGAACGTTATAGTCATGAAAGAAACTTGTGAAGACGCTTTAACAACTTTGTTTAGGGACTAGATCATTTACCGAGAGGCAACTGTAGGGTCATCGAGGGACTATGATCTTTTTTTATTTATGGGTCTTTGCTAAAGTGTCTCTGTTT
This sequence comes from Vicia faba, assembly GCA_948472305.1. Taxonomy (NCBI): domain Eukaryota; kingdom Viridiplantae; phylum Streptophyta; class Magnoliopsida; order Fabales; family Fabaceae; genus Vicia; species Vicia faba. The sequence continues at coordinate 1,464,211,266 of OX451736.1, read as the reverse complement.
CGAGGGACATGACTGCTTTATTTCCGAAGGCAACCAAAATGGGGTACCCTAAAGGTGTGTATGTGCAATATGTGTTATATTCAATTATTCTTTATCTTTTGTGTTAGGTTTGCTAATGTTTTGTTATTAGTCTTATCATGTAATCCTAGTTACTAGCAGTTCATATGTACAAAATATAAAGTGCAAAAGTATAAACCTACACTATTAACTATTACATCCAGTGTACAGGTAAAAAAATTGGGGGAAGAAAAAGTAAAGAAACCGGATAAAATCCTATTAACTATAACATCCAGTGTACAGGTACAATAATGTAAGAATACGAAAGAAAATAAATAACGCGCGAAAGTTAAAAGTATGTCTAAATACCTAGTAAGTAAAATGAAATAAGAAAATCTTTTTATTGCTCTTTTTATTTTTTTAATAAAATAATTAAAATAAATTAAATCCTAAATTCTAATTCATTTTAAATTAAGAAAATAGTTAAAATTTAATTAATTAATTAATTAAAGAAATTAATTATTTAATTAAAAAGAAGTCTAAGCCTAATGATTTTTTGTTTTGTGAGTCTTTTTATTATTATTTGTTTCATTAAATAAAGAAAATAAAAGAAATTAAAACAATACAAAAAAAAGATGCTAAATGGGCCTAGGCATGTAAAAGAGAAAATGGGTGCTGATTGGAATTTTTGCTAGGCCCAATGCTGAAGAGAGCTCAAGTCTGTCCTTGGATCCAGTGAGTAATGTGGTTCTTCGATCTAGGGAGGGGTATGATTTTTCGATCCAAGGAGGGAGTTATCTTTCAATCTGGACCTGCAAGATAAATGTTGGCAAAAATAAAGATGCAGGATCTGGGTATTGAACCCAAGTCTTTCTCCCTAATTCAAATCTTTTGTCCTCAGGCCTAAGCTTATTTTGGCTTGAAACTGGCTATACCATGAGTTTCGAAAGGCAAACCCAGATCATACCTTTCGATGGCATGATTTTATTCCTGCATGATACCTTGCATATGATATGTTCATATAAACACAAATGATATTAGCAGCACAGATATACCTACAACATGTATTTAAAGGGCCTAGAAATGCAGTTTCGACTTGGGTGAATCCTTATCAACTGGAAATGCTTCGATCTATGAATCCGGGTGTGGCTTGACTTGGAGCATACTCTTGGGAATCCAGGAACACAAGTTTGGTCTCCGTCTGGATTGAGGGTGCCTGCAAAACTAGTTATAATTTTGATATTTTTCTGTGGCGGTGTGAGTGTTCTTTTTTGACAGGCAATATGTGTGTGTGCAATACACCAATTGTGGTCTCTTTATATAGAGGGACTGGAGGGGACAAGAAGGAAATGGTTTAAACAACCTTGATTATGTTCTTTAAGACCCATAAACAGAATATTGTAACTTTTCCAAAGACACGGAATCTTGTCTTTTTTTGAATTTGAATGAACCTGGACATTTTGGCTCCTCCGAATGCCCTCTAGTGTTGCTCTTCGATTGGCCTAGTGTTTCTTCCTTCGAATGGATTTCTTTAAACCCAAACCAATCAAAACATTTACTCTCCCTCGCTGGTCGAAGGTTGCTTCAGTTCTTTATCAATCAAAGGCTTTTTAGAAGCCTTCCCACTTTCTTTCGAATTTCCCCAGGCCTCATCATCGTGGATTTCGATTGAGTCCCTATTTGCCTTGTTCTTCGACTGGTGCTGACACTACCTAACTAAACCAAATGAAAGACTTCATCTTGGCCAAACGAAGCTTCCTTGAATATTCCACTTTCATTTTGACCAACTAGATCCACCTTTTGACCAAACCCCTTTTATTATTAGAAAACACGATGTGTCCTTCGAATGGGCCTTTGAATACTTCTTCGAATGGATCATCTATTTACCTTAGCTGCTTGATTTCAATAGCCCAAGTGAGGACTTCCTTCTGGCCAATCGAAGCTTCCTTTGTCATGAATGTAATGGTGCATGAGGCTTGGGCTGGGAAGCACATAACTTCTTGCCCAACAAGCAGCTTGAACCAAATCTCATCAAAAGGCAAGACAAGTTTGTTTCCAACAAAGGTGTGCCTTTCGAGCAATCCAAATGTATGTCCTTCGAAGACACCATTTGTGTGTTCGTAATGTGGCAATCCTGTTCTTATGAAACGAAAGCAGGCATGAAAAGGGAACCTTTTGCCTTGAATGAAGCTGGCATGCAGGAAACCACAATTTTTGTGAATCAAAGTAAGCATGCAAGAGGTCATTGCTGGTGGATCGAAGGGAGCTTGCAGGGGATTCTTGCTTTGTGCGCTGAATGCACACACAGAGGGAGAATTTGCCTAGTCGAAGCAGGAATAAATCTTGCTCCAAAGAAATCAAATGCCCAATCGAAGCAAGAATTAAGCTTGCATGCAGGTATCCATTTCATTGTAAATCAAGCCAACATGTAAAGCCAATGGTGCAATCGAAGGATGTATTGAGGAGGCCATTGCTTTGTGAATCAAGCCAGCATGTAAAGCCAATGGTGAAATCGAAGGATGTATGCAGGAGGCCATTGCTTTGTGCTTGCTGGCATGAAGGAAGTTCCTGCCTTGTGAATTGAAGGCAAGCATAGAGAAGTCCTTTCCTTTTAGAATCGAAAGAGGTTGTTTCAAAGAAACACATGCCCACTCGAAGCTTGTATACAGCAAACAAGCAAAAGGTCAAGGCTGTTAGAACATAATTTTATTCTACAACCCTTAATTAGAGTTTTGATGATAACAAACACAAAGAACAAATATGCACTCTAAATTTGTGTTATTTTGTATGCAGAAGTTCTGACAAAAACATCATAAGAAATTAAGCTACAGAAGCTTTCAAGCTGAGGTAATCAGAATTTGTGTTGAAGAATGATGATCAGAATCTGTGCTGAAGTGAAGAATACTCTAATTCTGAACAGATGTTTAATATACCATCAGATCCTCACATCTCTGAGTCATCAATGTTCTGAAGCAATTGCAGCATGCAAGATTCTAAGTTCTGAAGCGTTACTTTTCATTTAAGACATCATCATATTCAACGACTTCATTCAGATAAGAATCTTCTCAATATGGAAATAGCATTGAACATCCATTATCACGCTTTATGTTGGACAAGATTTCCACGCCTATATAAACAAGCTTAGAGGACAAATCTTTTACGATTTTTGACACACAACTGCAAATACCTCTCAAACGCTGCAATCTTACATATTCATATATACGCTCAAAATTGTGTAAAATATCACAGTAGTGATACAGTTTTTGTAAGGAAAAACAACAGTACACAGTTGATTATTTTATCTTGATTAAGCTAGTTTTCCTTGAGATAAACTGGGTTGTGGTTGTACTCAAGAAGACTTTGGCAGTTGTCAAAGTTGTGTTGTAATCAGTTTTTATTAGTGAATTAAGTCCTCTTTGGAGAGAGGTGAAATCACCTTGGCGGGTGGGTTGGAGTAGTTTGAGATCAAATGAACCAGGATAAAAATATTGTGTCTACTGCGCTTTTGATTTTAAGTTTCAATTCAACCCCCCTTCTTGTGTTTTTCACTTCTTCAATTGGCACCAGAGTGCCTGGTTCTGAGTTCATACACTTAACTGTGTCAGTACAAGATCCAAGCTTTAGAAAAACACTATGGTGGGACCAAACCAAAACATCAGCAATGACTATCATGAGGACAAGGACATAATCAACGGCAAACCTCCAGTCTTTGATGGAGAAAATTTTGACTACTGGAAAGACAGAATTGAGAGCTTCTTTTTGGCTCATGATGCTGATCTATGTGACATGATAATTGATGGATACACACATCTAGTGGATGAAAGTGGTCAGAAGATAGAAAGAAAAAGGATTTCTAACAAGCAAAAACGTGATTTCAGAAACCATCATAAAGCCAAAACAATACTTCTCAGTGCTATCTCTTACTCAGAATATGAGAAAATCTCAAACAAAGAGACAGCCAAAAACATGTTTGACTCTCTGAGAATGACGCATGAAGGAAACATAAAAGTCAAAGAAATTAAGGCCCTTGCGCTCATTCAGAAATATGAAGCATTCAAGATGGAAGACAGTGAATCCATAGAAGCAATGTTCTCAAGATTCCAGATTCTTGTTGTTGGGCTGAAAGTTCTTGACAAAGGATATTCTACTGCTGATCACATAAAGAAGATCATCAGAAGTCTACCCAAGCAATGGAGGCCAATGGTCACTGCACTTAAGCTAGCTAAAGATCTCATCAAGATATTTCTGGAGGAACTTGTCAGCTCCCTCAGAAGTCATGAGATAGAGCTAGAAGAAGACAAGCCTCAAAAGCAAGGTAAGCCTATAACATTAAAATCTAACAAAAAAATCTGATTCTAAGGTTTTGCAGGCTATGGAAGAAACCTCTGGTGGATCCTCATCAAAAGAAGACGAATTGTCTCTTCTCTCCAAAAGAGTCAATCAACTATGGAAGCAGAGACAAAGAAAATTCAGAAACCCGAGAAGATCAGAGAATCAAAATGAATCCTCCTCCAGATACAGAAAGTCTGAGTCCTCCTCTGGACACAGAAGATCTGAAGCTTCTTCAGGACACATAAAGTCAAACAACAAATACATCATCTGCTATGAGTGCAATGAACAAGGGCACTACAAAAGTGACTGTCCAAGGCTTCAAAAGGAGAAGACCAAAAAGAAGTTCTTCAAGGAGAAGAAGAAAAGCCTCATGGCAACATGGGACGATTCAGACACGTCTGATGCTGACTCAAAGTCAGATGATGAAAGAGCCAACATAGCTCGCATGGAAAATGTGTCAGAAGACAATGAAGCTTCTGGTTCAGACTCAAAATCAGACACAGAAGAGGTATTCCCTGATTTCATTGTTAATTTTACTAAGGCTGAACTTGCATAAATTCTGAATGAAATTCTAGAAAGATATCAGCAGATCAGAGTCAAATTCAAGAACCTGAAAAGGGAACTTATCTCTGACTCTGAAAGAACTGAGAGTCTCAGATTAGAGAATTCTGAGTTAAAAGAAAAGATTTTAAAATTAGAAAATGATTTACAAAACACTCAGAAAGAAATAATCTCAGAGACTCCCAGTAGTGTTGATAAGATCATCAAATAGTGTGATCACAGCTTTCTGAAGTTTCTGGCTAAAAACATATATAGAAGCAAGATGGCTTTAATGATCTATGGAGTTAGAAGGAATGGCAGAAAAGGAATAGGATACCAAGGTAAGGTATCTCCACCTAAGAAAGTCATGGACCTTGTTATAAAACACACACCACTAAAACCACACTTCACAAATGGGCACAGACATGACCTAAAATACAGTAGTAATGATTACTTTATCAAACCAAAATTCAACCAGAATTTTGGTAAAACTAACAAACCAGTACCCAAAAAGATATGGGTACCTAAGGACAAAATTATATATGTAGCAGATATCTTTAGCAGCAAGGCTAAAACACCAGTCCTGGTACCTGGAGGCTACATGGGCTTTGGAGGCAACCAAAGAGGGAAAATCATTGGCTCTGGAACAGTAGGTAATGGTAATCTTCCTTCTATTAATAGTGTGCTTTTAGTTTATGGATTAATGCATAACCTATCATCCATAAGTCAATTAAGTGATAAAGGATCTTTAATCAAAATTCATGCAAAGTTGTTAGTCAGAAAGATGGAACTATCCTTTTTAATGGAAAGAGGAAAAACAACATTTATAAGATAAAACTTTCTGAACTAAAAAGTCAGAATGTAAAATGTCTTCTCTCTGTTAACAACGAGAAATGGGTCTGGCACAAAAGATTGGGGCATGTTAGTATGAGAATAATATCTCAGATTAACAAACTCAATCTGGTCAGAGGACTTCCTAATCTGAAGTTCAGCTCAGATGCTCTGTGTGAAGCATGTCAGAAAGGCAAATTTGCAAAACCTGCTTTTAAATCTAAAAATGTTGTTTCCACCTCTAAGCTATTAGAACTTCTGTACACAGACTTATTTGGACCAGTGAAAACTGCGTCTATCAGTGGCAAGAAGTATGGGTTAGTGATCGTAGATGACTATAGCAGATGGACATGGGTAAAGTTCTTAAGACATAAGGACGGGTCACATTCTGTGTTCGTTGCATCTTTCATGACTTCTCTTGTCCTAGAACTGCCCAACAAAATGGAGTTGTAGAACGAAAGAACAGAACATTGCAAGAAATGGCCAGAACCATGATCAATGAGACTAACATTGCTATGATCTTATGAGCATAAGCAATTAACACAATGTTTTACATTCAAAATAGAATCTCAATAAGACCTATTCTGGAAAAGACTCCATATGAATTGTGGAAGAGCAGAAAGCCCAACATTTCTTATTTCCATCCATTTGGATGCACGTGTTTTATTCTGAATACTAAAGATCATCTGAAAAAGTTTGACTCTAAAGCATAAAAGTGTATTATGTTAGGATACTCTAAACACTCAAGAGGGTATATAGTATACAATACAGAAACCCAGATTGTTGAAGATTCAATCAGTGTTAGATTTGATGATAAGCTTGACCCTCAAAAGTCAAAGCAGAATGAAACTTTTGCAGATATAGAAGTTTAATTCACAGGTACTGAAGACACCTCATCAGAAGTTATCAACAGAGACGCTCCAACAACTTAAGAAAGAAATGTTACAAGTGATCCAGTACCTTCTGTTGATCAACTCCATAAAAGGTTATCCAGAAGTAGCATAGCTCACCCAGAAGATAAGATCCTGGGAAAGAAGGATGATTCAATTAGAACAAGATCAACATTCAGAAACTCTGAAGAATCCCTCATGGGACTGGTCTCTCTGATTGAACCAACATCTATTGATGAAGCTCTTCTGGACAATGACTGGATTCTAGAAATGCAGGAGGAATTAAACCAGTTCACCAGAAATGATGTATGGGATCTGGTTCACAAACCAAAAGGATTCAACGTCATTGGAACAAAGTGGGTGTTCAGAAACAAACTGAATGAGCAAGAAGAAGTCAACAAAAACAAGGCACAACTGGTGGCACAAGGTTATAGTCAGCAAGAGGGGATCGACTATACAGAAACCTTTGCTCCAGTCGCCAGGTTAGAATCTATCAGACTCTTAATCTCCTTTGTTGTCAATAATAGCATCACTCTGTATCAGATGGATGTCAAAAGTGCATTCTTAAATAGTTACATAGATGAAGAGGTATATGTGCACCAACCCCCTGGGTTTGAAAATTACAAACACCCAGAATATGTTTTCAAAATAAAGAAGTCACTCTATGCTCTAAAACAAGCTCCCACAACTTGGTATGAAAGACTAAGTAACTTCCTGTTGGAAAAGGAATTCACCAGAGGGAAAGTGGACACAACCTTGTTCTGTAAGACATTTAAGAATGACATTTTAGTTTGTTAGATTTATGTAGATGATATCATTTTTGGATCAACTAAACCTTCTCTGGGAAGAGAATTTGCTATGTGCATGCAGGAAGAGTTTGAAATGAGCTTAATGGGGGAACTCAAATTATTTCTGGGCATTCAGATAACCAAACTCCAGAAGGAACTTACATTCATCAGAGCAAATATGTCAGAGAACTTCTGAAGAAATTTTACCTCTCAGAATGTAAGCCCTCAAAGACTCCAATGCATCCCACGTGCATTCTGGAAAAGGAAGAGGTAAGTAAAAAGGTAGAACAGAAAATCTACAGAGGTATGATTGGATCTCTCCTTTATCTGACGGCTTTAAGGCCTGATATTTTATTTAGTGTTTGCTTATGTGCTAGATTCCAATCAGATCCTAGAGAATCTCACTTAACAGTAATTAAGAGAATTTTCAAGTATCTGAAAGGTATTACTAATCTGGGTTTGTTTTATAGAAAATCCAATGAATACAACTTAGTAGGATACTGTGATGCTGACTTTGCTGGAGACAGAGTAGAGCGTAAAAGCACTTCTGAAAGCTTCCAGTTTTTGGGAGACAATTTGATCTCATGGACCAGTAAGAGACAGTCCACAATAGCATTCTCAATAGTAGAAGTTTAATACATAGCAGCTGCTGGATGTAGCACTCAAATGCTCTGGATGAAAAGTCAACTTGAAGACTTCAGCATATTTGAGAGTAACATTCCTATCTTATGTGATAACACTTCTGCCATATGTTTATCCAGAAACCCCATTTTTCATTCTAGGGCTAAACATATAGAAATGAAACATCACTTTATTAGGGATTATATTCAGAAAGGAATTCTTGCTTTGAAATTTATTGACACAGACCATCAATGGGCTGATGTATTTACTAAACCCTTTTCTGAGGATAGATTCAATTTCATTTTGAAACATCTCAGCATGAAATTGTGTCCAGAATAAAATGTTTTATTTGCATCTCCTAACCCTCAGAACTTTATTGTTTTCTGTGAACATCTGATCAACTTGTCTTCAGAAGTGAGAAGTACAATTGCCTCAAAATCTATCTATAAAGATCTGAACCTTTCATTTCAAAGGATAGAGGCGTGCAGTTCACACAATCAAACATATGTTATCCTCTCACAAGCTACCTTCTGAGGCTGAACACGCATTCAAATTCTGAAGGATCTAAGGCTCTGATTGGATGCATTGAGACACTTGTCATTAGTAACTGCTCAATATCCTTCTAAATCCCCTAATTTCAGGTATCATAAATTCAATATAATCATTACTTATTTTTCTCTTTCTTACTGATTACGTTTTCAAAATAACTTATATAAACACAATTTACTATTTCATTCATTCACGTTTTACCATCTTCAATATTCTCTCTTGTTCTAGTTTCTTTTTCAAAAACCCCTTCCATCAATTTTCTTCAAGGAATCCGTGTGAACAATGGCATCATCATCAAGTCTCAAGAATCTCAACAGTGCTCCTGATTCTTCATAAACTGAACAATATGAAGAGCCCATTAGAACGCTACTCACTCCGGTTGACAAACTTGAAGTTCTATGTGAATTGATCGTTGATTTTGAAAGCTTACAAGAAAATGAGATTAATTTGTATGAAGATGTAACTTCACAGGGATGGAACAGATACTTTGACCGTCTGTTGGGTCCAACTTTTCCCATTCTTGTTAAAGAGTTTTGGATTCATGCTACCTCATCCAACCACCAGGTCACATCATATGTTATAAGGAAGAAGATAGTGATTACAGAAGATTTGATTGGGAAACTCATTGGATACAATGGCGGTGGAGTCAGATGCAAGATATGGCTGATAAGTGCTCTGACCTAAAATCTATTGCTAGGGAAATCTTCACTTCTGGACAACCATACAGCAAGATCAGAGACTTGAAGGACCATTACAGAATCTGGGCTAGCATAATTCTGGGATGTATCAATCACAGGAAGCCTACAAGCTCCATTGATTATATCAATATTGATCAGTAGTTTCTGATTTACTTCATTGCAAAGAAGACCAAGATAAACCTTCCACATTTTCTCTTCAACCATCTTAGAACAAGTGTGAAAGAGACAAGAGAAGAAGAAAGAACTAAGAGGGATTGGATTCCTCTAGGAAGATTGATTTCAAATATTCTAACAGAAAACAGACTGATAGAACATCTGACAGAGGCTCAAGAAATCAGTACTCTGGAAGCAACTGCTGGGAAACCTTTAAATGCCAAGAATCTGAAGAAAATGAAGATTATTGCGAACATTAAGAAGGAACCAACAATTTCTTCTCATGAGGTCATCACTTCTTGGAGAATCCATCTGAAGGATATTCCACTATTTTCTGAGATATATGCCTCTCCAGAGATTATAGTCAGATACCTTGAAGCTTGCAAGGCTGATGGGACTATTCCAGAAATCAACATCCAAGATCTGCACAAACCAGCTCCAGAGGTTGTGCTAAAGAAATCCAGAAAGAGGAAGGAAGCAGGAGAAGGATCCTCTCAGAGGACACCCAAAGCTGCAAAAAAGAATGGTAACCCTTCCTTTGTTTCTATTGTAGAATCAATAGTTATTCCAACATCTGAAACCATTCCCCCTCAACAAACAGAAAATCTTTCACCCCAAACATTTGAGGATTTTGACATAGAGTTTGACCCATCTGTAACTCTTGGAAATTTCTTGAATGAACCTCACTCCCCAAATCCAAATCCAAATCCAGAATAAAATCAACCAGAACTTGCTAGAGTTCTATCTGATATTGAACTGTTTGATCAAGACTTTTCCTCACCACTCCCAGAAAATCCAAACACTCAACCTCAACAACCAGAAAATCCATAACCACACTCTCCTCAACAAGAAAATCCACAACCACACTCTCCTCAACCAGAAAATCCACAACCACACTCTCCTCAACTAGAACATCAAAACCTCAACTCACCCCAACCAGAAAATGAAAACCCTCTCACTCCTCAATCTGAAAACCCATCTTCTGAAATACCTGAACCAGAAATTCAACACGCTGCCGCAAACCAATCAGAAGACTCCCTTTCAGATTCTGATACAACTACCCCAATTCCTGGGATAACAGAACCTCTTACGGTTCATTTACCTCTCTCCATTCATGATATTCCAGAAATACCTTCACCATATGAATCCACTCTGCCAAACACCCCTCACTCACCAATCCCAATTTTTGACTCTTCGACTCCCTCACCTATCAACCGTCCAACTGACAACCTCAGACTTGTCATTGATCTAAAAGTGTTGGACCAACTAGCTTCCACCTCAAACAAAATTTCCAACCCCAAACCTAAACCGACCTCAACCTTACTTCTTTGAAGCAAGCAAGTCAGGAGATTTCTAATCCTGCTGCTTCTGATTCTATATAGGAAAGATTCAGAAAATGGCTCAACTATGAAACCCAGAAGCTAAAAGAATTGAGATATGAAAGGGCTCATCAGAACTTCGGTGATCAGCTAAGAGCCTTCAAATATCAAGTTCTAATCCAATGGGACAAGAAAGAAATTCTTCTACTGAATAATGCTCCCTGGAAAGAGCACCAACCTTCAAAAGCCACTAAATCAGAAGAGGCTGCATAGTGTTCTGAACGACATGCAACCCCTGAAGATACACCAGCTTCGTCTCTAGTCATGCAAACTCTGAATGAGTTGAAGAAGGAGAATGCCTTAATCCATGCCAGACTGGATAAGCAAGAGGACACAAACAAAGAGATCAAGGATATATTGGATAAACAAGAAGATAAAACAAAAGAAATCAAAGACATTCTGGGAAAGCAGGAAGAATCAAGCACTAGGATTAAGAGCTTGTTGGAAGCGTTGTTCACCCGTCTTCCCCCTCCTTCTTAGATTTTCTTTAAATGTTTATCTGTATTTTTATTTTTCATCTTATCCTCCTTGTTTCTGAAAATTGTCATTGCATTCTGTTTTCAATATAAATCATCTTTTGGACTCTGATTATATTGCTTTTTGATACCTGAAAAAAGGTGGAGAAAATAAGATATTTTCAATAACAGTATACCGGGACAAAGTCTCAAACATTCTGAAAATCTCAACCTCTATGTTTTTCTAAAAAGCTTGAACAGGAACATATTCTGATAAGGACAGAAGGAGATGCATCAAAAGCTCTGACGAGAAGGAACTTCAGGGAAGTAACTCATCTTTGTCTGAGTAATCTGAAGAAGTGAAAAACACAAGAAGGGGGGGTTGAATTGTAAAAACTTGAAATCAATTGCAGTCAACACAGTATTATTATCCTGGTTCGTTTGATCTCAAACTACTCCAGTCCACCCGTCAAGGTGATTTCGCCTCTCTCCAACGAGGTCTTAATCCACTATATTCAACTGAATATTACAACTTCTTTAACAACTGCTAAAGCCTTCTTGAGTCAAACCACAAACCGGTTTCTCAAGGAAAAACTTTCTTACAGATAATTGAAATCTAAGTGTGTTAAATGTTTTCTACAAAAACTGTTTATCACAACTGTGATACTACACACGTTAAGCTTATGAGAACTAGAGTGCTAAAATAATTGAGTAAAGAATTTGAGAGCTTTAGCAAACTGAGAGTGAGGAAGATAATGAATAGCTTTAGGCGTGTAGAGTGTTGTAGAGCATTAGCCAATTCAATCTTCACTGACTTGTTTATATAGCATTGGAAAATGGTACGTTGGAGTCAGTTAATTCCGTTTCAATGCCAATAACATTCTTTCCATATTAAGCAGATCTTTGTCTGGAATAATGCCGTTGATAATAAATAGTCTTGAATGCACAGTACCGTTGCCACTAACACGTGTTCTGGCTTTGGCTTATTCTGACGCTGCTAGATGCTGATGAATTGTTGTTGTCTTGATCAGAGTTCAGATTGTTACGCGCAGATCTGTTCATCAAGCTTCAGCGTAAGCACATGTTGATCTTCTGATTCTGGTATCTGATATAACATCCTCTGATGCTGATGTTGATATTTCGTCTTTTGATGCTGATGATGATATTCTCTTGCTGATACCCATCAGAGTTTCTACAAAATAGAATGTAATTTTTAGGTAGCATATATGTCTTACATGAATCATACAATTAATATATCTTTGCATTTTGTTATCATCAAAACTTAAACTTAGGGTAGTAGATTCAAACTTTGTTCTAACAATCTCCCCCTTTTTGATGATGACAAAAACTAGAATTTTTTCAATTGAAAATTATCGTGAAAAGTATGAGAGATAACTAAATAGTAAAGAGTATCAGAATTAAATAGGAAGTTATCAAAGATAAGAGGATAAGGGATAAAGAGATATCAGAGTTTAGATCGGAAATACTCCCCCTGAGTTTATTACTTCCCTTTTTAATTCCGTGAGTCTTTCAGTATCAGATCTTTATTGACTTTCTTTGAACATCAGAACATCAGAGCTTCAGTGTATCAGAGATGATTAACTTCTTGTACCTGTAAGCTTATGCAAAACAAAAACATTCAAGTATATCAGAGTGTTAGAATGTTTGAGACTTTTTTGTCTCAGTAATCCGTTATTGAAAAATATCATTCTTTTTCTCCCCCTTTTTGTAAGCAATCAAATAGCGCAAGTAATATAAGCTAAAACGATCAGAGCAGAAAAACTGTTATATTTGATTCAAAGCATTGAGGATAGTACAGAAAACATGGAAAGAAAACAATGAAAACATCATGAATGAAAATCTAAGGTTGGGGTGGAAGGCGTGTGAACAGAGCTTCTAGCATGTTCTTTATCTGATCAGCAGTTTCCTTCTGCTGATGCACCATGCTGACAACTATATCAATCTTGCCATTTTGCACATCCATCCTTTCCTTCATCTTCTGATCATTCTCATCCATTCTTTGCTGTAGACGAATATCATTCTGCTTCAGCTCTTCCAGAGTCTGCCTGTCCAAAGCAGCTTGAGAGACATCAGAAACAGGATGCTTCTGAGAGCTTTCTGCAACATCTTCTGCTTGACTAACCTCTTCAGCTTGAATTGTCTGATCTTCTGCTGGCTGCACTTTTGAAGCTGGACGCTTCTCAGACCATGGCTCACTATCCAGAAGTAGCACTTCCTCCTACAGTAGCTTGCTGAAGTTTTGTTGAGCCTGTTCGTAATTGATGTCTTGCAGCTTGAGGGCTTCAGCGCGTACCCACATTCTGAAACATGTCCAGAGTTGGTCTGAGGCAGCAGGATCAATCATTCCAGGACAAACCTGCTTTAGAGAAGCAATCCAATTCTGCAAGCCTGTTTCAAAATTCAAAATGCCAGCACCAACATCTAGCTGTTTGGGTTTGGGGATGGATATTTTATTTTTGAGGTCAGCAAGACGGTCAAGGATTGTTAAATCAATGAAGGTCCTGTTGTGGTCTTCTGTATTTTGTTTGGGAGATGGTGTGGGAGAGTCAGAAATGATAATTGGACTGTTTGGAGTATTTGAAGGGGTAGTTTCTGGTGAGGATGGCAGCTGGGGTTTGTTTACAGTTGTACCACAAGGCAGCTGAATTGCCAAGGGTTTAGGTTCAGAGGATTGAGGAGAATGAGGTTCAGGGGTTTGAGGTTCAGGTGATGGAGTTTCAGAGTGTTGAAACTCAGGTTGTGGAGGTGATGGTTGAGGTGAAAGTGGATGAAGTTCTGGTTGTGGAGAGGGAGGTGGAATTTCTGGTTGTTCTGGTATTGGAGATAGTGTAGTTGCTGGTTGTGGTGAGTGGGGAATTTCTGGTTGAGTGTTTGGATTTTCTGAGAAGGGAGCGGAAGAACGTTTATCAATTTCAGAAAGAACTTTGTCAAGTTCTGATTTTGTTGAAGTTGTGGGTTTTGGATTTTGGGATTTGGTGCAGGATCTCCTGAGAGTTAGTGACTCAGAAGGGTCAGCCTCTGGTTCGGTGTCATCAATGGTTGGTATGGGGATTGGAAGTTCATATGAAGCTGGGGTTGGGATTGATGTTGGAATAGCAGAAGAATTTAAAACATTAGCAGCAGATAGATTACCTCTCTTCTTAGGGGTCTACTGGGATGGTCCTTCTGAAGTAGCCTTTCTTTTCTTCGTCTTCTTCACAGTAACTTCTGGATTTTGCTGGTGCAGATCTTTAATGTTCAGAGTGGGATCTGTGCCATCAGCCTTGCAATCGTCCAAGTATCTGAGAACAATGACTGGTTTAGAGTCAATCTCAGAAAATATTGGAAAGTCGTCCAGAGGGACTCTTCTGCTGGTGATGTCAGCCAGAGGAGTGACGCTGGGCTCCTTTCTGATATTCTCTATCAGTTTCATTTTCTTCAGATTCTTGGCATTTAGAGGCTTGCCAACAGTAGGTTCAATAAAGCTTAATTCCTGAGCTTTTGTAAGGTGTTCTATCAGCCTATTCTCAGTCAGAATATCTGATATTAACCTGCCAAAGGGTATCCAATCCCTTTTTGTCCTTTCTTCTTCTCTTGTCTCCTTGACGCTGGTCCTGAGGTGATTAAACAGAAGATGAGCCAAGTTAATCTTTACTTTATGATTAATAAAATAGATCAGAAACTGCTGATCTATGTTTATATAATCAGGAGAGCTTGTGGGCTTCCTATGATGGAAGCACCCCAGAATAATCTTCGCCCATATTTTGTGCTGATCCTTCAAGTCTCTGATTTTGCTGCTGGGAACCCCATGGGTGAAAATCTCTCTTGCAATGACAACAGCATCTGAGCATCTTTCTGCCATGTCGATACAGCGGATGCCACCACCGTTGTATCCAATCAATCTTGCAATGTGATCCTCAGTGATCACTATCTTCTTTCCCATGATGTAGGAGGTAACTTGATGTGTTGATGAAGATGCATGAATCCAGAATTCCTTGACCAATACAGGGAAAGTTGGACCCACCAACCTATCAAAGTATCTCTCCCATCCTTGTGCCCTAACTTCTTCTGTCAAATCGAATCCATTTTCTTTCAGACTGGTGAAATCAACAATCAGTTGAGATAGAACTTCCAAGTTCTTCACTGGTGTAAGGAGCGTTCTGAAGGGAATTTGGTATTGTTCAGATGAATCCTCCTTCTGAGAACCTGCAGAAACATTGCTAGAGGTTACCATGTTCACACTTAGGATTTTCTGAGAAAAAGTTTTTTTGAGAATAGGGTTTCTTTTGAGAAAGATGAGTACACAAGTAAAAATGCAGAAAATCTTTGGATGATTGTAAGAGACGGTAAAACTTTAATGAATGATGATGATGTGCTTAAATAGATTTCAAAATGTGTTTTGAAAACGTAAACGGTTTTAAGAAAGAGAATTAATTCATGATTACAGTTTAACTCATGATTACGTGCATTTAATGCTTGCTGATTTTGGGGGATTTGAGAAAGATATTTGAAACGGTTACCAGACATGTGTCTCAATGCACCCAATCAGCGTTTTGCCTTCTCAGAAGCGTGCACGCGTGTTCTGCTTCAGAGATTTACTCATGATTGGATGACACTTGTTTGATTTAGTGAGCAGCACGTCTATCCTTGAGCTGAAACGCTCAGATCTTTAAGAATAGAATCTGATACAATCTTCATGTCTATCTTTCTGAAAGGAGATTGATCAGAAGTTCACAGTAAAAAGAAAACACATTCTGAAGGTTAATATATAAAATTAAAGCATTTTCACTCTGGGCAGAGCTTCATGCTGAGATGTTTCAGAATGAAGTTGAACCTATCTTCAGAAAGTGGTTTAGTGAAGATATCATCCCATTGATGGTCTGTATCAATAAATTTTAAGTTCAAAATTCCTTTCTGAATATAGTCCCTAATGAAGTGATGTTTTATTTCTATATGCTTAGCCCTAGAATGCAAAATAGGATTTTTACTTAAGCAAATGGCAGAGGTATTGTCACAGAGTATAGGGATGTTATTCTTAAAAATCTGGAAGTCTTCAAGCTGACTTTTTATCCAGAGCATTTGTGTGCTGCATCCAACTGCTGCTATGTACTCAACTTCTGCTGTTGATAGCGCAATTGTGGATTGCCTTTTGCTGGACCAAGAGATCAGATTTTCTCCCAGAAATTGGCAGCTTCCAGAAGTACTTTTATGCTCTACTCTGTCTCCAGCAAAGTCAGCATCACAGTAACCTACTAAGTTGTAATCACTAGATTTTCTATAAAATAAACCCAGATTAGTAGTACCTTTCAGATACTTGAAAATTCGCTTAACAGCTATTAAGTGAGATTCTCTAGGATCTGATTGAAATCTTGCATAAATACATACGCTGAATAAAATATCAGGCCTTGAAGCCGTCAGATAAAGGAGAGAACCAATCATACCTCTGTAGACCTTCTGTTCTACCTTTTTGCTTACCTCTTCTCTTTCCAAAATGCACGTGGGATGCATTGGAATCATTGATGACTTACATTCTGAGAGGTCAAATTTCTTCAGAAGTTCTCTGACATATTTTCTCTGATGAATGTAAGTTTGCTCTGGATTTTGATTGATCTGAATTCCCAGAAAGAATTTCAGTTCTCTCATGAGGCTCATCTCAAATTCTGCCTGCATACACTTAGCAAATTTTCTTCCAAGAGAAGGATTAGTAGATCCAAAAATAATATCATCAACATAAATTTGGCAAACTAAGATGTCATTCTTAACTGACTTACAGAATAAGGTAGTGTCCACCTTCCCTCTGGTGAATTCTTTTTCTAACAGAAAGTTACTTAGTCTTTCATACCAAGCTCTGGGAGCTTGTTTCAGACCATATAGTGACTTCTTTAGTTTGAAAACATATTCTGGATTTTTTGTACTTTCAAAACCAGGGGGTTGGTTCACATAAACCTCTTCTTCTATATAACCATTTAAGAATGCACTCTTGACATCCATCTGATACAGAGTGATGCCTTTATTAACAGCAAACGAAATTAAAAGTCTGATAGATTCTAACCTGGCGACTGGGGTAAAGGTTTCTGTATAGTCTATCCCCTCTTGCTGTCTATAACCTTGTGCTACCAGTCGTGCTTTGTTTCTGATAACTTCACCTTGTTCGTTCAGCTTATTTCTGAACACCCATCTTGTTCCAATGACGTTGAATCCTTTTGGTCTGGGAACAAGATCCCATACGTCATTTCTGGTGAATTGATTCAGCTCTTCTTGCATTGCTAGAATCCAGTCGTTGTCCAGAAGTGCTTCATCAATAGAAGAAGGTTTAATCAGAGACACAAGTCCCATGAGGGATTCTTCAGAGTTTCTGAAGCTGGCTCTTGTTCTGATTGGATCTTCCTTTCTTCCTAAGATAGTTTCTTCTGGGTGATCCAAGCTGCTTCTGGGTAGCCTTTTCTGAGGTTGTTCAGCAGCTGTTGCTGGATTGCATGCAGTGCTCCTTTCAGATGTTGAAGGAGTGTCTTTATTGAGAGCTTCTGATGACTTGTCTTCAGAACCTGTAAATTCAACTTCCATACCTGCAAAAACTTCATTCTTCTTTGACTTTTCAGAGTCAAGCTTATCATCAAAACGAACACTGATTGATTCTTCCACAATCTGTGTTTCTGTATTGTATACTCTGTACCCTCTTGAGCGTTCAGAGTATCCTAACATAATACACTTATGTGCTTTAGAGTCAAACTTGTTCAAATAATTTTTTGTATTTAACATAAAACAAGTAGATCCAAAGTGATGAAAATATGAAATGTTAGGCTTTATGTTCTTCCACAATTCATATGGAGTCTTTTCCAAAATAGGTCTTATGGAGATTCTATTCTGAATGTAGCACGCTGTGTTTATTGCCTCTGCCCAGAAGATCTTAGCAATGTTTGTCTCATTGATCATGGTTCTGGCCATTTCTTGCAATGTTCTGTTCTTTCGTTCTACAACTCCATTTTGTTAAGGAGTTCTAGGACAAGAGAAATCATGCAGAATGCCTCTGTCATTAAAGAATGACTCAAAATCTTTGTTTTCAAACTCTCCACCATGATCACTTCTGACTTTAACGATTCTAAGATCCTTTTCATTCTGAACTTGGTTACAGAAGGTAACAAACACAGAGTGTGACTCGTCCTTGTGTCTTAAGAACTTTACCCATGTCCATCTGCTATAGTCATCTACGATTACTAACCCATACTTCTTGCCACTGACTGAAGCAGTTTTGACTGGTCCAAATAAGTCAATGTGCAGAAGTTCTAATGGCTTAGAGGTAGAAACGACATTTTTAGATTTGAAAGAAGGTTTTGTAAACTTGCCTTTCTGACATGCTTCACACAGAGCATCTGAATTGAACTTCAGATTAGGAAGTCCTCTGACCAGATTGAGTTTGTTAATCTAAGATATTCTTCTCATACTAACATGCCCCAATCTTCTGTGCCAGATCCATTGCTCGTTGTTAACAGACAGAAGACACTTTACATTCTGACTTTTCAGTTCAGAAAGTTTGATTTTATAAATGTTGTTTTTCCTCTTTCCATTAAATAGGATAGTCCCATCTTTCTGACTAACAGCTTTACATGATTTTTGATTAAAGATTATATCATAACCGTTATCACTTAATTGACTTATGGATAACAGATTATGCATTAATCCATCTACTAGCAGAACATTATTTATAGAGGGAAGATTTCCATTACCTACAGTTCCAGAGCCAATGATCTTTCCCCTCTGATTCCCTCCAAAGCCAACGTGGCCTCCAGGCTTAAGTTCCAGGCTTTGGAACATATGCCTTCTTCCCGTCATGTGTCGCGAGCAGCCAGAGTCCAGGTACCATGACTGGTGTTTCTGATTTGCTGCTAAAGATATCTGCAACATGTATTATTTTATCCTTAGGTACCCAGATTTTCTTGGGTCCTGATTTGTTAGATTTACCAAAACTCTGGTTGAATTTTGGTTTCACAGAATACTTACTGCTAGTATATTTAATATCATGTGTGTGACCATACACAAAATGTGAGTTTAGAGGAGTGTGTTTAATAGTTAAATCCATGGCATTCTTTGGTGTAGGTACCTTACCTTGGTATCCTATTCCCTTTCTGCCGTTTCTGCTAACTCCATAGATCATTGAAGCCATTTTGCTTCTATCTATGCTTTTAGCAAGGAACTTCTGAAAACTATGATCATACTCCTTGATGATCTCATCAGCGCTGCTGGGAGTTTCAGAAATTGTTTCCTTCTGAGAGTTTTGTAAAACATTTTCTAACTTTGAAATTTTATTTTTCAACTCAGAATTTTCCAATTTAAGACTCTCAGTCTTATCAGAGTCAGATTCAAGATTCCTTTTCAGGTTTCTGAATTTAACTCTAATCTGCTGGTACCTTTCCAGAATTTCGTTAAGGATTTCAGCAAGTTCAGCCTTAGTAAAATTAATTGCAAAGTCAGGAAATACCTCTTCAGTGTCTGATTCTGAGTCTGATTCAGAAGCTTCACTGTCTTCTGAAATGTTGGCCATGAGAGTTATGTTTGCTCTCTCATCATCTGATTCTGAGTCAGCTTCAGACGAGTCAGAGTCATCCCATGTAGCCATGAGACTTTTCTTATTTTCTCTTCCAAACTTCTTTTTGGGCTTTTCCCTCTGAAGCTTTGGGCAGTCACTCTTGTAGTGTCCTTGCTCATTGCATTCATAGCAGATGATGTCCTTGGTGTTTGGCTTTCTGCTTCCTGAGGAGCCTTCAGATCTTCTGTATCCAGAGGAAGAATATGACCTTCTGTATCTGGAAAAGGACTCATTCTGATCAGATCTTCTGGGATTCCTGAACTTCCTTTGCCTCTGCTTCCATAGCTGGTTCACTCTTCTGGAGAGGAGGGAAAGTTCGTCTTCTTCTGATGAGGATCCATCAGATGTTTCTTCAACTGCCTGCAAAACTTTAGACTCAGATTTTTTGTTAGATTTTAATGCTAAAGGCTTACCTTGCTTCTGGGGTTCATCAGCTTCCAGCTCTATCTCATGACTTCTAAGGGAGCTGATAAGTTCCTCCAGAGAAATTTTGTTGAGATCTTTAGCTAGCTTCACCGCTGTGACCATTGGCCTCCACTGCTTTGGCAAGCTTCTGATGATCTTCTTGACATGATCAACAGTAGAATATCCTTTGTCCAGAACCTTGAGACCAGCCACCAGAATTTGGAATCTTGAGAACATTGTTTCAATGGATTAACTTTCTTCCATTTTGAATGCCTCATACTTATGAATGAGCGCGAGAGCTTTAGTTTCTTTAACCTGAATGTTGCCTTCATGCGTCATTCTGAGTGAGTCAAACATGTTCTTTGTTGTGTCTCTGTTAGAGATCTTTTCATATTCAGCGTAAGAGATGGCGCTGAGAAGAATGGTTCTGGCCTTGTGGTGATTTTTGAAGTCACGCTTTTGTTGGTCAGACATTGCTTTCCTGTCAATATTCTGACCTCTTGCATTTACTGGGTGCGTGTATCCATCTGTCACCATGTCCCACAGATCAGCATCATGTGCCAGAAAGAAGCTTTCAATTCTGTCTTTCCAGTAATCAAAATTTTCTCCATCAAAGACTGGAGGTTTGCCGATGAATCTGTCTCTGTCTTCATTGTTGTCATTGCTGGTGTGTTGATATGTTCCTGCCATTGTGTTTTTCTGATGCTGGATCTTGTACTGACACGGTTAAGTGTTTTAGCTCAGAACCAGACGCTCTAATACCAATTGAAGAAGTGAAAAACACAAGAAGGGGGGGTTGAATTGTAAAAACTTGAAATCAATTGCAGTCAACACAGTATTTTTATCCTGGTTCGTTTGATCTCAAACTACTCCAGTCCACCCGTCAAGGTGATTTCGCCTCTCTCCAACGAGGTCTTAATCCACTATATTCAACTGAATATTACAACTGCTTTAACAACTGCTACAGCCTTCTTGAGTCAAACCACAAACCGGTTTCTCAAGGAAAAACTTTCTTACAGATAATTGAAATCTAAGTGTGTTGAATGTTTTCTACAAAAACTGTTTATCACAACTGTGATACTACACACGTTAAGCTTATGAGAACTAGAGTGCTAAAATAATTGAGTAAAGAATTTGAGAGCTTTAGCAAACTGAGAGTGAGGAAGATAATGAATAGCTTTAGGCGTGTAGAGTGTTGTAGAGCATTAGCCAATTCAATCTTCACTGACTTGTTTATATAGCATTGGAAAATGGTACGTTGGAGTCAGTTAATTCCGTTTCAATGCCAATAACATTCTTTCCATATTAAGCAGATCTTTGTCTGGAATAATGCCGTTGATAATAAATAGTCTTGAATGCACAGTACCGTTGCCACTAACACGTGTTATGGATTTGGCTTATTCTGACACTGCTAGATGTTGATGAATTGTTGTTGTCTTGATCAGAGTTCAGATTGTTACGCGCAGATCTGTTCATCAAGCTTCAGCGTAAGCACATGTTGATCTTCTGATTCTGGTATCTGATATAACATCCTCTGATGCTGATGTTGATATTTCATCTTCTGATGCTGATGATGATATTCTCTTGCTGATACCCATCAGAGTTTCTGTAAAACAGAATGTAATTTTTAGGTAGCATATATGTCTTACATGAATCATACAATTAATATATCTTTGCATTTTGTTATCATCAAAACTTAAACTTAGGATAGTAGATTCAAACTTTGTTCTAACATAATCAACTCGGGGAGAGACTCTCCTAAAGCTTTTTGTTCTATATTTTATATTGAAAATCCTAGTTTTTGTCATCATCAAAAAGGGGGAGATTGTTAGAACATAGTTTGATTCTACAACCCTTAATTAGAGTTTTGATGATAACAAACACAAAGAACAAATATGCACTCTAAATTTGTGTTATTTTGTATGCAAAAGTTCTGACCGAAACAACATCAGAAATTAAGCTACAAAAGCTTTCAAGCTGAGGTAATCAGAATCTGCGCTGAAGAATGATTATCAGAATCTGCTCTGAAGTGAAGAATACTCTGATTCTGAACAAAATTTTAATATACCATCAGATCCTCACATCTCTGAGTCATCAATGTTCTGAAGTAATTGCAGCATGCAAGATTCTAAGTTCTGAAGCATTACTTTTCATTTAAGACAACATCATATGAAATGCTTCATTCAGACAAGAATCTTCTCAATATGGAAATAGCATTGAACATCCATTATCATGCTTTATGTTGGACAAGATTTCCACGCCTATATAAACAAGCTTAGAGGACAAATCATTTACGATTTTTGACACACAACTCCAAATACCTCTTGTGATTGGTGGATCTGGAACTGACTGTTTAACGCTGGTTCGCGAAATGTCGTGGAAGCAAGAGTCGCCACCGTCTTTTATTTTCTCCAATAGGAAAGGACAAAAGCACAGAAAAATTCCTTTAAAGAGATTGCTCTCGGTTCGGGAGGTAGGTTATAGAAAGGGAAGGTGTTAGCACCCTTTCTATCCATGGTTATCCATGGGCTCTTAGATACTTGCTCAATGTGTTTTCAAATTGTTTTGCGTGCTTTTCAATGTGGGTTTTAAAAAAGTTTCTTTGAAAAATTTCAGTTCGACTCGTACGTCAGAGTGTTTGAAAAGTTTGTTTTGAAAGCTTTTGAAAAGTGTCAGTGTGAAAAGAGTTTTGTTTTGTTTTTAGATTAGAGCAAGTATCCTTGAGAACCTACCTACCCTAAGGAATTCGTCTGTGTAGATGTCCTTTAAAGTAGTGCCATCCCACCATTGAGAGGTAGGTAGCACCACCGTTGGAGGTGTTCAGGTCAATTCGAGTTTTGTAGGGACATGGTGATCACCGGAGCAATGGGAAGACACCTTAGAAGCTACCCTCATGCCAGGTTCCCGGATCATGAGGACTTACTAAGACGTTTTCTACTCGACGACCACCTTTCGAAAGGCAACAGTGAGGCGTACCCTAGGGGTGGTGTGTGCGATTCGTGTGTCATGTTTCAGTTATTTGTCTTGTCATGTTTGAAGTGTTCTACGCTTGATTTCATTTAGACATTCATTCTTTCATGCTTGATTAACAGTTAAATATTTTGCGAGGAAATAAATCTAAACTATTACAAATGGCGCGGGTCCACATCGCCAAAATAAACCGGACCCGATTTAGCGGAAAAATAAATAAGGTAAAGAAATAAAGTGCGAAAAGTAAATTACATGGCTTAGGGACAATTACATAATTATAATTACGACATAAGATAAATACGCAAATTACATAATTAAAACGAAACTAGGGCGTTGGACCCTTTTGGCAAATAATTAGAATTAATAAGGATTTAAAAATTAAAATTAAATGAGAATGATATTTTTGTGTTTTTTAGATTTAATGAGAAAAAAAAGTTAATTAAAATTAAATTAAGAAGCAAACCCTAATTCTAATATTTTTTATTTTTATTGTGAAAGAATTAAAATATGACCTAAATTAAACCTAATTTATTTATGTACAATTTAAATAGGAAAATAAATAAATAAATAAATATAATTGTGGAAGAAAAAAAAGGGAAAAATTAAAAAAGGAGGAAAATGTTTATTAACCCTAAATTCTATTTTTTTGGATTTTTATTAAAAAAAGATTAAAATTATAACCTAATTAAACTAAATATTTATATATAATTTATTTATGAAAATAATTATAATAAAATAAATATTATGTTTTTTTCTGTATTTTCTGATTTTTATAATGTTTTTAGATTTTTGTTGAAAATAATTAATTAAAACAAATAATTAAGATAAACATAACAATTAAAATAAATGAAATAAAAAAAAAGAAATCAAACCAGAGTGGGGTGTAGTCCCCAATTTAGGAGGTATGAATTTGGAAAGCCTGGCCCAATAAGCATAGAATTCCATTGACTTTTTGGATCACGTGTCACGCGTTGACTGATGCTTATGACGTTCTTTGAATCCTGACCCTTGATTTGCAGGCAGCTGGACGCGTGTTCCCTGGATTTTGAGCGTGCATGGTATGCTCTAATGAGGAATCTGCATGGGAATTGATTTGGAAAAATAATATGGAATTATTCAGACCTGGGGTTCGAACCCAGGTCTTTGATGTTACCACTAAGTATCCCTGCCACTGAATCACTTTGGTTTCAATTAATATATAATAACGCGTAAATAATATAAAAAGAAAATGCTAATGCCTTGGAATTCCGCGCGAAATTCAAATGGACCTGTCACCAATGGACACGTCTTCGTCTCCTTCCCCTTCCCTGTAAAACAAAACTAATGGGCAACGGTTTTTGATCGTGGCTTTAGGGGGTTTACAAAAAAATAGCGAATAGCCATATATGAAACATAAATTGGGCGCGATGACATGTTCTTCTTCGTCTCTAAGCCCTGAATTCAACCATGGTATCCAGAAGTCCTAATTTTTCTTGTATTGGGAAACCCTCTTTTTGAATTCCTGAAACCCTAAAACGCATACATGGTATAATCACATAGATCACGAAAAAATGCAATTAAAAGTAACAGTTAGCTTCAAAACTTGATGATGAACACGAATCAGCCATTAATTTTTACAAATAATGCCTAGAATGGGATGCACGATTATGGAATTTCTTGGATGCAGTTTTAGTTACAGGTACCAATTCTTTGCGCTTTTATTGTTGTTTTTGATTGGAGTACGATCAGGAATTCACAAGGAAGCTTTTGCAAAAGGGATGGAGCTTTGAATCAGTCTCTAGGGTGGATTTCAGAATTGGATTTTTTGAGAAATTTTGCAAGTTTGTAATGAGGTTCTGAGCGCAGCTTTCAGTCCTCTTGCATTAGGGTTGTGATGTAGTACTTGTATGGAATGGTTTAGGTTAAAAACTTTGCACAAAATCCATGTCCATAATGATTTCACATATTTGATTCTTGAAAATCTTTTTCAATCTTTTTTCATGTTGTTTTTGTTCAATCATGATCCAATCACACCAAAACTTGCCTATTTAAGACTTACACGAAATATTGAGCTTATAATGTGCATGAAAAGATTTTTTTAGGTTAAGATTATATTTTTCATGAATTAAAATAATTTAAATGAATATAAATTAATATTAATTCAAATAAATAATTAAAAAATATGAAAATGCTTCCCTTTGGGCTTAGTGGTCGTGCATAGGCTTGGCATGAAGAAACTTGGAAGAAAATTGGGCCCATTTGCATTTTTAGGCCTTTTGCATCCATGTTGACTTTCAAAAATTTCCAAAAATTTCCCAACTTCCACAAGGCATAACTTGGTCAATTTTTAAGCTTTTCACATGTTCTTGGACATTTTGGAAAGGTCTTTGAGTCCTTTAACCAATGCCTTTGGTCCCATGTCATTTTGATTTACCAATCTCAAGTTATGGCCTTTGACTTAAAGTCACTTTTTGTTGACTTTTGAAAATGACCTATAATGTTGAAATTGATAACTTTTTGTGAGAGCATTTCTTGGACTTGGAATATGAAGATGAGTTGTAGGAAATGTCCTTCTCTTCAAAATGAGCTTTGGATGGAATTTTTCTGATAATCCATGTGAAAGTTATGCCCTGGTCAATTTCAGTTGACTTTTTCAGCTGTCCAAATATAGCAACTTTTGCATCTTTGATGATTTCTGAGCCAAATTTTGAGAATTATGATCAAGCATTGATCAAATGATGTTTGTGGCTTCAAAATGATATATTGACCAAAAATTTGAACTTTTGACTGTCAAATGACCATTTTGCCCCTACAGTTGACTGTAGTGCAATTTAGGGTTTTGACTGTGCAATCTTGAGCTGAATGTCTTGAAACTTGACATGAGGATACTTGACCATCTTTGTAAGCATATGAGACTTGATTGGGCCTTTGAAAAGTTCATTTGCTTGACCAGAACTCAAACCCTAGTTTTGACTGTATAGGAGACAGTTGAGCTGCACAACCCTGGGGGACTTTTGTGACCTTGACTTGGCAATTTCTTGATGAATATGGGAGGGCAAATTTTGGGGTACAACAGTTGCCCCTGTTCAATCTTCTTAGACTTGAGGATGTAGATTGGCTGACGTGCCTTTCGTAATCCGAGGGTAGAAGATGATTGAACACTAAAGTGCCCAGAAATTTGCGCTCACATAGTAGCAATGATGATGAGGGAATGGGCTTATAGATGCCATTTGGATGTTGTTTGAATAGGATGATGGGCTTATAGATGCCATCTGGACGTTGATTGCGTAGGAGATTCCTTAGCGAGAACCTGCATACCTGCAAAACAGAAAATGAGTACCTGACACGCTGCAGGAGCTGATTTTAGATGCTTGGTATAGATGTGTCCTGACTGGTTACAGGAGCTGGGTCTGGAGCTTCAAACGTTGATGAATGAACCAGGGATGGTTGCTGCCTTAACCTGAATGATAAGTGAACCTTGGATGATTTTATCTTCAACAACGCTCGTTGAGAAAATCTTGATGAGGATTACCATCTTCGTAGTGTCAGGAAGAGAACCAAAGGACATTATAATCTCAGAGGGAGTCACCTTACTCACCGTTGGAGAGGGAACTATAGGAAATTATAATCTGAAAGGAAATATCACCTCACGCTCATGCCGGAGAGGAAACATCTGAAGAAGGAATTACCACCTCACACGCCGTTGGAGAGGGGACCATAAGAGAATATCACCTCACGCTCATGCCGGAGAGGGGAACATCTGAAGAAGGAATTACCACCTCACACGCCGTTGGAGAGGGGACCATAAGAGAACTACTACTGAGTCTTTATCAGAAAAATCTGTTTGGAGTCGATTTAACTGGACTAGAGAAGTCCTTGAAATATGTTTGAGAATTTCAACTGCACCCTTCCTGAAAGGTAGAGGTCAGTTATATGCGCTGCATGATATGGATCAAGCAAACATGGATACGATTTATACGATATGATGTGTACATGCATGCTATAATGATGTATGTGATGATTCATGTATGTTTTTGTCTAGGAAAATAAATCCTTGACGGGTGCCGGGAAGTCATGTCCTGGGCTGATGTTGAGGAAGAGATTTTGCTTCCGCTGTGGATGATTGTTGCAAGAATACCGGTAGGAGAAGATAACTCCGTTGAGGAATAAACTTGGCAAATGAAATAATTCTGCGGGAGAAAAGATACTCTAGCGATCATGCTGGGGAGTGCTACTCTGTGGGGATAGCGATGCTTTGCTGAGTTGATGAAGGTAACTCCACTGGGGATACCGTTGATGAGTTATGCTGGGGATATCCTTGTTGCGTTGGAAGTGTTGATAGACTTCGCTGGGGGTAGGAAGATACTTTGCCGAGGACGCTCTTTCCGTGGCTTTTGGCTGAGGATAACCCAGTTATATCTTGTTACGGAAATAACTCTTTAAATCAAGCCGGGATGACGCGTTCGTGCTCTGCGAGGGATAAGCTTCCAGAATCTACTGGGGATAAGCTTACTGCTTGGGGAGATATGAATTCCAACTTTCCTGGGGAAACTGGATTGGACTCTCCTGGGGGAGCTTTGAACTGTAATGCTGTAGGTTGAAAGAGGGAACCTATGTAGGGTTGCCTGCTGATGAGCTCGTGTAAAACCGCATCTGAAATGGAGAAGGAACCTGGGTAGGGTTACCTTGATGATGAGTTCGTGTAAAACTTCGTTTTTGGAAAGGGAGAACCTGTGTAGGGTTGCTTGGTGAGGTAAGTTTATGTAAAACTTTTTGATGAATCGGGGTGAGATTATCTTGAACTAAAATCCATGTAAGACTTCTAGAGGAACCGGGGTTAGGTTACCTTGGGGTAAATCCATGTGAGATTTCTTGACGAACCGGGGTAAGGTTACTGGGGACGAGTCCCTGTGAGACTTCTGGGGGAACCGGGGTTAGGTTACCTTGAGATAGATCCGTGTGAGATTTCTTGATGAACCGGGGTAAGGTTACTGGAATAAGTTTGTGTAGAACTTTGATGAACCGGGGTTAGGTCATCTTAAGATAGGTCCATGTAAGACTCTTGGAGGAACCGGGGTTAGGTTACTTGGATAAGTTTGTGTAAAAACTTTGATGAACCGGGGTTAGGTCATCTTAAGATAGGTCCATGTAAGACTTCAGGAGGAACCGGGGTTAGGTTACTTGGATAAGTTTGTGTAAAAACTTTGATGAACCGGGGTTAGGTCATCTTAAGATAGGTCCATGTAAGACTTCAGGAGGAACCGGGGTTAGGTTACTTGACGAGTTTGTGTAAAAACTTTTTGATGAACCGGGGTTAGGTCATCTTGAGCTAAATCCATGTAAGACTTTTGGAGGAACCGGGGTTAGGTTACTAGGATAAGTTTGTGTAAAAACTTCTTGATGAACCGGGGTTAGGTCATCTTGTGGAGGAGGAGTCTGTGTATGACTTTGTCTGAAGGTTGAGAAGAAACCGGTGTTGGGTTGCATGATTTTGATTAAGTGGATGATTGTCCTGTTTGGTTTCGGACGCTAGCCCACAATTTGGAATTTTGTAAAGGTATATGGTAACCATCCTTATGTTGATCTTTCCTTTGTACTTTGGTTGACGGAGCAATTGGATCGCCTGGATAACTCATTATTGCCCCTGCTTCGGAGATGAGGGAAGAGGATACCTGTGTGGGTGATTGACAAATCTTCGGGTAGACAAGTGACGAGATGCCGGAACATAGTCGTACGCTTCGATCCCTAACTTTTGCCTGGACCGCCCTTTCGGGTTTTCAGTCCACCGGGATACCCATTTTTGCCCAAGCCGCCTTTTCAGGTTTTCGACTTGCCGGGTGTACATGTTTTTCGTTTCATCCTTTCCTTTTGCCCGTACCCTTTTAGTTCGCCGGGAAGCCCTTATTTTTGCCTAGGTATGTCAACCTAGCGGGTCTTTAATTATGTGCAGTATTTTTTTCCGACTATGTCCACGCTCCCAGAATGTAGGGAGTTGCCCCTGTTGGAAGTATTTTGCCATGCCCCAGATAATGAGCAATGTGCCCCTTGATTGGAGGTTCTTCTGTTCACAAGGTGTTCATCGTGCGAATCTCCCTGCTGTTCAAACAAATAATCATATGCAAACAAGGTTATTTTAAGAATGCCAAAGTCTATGTCTGTCTTGAATTTTGAAAATGCATTTTTTGTAATACAGTGCGATGTCAACTCAATATTTTACAGCAAACCTTCAGGAGTCAGGATACCTTCGTAACAGTATGCTTTCGAACTAACCCATGCTTCAGCTAGGACTTTTAAGGGTTGTATCGTGGCCTGGTTCACGGTTTAAGAAACAAAGGATAAAGGCTCAAATTATTTGTACCCACCCGCTCTTCGTGATGTTCTCCAAACCTAAACTCAGTTGATCGTGCGTTAGACCTTGCTTGAGTCTTTGCTTTGATGTTCCAGCGATGGTTCGGATATTGACAGCATATTTTGATTAGGCAGCCATTTCCCCTTTTTTTTTGTTGAGGTTTTGTAGGACCTCTTTCTTTTTGATTTCGTTATCCCTTTTTTTTTGCCTGAACTGTTCCCTTTTTGGAATTCACAGTCAGCGGGATGCCCCAGTTTCATAAGTCCCCTTTGTAGGTTTAGACTTTTTGGGCTTTTCATTTTTGATTTTGTTTTTGATAGTGACTGCCTGTCCTTATGATTGTTCTGAACCATCACTGTCTTTGTTCGTTTTGTAAGGATCTCTTTGGTGTCATTCGTTATGCACTTGGATCAACTGAGAGACTACCCTGCCCCAGGTTATGATTAAGGGTTTTAAATTTCGAAAAGAAAAACTCCTACTTCTTTGGCTCAGAGGGGTTGACGAGGGATTATCTTCCTTATAACTCCAGTGTTTAGGGATTGAAACAATGCCTGTACCTCATCAGCGGGGTCTGTTCAAAAGCATACTGTAAAGATTGCGGTATCGTTTTCGTCATCCTCCCTCAAGAGGTTTAGAATTTTCAATTAAGAGTTGACCATTGCAAAGATATGAAAACAGTTTTAAGCGTAATAAACATAATTAAATCAAGACAGACATGTGTAATGCATTCATGAAATAAAAGAGTTTAACATAATAATTGTTTATCTGAACAAGAAAGGAAAAATACAACTTGAATTCAAATGAACAAAAAAAAATTCTCAATCCTAGCCATGTTTTGGCAATGGAGCATTGATCACATTGGGGGTCTCAGCAGGCTCGAACTCGATCTCTTTGGCATCGATCATGTTCTGAATTTTGTATTTCAGTGCCCAACAGTCTTCAGTATCGTGCCCCGGGCTATCGGAGTGATAAGCGCATCTGGCTTCTGGATTGTAGCTAGGAGAGGAGGTCTTAGGATTGGTAGGAGGGTTGATCACTGCAATCAGGTTCATCTTCAACATGTGTTGCAGTGCTTGCGACCATGGCATGTTAATGTTGGTGAACTGCCTTTTAGGCCCGTCCGGCCTTTGCTGGTTTCCCCTTTGTGGTTGGCGGCGTGGTGCAGAACCAGAGATCATGACTGCCCCTGCATGTTGATCACGGTGACTCTTTTGACCGTATGCAGCATTAGATTCCTTCTTTCCCGTGTAAGGCTTTTTATGAATATCCGAAGGTGTGGCTTCTTGAATTTTCCCGCTCTTGATACCAGCTTCAATTCTTTCGCCGGTCAGGATGAGGTCGGTAAATCCAGCAGATGAGTTACCAATGAGGTGGTTGAAGAATGGACCGGATAGGGTCCCCAAGAACATGTCCACGAGTTCACGGTCAGTCAGAGGTGGTTGTATCCTTCCAGCAAGATCCCTCCATTTCTGCGCATATTCTTTAAAACCTTCACTTGATCCTAACGACATACCCTGGAGTTGGGTACGCGTAGGAGCAA
Organism: Vicia faba; assembly: GCA_948472305.1. NCBI lineage: Eukaryota > Viridiplantae > Streptophyta > Magnoliopsida > Fabales > Fabaceae > Vicia > Vicia faba. The sequence goes on along the minus strand of OX451736.1, from coordinate 1,464,180,206 downwards.
GGTCGGCATTATACTGATACTGCTTGTAGAAAGCAGTAGCCAACTCCTCCCAGTTACGAACCTTGGTCCCATCTAGCTGATAGAACCATTCGAGATGAGTCCCTGAAAGACTCTCCTGGAAGAAGTGGATCCATAGATTCTTATCCGCAGAGTACGGCTGAATCTTCCGAACATAGGACCTTAAGTGCAGCTTGGGACAAGACGCCCCGTCATACTTCGAGAAAGTTGGTGCTTTGAATTTATGTGGGATAATCACACCAGTCGACAAACCCAGATCTCCGAAATCCAGCCCAGGTACCTGTTGAACCTCCATAGCTTTCATTCGGTCCTCCAGTTGCTTATATCTGTCATCAGCAGGAGGGTACTGCTCTTCATCAAAATCTGTCTCGTTGTCGGAGACCACTGGACTGGGAACCTCTCTCTCATGATGACTGCTTTTTCCCACAGATGGAGTTGTCCTCCCAGCTTCAACTTGTGGTGTATTCCCAAATCTGCTTCTAGGGCTGAACAGGACAGTCCTCTTCTTTTTCTTGTCCTTCTTCAAAAGCAGAGCCTTCAGGTCCTGTTGCCCCTGGGTCAAATTCAGGATCAGCTCTTGGAACTGGGCGTTCTGAGCCTGGAGATCTTTGATGGACTGTTCAGCTGATGATCCAGGATTCATGACGATCGGCTGAAATAAACAGCGGAGAAGGGTAAGCAACCTGCAGAGAAAAGGGGTACCTGTTATGCAATGATATATATGACATGCATGCAATGATTTCAAGGATCTCGCGGGGTAAACAGAGAAACTTGTTAGAGTTGAAAACCGGTAACTTGATTGAAGAAACTTCCTGTTGTAGAAAATCCTTCCTCAAGGGTCAAAGGCTCACCATATCCAGTGGGTCATAGCCCCTGACACCCTTGGCTAGAGGAAGATAAATCCTCTTCGCCCCTGGCTAGATGTTTGATTTATCATGACCTGCATCACAAGCCCTTGAGATCCTTGAAATGGGTTAGGATGTATGCAGGATGCATGCAATGGTATGATGTTATGCTATGCATGGGGTAATGTGAGTGAACCCTGTTATGAGTCCTAATTAAGGACTGAAACAAAACCTGCAAGGAACAAGTGTTAGATCACAAGCATGCAGATAGTCAAGTACGAAGGCACACAAGTCACACCAGAGAAACCCTTAGGGTTTAGGCCAGCATGGGGTCTGGGTACTACCCTCTTGAAGTTGGTGGGTTCATACCTGTCCTAATCAAAGTAACCGGGTTCTAAGGTTCCCAATATCACGGGATTGCTTTCATTGTTCATCGTTTCGATTTAGCCACTGAACTGGCGACCGAAATATTCCAGGAAAGCAACCCTCAATTGAGCGTAGTATCGAGTATCAACCAACCTCGGACTGCACCAAAGTCAGTTATCTCACTACCCTAAAGAGGCCAAGATAGTTCAATTAAGGTTCCTAAGGTCTGTTGATGCTTCACGACACCACGCGGAGGCCCCGTACTCTCCTTGACTGAACTCAAGGGTTACCGGTACACACCAAAGTGCCACATCAACGTAGCAGACTGTTTCAACCATGTCGGTATACCCCGCACAGTTCCCTCACAGCCTTGTTGCTACTTTCTAAGAAAGGTATCCCCCAGATCCGGGTTTAGGATCTATAGAACTCCCAAGCAACCCACAATTTAAAGCACACAAGGAAAACAATTGAAAACACAGTTATAAGCTAGCCCTAAGGTACACCTCACTTTAAGTTTAATCCCCAGCAGAGTCGCCAGTTCTGTGATCGGTGGATCTGGAACTGACTGTTTAACGCTGGTTCGCGAAATGTCGCGGAAGCAAGAGTCGCCACTGTCTTTTATTTTCTCCAATAGGAAAGGACAAAAGCACAGAAAAATTCCTTTAAAGAGATTGCTCTCGGTTCGGGAGGTAGGTTATAGAAAGGGAAGGTGTTAGCACCCTTTCTATCCATGGTTATCCATGGGCTCTTAGATACTTGCTCAATGTGTTTTCAAATTGTTTTGCGTGCTTTTCAATGTGGGTTTTAAAAAAGTTTCTTTGAAAAATTTCAGTTCGACTCGTACGTCAGAGTGTTTGAAAAGTTTGTTTTGAAAGCTTTTGAAAAGTGTCAGTGTGAAAAGAGTTTTGTTTTGTTTTTAGATTAGAGCAAGTATCCTTGAGAACCTACCTACCCTAAGGAATTCGTCTGTGTAGATGTCCTTTAAAGTAGTGCCATCCCACCATTGAGAGGTAGGTAGCACCACCGTTGGAGGTGTTCAGGTCAATTCGAGTTTTGTAGGGACATGGTGATCACCGGAGCAATGGGAAGACACCTTAGAAGCTACCCTCATGCCAGGTTCCCGGATCATGAGGACTTACTAAGACGTTTTCTACTCGACGACCACCTTTCGAAAGGCAACAGTGAGGCGTACCCTAGGGGTGGTGTGTGCGATTCGTGTGTCATGTTTCAGTTATTTGTCTTGTCATGTTTGAAGTGTTCTACGCTTGATTTCATTTAGACATTCATTCTTTCATGCTTGATTAACAGTTAAATATTTTGCGAGGAAATAAATCTAAACTATTACAAATGGCGCGGGTCCACATCGCCAAAATAAACCGGACCCGATTTAGCGGAAAAATAAATAAGGTAAAGAAATAAAGTGCGAAAAGTAAATTACATGGCTTAGGGACAATTACATAATTATAATTACGACATAAGATAAATACGCAAATTACATAATTAAAACGAAACTAGGGCGTTGGACCCTTTTGGCAAATAATTAGAATTAATAAGGATTTAAAAATTAAAATTAAATGAGAATGATATTTTTGTGTTTTTTAGATTTAATGAGAAAAAAAAGTTAATTAAAATTAAATTAAGAAGCAAACCCTAATTCTAATATTTTTTATTTTTATTGTGAAAGAATTAAAATATGACCTAAATTAAACCTAATTTATTTATGTACAATTTAAATAGGAAAATAAATAAATAAATAAATATAATTGTGGAAGAAAAAAAAGGGAAAAATTAAAAAAGGAGGAAAATGTTTATTAACCCTAAATTCTATTTTTTTGGATTTTTATTAAAAAAAGATTAAAATTATAACCTAATTAAACTAAATATTTATATATAATTTATTTATGAAAATAATTATAATAAAATAAATATTATGTTTTTTTCTGTATTTTCTGATTTTTATAATGTTTTTAGATTTTTGTTGAAAATAATTAATTAAAACAAATAATTAAGATAAACATAACAATTAAAATAAATGAAATAAAAAAAAAGAAATCAAACCAGAGTGGGGTGTAGTCCCCAATTTAGGAGGTATGAATTTGGAAAGCCTGGCCCAATAAGCATAGAATTCCATTGACTTTTTGGATCACGTGTCACGCGTTGACTGATGCTTATGACGTTCTTTGAATCCTGACCCTTGATTTGCAGGCAGCTGGACGCGTGTTCCCTGGATTTTGAGCGTGCATGGTATGCTCTAATGAGGAATCTGCATGGGAATTGATTTGGAAAAATAATATGGAATTATTCAGACCTGGGGTTCGAACCCAGGTCTTTGATGTTACCACTAAGTATCCCTGCCACTGAATCACTTTGGTTTCAATTAATATATAATAACGCGTAAATAATATAAAAAGAAAATGCTAATGCCTTGGAATTCTGCGCGAAATTCAAATGGACCTGTCACCAATGGACACGTCTTCGTCTCCTTCCCCTTCCCTGTAAAACAAAACTAATGGGCAACGGTTTTTGATCGTGGCTTTAGGGGGTTTACAAAAAAATAGCGAATAGCCATATATGAAACATAAATTGGGCGCGATGACATGTTCTTCTTCGTCTCTAAGCCCTGAATTCAACCATGGTATCCAGAAGTCCTAATTTTTCTTGTATTGGGAAACCCTCTTTTTGAATTCCTGAAACCCTAAAACGCATACATGGTATAATCACATAGATCACGAAAAAATGCAATTAAAAGTAACAGTTAGCTTCAAAACTTGATGATGAACACGAATCAGCCATTAATTTTTACAAATAATGCCTAGAATGGGATGCACGATTATGGAATTTCTTGGATGCAGTTTTAGTTACAGGTACCAATTCTTTGCGCTTTTATTGTTGTTTTTGATTGGAGTACGATCAGGAATTCACAAGGAAGCTTTTGCAAAAGGGATGGAGCTTTGAATCAGTCTCTAGGGTGGATTTCAGAATTGGATTTTTTGAGAAATTTTGCAAGTTTGTAATGAGGTTCTGAGCGCAGCTTTCAGTCCTCTTGCATTAGGGTTGTGATGTAGTACTTGTATGGAATGGTTTAGGTTAAAAACTTTGCACAAAATCCATGTCCATAATGATTTCACATATTTGATTCTTGAAAATCTTTTTCAATCTTTTTTCATGTTGTTTTTGTTCAATCATGATCCAATCACACCAAAACTTGCCTATTTAAGACTTACACGAAATATTGAGCTTATAATGTGCATGAAAAGATTTTTTTAGGTTAAGATTATATTTTTCATGAATTAAAATAATTTAAATGAATATAAATTAATATTAATTCAAATAAATAATTAAAAAATATGAAAATGCTTCCCTTTGGGCTTAGTGGTCGTGCATAGGCTTGGCATGAAGAAACTTGGAAGAAAATTGGGCCCATTTGCATTTTTAGGCCTTTTGCATCCATGTTGACTTTCAAAAATTTCCAAAAATTTCCCAACTTCCACAAGGCATAACTTGGTCAATTTTTAAGCTTTTCACATGTTCTTGGACATTTTGGAAAGGTCTTTGAGTCCTTTAACCAATGCCTTTCGTCCCATGTCATTTTGATTTACCAATCTCAAGTTATGGCCTTTGACTTAAAGTCACTTTTTGTTGACTTTTGAAAATGACCTATAATGTTGAAATTGATAACTTTTTGTGAGAGCATTTCTTGGACTTGGAATATGAAGATGAGTTGTAGGAAATGTCCTTCTCTTCAAAATGAGCTTTGGATGGAATTTTTCTGATAATCCATGTGAAAGTTATGCCCTGGTCAATTTCAGTTGACTTTTTCAGCTGTCCAAATATAGCAACTTTTGCATCTTTGATGATTTCTGAGCCAAATTTTGAGAATTATGATCAAGCATTGATCAAATGATGTTTGTGGCTTTAAAATGATATATTGACCAAAAATTTGAACTTTTGACTGTCAAATGACCATTTTGCCCCTACAGTTGACTGTAGTGCAATTTAGGGTTTTGACTGTGCAATCTTGAGCTGAATGTCTTGAAACTTGACATGAGGATACTTGACCATCTTTGTAAGCATATGAGACTTGATTGGGCCTTTGAAAAGTTCATTTGCTTGACCAGAACTCAAACCCTAGTTTTGACTGTATAGGAGACAGTTGAGCTGCACAACCCTGGGGGACTTTTGTGACCTTGACTTGGCAATTTCTTGATGAATATGGGAGGGCAAATTTTGGGGTACAACACCTCTCAAACGCTGCAATCTTACATATTCATATATACGCTCAAAATTGTGTAAAATATCACAGTAGTGATACAATTTTTGTAAGGAAAAACAACAGACAGTTGATTATTTTATCTTGATTAAGCTAGTTTTCCTTGAGATAAACTGGGTTGTGGTTGTACTCAAGAAGACTTTGGAAGTTGTCAAAGTTGTGTTGTAATCAGTTTTGATTAGTGAATTAAGTCCTCGTTGGAGAGAGGCGAAATCACCTTGGCGGATGGCCTGGACTAGTTTGAGATCAAACGAACCAGGATAAAAATATCGTGTCTACTGCGCTTTTGATTTTAAGTTTCAATTCAAATCCCCCCTTCTTGTGTTTTTCACTTCTTCAAAGGCTCCAATCGAAGCTTGGAAATTTAAAGCAAGCTTTGAGGAGGTTAGGTGCTTAATCGAATCCTGTCAAGATGCCAATCGAAGGACCCTTTGACATGCCAATTAAAACACCTTATTTATCTTCAAAAAAATTTATTTTTTCTTTAATTAAGTGTTTGTAATCACCTATGTAAGAGAAAAATCTTGGAAAAATATGAGAGGGTAAATTTTGGGGTACAACAACTACCCATGTTGAATCTTCTTAAACCTGAGGATTTAGATTGGGTTGTCTTCCTTTCGTTATCTGAAGATGGAAGATGATTGAACACTAGAGTGCCCAAAAATATTCACTCATATGAAATAGCACTGATGGTTGATAATGTCGGGAATGGGCTTATAGATGCCATTTGGAGGAGATGACTGAGAGTCGTCGGAGATGGGCTTTGTGATACGGTGGGAGAACTGACCTGGGTGTTTTGCATTTTATCGCAAGTATTGCGGTTAGCAAGAGTCGCCACCGAATTTTCTTTTATCCAAAAGGAAAGGCTGAAAAAAACAGGAAAGTCCTTTGAGATTATTTCTTGAGTTCGGGGGGTAGATTATGAAAAGGGAAGGTATTAGCACCATTTTCATCCATAGTTATCTATGGGCTCTTATTTTCTTGCTAGATCACTTGCTTTTGTTTGAAAATGTGCTTTGTGTGGTTTTGAAAGTATTTTGAAAGGGCGCCATCGTTTAGGCAAACTTTTTAATAGTTCTCGTTCGTAAGAACGTATACAAAGTGTTGATCTTTTGAAAATAGTTCATGTTTGGAAAGTGTTTTTGAAGGTGTTTTGAAAGTGTTGGTGTTTGTTTTGAAAATAAGCAAGAGTGTTTGATTTGAAATTGAGCAAGCAACTAGGAAGAATCTACCTACTCAAAAGTCTTAGTTCATTTCTTCCTTTCCTTTGATATTTCTATCTTACCATTGATTTGGTAAGAAGCCTTATCTTTGGATGTAAAGGGACGAGCATTGGTCATCGTATAACCCTGATAGAAATGTTGTGAGATATCTTAGCATTTATATAAAGCGATAAATTGTGGAAAGTAAAAATACTAAGCTATCTGGTCGGGTCCAGGTTCCATAGTTTTTTTGAAAAGTTATACTATTATCTGGTTGGTTCCAGGCTTCATAGTGTCTTGCTGACATTGTAGTTAGTTGTTATCTAGTCGGACTCTAGGCTTCATAATAACTCGCTTGAAAAATGATATCTGGTTGGATTCAGGATTTATAGACTTTGAGGTAGATGAAGTTTATAACTATCTGGTCGGGTCCAGGTTTCATAATAAACTTGTCTGAAGGTATAGAGTTGCACTGATATCTGGTCGGGTCCAGACTTTACAGTAACTTGTTTGGAACTTAGTTGTTACTTGGTCGGATTCCAGGTTTCCCAACAAACTTCTGAAGGGAATTGCTATCTGGTCGGATCCAGGCTTCACAATAACTTTCTTGAAGTTGAAAACTGATATCTGGTCGGATCCAGGCTTCATAGTAACTTGTTGAGGTAGAGGCAAACTCTACCAGGGAAAAAAGTTAAACCTTGGTCTGGTTGAGTCCAGGTTCTTCTATATCTTGAAGGGTTGAACTATTATCTGGTCGGGTCCAGGCTTCATAGAATTTAATAGGTTTTCACTATTATTTGGTCGGGTCCAGGCTCTATAGTGACTTGAGAAGTTGACTATTATTAAGTTGGGTCTAGGTTTCATAGTATCTTTTGGAGATAGTAAAGGTTTTATTGACGACTTTACTGGGGATTAGGGGTTGTAGACCTTTGATTTGTAGTAGTCTGAAAGGAAAAATCAAGTTGGGGAGTGTGGACTCAATCAGGGAGAACATACCCGGCTTGGGGAGGAAAGCTTCAGCTGGGAATAACAGGCTCAGCTGGGGAAGATAGACTATGACGGGGAATTTTTACTCGGTTGGGGAGTTATACTACTCATTGTTTGTTGGGGAGATAAACCTTGTTGACAAATACTTGATGAACTCCCGATGAGGTAAGTTCTTTGAGGAAGAGATCCACAAGGTTTCTACTTGTAGGATCAACTTAGCTGGGGGAGAGTTGTCAAGAGATTGAGACTCTGGTTGGAGATTGGTTTATTGTAGCCGATCTGCGGGGGATAATGTTAATGAAATAACCTTGTAGGGATATTCCATATACATTAAAGAGATTCTTGCTGTTACTTAGCAGGTTACATGTGCCAAATAATTTTAATTATTTTCATATACATATGTTCCTTCAATTTTAGTCATTGGACAACTTTGCATTCAAAACAAAACCAGAAAGTTTACACTTCAAAGTATATTTATATTGATATTTTTCCCATGAATAGGCATTTTTTTGTACAAAGAGACGAATATCCTAATAAGAGGAAATCGTCGAAAGGAAAACAAAATTGAAAATAAAACAAATAGCCATGTGAAATGATCTCATTACACTCCAACTCTATTATTGCCGCAATGTCTTTGAACGCCCCTTGTCGTTGACAGAAGTTGATTGGATTAATCTTGGACCGTTTGAACTCGGACCTTAGTGATAAAGTTGAATGTGGTGATTCCACGGGACATAGTCATACTCCTTCAATCCTTAATTTTTTCCTGGACCACCCTTTCGGGTTTTCAGTCCACCAGGATACCCATTTTTGCCCAAGTCGCCCTTTCGGGTTTTCAACTTGCCGGGTGTATAATCTTTTTCATATATCCCTAATTTTTGCCCAAACCTTTTGGTTTGCCGGGATGCCCTTATTTTGCCTAGGTGTGTCAACCTAACGGGTCTCTTATGCATAGTATTTTTAACTATTTCCGCGTTTATAGGATGTGGGAAGTCTTCACCATCCATGGTAGTCAATACCATGGCACCTCCAGAGAACACTCTCTTGACAACAAATGGCCATTCGTAGGTGGGAGTCCATTTGCCTCTGGGGTCCCCTTGTGGCAAAATGATACGCTTTATCACCAAGTCACCAACTTGATATACTCGAGGCTTGATCTTTTTGTTGATAGTCTTGATCATACGTTTCTGGTATGTATGACCATGATAAATAGCAGGAAGTCGCTTTTCGTCGATCAAGTTCAACTGATACAATCTTGTCTGAACCAACTCGTCTTCGCCTAGGCCTGCCTCATTCATAATCCTCAGTGAGGGAATCTTAACTTCCACTGGCAGAGCTTCCATGCCATAGACTAAGGAAAAAGGGAGTTTCCCCAATTGATGTTCTAGCTGAAGTGAGGTAGCCGTGAAGAGCAAACGGTAAGATCTCATGTCAGTCCTTATAGGTTACTACCATTTTCCGCATAATCTTCTTGATTTTTTTGTTGACCGCTTCAACTGCACCATTCATTTTAGGTATATATGGAGAAGAATTGTGATGCTTTATCTTTAATTGAGTGCAAAGTTTGGTAATCATAGCATTGTTGAGGTTAGTCCCATTGTCGGTGATGATCCTTTCGGGGATACCATAGCGGCATATGAGGTTATGTTTGATGAATCTGGCTACCACATTCTTGGTGACTGAGGAAAACGAGGCGGCTTCGACCCATTTGGTGAAATAATCAATAGCGACCAAAATGAAGTGATGTCCATTGGAAGCAGTGGGCTTGATTTCTCCAATCATGTCAATGCCCCACATTGCAAATGGCCATGGAGCAGTCATGACGTTCAGAGGGATAGGAGGCACATGGACCTTGTCAGCATAGATTTGGAATTTGTGACAAGTTCGTGAATGTTGATGGAAATCAGTCTCCATTGTTGACCAATAATAGCCAGCTCTTAGGATTTTCTTGGCCATCGTATGTCCGCTTGAGTGAGTGCCTAAGATGCCATCGTGCATGTCTTCCATAATATCCTATGCCTCCTTCTTGTCCACACATCGGAGTAGAGTAGAGTCATGGTTGCGCTTGTATAATATCTCGTTACTTAGGTAGAATTTGGCTGCAAATCTTCATAAGAACTTTCTGTCGTTGATGGATGCTCCTTCTGGATACTCTTGTGCTTTAAGGTATCTCATCACCTCATGATACCAAGGCTTTTCTGTATCAGTGTCAAGCTCACAACAATGTGCAGGTTCGTCAAATCTTTCAATTGTGATCATAGGAGCTTTGTTATCCCATCTGACCTCGAACATTAAAGATATGGTTTCCAAGGCGTCAGCTAACTGATTTTCTTCCCTAGGGAAATGCTCAAAGGTGATATATTTGAAGTAAGGAATTAGAGATAGCACACGTTCCTTGTAAGGGATGAGATTAGGGTTTTTAGTGTCCCAATCTCCTTTTACTTGGCTAATCACTAGAGAAGAATCCACGAACATATTCAAATGCTTGATCCTCAAGTCAATGGCATCTTTCAAACCCAAAAGGCATGCTTCGTACTCAGCCATATTATTCGTGCAATCAAAGCATAGTCTGGCATTAAAAGGAGTGTGGAAACCTTTAGGGGAGATGATCATAGCACCTGTGATCGGTGGATCTGGAACTGACTGTTTAATGCTGGTTTGCGAAATGTCGCGGAAGCAAGAGTCGCCACCGTCTTTTATTTTCTCCAAATGGAAAGGACAAAAGCACAGAAAAATTCCTTATAGAGATCGCTCTCGGTTCGGGAGGTAGGTTATAGAAAGGGAAGGTGTTAGCACCCTTTCTATCCATGGTTATCCATGGGCTCTTAGGTACTTGCTCATTGTGTTTTCAAAAATGGTTTGTTTGCTTTTCAACTGTGGGTTTTAAAAAAGTTTCTTTGAATATTCCAGTTCGACTCTTGTATCGGTCCTCAAGAGTGTTTGAAAAATCGCTTTCGAAAGCTTTTTGAAAAGGTGTCGGTGTGAAAAGTATTTTTGAATTTGTTTGAAATTAGAGCAAGTATCTAGAGTCGTCTACCTACCCTAAGGAATTCGTCTGTGTAAATGTCCTTAAAGTAGTGCCATCCCACCATTGAGAGGTAGGTAGCACCACCGTTGGAGGTGTTCGGGTCAATTCGAAGGTTCGGGACATGGTGATCACCGGAGCAATAGGAAGATACCTTAGAAGCTACCCTCATGCCAGGTTCCCGGATCATGAGGACTTACTAAGACATCCTCTACTCGACGATCACCTTTCGAGAGGCAAGGCAACAGTGAGGCGTACCCTAGGGGTGGTGTGTGATTTGTGTGTCGTTTTCAGATATTTTGTCTTGTTCATGTCATGGGTGATCTACGCTTTTGTTTTTATTTTAACATTCATTCTTGCATGCAATTTATTTAGCAGTTAAAAAGGTTGCGAGAAATGTAAAGTTCCTAAACTATTACAAAGGCGCGGGTCCACATCGCCAAATTTAATCTAGGACCCGATTTGACATAAAATAAAGTGCGAGAAATAAAACGTCCAATTTACACGGCTTTGGGAGAATTACACTAATATTTAAAGAAAGGAAATAAGAAAATGCACGAATTGAAATTGCGATCGAATGCGAGGGCGTTGAACCCTTTTTAATGAAATTAAATTATGATTTAACAAATTAATTAAATTAAAAATAAAAAAAGAAAAGATTTTTGAGTTTTTGGTATTTATGATTTTTTTATGAGAGAATTAAATGAAATTTAAACCTAATTCTAGCTATCTTTAATTTATTAAGAAAATATGAAAATTAAACCTAAAATTAACCTAATTAATTAATATAATTTAATTTATAAAAATAAATAATTAATTATTAGGGATGATAAAAGAAAAGAAAAAAAGATAAAAATAATTAAAATCCTAATTCTACAAATTTTAAGTTTATTAAGAAAATGTTTAAAATTATGCCTAGAATTTAAAACTAAATCAATTAATAAAGGTTTTATTTACAAAAAAAAAGTTTAAATGAAATATATTTTAATTTTTGTGACTTTCTGATTTTTTTATTATTTTTTTATGTTATGAAAATAAATTAATTTAAAGAATTAAATAAGAATTAATGAAGACAAATAAAAGTAGAAAAAATACAAAAAATAATGAAAGAGCAAACCTATGGGGGTTCTGTCCCCAAACTGGAGGTGTTGTCCAGCATTTTTGGCCCATCATGGGAGGCCTTTGTTGACTTCTCAGTGTCCACGTGTGTAGGCGTTGACTAGGACTTTCCATAGACCTTGATTCTGGACCATTGGATTGAGATCAGTAGGCGTGTGGCACGTTTGGATGATGAGTGTATGGTGATCATTAGGAGAGAGCGCTGCATGCAAGTATGGTTAGAAAAATAATATGAAGAGGGAGGGGGACCTGGGATCGAACCCAGGTCCCAGAGATTACCAACCCAACGCCTTGCCACTGGAGCTATTAACGCGCTTTGAATATAGAATGACCAACAAATATTATAAGAGAAACTTGGTTAGTGGCCTAGAAATAACAAAAACGCGCGTTGAATTCAAATTGCCCAGTCATATGGAGACAAGTCACCATCTTCTCCAATGGTGCGTTTTTCCTGAAACAAAAACAAACAAGATTGCGGGGGTTTTAAACCCCCACTATATGATATATGCAAAAATAGCGAATAGAAATCCCTGCATCATAAATTAGGCGCGATAGGGTAGTTGAATTCTTCCAAGCTTCCTGAGTTTAATGGTCTAAGTCTCGTGTTCCAATTTTTCTATAACAGAGAAGCCCCAATTTTGAATCCCTGCAACCCTAAAACACTCCAATGGTGGATTCGCGTATGGATGAGGAAAACTTAATTGAACAATATAGTTAGCTTCAGAATGACAAGATTAACACAAAACAAGCATTAGAATTCAAAATCATGGCATGAATGATGAAATACGATTATGCAAAAACGATGACACAGTCTGACTTCCAGTTACCAATTCTGGGCGTTAGAGTTGATGATTTTGATTCAGACACGTTCCTTGAAGTCTCAGGAATGCAATAGAATGATTATTTGCCTTTGAATCGCACTGGAATGTAGTTTTCAGTTTTGGAATTTTTTGACAAAAACTCAAACTTTGTTCTTGAGAATAGGCGCAGCTTGGAGGTCTCCAACACTAGGGTTTGCTTCTGGCTTATGTATGGAATGATTAGGGTAAATATTTGGATCCAAAAAACCTTTGCATTGATGTACAAGATATTTGATTTTTATGCATATTATTTCAAATCTTTTCCATGCATATTTGATACCAATCATGTCCAATCAACTTGATTCTTTCTATATCTAATAATGCACGAAATCCTGAAGTTATTCCATGCATAAAAAGATTTGAAAAGCTTGCTTTGGTATTTTTTCCATATTTTAATTAATTAAATGAATTATTAGCAATTAAAAATTCAAATAAATAAATAAAAATGATGAATAAATTCCCTTTGGGCCAAATGGTCATGCACATGTTTTGGATGATGAATCTTGGAAGAAAATGTGGCCCATTAGCAATTTAAGGCTTTTGAAGCAAAGTTGACTTTTCAAAATATCCAAAATTTCCCAATTTCCAAAAGGCATATCTTGCTCAATTTTTAAGCTTTGCTCATGTTCTTGGATATTTTGGAAAGGTCTTGAAGTCCTCTAACCAATGCCTTTGGTCCCATGTCATTTTGATTTTCCAATCTCAAGTTATGGCCTTTGACTTAAAGTCCTTTTTTGTTGACTTTTGAAAATGACCTATAATGTTGAAATTGATAACTTTTTGTGAGAACATTTCTTGGACTTGGAGTGTGAAGAGGAGTTGTAGGAAATGTCTTTCTCTTCAAAATGAGCTTTGGATGGAATTTTTCTGATAATCCATGTGAAAGTTATGCCTTGGTCAAGTTACAGTTGACTTTTTCAACTGTCCAAATATGGAAACTTTTGCATCTTGAGACTTTTTGAGCCAAGCTTTGAGAATCATGATCAAGCATTGATCAAATGATTTTTGTGGCTTCAAAATGAGATGTTGACCAAAAATTTGTACTTTTGACTGTCAAATTACCATTTTGCCCCTACAGTTGACTGTTGAGCAATTAGGGTTTTTGACTGTGCAATTTTGTGTTGTAAGTCTTGAAACTTGACATGAGGATACTTGACAATGTTTATAAGCATGTGGGACTTGATTGGACCCTTGGAAACTTCAATTTCTTTGCCAGAACCAAAACCCAAGTTCTTGACTGTTTAGGAGGCCCTTGAACTGTGCAACCTTTGGGGAATTTTGAAGTATGCTCTTTGCAAATCTTGAAGAATATGGGAAGGAAAATTTTGGGGTACAACAGTTGCCCCTGTTCAATCTTCTTAAACCTGAGGATGCAGATTGGCTGACGTGCCTTTCGTAATCCGAAGGTGGAAGATGATTGAACACTAGAGTGCCCAGAAATTTGCGCTCACATAGTAGTGTGATGGTGGAATGGGCTTATAGATGCCATTTGGAGATTGATGGATAGAATGATGGGCTTATATATGCCATGCTAAGAGGTGATGGATAGGTGGATGGGCTTATAGATGCCATCTGGATGTTGATCGCGTATGAGATTCCTTAGCGAGAATTTGCGTACCTAAACAGGAACGCTGAGAGAACCTTGGACGATTACTACCTCAACAGGAACGCTGAGAGAATCTTGGGCGACTTCTACCTCAACAGTAACGCTGAGAGAATCTTGGGCGACTTCAACCTCAACAGTAACGCTGAGAGAATCTTGGGCGACTTCTACCTCAACAGTAATGCTGAGAGAATCTTGGATATCTTCTACTGAGTCTTTATCAGGAAAATCTGTTAGGGGTCGATTTAGCTGGACTAGAGAAGGCCTTTGACTGGATAAGAAACAGGAAAATCTTAGGGTCGATTTAACTGAACCGGTCTAGGTCATGAAATCTTCAACTGGATAAGAAACAGGGAGATCTTAGGGTCGATCTGACTGAACCAGAGAAGGCCTTGGACTGGATAAGAAACAGAAAAATCTTAGGGTCGATTTAACTGAACCAGTCTAGGTCTTGAAATCTTCAACTGGATAAGAAACAGGGAGATCTTAGGGTCGATCTGACTGAACCAGAGAAGGCCTTGGACTGGATAAGAAACAGAAAAATCTTAGGGTCGATTTAACTGAACCGGTCTAGGTCTTGAAATGTCTTCAACTGGATAAGAAACAGGGAGATCTTAGGGTCGATCTGACTGAACCAGAGAAGGCCTTTGACTGGATAAGAAACAGAAAAATCTTAGGGTCGATTTAACTGAACCGGTCTAGGTCTTGAAATCTTCAACTGGATAAGAAACAGGGAGATCTTAGGGTCAATCTGACCGAACCAGAGAAGGCCTTTGACTGGATAAGAATCAGGAAAATCTTAGGGTCGATTTAACTGAACCGGTCAAGGTCTTGAAATGTCTTCAACTGGATAAGAAACAGGGAGATCTTAGGGTCGATCTGACTGAACCAGAGAAGGCCTTTGACTGGATAAGAAACAGAAAAATCTTAGGGTCGATTTAACTGAACCGGTCTAGGTCTTGAAATCTTCAACTAGATAAGAAATAGGGAGATCTTAGGGTCGATCTGACTGAACCAGAGAAGGCCTTGGACTGGATAAGAAACAGAAAAAATCTTAGGGTCGATTTAACTGAACCGGTCTAGGTCTTGAAATGTCTTCAACTGGATAAGAAACAGGGAGATCTTAGGGTCGATCTGACTGAACCAGAGAAGGCCTTTGAATGGATAAGAAACAGAAAAATATTAGGGTCGATTTAAATGAACCGGTCTAGGTCTTGGAATATAGTTGAGAACTTAACTGAATTTTTCCTGAAAGGTAGAGGTCAGTCATATGCAATGCATGATATGGATCAAGCAATGATGTTCTCAATATAAATGAGATTTATGAGATATGATGCGTAGATGCATGCTATAATGTATGAAAATATGATGTTTATGAATGTATGTTTTTCGTCTTAGGAAAATAAATCCTTGACGGATGCCGGGAAGTCACTCCTGGGCTGATGTTGGAGAATAGATCTTTGCTTCCACTGGGGATGATAGTTACAAGAATACCGGTAGGAGAAGATAACTCCGTTGGGGAATAAACTTGGCGAATGGATTATTCTGCGGGGAGAAAAGTACTCTAGCGATCTTGCTGGGAAGCAATACTCTGTGGGGAGAGAGATACTTCGTTGAGTTGTTGATAATAACTTGCTGGGGATACCCTTTTTGTGTTGGAAGTATTAATAGACTTCGCTGGGGATAAGAAGACTTCGTCGAGGATGATCTTTCCGTGGCTTTTGGCTGAGGATAACCCAGTTATATCCTGGTAGGGAAATAACTCTTTGAATAAAGCCGGGAGACGCGTTCGTTCTCTGCGGGGATAAGCTTCCAGAATCTACTGGGGATAAGCTTACTGCTGGGGGAGATGATTCAACCTTTCCTGGGGAAATCTTGATTGGACTCTCCTGGGGGAATTTTTGAACTGTAATTTTTGTAAGCTGAAAGAGGGAACCTATGTAGGGTTGCCTGATGATGAGCTCGTGTAAAACCGCATCTTGGAAAGAAATACACCTATGTAGGGTTACTTTGAGGTTGGGCTTGTGTGGAGCTGCATTTGGAGTTGAAGGAAACCTGTGTAAGGTTTACTGACAATGAGTCCGTATAAGACTATATCTAGAGCTGAGAAGGAAACCTGTGTAGGGTTTACTGATAACGAGTTCGTGTAAAACTACGTCTGGAAAGGGATAACCTGTGTAGGGTTACCTTGAGATAAGTTCGTGTAAGACTTTATTTGAGGAACCGGGGTAAGGTTACTGCAGGGTGAGTTCGTGTAAAACTTCTGGAGGAACCGGGGTTAGGTTACCTTGAGATAAGCCCGTGTAATACTTTATTTGAGAATTGTGAAGGAACCGGTGTATGGTCGCCTGTGGATGATTGTCCTGTTTGGTTTCGGATGTTAACCCATGATCTGGAATTTGTAAAGGTAGATGGTAATCATCTTTATATTGACCTTTCCTTTATATTTTGGTGGGCAGAGCAATTGGATTGCCCGGACAACTCATTATTGCCCATGTTTCTGAGGTGAGAGGAAAAGATACCTTGTGGAGGTGCTGGATGACTGCCGATTGACAAATCTTCCCTTTGGTAGGCAAGTGACGAGACGCCGGGACATAGTCGTACGCTCTTGATCCCTAACTTTTTCCTGGACCGCCCTTTCGGGTTTTCAGTCCACCGGGATACCCATTTTTGCCCAAGCCGCCTTTTCAGGTTTTCGACTTGCCGGGTGTACAGATTTTTCCATTTTCATCCCTTATTTTTGCCCGAACCCTTTTGGTTCGCCGGGAAGCCCTTATTTTTGCCTAGGTGTGTCAACCTAGCGGGTCTTCGTTTATGCGTAGTATTTTTCGACTATGTCCACGCTCTCAGAATGTAGGGAGTTGCCCCTGTTAGAAGTGTTTTGTCATGCCACCAGAAGGTGTTTGATCAGGCAAGATTCGTTGTTGAAATGCCCCAAGTGACTCAGGCGGAGATTTTCCCCAGGCTATTTTGGCCTTTGAGAGATTCTCCGAATCTTGATTGGATTGCCCCAGATGATGGACAATGATCATACCATGCCCCTGGATTGGAAGTGCTTTTGTTCACTAGATATTCTTCGTGCGAATTTCTTTGCTATTCAAACAAAAAGTCATATGCAAACAAAGTTATGTTAAAAATGCAAAGCTTATGTCTGTCTTGAAGATTTTCAAAATGCATTTTTTCATAAAACAAGTGAATGTTTGTAAAACGTGATGTCAACTCCGTATTTACCGTAGGCCTTAAGGAGTCAGGATACCTTTCGTAACAGTATGCTTTCGAACTAACCCATGCTTCAGCTAGGACTTTTAAGGGTTATAACGTGGCCTGGTTCACGGTTTAAGAAACAAAGGATAAAGGCTAAAATTTTATTTGTACCCACCCGCTCTTCGTGATGTTCTCCAAACCTAAACTCAGTTGATCATACGTTAGACCTTGTTTGAGTCTTTTGCTCTGATTTTCCAATGATGGTTCGGATGTTGACAGTTTATTTTGAATAGGCAGTCATTTTCCCTTTTTTTTTGTCGAGGATTTGTAGGACCTCTTTCTTTTTGATTTTGTTATCATTATCCCTATTTTTTTTGCCTGAACTGTTTCCCTTTTTTGGAATTACAATCAGCGGGATGCCCCAGTTTTTTAAGTCTCCTTCCTTGGTTTTGACTTAACGGGCTCTTATTTTGAAAGATAATGACTGCCTTTCTTTATGGATTGTTCGGAACCATCACTGTCTTCTTTTGTTTTGTAAGGACCTCTTTGGTGCCATTTGTTATGCACTTGGATCAACTAAGAGAACTACCCTGCCCCAGGTTACGATTAAGGGTTTTAAGTTTCGAAAAGAAAAACTCCTACTTCTTTGGCTCAGAGGGGTTGACGAGGGATTATCTTCCTTATTACTCCAGTGTTTAGGAATTGAAACAATGCCTGTACCTCATCAGCGGGGTCTATTCAAAAGCATACTGTAGATTGTGGTATCGTTTTCGTCATCCTCCCTCAAGAGGCTTAGCATTATTAATCGAGCGTTGATCATCAGAAAAAATATGAAAATAATTTGCATATAGTGAATATGAATATATTGCTTCAAAACAGACATATGCGATGCATTAATGAAATAACAATGTTTAACATGAGTAAATGTCTGAACAAAAGAAAACAACACAACTTGAACATTCGAATGAACAAAAGTTTTCTAGTCTCAGGGCTTGTCACTTCAAATGGTGAGCCTTGGAGGGATGTTAGAAAAACTCAGCCTGACCATCTTGTGTGAATTCCAATGCCCCTTCATCAATCAGGTCCTGGATCTTGTTCTTCAGAGCCCAACACTCATTTGTATCATGTCCTAGACTGGCAGAGTGGTAGGCACACCTTTTATTGGGATCATAGACAGGAGATGCTGTGTTGGGGTTCCGGGGATGAGCCCTTAATGTGATCAGATTCAATCTCAACAGGCGTTGTAAAGCTTGGAATAGCGACATGTTGAGCTGGGTGAATTGCCTCCTGGGCCTATCTAGTTGAAGCTGGTGAGGTTGATGCTGAATTTGTGACACTGGAGCCATGTGAGGAGCTCTCCCCTTATCTCCTTGTCTCAAAGATGGTTGAATGATGACTGGCCCTTCAACCTTAGATGTTGGCCCTAGTTGGTTACCCCGAAGCAGTTGGTTGACGAGAACCCCGAGCTCACTTTGTCTTTGAGCTAAGTCTTGTATGATAGTCACCTGCCCCAGCATCTGGGTTCTCGTTGCATCCACTTCAGCTTGCAGATGTTTCAGCCGTTCGTCCTCAGCGCTGTTCCTGACCAAAGTCTCCATGAGAAGTGTCCTTAGCTCCTCCTGCCCCTTGGATAGATTCAGGAGGACTTCCCCGAACCGAGTCTCTTGAGCATGAAGGTCTTGGTTATCTTGTTGGGAAGCCATTGCTGAAATAAACAGCAGAGATGGTAAGTGACATGTCCAAAGGGTACTTGTTATGCAATGATATGTATGATATGCATGCAATGTTTTCAAGGACCTCGCGGGATAAACAAGAAAATTTATTAGAATTTGGGTCCGGTAGCTTGATTGAAGGAACTGCATATTATTGAGAGTCCTTCTTCAAGGGTCAAAGGCTCACCATATCCAGTGGGTCATATCCCCTGACAACCTTGGCTAGGGGAACCTTCTTCAAGTGTCAAAGCTCACCATATCAAGTGGGTCATAGCCCCTGACAACCTTGGCTAGAGGAAAATAAATCCCCTTTGCCCCTTGCTGGGATAGTTGATTCATCATGACCTGCATCACAAGCCCTTGAGATCCTTGAAATGGGTTAGGATGTATGCAATGGTATGATGCTATGGTATGCATGGGGTAATGTGAGTATCCCTGTTATGTGTCCTAATTAAGGACTATAAACAAAACCTGCAAGAAACTCAAGTGTCAGATAACGAGCATGCAAGTAGTCAAGTTGGAAGGCACACAAGTCACACAAGACAGCCCTTAGAGTTTAGGCCAGCATGGGGATTGGGGTACTACCCTCTTACAGTTTGTTGGTTAAGACCTGTCCTATCAGAAGTAACCGGGTTCTAGAGGATCCCAATATCACTGACTACCCTCAATCGGTCATAACTCCAGCATCACAATCTTTTCTTGCAGCCAGAACCATCACGAGAGTTTAGCCTCAATGGGCGTAGCATACTGCTACTGTTCTATTGGCCAAGTTGGGTCATTTAAGGTTCTAAGGTCGGTTGGTGCTTAATGACTCCTCAGAAGACCCATATTCTCCTCGTTGCGACATAAGGGATATCGGTACAGACCAAGGCGCCACATCAACGTAGCAACTACTTCACCCATGTCGGTCTACGCCTGACAGGTCCCTCACAGCTTATGCTACCTAGCAGGGTATCGCCCAGATCCGGGTTAGGATCTATGTAACTCCGATGCAGCCCACAATAATAAAGCAAACAAACACAGCAATTGAAAACACAAGTGATCTTAGTCCTAAGGTACACCTCACTTTATAAAGAAATCCCCAGCAGAGTCGCCAGTTCTGTGATCGGTGGATCTGGAACTGACTGTTTAACGCTGGTTCGCGAAATGTCGCGGAAGCAAGAGTCGCCACCGTCTTTTATTTTCTCCAAATGGAAAGGACAAAAGCACAGAAAAATTCCTTATAGAGATCGCTCTCGGTTCGGGAGGTAGGTTATAGAAAGGGAAGGTGTTAGCACCCTTTCTATCCATGGTTATCCATGGGCTCTTAGGTACTTGCTCATTGTGTTTTCAAAAATGGTTTGTTTGCTTTTCAACTGTGGGTTTTAAAAAAGTTTCTTTGAAAATTCCAGTTCGACTCTTGTATCGGTCCTCAAGAGTGTTTGAAAAATCGCTTTCGAAAGCTTTTTGAAAAGGTGTCGGTGTGAAAAGTATTTTTGAATTTGTTTGAAATTAGAGCAAATATCTAGAGTCGTCTACCTACCCTAAGGAATTCGTCTGTGTAAATGTCCTTAAAGTAGTGCCATCCCACCATTGAGAGGTAGGTAGCACCACCGTTGGAGGTGTTCGGGTCAATTCGAAGGTTCGGGACATGGTGATCACCGGAGCAATATGAAGATACCTTAGAAGCTACCCTCATGCCAGGTTCCCGGATCATGAGGACTTACTAAGACATCCTCTACTCGACGATCACCTTTCGAGAGGCAAGGCAACAGTGAGGCGTACCCTAGGGGTGGTGTGTGATTTGTGTGTCGTTTTCAGATATTTTGTCTTGTTCATGTCATGGGTGATCTACGCTTTTGTTTTTATTTTAACATTCATTCTTGCATGCAATTTATTTAGCAGTTAAAAAGGTTGCGAGAAATGTAAAGTTCCTAAACTATTACAAAGGCGCGGGTCCACATCGCCAAATTTAATCCAGGACCCGATTTGACATAAAATAAAGTGCGAGAAATAAAACGTCCAATTTACACGGCTTTGGGAGAATTACACTAATATTTAAAGAAAGGAAATAAGAAAATGCGCGAATTGAAATTGCGATCGAATGCGAGGGCGTTGAACCCTTTTTAATGAAATTAAATTATGATTTAACAAATTAATTAAATTAAAAATAAAAAAAGAAAAGATTTTTGAGTTTTTGGTATTTATGATTTTTTTATGAGAGAATTAAATGAAATTTAAACCTAATTCTAGCTATCTTTAATTTATTAAGAAAATATGAAAATTAAACCTAAAATTAACCTAATTAATTAATATAATTTGATTTATAAAAATAAATAATTAATTATTAGGGATGATAAAAGAAAATAAAAAAAGATAAAAATAATTAAAACCCTAATTCTACAAATTTTAAGTTTATTAAGAAAATGTTTAAAATTATGCCTAGAATTTAAAACTAAATCAATTAATAAAGGTTTTATTTACAAAAAAAAAGTTTAAATGAAATATATTTTAATTTTTGTGACTTTCTGATTTTTTTTATTATTTTTTTATGTTATGAAAATAAATTAATTTAAAGAATTAAATAAGAATTAATGAAGACAAATAAAAGTAGAAAAAATACAAAAAATAATGAAAGAGCAAACCTATGGGGGTTCTGTCCCCAAACTGGAGGTGTTGTCCAGCATTTTTGGCCCATCATGGGAGGCCTTTGTTGACTTCTCAGTGTCCACGTGTGTAGGCGTTGACTAGGACTTTCCATAGACCTTGACTCTGGACCATTGGATTGAGATCAGTAGGCGTGTGGCACGTTTGGATGATGAGTGTATGGTGATCATTTGGAGAGAGCGCTGCATGCAAGTATGGTTAGAAAAATAATATGAAGAGAGAGGGGGACCTGGGATCGAACCCAGGTCCCAGAGATTACCAACCCAACGCCTTGCCACTGGAGCTATTAACGCGCTTTGAATATAGAATGACCAACAAATATTATAAGAGAAACTTGGTTAGTGGCCTAGAAATAACAGAAACGCGCGCTGAATTCAAATTGCCCAGTCATATGGAGACAAGTCACCATCTTCTCCAATGGTGCGTTTTTCCTGAAACAAAAACAAACAAGATTGCGGGGGTTTTAAACCACCACTATATGATATATGCAAAAATAGCGAATAGAAATCCCTGCATCATAAATTAGGCGCGATAGGGTAGTTGAATTCGTCCAAGCTTCCTGAGTTTAATGGTCTAAGTCTCGTGTTCCAATTTTTCTATAACAGAGAAGCCCCAATTTTGAATCCCTGCAACCCTAAAACACTCCAATGGTGGATTCGTGTATGGATGAGGAAAACTTAATTGAACAATATAGTTAGCTTCAGAATGACAAGATTAACACAAAACAAGCATTAGAATTCAAAATCATGGCATGAATGATGAAATACGATTATGCAAAAACGATGACACAGTCTGACTTCCAGTTACCAATTATGGGCGTTAGAGTTGATGATTTTGATTCAGACACGTTCCTTGAAGTCTCAGGAATGCAATAGAATGATTATTTGCCTTTGAATCGCATTGAAATGTAGTTTTCAGTTTTGGAATTTTTTGACAAAAACTCAAACTTTGTTCTTGAGAATAGGCGCAGCTTGGAGGTCTCCAACACTAGGGTTTTCTTCTGGCTTATGTATGGAATGATTAGGGTAAAGATTTGGATCCAAAAAACATTTGCATTGATGTACAAGATATTTGATTTTTATGCATATTATTTCAAATCTTTTCCATGCATATTTGATACCAATCATGTCCAATCAACTTGATTCTTTCTATATCTAATAATGCACGAAATCCTGAAGTTATTCCATGCATAAAAAGATTTAAAAAGCTTGCTTTGGTATTTTTTCCATATTTTAATTAATTAAATGAATTATTAGCAATTAAAAATTCAAATAAATAAATAAAAATGATGAATAAATTCCCTTTGGGCCAAATGGTCGTGCACATGTTTTGGATGATGAATCTTGGAAGAAAATGTGGCCCATTAGATATTTTAAGGCTTTTGAAGCAAAGTTGACTTTTCAAAATATCCAAATATTTCCCAATTTCCACAAGGCATATCTTGCTCAATTTTTAAGCTTTGCTCATGTTCTTGGATATTTTTGAAAGGTCTTGAAGTCCTCTAACCAATGCCTTTGGTCCCATGTCATTTTGATTTACCAATCTCAAGTTATGGCCTTTGACTTAAAGTCCTTTTTTGTTGACTTTTGAAAATGACCTATAATGTTGAAATTGATAACTTTTTGTGAGAGCATTTATTGGACTTGGAGTGTGAAGAGGAGTTGTAGGAAATGTCTTTCTCTTCAAAATGAGCTTTGGATGGAATTTTTATGATAATCCATGTGAAAGTTATGCCTTGGTCAAGTTACAGTTGACTTTTTCAACTGTCCAAATATGGAAACTTTTGCATCTTGAGACTTTTTGAGCCAAGCTTTGAGAATCATGATCAAGCATTGATAAAATGATGTTTGTGGCTTCAAAATGAGATGTTGACCAAAAATTTGAACTTTTGACTGTCAAATGACCATTTTGCCCCTACAGTTGACTGTTGAGCAATTACGGTTTTTGACTGTGCAATTTTGTGCTGTAAGTCTTGAAACTTGACATGAGGATACTTTACAATGTTTATAAGCATGTGGGACTTGATTGGACCCTTGTAAACTTCAATTTCTTTGCCAGAACCAAAACCCAAGTTCTTGACTGTTTAAGAGGCCCTTGAACTGTGCAACCTTTGGGGAATTTTGAAGTATGCTCTTTGCAAATCTTGAAGAATATGGGAGGGAAAATTTTGGGGTACAAAAGCACCAATTCCGTTACCCAAGGCGTTGGAAGCCCCATCGAAGACCATAGTCCATCGAGATCCTTGTTAAGGTTCGTCATACGGTCCAGGTTTCGCACAATTGGTCACTAGCATGATGTTCTCATCCGGGAAGTCGAAGTTCATAGACTGGTAATCATCGACAGCTTGATGGGCCAAATGATATGCTAGTATGCTTCCTTTGATGCCCTTTTGTGTTGTGTAGTGAATTTCATACTCATTCAAGATCATTTTCCATCTGGCTATCCATCCGGAGAGAGCAGGTTTCTCGAAGATGTACTTGATTGGTTCCATCTTAGAAATTAACAGAGTGGTAAGAGTCAACATATACTGTCTTAGCCGGTGAGCAACCCATGCCAGAGTGCAACAAGTTTTCTCCAGCAGTGAATATCTAGTTTCACAGTTAGAAAATTTTTTGCTCAGGTAATAAATAGCATGCTCTTTTCGGGCAGACTCGTCATGTTGGCCCAAAACACAGCCCATAGAGTTCTCTAGTACTGTCAAGTACATGATCAAGGGTCTTCCTTCAACCGGAGGCATTAGAATAGGAGGTTCTTGTAGATATTCTTTGATTTTGTCAAAGGCAGCTTGGCATTCATCATTCCATCTGACTACTTGATCTTTCTTCAAGAGTTTGAAGATTGGCTCACAAGTAGCAGTCAAGTGAGATATGAAGCAGACGATATAATTGAGACGACCCAAGAATCCTCTAACTTCTTTTTCAGAATGAGGGACTGGCATTTCTTGGATGGCCTTCACCTTCGCAGGATCAAATTCAATGCCTTTATTGCTGACAACAAAACGTAGAAGCTTTCCAGATCATACTCCAAATGTGCACTTGTTAGGGTTTAACCTCAACTTATACTTTTCCAACCTCTCGAATAGTTTGTACAAGTGATCAAGATGTTCCTCTTATGTTTGTGATCTGGCAATTATATCATCCATATATACCTCTATTTCATGATGGATCATATCATGAAACAAAACTACCATAGCCCTTTGATATGTTGCCCCCTGCATTCTTCAATCCGAACGGCGTGACCTTGTAGAAAAAGGTTCCCCACTGCGTAACGAAAGTAGTTTTCTCCATGTATTCGGGAGCCATCCTTATCTGATTATAGCCAGAGAAGTCATCCATGAAATAGAAGACTTTATGTTGAGCATTATTATCGACCAAGACGTCAATGTGTGGTAGAGGGAAGTCATCTTTGGGGCTTGCCCTATTCAGATCCCTATAGTCTACGCACATGCGAACTTTTCCGTCTTTCTTTGGCACTGGAACCACATTGGCAACCCACTAGGGATAAGATTTCAGAGCTAGAAACCCAACATCAAATAGTTTTATCATTTCAGCTTTTATCTTTTCAGACATATCAGGCCTCATGCGACGAACCTTTCGCTTAACAGGAGGACAATCTTCTTTTGTCGGTAGACGATGAACTACGATGTCGGTATCCAACCCGGGAATATCTTCATAAGAACAAGAAAATACTTCTACATTATCTTCTAAGTTAGCACCAATCTTAACTTGCTTCTTGTCTGCCTCGGTACCCAGATTATTGACTTCTACTGACTCTTCGTGCGGCTGAATAGCTTTTTCCTCTTATAATAGAATTACGGCTAGTTCTCCCGGTATTTCACAATCGTCCTCGCCTTCGTCTTCAGCTTGGTTAATTGGACATTCTAAGTCATAGTCGGTAATGGTAAAGTCATTGGCAATAAGATTCAGAGTGGGTGAGGACTTGCAAGAGGGTGTGTGTGTGTGTGTGTGTGCATGTAAGATACATGGCTATTTTGAAAAATGTATTTGAAAGAAAAGAAAGACAATGAACACAAAGATTTGAATGCAAAAGAGTCCAATGATTTGTATTGAATGATCATATGATTAGATGAACATAAATAAAACCCTTGACAAATGGACCTAAGTGCCCCGGGCCAGGCACATGACTTCAAAGTCATTGTTAAATATTACAGACAAAATGTTCTTGAATTGAAAGAAAAGCAATAACTAGTAGATTACTCCTCAATGAAGGAGATGGGCACGAAGTTCTTTGCATGCCAATTCTCCAGCTCTGTTGTAGTAGGATACACCCAATATTCAAATGCAACTTCTTCATTAGAATCACCTACAATATTAACCTCATGGCTTCCAATGCGTAAAGGTGGATTTCCTGAACGAGCATGCCTCACTTCCTTCTGAGCTTTGACGGTGAAGCCCAAACCAAACTTATCCACTTTGAATGGAATATCGAGGAGTTTACCCCAATTATCACAGCTTCCTTCTTCAATTGCAGCACGAGCATCTCTAACTGAAACCATCTTCGGTACGACTTTAACAGCTTTAGACTCATCAGAGGAACATTTGGTAGCAGCAAACATTGGTGGTACCACTTCAAAGGCTTGACACAGAATATCAATGAATTCTCCATCCATCTCCATGTAATTGAAAGAGTGAAGGTGGCTTACCATGAACTCTTCCTCCCCACAGACGGTGACGGTTCTTCCCTTGATCGGGTACTTGAGTTTTTGATGGAGAGTTGAGGTTACTTCCCCAGATTTATGGATCCAAGGGCGACCTAACAGACAAGAATATGTAGGATGGATATCTATAATGTAGAAGGTGGAGTTGAAGATTTGGGATCCCACCTTAATTGGAAGATCTACTTCTCCATGAACAGTCCTTTGTGATCCATCTAAGGCCCTTACAATGATATCACTTGGCTTCAAGACTAAACCTTCACAGTTTAGACGGTCTAACGCCCCCTTAGGTAGCACATTTAGAGAAGAACCAGTGTCGACTAAAACATGTGATAGAGTGGTCCCATTGCACTCGACAGAAACATGTAGAGCTTTATTGTGGTTCTTCCCAAGTGATGTTAGGTCAGAATCTGAAAATCCCAAACCGTTATCAACCGTCAAGCTCGCCACGCAATTCTAAAATTGGTCTGTTGTGGTCTCACGGGGGACATGAGCCTTTTTCAAGAATTTGATTAATGTCCGAGCATAGGCGTCTGAACAGAGTAGCAAAGACAACATAAAAATCTTAGAAGGGATTTGCTCCAACTGCTCCACAATCTTGAAGTCGCTCCTTTTTATTATCTTCAAGATCTCGTCCATCTCACGAGCGGAGGGTTCTCCATCAGCAACTTCCTTTAGGGGTATTTCTATCACGACCGGCTCAACAACCTTCTCCTTCCCTCTTGTATCGGTACTTGGCTTAGAGGCAGAGATGCCGACAGGTTTCTTTGCAACAACTAGTCGAAAAATATTGGGTGAAAAGATTCTCCCAGTTTGAGTTATCTTACATGAGCCAGTTATGTTACCAACATCATCAGCTTTTTATTCTTTGATCCAAGCGTCTTATTTAATCCCATGGTAAAACACCTCAGGACCATAGTTCCATGGCACTGCCTTGTTTGAAGAGTAGGGAATTGGTCCGGGATTGGTAATTATTAAAGGAGCAACAGTTGGTTCATATGAAATCCTAATAGGACCTTTGGAGGAGATCCTAAGAGGCTTGTTTGAGATGGTGATAATGGAGAGATATTCACATTTGTTAGTCAAACTTTTGAGTTATCCATCAGGCGTTGAATGCCTTCCTTCAGCCCTTTACATCCATTGAGTTGTTTGGTACAACAAACACAATCTTTCACACAGCTAGGGAAAATCCCGGCTTTCAACAGATTCTTTTTGATGTTATTCAGCGGAGTAGTCAAGTCTTCAATAGAGGTAATACAAATTGTATCTTCAACAGCATTAACACCCTTGTCGTGCTTCGTCATAGGTGCGGTGATTACATTCGGAGTTGGAGGAGGATCGAACTCAATAGTCTTGTTATCAATCAATCCTGAATTTTATTCTTCAAGGCCCAACATTGGTCAGTATCATGCCCGGGGAAACTTGAGTGGTAAGAACATTTGGCGTTCGGGTTGTACTTTGGTGAAGAGGTGTTTAGGTTTCCAAGAGGATCGCGTAATGTCACCAAATTAGCCTTGAGCAAGTGTTGTAAGGATTGATATAATGACATATCCCAACCTCATGAATTGTCTTCTCGGAGTTTCAAAACATTGATGATTAGCAGATGGTCATGGAGTAGGAGTTGGATTGGAGATTCGGACAACATTAACAGACGAGTTATCATTCTTCTTGGTACGGTCCCTTGTCCCGTACACAACATTGATTTCCTTCTTTGAAGCAAAAGGTTTATTTATAGGATTAGAAGTGGGGGTAGATGCCACATAGATTTTCCCACTTTTGATGACGCTTTCAACTCTTTCTCCGGTTAAGATTAACTCAGTGAAACCGGAAGAAGAACAACCAACCAATAGATTAAAGAATGGACCAGATAAATTTCCAATAAACATGTCAATGTGCTCCCTATCAGTCAAAGGTGATTGAAACCTACTAGCAAGGTCTCTCCACTTTTGTACATATTCTTTAAATCCTTCATTCTTCCCCATGGCCATATCTTACAACTGAACTCTTGTTGGTGCCAAGTTGGCGTTATACTGGTAATGATGGTAGAAGGCGGTAGCTAGATCCTCCCAACTATTGATACGGGAACCATCTAACTGGTAGAATCATTCTAGTTGCGTTCCAGTCAAGCTCTCTTGGAAAAAGTGAACCCAAAGTTTCTTATCAGCGGTGTGCGGCTGTATCTTGTGCACATAAGATTTCAGGTGAAGTTTGGGATAGGAAACTGCATCATACTTTGCAAAGACTGGTATTTTGAATTTGTGAGGGAAAAACAACCCCAGAGATCAAACCTAAATCATCAAAATATAAACTGGGGACAACTTGGATTTCAACAGCCTTCAATCTGTCTTCAAACTGTTTGTACTTGATATCGGCGGGTGGATACTGCTCGTCAAAATAATCATTATCAGGTGCTAGATCATTAACACAGTCATCATGGGTACTCTTAACCTCACCAATATGATTCTCATCCTCTTCAGATGAGTCTTCCACTACCGGGATCTAACGAACTGACTCTTTGAACCTTCTGCCCAAGTTGACCAGGGCTCTCTTCTTGGGCTTCTTTTTAACTACCAGCAATGCCATCATATCTTGTTGCCCCTTGGCTAGGTCCAGTAGAGTCTCTTGGAATTGAGAGTTTAGTGCCTGAAGATCCTTCACAGTTTTCTCTAGATCCATCTTGCTGAAATAAGTAGCAGAAAGATAAAGAAACCTGTTATGAGAAAACCTGTCATGTTATGATGCATGGAAGATATATATGCAAATGATTTCAAGGATTTATGGAATTTAAATTTGCATATAC
The DNA here is from genome assembly GCA_948472305.1 of Vicia faba. Lineage (NCBI taxonomy): Eukaryota > Viridiplantae > Streptophyta > Magnoliopsida > Fabales > Fabaceae > Vicia > Vicia faba. The sequence continues at coordinate 1,464,150,874 of OX451736.1, read as the reverse complement.
AAAGGAATGAACAAACTTTAATTTTCGTTAATTAGTTCAAAAGATTACAACATGCCTCTTGGGCTTACAAAACAACTTTCTAAGATAAAAAGACTGAACGCATCCTCTTGGCGCGAGGTAGGCGTTCACTGTTTGCTCTTCTTGTAGCTGCTTTGTAAGCTCCAAGACCCTCTTCTCGCTAGTATAGAATTGAGCTTCGAAAGTATCTTGTTCTTCCTTTAGCTGAATCCAACCTTTTTGCAAGTCTTCGAGAGACGTAGGCATGTCGGGATGGAGGACAGTGTAGGGAACATCTCCTTCAACCACATGCTCTATGATAACTGGCAAGATGGAGGGATAAGGCATCACAAGTTTCTGACCACGAGCTCGTACCCACCTAAGGTAAGGCTCGATGGGAATGGAATTCTTGTGTCCCAACGTCTTATTGTCCTCTTTGCTTACCGTCCTCCATGCTCGGATAAACCTCTGATGGTAGCTTTGATTGTCGCTCTCGTAGTCGAATACCACTCCTTGGATGAGCATCTCATATGGACCATATCTTCGGGCGTAACCAAACTGTCGTAAGGCTAAGCAGGGGTTGTAGGTGATACCTCTTATAATGCCAAGTAAAGGGACATTAGGGAATTCACCACAACGGTCGATGATAGTTACGTTCTCCAAGGATGGGGGAACATTTGAATTTCTGAGCGTCATCAACCTATGGGACCACCTCAAACCTTGCTCATTCTTCAACACAGATCGGGGAAGATGCAAAATAAACCATCTTGCCAAGAGAGGAGTGAAACACATAAGAATCCCTCTTTTCCTCATGGTGCGAGAGTGAAAAGAATGTAAGATATCTCCCAACAAAGTAGGTACTGGATTGCGAGACATGAAGATTTTGATAGAATTTACATCTATGAGTTGATCAAGATTTGGAAACAAAACTATCCCATAGATGAGAAGGGCCAAGATTTATTCAAAAGATTGTAAGTCCAAAGAGTTCCAACAATCTTGAGATTTCTCGAACAAGAACTTGGCTAAGAAACCTTTGACACCACTCCTTATTTCCCAATTAGTTGTGATATCATATTGTTGCAAATGTAATGCTTTGGAAATCTCTTCAGGTTTTGGATATCTTTATGTATCGTTGAAGGGTAGTTGATTGAGAATGGGAATCCTCAAGAGTTGAGAGAATTCTTCCAAAGTTGGCACAAGTTGATAATCGGGAAAAGTGAAGCAATGGTGTAGGGGATCAAAGAATTGGAACAACACCTTCACCATATCTTCATCAGTGTTAGAGGTAACCAAGTTTAGGAGGAGACCATGTATTTCGGTGAATGGAGAATTCTCATGAACCCTTGATGCTAACTCATTGAGTTGAGGAGGAATTCTTACGAGATTGAATTGAATAGTATTTCTGCGGATAGAAGCCATATCCTACAAAATAGAACAAAGATAAATCCCAAAAAATCCTTGAAATGGTTAGTGAGAATGAGTATGATGTTATGATGTTATGATGTTTATGAAGTCATGTACAAGTAAGTATATACAAACAAAGCAAACAAGTCCTTAGGTTTAGGTTACATGGAGTCTCATAGGTAAGTACCCTCTTGAAGTTTAGTTGGCTCAAACTTGTCCTAGAAATAGTAAATGGGGTCTAAGGGATCTCAATATCACTGATCTGTCTCCTCGGGCCTTGTTTCAGTGCAAGCCTCTTTCATGGCAACCGAAATATCCCGAAAAGTCAAATCTCAATTAGTGTAGTATCGAGTATCAACCAACTTCGGACTGCATCAAAGCCGGTTATCTCACTACGTCCTAATGGCCAAGTTGGTCAAGTAAAGGTTCTAAAAGTCAGTTAGTTCTTCAGGACATCACTCAGCGGCCCTGTATTTTCCTTGACTACTCAAGGGCTACCGGTACCCACAAATATGTCACACTAACGTAGATATTTATTATACCATGTCGGTATACCCCGCACAGTTTCCATAACATATTGCGACTAACCTATAAGGTATCCCAAATCCGGGTAAAGGATTAGAACAAGCCCAAACAAGGAACCAAAATATAAAGCAAACAAGTCAGATAATGAAAGCAAGTAAAAGTGATCTAGCCCTAAGGTAACCCCACTTTTAAGATTATCCCCAACAGAGTCTCCAGTTCTGTGATACGGTGGGAGAACTGACTTGGGTGTTTTGCGTTTTATCGCAAATGTTGCGGTTAGCAAGAGTTTCCACCGACTTTTATTTTATCCAAAAGGAAAGGCTGAAAAGAACAGGAAAGACCTTTGAGATTATTTCTTGAGTTCGGGGGGTAGATTATGAAAAGGGAAGGTATTAGAACCCTTTTCATCCATAGTTATCTATGGGATTTTAGTTGCTTTCTAGATCACTTGCTTTTGTTTGAAAATGTGCTTTGTGTGGTTTTGAAACTATTTTGAAAAGGCGCCATCGTTTAGGAAAACTTTGTAATAGTTCTCGTTTGTAAGAACGTATACAGAGTGTTGAGCTTTTGAAAATATTTCATGTTTGGAAAGTGTTTTTGAAGGTGTTTTGAAAGTGTTGGTGTTTGTTTTGAAAATAAGCAAGAGTGTTTGATTTGAAATTCAGCAAGCAACTAGGAACAATCTACCTACTCAAAAGTCTTAGTTCATTTCTTCCTTTCCTTTGATATTTCTATCTTACCATTGATTTGGTAAGAAGCCTTATCTTTGGATGTAAAGGGATGGGCGTGGGTCATCGTGTAACCATGATAACAATGTTATGAGATATCTTAGAATTTCTCTTTGAGGGACTAAGATCATTTTCAAAGGCAACATTGATAGCGCCATCGAGGGACTATGATCTTGTATTTTTTTAATTGCTTTTTGCTAAGACATCTCACATGCATAACATGACCATTTTGGTAAGGCAACAAAGTGGAATTACCCTAAGGGTGTAAGTGTGCAAGTGTGTTTGATTTACATGCTTGTTTATCTTGAATTAGAGTTTGCTAACTTGTTAATTTTATCTTTCCATACAAATCCTAATTTACTAGCATTTATATAAAGCGATAAATTGCGGAAAGTAAAAATACTAAGCTATTACATCATTAGGGGAGGGGGTATACAAATTTACAAATGGGGATTTACAAGAAAATTAAACCTAATTATCTGTTACAACCATATTAAATATTGTACAAAATTGAAAAGAAAATAATGCAAGAATATAAATTGAAAAAGAAATGATTTTGTTTGGTTTTTTAAAGAAAGGGTTTTGTCTTGACCTAATTAAGGAAAATGATTAATTAAAATTAAATAAAATTAACTTAAACTAATTAAGAAAAGAAATTAACTTAAAAAGGATTTTTAGGTTTTTTTATGAAAATGTTTTAAATTAATAAAAAATAAAATGAGAAAATTAATTAATTAAAGAAACCTAAGTTCTAAATTAATTTTAATTAAGAAAGTAAAAATAATATAATAATTAGACCTAAATCTAAATATTTATTATTTAAGAAAAAAAGAAAATAATTTGTTTTAAGAAAATGTTTTTAGTCTTTTTGTTTTATAAGAAAATAAAATAAATAAGTGTAAATAATAAATAAAAATATTTTTTGGATTTTTTATTAGTAAAAATAAAAATAATATTAATAATAATAATGATAAAAATAATAAAGAAAATATGGAATAAAAATAAAATGAGAAAAGAAATAAATGAAAATGAAATAAATAAAACATAGTTGGGTCAGGCTGCAAAAGTAAACAGGGGATTATAAGAAAGCAAAGAAATGGAAGGCCCAAAGGGGGAGGCCCAGCGCTGCTGGCTGTAAAAAAAAAGTGGAAAAAATGTAAAAAAGAGTAAAAGGGTACCACTAGGGCTCGAACCCAGGTCCCAAAGGTCAACAGGCGCACGCTTTACCACTGGGGCGGCTATACATCCGTTAATATTGATAATACAATAAATATGTAACATAATCAAGTCATGAATAAACTTTATCTTCAACCTCCAGCCATGGATCCTGTAACTCACTCATTTCTCCTCCATTCACAAATCTTCCAACATAAAACTTGTTAGAAATTTCCTCACGATTCTGAATATGTAAATAACTTAAGCTAATTCTCAAAGATGAGCATGAATTTCTAAAAGTACCAAATTCTGACCTAAATATTTCAGAAAGTTCAAACTCAAAATTCTCCTAGCTCAATCAAAATAAATGAAATTTATGGACATGTACAACTTCAAGGCAACGATGTCTACATTTTATCTTCACAAATGTAAGCCTAACAATGCCTAAATGAGAAGATAGAAGTTCAAGAAAAATAACTCAAAACTGGAAATCGTGAAATGAGTTTGAGCTTGATTCAAGGTGCTACAATGATCCTATTAGCCTCCTTAAGTTCCTAGGAAGCTAATGCAATGGTTTGCTTGAGCAATGGATGACTGAAATGGCTTAGAGAAGTCAATGTGCAATGCTCTGTTTTTGGTTATGGAAGTTGATGAAGATGATGTTACAGTCGTGTAACAAGGTGTGGAATGGTTTGTATTTGATGTAAGGAAGCTTTAGGAACTAAAAGGCCAAAGAACAACGAGGGAAATACGAGTTTGGAGTTTAAGGTCAGAAACTGTGCAACAATGGAGTTTTTGGATAATTTATGATTTCAGGGAGTTTGGGAGTGTTTCAGGGTATTAATTCTCGTGTTCTAGCTCACAAATAGTTCCTCTATTTATAAGAAACAAGTTTGGAAGCTTGTTGTTGATCAGAATTCAAAATCACAAGTTTAAGCATAACATGTGATATTTGAGAAATCCAAGTTTCAAAGTATTGTTTACTTGCTAAGCTAGACTGGTTATGCTTTAAACACACTTTCTTCTGACTTTGTAGATGGAGTATGATCAGAGGGAACAAGTTAGAGGCTCAAGAATTGACTTTGTGCATAAAGCTTGCTTTTCAAGAATGGAATTCTTCCCTTTCTTCCCAAAATGGCAATGTGAATTGGATAAAGCTTAACTCACTTGGATTATAGCTCAAAAGTTTGTGTAATCCATTAATGATGGATAGATACACAAGTTAGAAGGCCTGCAAATCAATATTATGCAGCCTAACATTGAAATTCAATTATGTGTTCATCAAGAAATGACTTGTAATTCAAGAATGAAACCCTAACTTCTTGCCTTCGATTCTCCTTGATCAAACATGATCTCATTGAGTTCTTAGACATTTCGGAAAGCTTGTAACATCCTATACAACCTCTATGTTGGACATTTTTTAAAATTCATCTTGGAACTGTGTGAAAAATTGCCATGAGGTTAGGTCAAAATCCTGCCTAAACTAGGGCAAATATCACTAAGTTTCCAAGTTTCATGAACATGTACTCACAAAATCATAACTTAAAATACATGAATTTATAGAAGAAGTTATGTTCTGCAATTTTTTAGATCTCATTGAGATCTACAACTTTCATGTTAGAAGTTTTCTTTGAATCATCTTGCATCATGGTGACAATTTAGCTCAAAGTTGTGAAAAAATATGAAATTTCCAACACAGAAAAATTTCTAAGTTTAGAAATTTTGACTTTTCAAAATGAAATCTTGACTTTTTGATTTCTTGATTAACAAGTTTCATATTTTGAGATGTCTTGATGAATTTTGATCTTTGATACTTAATTTTGACCAAAAAGTTAAAGCTTGACTTTTCAGTGTACAATTGACTTTTCATCAGTTGACTGAAATTCATCTGTCAACCAATTGATCTTGAGCAATGTTTTGAGCCATGTAATTAGTTAAAAATTATGCATTTGAATCCTTGATATCATGTCCCAAACCAATCAATCATTTTCTATGTCAAAAATCAGAAATTGCACCTTCTCAGTCAAAACCCTAATTTTGACCATTTTGCCCTTTTGATGATCTGATCAAATTTCTTAAGGAATTATGGTCCAAACTTGATAAAATGATATATATGAGTTCATAATGTTTATATGGATAAAAAAATGATGTTTGACTATAAATTGACCACAGTTGACTATTTCCCCAATAAAGTTGATCTTAGATCAACTCATCAATTGATTGAGCAAAAATGTGATCCAAGACTTAAAACTTGACATGAGAAATATTGAGGGTCCAAAATGATGCATGAAAGTCATTTGGGGCATTAAAAGTCCATTTTTCCTTGTGCAAACTCAAACCCTAATTTTCAGTCATTAGTGCTTAAGGAGGTGTCTTGAGCTGATCAACCCTTGTGCAATCTTGAACCAAAGGAGATCTTGTGAGAGATTATTTGAGAATTGAGAGGGAAAATTTTGGGGTACAACAGGCTTAAAGATGCCATCCAATGTAGATGCTGATTTCACACATGGTCTCTTTGTGGGTTCCTGTTCTTGTTGTCTGAGGAGGAGTCTGTTGGGGAATGCGGGTTTCTGTTGTTCTTCTGTTTGAGGAAAACTATGTGGGGAATAGAGTCTAGGAACTTCAATTTTTCAAGGCTATGCTGAAGAGCTATCTCTGGAGAGATGACAATTTGATGTATTATGGTTGAAGTCCAGGTTTCTAGTGATTTGTTGGGGATAATGGAATTAATTATTATATGGAAATGTATTAGAAAGAGCTTGTGTAGGGCTTCTTCAAGATGAGCTCGTGTTAGACTGTATGAGAAGAAACCTGTGTAAGATTGCTTCGTCTGTTCATGTAGATAGCTTTCCTATCTGGTTTCAGGTGTAAATCTACAATCAGTCGTTCACAAATAGTTGTCATGTATGGTTTCAGGTATTAATCTGGAACTTGCTTTTATCAGTCGTTTGAGATAGTTGTCCTGGTTGGTTTCATGTATTAATTTGTGACCCAAGAAATAAAGATAGTTTTCCTGTCTGGTTTCGGATGTTAATCTTCAACCTCATTATGTAGATAGTTTTCCTTGCTTGTTATAGGTATTAATCTTACAGTCGGTCGTCCACAAATAGTTCTCCTAGCTTGTTACACGTGTTAATCTGGAACTTGAAAATTGTCGGTTGCTGAGATGGTTGTCTTGGCTTGTTACAGGTATTAATCGATAACCTGATAAAGAAAGATAGCTTTCTTGGCTTGATACATGTATTAATTTGAAACTTGTTTTGCTGGTCACATAGATAGTTTCCCCGTCTAGTTTCGAGCATTAATTTGTGGCCTACTGTATTTATTGGTAAACCCGTCTTGTTTCGGGAGTTCATACCACATGGTCATGCAAATAGTTTCCCCGTCTGGTTTTGGGCGTTAATCTTTGACCTGCTGTAATAGTTGATAGTGTTTGTATGTCTGCTAATTTAACCTGAAAAGGTAAAATCAGTTTCATGCGATGTCATGATGTATGAATTACATGATGCTCCCAAAATAAATGATATTGTGATATATGTATTTGTATGCACATGCCATAATGTATGAACATATAATGTTGTTGCGCAGTATCTTTGTCTAGGAAAATAAATCCCAGACAGCTGCTGAAGAGTATCGGGAAGCCGAATCCCGGACTACTGTTGGTGAGTAAAGAAAGTGATTCTTCAATTTTCGCTGGGGATAATGAATGGAGATATTTTTTTTGGAGATTCCCTTTCTCTGTCGAGGATCTTCGACTTCTGTTTAAGAATGATTTTGCCGAGGGGAAGAGTTCTGTTGGAAGATTTCACCAATTTGGAGAAATAAACTCCGCTGGGGGATGAACTTCCGTGGCTAGAGAAATAAACTCTACTGGGGATAAGGCTTTATAAACTACTTGAGATTTATAAAACTCCGTTGCAGAAGGTGAACTCCATAAACTGCTTGGGGATTTTGTTGAAATGTTGTAGGGGAATCTTGAGAAACTTGGCGACTTCATGGGGGATTTTGGAGTAGTGTTTGGAGATTTTTGCTCTGTTGGGGATGTGAGAACAACTGACATCAATAGGTTACATGCTGAGAATATGACAGTGACCTTGTGGTAAAATGGCCCTGCCTCTGTACCTGCTAGAGAAAATATCTGTCGGGGAAAACATTTGCGGGGATTTTAGGGATGGCCCTTAGATATTGTCCCGTTTCTTAAAGTCATTAGAAATTGTATTTCTGTTTTTAGGTGTATATTTATAAGAAGTAATCATATCCAGATGCATATGTTCAAGAATAATCACTGGACGTTTTCGCACATAAAACAGAAAAATAAAAAACAGAAGTTTTGCACTTTCAAAAGAATAATTTTGTATTAACTTGAAATAAGCGTTTTTGTACAAGGAGATAGACGTCCTTGTAAGAGAATATCGTCGTGAGAATGGAAATTATACAAAATATTATATAAAGAAAGACAAATATGTGAAATAATCCCATTGGGTTCCCATTCTTCTATTGCCTTTATGTCCTTGAGCATCTCAGCACTTTCGTTGCTTGTCCGAAGCTGATTGGATTGATTAGTACCTCTTGAGCTTGATAGTTGATACTGAATATTGGTTGTAAGGTGATCCAACGAGACATAGTTACGCGCTTTAAGTCCCTAACTTTTTTCGGGACGGCCCTTTCGGGTTTTTAGTCCACCGGGTTATCCTTTTTTGCCCAAGACTCCTTTTCAAGTTTTCGACTTGCCGGGTGTACAGATTTTTTATGTATATCCCTAATTTTTGTCCGAACCCTTTTGGTTCAATGGGATGCCCTAATTTTTGTCTAGGCCAATCGACCTAGCGGGTCTTTGTTTATGCGTAGTATCTTTTAACCATGCCCACGTTTAGAGGGTGTGGAAGGTCGTCACCGTCCATAGTGGTTAGGATCATGGCTCCACCAGAGAATATGTTCTTAATCATAAATGGCCCTTCGTATGTGGGAGTCCATTTTCCCTTGGGATCACCTTGCGACAGTATGATTCGTTTAATTACCAAGTCACCAGCCTGATATACCTGAAGTCTAACCTTCTTGTTAAAAGATTTGATCATACGTTTTTTGGTACATCTGACCATGGTAGACAGTCGCAAGCCACTTCTCGTCAATCAGTTTTAATTGGTCAAGTCGAGTCTGGACCCATTCGTCTTCACTCAGCCTTGCATCCTTCATGAATCTCATGGAAGGGAACTGGACTTCAATGGGCAGGTGTGATCGGTGGAAATAGAACTGAATGTTTTAGAATGCTGGTTCGCGTTTGCGTTTCGCAAAATGTCGCGGTAAGCAAGAGTCGCCACCGTCTTTTATTTTCTCCAACAAGGAAAGGACAAAAGCACAGCAAAATTCCTTTTCGAGATGTTTCTCGGGTTCGGGAGGTAGATTATAGAAAGGGAAGGTGTTAGCACCCTTTCTATCTATGGTTATCCATGGGCTCTTAGGTACTTGCTCACTATGTTTTCAAAATTTTTTGCTTTTCTTGTGTTTGTGGGTTTAAAAAAGTTTTGTTTTGAAAACTTCAATTTAACTCTTGTGTCTGTCCTCAAGAGTGTATGAAGTGTTGTTTGAAAACTTTTGTCAGAAAAGTGTAGGTGCGAAAAGTATTTTTGTTTTGAAAGAGCAAGTACCTGAGAACCTCTACCTACTCAAAAGAAATTAAGCTATGTAAATGTCCTTTAGACAGTATTATCCCACTATTGAGAAGTAGGTAGCACCGTCGTTGGAGTTTTCGGGTCAATTCGATTTTAGGGACATGTGGTCACCAAAGCAATAGTAGGACGCCTTAGCGGTAACCCTAATGTCTTAAATCATTTTTTATCGAGGCAACCGTTTCGAGGCAACCTTGATCTTTAGACAGGAGGGCGACCTCTAAAACACCCTATACTCAATGACCACGTCGAGGCAACCAAGTGAGGCGTACCCTAAGAGTGGCATGTGCGAGTGTGTCAGGTTTCAGTTTATGTTATCTTTGTACATGTTATTGTGAGCTACGGGTTGCTTTTAATTTAAGAGAGATCTTGACATGCATATCCTATTTAGCATACATCTAGCAGTTAATAGTTGCGGAAAATAAAACTAAGCTATTACAAGACGTCGGGTATTTACATCGCCAAAATTAAATGAAAGCGATAAAAAGTTCCTAATTAAAGCTATTACATCCTTGAAACAATTACATAATAATGGATCAAAAATAATATGCGCGAGAAAAAATTAAATCGGAGAGTTTTTAGGGTTTTGACCCCTTTTTGAGAAAGAAGGAAGTTTTTATTATTTTGCATTTAATTAAATTAAACCTTGACTAATTAATTAATTAAATAAAAGAAAGATATTTTTTGAGCTTTTTATGTTTTTTAAGGGAAATAAATAAAAATAATTAAACATATTAATTAACCTAATTCTACATTGATTTTATTTATTGTAAAAAAGTTAAAATTAACCTAATTAAAACTAAACAAATTAATTATTTATTTATTTACAAAAATAACTAATTAAATTTAATAAATAAAAATATTATTATTTTTTGTGTTTTCTGGAATTATTATGAAAATAAATATTAATTTGTTAGTTAAAATAATAATTATAAAAAAATAATTAAATGAAAGAAATAAAAAAGAAAAGAAAAGAAATAAACTTAAAGAGGGTATTGGGCTTAATTCTGGAGGTGTTTCTGGAATTCTCAAGGCCCAACTGCTGCAAGCCCTTTTGACTTTTGTGATCATCTACACGTCTGTTGTCTAGGGACTATGGTAGTCATCATCTTTGGCCACTGGATCTTGGCCTGAAGCCACATGGCGTGCTGGGATTTGAAGCATATGGTAGAACATCTTTTGAAACCTGCATGTGATTATATGAAGCAAAATAGGATAAATGTTTTGAGGGGACCTGGGATTCAAACCCAGGTCCCAATGTTCACATGCCAACGCCTCAGCCACTCAACCAGCCTGTTTAATTCGTTAGTGGAATAAGGGGTAATTATTATATATAAAAAACAATCAATATACTGTAAAATAAAACAAAATGCGCGCTTTTTCAAATTGGCCAACCATGTGATAACACATCATCGTCTTCTTCGTTTTTCTGTATAATTAACATCAGATAGCGGGGGTTTTTAACCCCCACTAATTCCTGCAATAAAAACTAGCGATTAGAAGCACAGTGGATATAAATTTTTCGCGAGGTGTGGGGTATGTTCGTCTTGGCCACACGAGTTTAGTCATGCATCTCATGAGTCCCAATTTTTCCTGGTTTAGAAAGCCCTAATTGAAAGCTCAAGAACCCTAGAAATTTGATCATGGAATCTTTTGATTCAGGACATTATAACTCAATTCAACAATTCCATTAGCTTCGTATGGTCTCTAACAACACAAATCAATCACAAAAACATGTTAAATATGCATGAATTAAGAAATACGATTCTGAATAAAAAAGGCAAATCGTGAAATTGTGTGCAACGATTCCTTGAGCTTCAATGCCTGAATTTGATTGTAAAACATTCCTGGAACCTCCTGCAATATGTTTGAATGAATAAAGCGCCTTGAATTGGCCTGGAATGCAAGAATAGGTTTTCACTTTTCTTGGAAATTCTTGAAATTGTATGGTCGTTTCTACAGCCTTTCACTCGTTTTTTAGGTTAGGGTTTGCTTGCTTGCATATAAGGGAAACAAATTAGGTCAAAAAGCTGGGCCAATATCCATTGCATTGATGTTTGAATCCTTGATTGAAAATCAAATCTTCTTGATTTTTCATGATTGAATAATGTTGCCAAAATTGGATTTTTTGTATCTTTGACTTGTGCACGAATTTGCCAGCTTGTTTTGATCCGATTTGCTTCACAAGTTGATTGAAAAAATCAAATCTTCTATTTTCCTATGATTTAAATTGATTAAATGAATTAATATTAATTAAAAATCCAATTAATCAATAAAAATAAGAAAATAAATCCAATTAATCTTGATGGGTCGTGCATAGGTCATGGGTGAAGTTTCAAGAAGAGATTTGAGGCCCATTAGCAAAAAGAAGGTGTTTTGAGCAAAGTTGACTTTTGCAAATTCATGAAAATTTGCCAACTTCTCCAATGCACAACTTGCTCAATTTTGATCATATGACCATGTTCTTGGACATTTTGGAAAGCTCTTGAAGTCCTATAACCAATTCCTTTGGTCCCATGTCATTTGGATTTACCAATCTCAAGTTATGGCCTTTGTCTCAAAGTGTACCTTTGTTGACTTTTGAAATTGACCTATAATGTAAAAATTGGTAACTTCTTGTGAAAGCATTTCTTGAACTTGGAGTGTGAGATGGATTTCAGGAAATTGCATCCCCTTCAAAATGAGCATTGGATGGAATTTTTCTGACAAACCATGAAAAAGTTATGCCCTGGTCAAGATACAATTGACTTTTCTACTGTCCAAAAATAGTAACTTTTTGCATCTTGACGATTTTTGAGCTATTCTTGTGGAATCATGATCAAGACTTGATCAAATGATGATTGTGAACTCAAAATGAGATGTTGACCAAAAATTCTGACTTTTGACTGCAAAATGACCATTTTGCCCTTGCAGTTGACTGTAGGTCAAATGAGGCTTTTGACTGTGCAAATTGGCACTGTGAGTCTTGCAACTTGATATGTAGGTTCTTGAGAATGTATATAGGCCCATGAGACTTGATTGAACCATTGAAAACCTCAAATTCTTTGAAAGAACCAAAGCCCTAGTTTCAGTTGTCTTAGGAGGTGGCTTGACTGTCTAAACCTTGAGCCATTTTGAGCAATTTGAGGATCATTCTTGACCAATCTTGAGGAATATGGGAGGGAAAATTTTGGGGTACAACAGCAGGACAACTTCCATAGAATATTCCAAAGAGAAAGGAGTTGCCCTTGTTGATGTGCGCATTATGGTACAGTAACCATGAAGAGAAAATGGTAACATCTCATGCCAATCTTTATATGTCACTGTCATCTTCTGTATGATTCTCTTGATATTTTTGTTAGTAGCTTCTACAGTGCCATTCATCTTTGACCGGTAAGGAGAAGAGTTATGATGTTGGATCCTGAATTGCGTGCAGAGCTCGATGATCATAGTGTTGTTGAGATTGGTACCATTATCTGTAATGATTCTTAATGGAATACTGTACCGACAGATAATTTTATGTATGATAAATCGGGCCACAACGTTCTTGGTAACAGAAGAAAATGAAGCTGCTTCGACCAGCTTCGTGAAGTAATCAATGGTAACCAGGATGAAGCAGTGCCCATTATAAGTCTTCGGTCTAATCTCTCCAATCAGTTCGATGCCCCTCATTGCAAATGGTCAAGGAGCAGTCAAGACATTTAGAGGAACCGGAGGCACATGTACCTTGTCAGCATAGATCTGACATTTGTGACAAGCCCGCGAATGCTGATAATAGTCAGCCTCCATCGCGAAGCAGTAGTATCTTTCCCGTAGGATCTTTTTAGCCATTGAGTTTCCACTGGAATGAGTGCCAAAGGTACCTTCGTGTAAGTCAGCCATAATCCTTTCTACCTCACCCTTGTCTACACACCGAAGCAAGGTAGAGTCGTGATTGTGCTTGTAAAAGATCTCGTTACTAAGGAAAAAATTAGTAGAGAACCTTCTTAGGAACTTTTTATCATTAACCTAAACTCCCTCAGGGTATTCTTGAGCTTCGATATATCTTTTGACTTTATGGAACCAAGGCTTATCCATTGTTTCTTCAGTACCAATCTCGTGACAGTATGCTGGCTCATCCATCCTTTCAATGCTGATTTGAGGAGCCTCATTATCCCACCTGACCTTGAACATGGATGACATTGTATCTAGCGGGTCCGCTAGTTGACTTTCCTCTCGTGGAAAATGCTCAAAAGTAATTTCTTCAAAGTATGGTATTAGTGTCAACACATGCTCTTTGTACGGGGTGAGATTAGGATGTTTTGTGTCCCATTCTCCTTTGATCTGGATGATTACCAAAGTCGAGTCTCCAAACACACTTAAGAACTTGATCATTAAATCGATTGCGGCTTTGAGACCCATGATACATGCTTCATACTCATCCATATTGTTGGTACAATTGAAACATAGCCTGACAATGAAAGGATTATGACAGCCTTTAGGAGATATGATCACAACACCAATTCCATTGCCAAGAGCGTTGGAAGCCCCGTCAAAAACCATAGTCCATCGAGATCCTTTTTCAGGTCTTTCATCTGGTCCAGGCTCTTCACAATCAGTTACTAAAATGATGTTCTCATCCGGGAACTCAAAATTCATGGATTGGTAGTCGTCCACATCCTGATGAGCCAAATGATCAGCTAGTACACTTCCCTTAATTTCCTTCTGGGTTTTATACTAAATGTCGTATTCGGTTAGGATCATTTTCCATCTTGATATTCTTCCGGAGAGAGCAGGCTTCTCAAAAATGTACTTGATAGGATCCATTTTAGATATCAACAAGGTAGTGTAAGTCAACATATACTGTCTTAGTCGGCGAGTAGCCCATTCTAAAGCATATCAAGTTTTCTCGAGCAGTGAGTATCTTGATTCACAGTCGGTAAACTTTTTTCTAAGGTAGTATTTTGCATGCTCTTTTCGACCGGACTCGTCATGTTGCCCCAACACACACCCTATTGAGTTCTCTAATACTTTTAAGTACATAATCAGAGGTCTTCCTTCAACTAGAGGCATTAGAATTAGAGGCTCTTGAAGTTATTCCTTGATTTTGTCAAAGGCATACTGGCAATCGTCATTCCACTTCACTGCTTGATCTTTCTTCAATAATTTGAAGATTGGCTCACAAGTAGCGGTCAGATGTGAAATGAATCTGGATATGTAGTTCAGACGTCCCAAGAATCCCCTAACTTCCTTCTCGGTGCGAGGAGTCTGAATTTCATGTCTAGCTTTGACTTTTGCAGGGTCTACCTCAATTCCTTTACCGCTGACCACAAAACCTAAGAGCTTACCAGACCTTACTTCGAAATTGCACTTATTAAGATTTAGCCTCAATTTGTATTTCTTCAGCCTGGCAAATAGTTTTTGTAGGTGATCAAGGTGTTCATCTTCATTCTGAGACCTGGCTATCACATCATCCACGTAGACCTCTATCTTGTGATGGATCATATCATGACACAAAGCTACCATGGCCCGTTGATAGGTTGTCTTCTCTTATGTTGTGCGGTGTTGTCAACCAGAACATCAATGTAGGGAACCGAAAAGTCATCCTTGGGGCTTTCCATATTTAGGTCTCTGTAATCCACACACATACGTACCTTACCGTCCTTCTTAGGCACTAAAACAACATTAGCGACCCATTATGGATATGACGTGACAAATAAGACACTGACATTGAACTATTTCATGACTTCATCCTTGATCTTTTCTGACATATCCGGCAAACCTTCTGTTTCACTAGAGGGCAGTCCTCTTTATAGGTAGGCGATGAACCACAATATCATTGTCAAGTCCCTACATGTCTTTATATGACCAGGAAAAAACCTCAACATAATCATGTAGCAACTGTATTAACCGCTGTTTGACACTAGGCTCCAAGTTAGGACCTACCTTGACTTCTTTTCTGTCCTCTTCAGTACCCAAGTTCATTGTCTCAACTAGCTCCTCATGAAGCTGTATTACCCTTTCTTCCTGTTGTAACAGTCTGGCAAGCTCTCCTGGTACCTCAAAATCTTCCTCACCTTCGTCCTCGACTTGGTTGATCGGATTTTCAAAGTCATAATGAGCAATAGCAGAACCGTTATCAATGGGATCCAGAGTGGATGTGGATCTGCAATTTGTTTTGTGAGTGTGTGTAAGAGCATAGCTGTATATTTTTTATAAGGTAAAGAAGCAGAAAAGAAAAACAAAGAGCATAAAATTTGCATGCGAAATGTCTAATGGTTTATTGATGATATATGAAAATGAAACAATGACCCTCACAAATAGACCATTGTGCCTCGGGTAAGACATAAGGCTTTCATGTTTCAATTGTTCAAATAATACATTTCCTTAAAAACAAAAAGAAAAATTACTCTTGAATTAAAGTAATGGACATAAAATCTTTAGCCTCCCAATTGTTGAGTCCATCGTCAATGGGTGGGAAGATCCACTTGTCCAGGTCATAATCACTATGACTGTCTTCCAAAGCATTGACTCCATGGTTTCTGATCCGTAAGGGTGGTCCCCCAGCGCGAGCACGACGAATAACTTTCTGGGCTCCTAAAGTAAAACCCAAACCAAATTTGTCAGATTTGTAGGGAATATCCGGAAGTTGACCCCAAATTGTACACCCACCTTCTTCAACTAGTGCCTTGGCATCTTTCAGGGAATCCATCTTCAGCGGAGGCCTAGTAATCTTAGGAACACTGGTAGTGGTGTTGGTTGCAGCAACGGTCTGTGGAACCTCCTCAAAGTTCTGACAGGGGGTTTCAATGAACTCGTCGTCCATTTCAGCGTACCTGAAAGAGTTCAAATGGCTCACCATGTACTCCTCCTCCCCATGAACCGTGATAATCTTCCCATTGAATGGGTACTTCAGCATCTGATGTAGGGTGAAAGTCACAGCGCCAGCCCCATGGATCCAGGGTCGACCCAATAAACAGGAGTAAGATAGGTGGATGTGCGTCACATAGAAAATGGAATTAAAATTCTGAGTACCCACTTTAATAGGGATGTCCACCTCCCCATGCACCATTCTTTTAGAACCGTCGAAGGCTCTCACCACAATGTTACTGGGTTTCAGAGTCAATCCTTCGCAATATAATCTGTCAAGGGCTTTCTTGGGCAGAACATTCAGCGATGAACCTTTATCGACTAGAACATGGGCCAAAGTAGTGCCCATGTACTCGATAGAGACTTGCAGAGCATCATTATGTTTCCTTCCCTTTGGAGTTAGGTCTGCATCAGAGAATCCCAGGCCATTGTCGGTTGTCAAACTAGCCACACAATTCTCAAATTGATCAGCGGAGGTCTCTTGAGGCACGTGGGCAGTCTTCAAGAATTTTACTAAAGCCTTGGCATAGGCTTCAGAGCACAGTAACAGGGCCAACATTGAGATTTTGGAAGGGGTCTGCCCCAGTTGTTCAACCATATTGTAGTCACTCTTCTTGTTTATATTTAAGATTTCTTCCATTTACTTCTTAGAAGCCTCGAGAATGACTTCTGGGTGCGCCTTCGTCTGGATATGCTGAACCAATATGTCTTTACCTCGAGTCTCGGCCGACTCGGTAGCAGGCGTAACAGCAGGTCTAATAGTAGGAGTAGCTATAGGAATACTAACAGGAGTAGCAGGGATGATTGCAGGAGTAGCAACATTTTTAGGAGGAGATATCTCGGGAGAGAAAACTCTTTCGCTTCTTGTTATCTTACTGGTCCTGGCGATATTACTAATGACAGGATCAGATTTTTCGGCATCTTTATCTTTAACAACCAGAAAATCTTGCTTGACGCCATGGTAATAGACGCCAGCCCCAGAGTTCCAGGGAACAACTTTATCCGAGGAATAAGGTATAGGTCCAGGGAAATTAATTATCAATGGAGCAACTTTTGGAACAGATGTAATCCTGACAGGTCTTTTGGAGGAGACCTTGGGAGGATTTCCAGAAATGGTAATGATAGAAACATCTTCACCCGGATCACTTGTAACTAGGGTTTTTTCAAACAAAATTTATTTATCATCCAACAGGCGCTGAACACCTTCCTTCAACAAATGGCAACCATTAGGAAGAGACAAAAATACGTGGCAATCTTCACCACAACCCGGAAATAAATCGGCTTGCAAGAGATTCTTTTTAAAAGTCAGGAGTGGAGTAGATAATTCATAAACAAAAGCAACAAACATGTCATCATCAATAGCATTAACACCACAACCGTGCTTGGGCATAGGGGAAGTTATAATATAAGGGGTCTCAGGAGAGTCAAATTCAATCTCCTTTGCTTCAATCAAATCCTGCACCTTATTCTTCAAATCCCAATAGTCGATTGTATCATGGCCTGGACTTTCATAATGGTAAGCACAACGAGCATTTTCATTGTAGTGAGGAGATGTAGTGTTGGGATATTTGGGAGCCTCCTTTAGGGTCACCAAATTGGATTTCAGCAGGTGTGGAAAAACCTGGGATAGGGTCAAGTTGATCTGGGTAAACTGTTTCTTTGGCTTATCTGTTCTAGACCGATTGTTCTGTTACCAGTTTGATGCAGGATTGGAAATCATAACAACCCCCACTGTAGGACGATGGTCAATTTTGTTAAGATTTCTTTGGCCATAAGCTGCACTAGCCTCCTTCTTCCCTGTGAATGGTTTCTTTGCAGTACTGGAGGATGCATCTCTCTGTATTTTACCATTTTTAATGTCGGCTTCTACCCGTTCACCAGTCAAGATCAATTTAGTAAACCCAGCAGAAGAACTTCCAATCAGATGGTTAATGAACAGCCCGGACAACATGCCCAAGAACATGTCCACCAACTCCCTATCAGACAATGGAGGCTGGACTCTTCCCGCAAGGTCTCTCCATTTTTGGGCATAGTCCTTAAAACCCTCACTGGAACCCATAGACATACTTTGCAACTGTGTACGAGTCAAGGCGAGGTCAGCATTATATTGGTACTGCTTATAGAAAGCAGAAAATAAGTCTTCCCAATTACACACATTGGTTCTTTCTAGTTGATAGAACCATTCCAACTGAGTCCCTGCCAAAATTTCCTGGAAGAAGTGCACCCACAAATCCCTATCAGTAGTGTGGGGTTTAATTTTCTTGACATGCGACCTTAAATGCAACTTAGGACAGGAGACACCGTCATACTTAGAAAATGTAGGGACCTTGAACTTCCGCGGGATGACGACCCTTGAGACCAGTCCTAGATCTTCTAAATCCAACCCAGGTACCCTTTGCATTTCCATGGCATTGAGCCAATCCTCTAGCTGTTTGTATTTATCATCAGCAGGAGGATATTTCTCCTCAGAATAGTCAGGATCATCTTCTTCAGACTCCCTTGTAATGTGGTCTTCTTCTCTTGGCTCTCCTTCCTAATTGTCTCTCTCTCTCTCTCTTAACGGAGTTACGAGCTCTGAAACTTGCTTCACTGGTCCTTTGAACCTTCTTCCCAAATTCAGAACACCCACTATCCTCTTTTTCTTCTTCTTGTCCTTGAGAATCAGAGCTTTCAAATCTTCTTGTCCCTTAGCCAGATTCAGGAACATTTCTTGGAATTGAGCATTCTGTGCCTGAATCTCCTTAACTGTTTGTTCAAGAGCCATTGTTGAATAAACAACGAAGAAGATAAGAAGCATGTCCTGAAACCTGTTTATGCAATGATATGTATGATATATGTATGCAATGTTTTCAAGGATTTCTAAGACTCAAATTTTCTTAGCCAAAGGGAAAACAAACATTAATTGCATTAAGAAGTTTAAGTGGTTACAATGATACTTCTTGGGCTTACAAAGGAAGTAACCAAGCAAAATTGAACTCTCAAAGCAAAAAAAGGAATCAAGCTTCCCACAGGTGTATCCTCTTTGTGCAATGTAGGCATTTATACTCTTCTCTTCGTGAAGTAGCCTGGTGAGCTCTAAAACTTTCTTCTCGCTGGTGTAAAATTGGGTTTCAAAGGTATCCCATTCTTCTTTGAGTTGAATCCAGGATTTTTGTAACTTCTCAAAATTAGTCGGCATGTCAGGATGAAGAACAATGTAAGGAGTGTCTCTCTCAACAAATGGCTCCATGATGATGGGTAGAATGGCCTCCTAAGGCATCCTGAGACTTTGATCACGGGCTCATACCCACTTAAGATAAGGCTCCAAAGGAATGGAGTTATTATGCCCTAGTGTTTTGCTATCAACTTTGTTCACCATGCCCCAAGCTCTTATGAACCTCTGGCGATAACCTTGAACATCATTTTCATAGTCGAAAATGATTACTGGGACAAGTGTATCATGAGGACCATCCCTCCTAGCATAGCTAAACTGTCGCAACGCCAAACAAGGATTATAAGTGATTCCTCCCCTAATGCCTAGGAGAGGGACATTAGGGAATTCTCCACAGCGTTCAATGATGGTAACATTCTCCATGGATCGAGGACACCAATGAATGTCTGAATTTATGAGGGACATCAACCTATTAGACCATCTCAATCCCTACTCATTCTTTAACACGCGACGAGGTAGGTGTGAAATAAACTACCTAGCTAATAGAGGAGTGCAACACAACAGGGTCCCACTTCTCTTTACAGTACGGGTATGCAGAGAGTGTAGGATGTCTCCAAGTAAAGTAGGCATCGGATTATGAGACAGAAAAACCATGACCGCATTCACATCTATGAGTTGTTCCGGATTAGGAAATAGTACCATCCCATAGATGAGAAGGGCCAACACTTCTTCAAAAGCTTGTAAATCCAGGGTATCCCAAAAATGGCGAGCCTTCTCAAATAGCAACTTAGTTAGGAACCCTTTAACGCCTCTTCTTGTTTCCCAATTTGCCACTACATCAGAACGTTTTAAAGACAGATCCTGAGCAATCTCTTCCAGTTTTAGGTCTCTTTACCATTGAAAGGTAACTGATCAAGAATGGGCACCCCCAATAACTGGGAAAATTCCTCAATGGTAGGAACCAATTGGTAATCAGGAAAGGTGAAGCACTGATGTAAAGGATCGAAGAACTGAAAGAGCACCTTCAACATTTCTTTATTAGGGCTTGAGGTGACCAGATTGAGAAGTCGACCATGTCTTTCAGTGAATGATGAGCTCTCAAAAACCCTTGATGCTAATTCCTTGAGTTGAGGAGGTACCCTTATAAGGTTGACTTGGATAGTATTCCTGCGAGTGGATGCCATGTCCTACAAAATAACACAAAGATAAGCCCTAAAAATCCTTGAAATGGTTAGTATGATATGCCATGTTATGATGTTCTGATATCATGATTATGCTAAGAAAACACAAATATAGCAAGCACAAGCAAATCACATAAAGGCCTTAGGTTTAAGGCTTGCATGGGTTTTAAGGTAAGTATCCTCTTGAAGTTTACTTGGCTGAACATGTCCTATCAATAGTAACTGGGTTCTAAGGGATATCAATATCCTTGATCTTTCCCACAAGTTTCATTTCGATCGATAACTGACTTGCCACAAAACAAAACCCGAGAGTCAAATCTCAATTAGTGTAGTATCGAGTATCATCCGACTTAGGACAACACCAAAGACATCTATCTTACTACTTCCTAATGGCCAAGTTGTTCAATTAAAGGTTCTAAGGTCAGTTGATGCTTCATGACACCATGCCCGGCCCCGTATTCTCCTTGACTACTCAAGGGCTACCGGTACCAACCAAAGTGTCACATCAACAAAGTTATCTCTTCGACCATGTCGGTATACCCGGTACAGTTTCCACAATCTATTGATACTTACCTAAAAGGTGCCCCAGATCCGAGTGTAGGATCTATAGTAACCCAAACAAAGCCCTCAAAAGTAAAGCATAAAAACACACAATGAAAGCAATTTTAAAATGAACTAAGCTCTAAGGTAAACCCAATTTTTTTTATTATCCCCAGCAGAGTCACCAGTTCTGTGATACGGTGGCAGAACCGTCTGTTAATACTGGTTTTTGCGTTGGTGTTTTCAAATGTTGCAGTAAGCAAGAGTCGCCACCGAATTTTCTTTTATCCAAATTAAAGAAAGGGTGAAAAGAATAGGAAAATACCTTTTTTGAGATTATTCTGAGTAAGGGGGTAGATTTTGAAAACAAAAGGTGTTAGAACCCTTTCCATCCGTAGTTTTCTACGGGCTCTTAGAGATTTGCTCATTTTGAAATACATTTGTGCTTTGTATGTTTGAAATTTTTTGAGAATTCCTTAATACGGAGAATTTGTAATGTTTCTCGGGATAGTGGAGAAAGTATACAAAGTGTTTTGAAAAATGATTTTTTGAAAAGTAGTGTTTGTATAAGTGCAAAATATTTTGAGCAAACTTCTAACAGCTATCTACTTTGTACTCGAAAAAAAGGTTATTCTTTTCTTCCTTTCCTTTAGACAATACTATCCTACTATTAGTAAGTAGGTAGCCTTGTCTTTGGATGTATAAGGGACATTTGAAGGGACATTACACTCACGAAAGCAACAAGTGGAGATGCTTTAGCAATTTTGTTTAGGGACTAGATCATTTACCGAGAGCCAACTGTAGGGTCATCGAGGGACTATGATCTTTTTTGATTTACGGGTCTTTGCTAAAGCGTCCTCGTTTTGAGGGACATGACTGCTTTATTTTCGAAGACAACCAAAGTCGGGTACCCTAAAGGTGTGTATATGCAATGTTTGTTATATTCAGTTTTTTTTATCTTTTGTGTTAGGTTTGCAAATGTTTTGTTATTAGTCTTATCATGCAATTCTAGTTACTAGCAATTAATATGTCTAGAATATAACGTGTGGAAGTATAAACCTACACTATTACGTGGCTTTGGGGAAGGGATTTACAATGTATAAAAATTGGGGGAAGAAAAAGTAAAGAAAGCGGATAAAATCCTATTAACTATTACGTCCAGTCTACAGGTACAATAATGTAAAAATATAAAAGAAAATAAATAACGCGCGAAAGTTAAAAATACGTTTAAAAACCTAGTAAGTAAAATGAAATAAGAAAATCTTTTTATTGCTCTTTTTGTTTTTTTAAGAAAATAATTAAAATTAAATTAAATCCTAAATTCTAATTCAGTTTAAATTAAGAAAATAGTTAAATTTTAAATTAATTAATTAAAGAAATTAATTATTTAATTAAAAAGAAGTCTAAGGCTAATTTTTTGTTTGTTTTATGAGTCTTTTTATTATTATTTGTTTAATTAAATAAAGGAAATAAAAGAAATTAAAACATTACAAAAAAAGATGCTAAATGGGCCTAGGCATGTAAAAGAGAAAAGGGGGTGTTGATTGGAATTTTCACTAGGCCCAATGCTGAAGAGAGTCCAGGTCTGTCCTTGGATCTAGTGAGTAATGTGGTTCTTCGATCTAGGGAGGGGTATGATTTTTCGATCCAAGGAGGGAGTTGTCTTTCGATCTGGACCTGCAAGACAAATGTTGGCAAAAATAAAGATGCAGGACCTGGGTATCGAACCCAGGTCTTTCTCCATAATTTGAATCTTTTGTCCTCAGGCCTAAGCTTATTTTGGCTTGAAACTGGCTATACCATGAGTTTTGAGAGGCAAACCCAGATCATGCCTTTCGATGGCATGATTTTATTCCTGCATGATACCTTGCGTATGATATGTTCATATAAAGAAAAATGATATTAGCAGCACAAATATACCAGCAACATGTATTTAAAGGGCCTAGAAATGCAGTTTCAACTTGGGTGAATCCTTACCAATTGGAAATGCTTCGATCTATGAATCTGGGTGTGGCTTGATTTGGAGAAGACTCTTGGGAATCTCAGGAACACAAGTATGGTCTTCGTCTTGATTGAGGGTGCCTGCAAAACTAGTTAGAATTTTGATATTTTTCTGTGGCGGTGTGAGTGTTCTTTTTTTGTTAGGCAATCTGTATGTGTGAAATGCAACACTTGTGGTCTCTTTATATAGAGGGGATGGATAGGACAAGAAGGCAATGGTTTAAACAACCTTGATTATGTTCTTTAAGAGCCATAAACAAAATGTTTTTACTTTTACAAAGACATGGAATCTTGTCTTTTTTTGAATTTGAAAAAACCTGGACATTTTGGCTCCTATGAATGCCCTCTAGTGTTTCTCTTCAATTGGCCCAGTGTTACTTCCTTCGAATGTCTTTCTTTCAACTCAAACCAATCAAAACATCCACTCTCCCTGGCTGGTTGAAGGTTTCTTCAGTTCTTTATCAATCGAAGGCTTTGTAGAAGCCTCCCCTCTTTCTTTCGAATTGCCCCAAGCCTTATCATCGTGTCTTTCAATTGAGTCCCTATTTTCCTTTTTCTTCGACTGGCACTGACACTACCTAACTAAACCAAACGAAAGACTTCATCTTGGTGTCATACCCCAATTTTTGACCTAAGATCCCTATTTCATCTACATTGTTTTCTATATGCGTCAAGGTCACAGAATACGGTAGGTTTCGAACGTTTCGCTTTCGAGCTTTGACTCTGTAGACATCATCGAGTGTTGTGAGCATTTTATCTTATGAATGACTAACCACTAATCAAGAATGAAGTGTATGTTTTGTTGTTTTGTTTTCATGGGCAGAAAATAGGTCTGAAAGAAGAGCATCGGACGTCGTACATCGATTAGGATTTCGAGTCTCGGGGAAGAAATGTGGTTGGTCGTTAATTCTCAAAAGCTGATTCATCAAAAGAATTTCAGAGAATTGTGCTTTTATTTCCACACTCTGTCAAACAGATGGTCTCCAGTTTCTCTGAATATTTTTTCAAGAAAGAGCGGTCGAAGTTCTACCGTCTTTGGTTCATGTGTGTTTCACATTATTCTAAAATACAAGAAAACCAGGCTACACCGTCATTTTCGTTTTCTTTGACCAAAAGTCATCTTCAAATTTTCTCATAAAGCGGGGTGAATTTCGTCAAAATGGGATAATTAAATTCAAAACCGTTCTAGAAGAATTTATTCGGAATATTGGGAATTTTCTTTATTTGAACTCAAGTGATAATTAAAGAGGAGCTATCAAGAGATCTCATCCAAGAATAATCATTTATCGCATGAAATATTTATTCAAGATTATTTTTGTGATTATTTTGGTGGACATACATGAAGCATTTATTCAAGAAGTTAGTGGGAAAAGGAATTCGATCCAATTAATCGGTCATCACAAGACTAATTACATGAGGAATTCTATTTGATTACAAAATTAATTCATGTGATTTATTTGGATCTCTATTACAAAAATACAAGATTAAAGTCCAAGACTTGCATTATTATTTATTCATCATTCAACAATTTATTCAAGTATTGTTCAACTCTTTCCCAATTCAAATGGAAGGCCTTGAATTTTTATCAAGACATATCAAGATTCATGATTATATGAAGATTCAAGTTTATTTATAACTACAAAAGGAATTGAGAATATATTGAATAATACATGTTTATTCATGTTACAATTTATTTGGACTTATTGTTACAAAGTTACAAAATAAAATACAAGTTTGTACATGAAAATAAAACTATTATTCTTGCTACAAAACAGTCCCAATGCTGCCCATCTTTCCAGCATTATATTAATTCATAACAGTCCATTTTTTTGAGTGTAGTGTTGTCTATTTTCTTCAACCTTGTGTCAACAAAGACCATGCCAAGCTGCTGTCCAAATCTTCCCTGCAAAACAGTCCAGAATGCAGCCCATAAGACAAAAATCTGCACATTTTGTTGTTGCAAAAACAGTTTGCAAAGCTCCAAATATTGCACTAAAATGGATACTTCAAAAAGCTATCCCATAAAACATCAAAACAGGGCCTAGAATTTGTTCAAACTTCTACTGTTTTTCCCCCCTAAAACCCCACACCTTTCACTATAATTGGAGGCTTTTATCAACACAAAAAAGGGGAAGAGAAGAAGGGAATCCAAAAAATTCAGCAAGAGTGAGAAAAATAGAAAAGAGAGTTTTGTTCAACAATCCAACAAGAGTGAGAAAAACAGAAAAAGGATTAGTTTTGTTCTAAAATTCAGCAAGAAGAAAAACAGGAAAAGAGGATAAACTTACGGTTTTGGAGCTCCATCGGAGAGACTCCGATAGGTATTTCTTCTTCCTCCTTATTTATTTATGCATAACTTTCTCATTCATATACTTTAGTCTTCTTTGCCTCACTTCCATGCCATATGATTATTTGACTTGTTACCATGCTGTTATTTTTAGAGTTGCTGCAATTTGTTAACATTTAGGAAATGTTAGTAATAATAAAAACCAAGAAAAACTATTTTTAAAAATATCAGAAAATAAAAATTGTAGAGACTATGTATTATGTGTTCAACCCACCCTAAACTCATCGCCAAGATTACTTCATTACGACCCATCTCCAAACTATAGAACTTGTCAAACCTTAACCTGTTAAAAATAATAGAACCCATAAACACTTAGAACCGGTTAAAACATAGAAACTGTCAAAACCTGAAACCTGTTGTTACTAAACCTTGGAACCTGCTGTTACAAATCTTAAAACCAGTTCACCATGAACCTATTAAAACCATAAAACTAGTTAAAACATTGAACCTGTACAAACCTTAGAACTTAGCCCAAAACATAATAACCTGTCAAATAATAGAACTTGTTCCAAAACCTTAGAATCTGCTGTTACAAAAACCTTAACCTGTACAAAACAATTGAATCTGTTAAAAACCATAAAACCTGCAAAACACAAAACCTTAGCACTCAACACCAAAACACAAAATTCATCCAGAAAAATGCAACAATGTACACTGAGTTTTCACGAACATAAACCAAAACAGATTCAAACGAATTCGAAAAAATCCAGAACCTGATCAGAAATACAACACAAAACTCACTATTCCTCCTAACAGACCCAATTGTTCTCCCTTTTGTTTCCCTTCAAACACCATTCACCAGCTTCCGAACATTATCTATACTCCCTTTTCAACCATCCTCTTGCCATCACCAGCCAGCCGAGAATCTGCAATAAACCCACAAATTCTCTTCAATTTTCCGCTAACCGCCCAAACAAAGTTCCTGTCTTCAACGAACTCGATCCATTCTAAAGTTCCTCTTACCTCGTCTTTATTTCCACCGCCCAGTCAACCACCAACCACGGTTGAGCCGCGTAAATCACAGATTCAAACAAACTCGTATTTGGATCTCTATGCTTTAATCCATGTTGACGATACATAAAAGCGGAAATTGATAAGATTGGAGGAAATCACGACTTACCTACCGGCAAGAGGTCTTGTGCTCTTTCAACAGTGTCGACGTTGCAATAAATCCAAAGAATCCTCATTTTCCAAAAAGAAGTTATGATGAGGAAGATGTAATGATGTTTGAAAGGTTGAATCGAAGGGGGAAGATCCGGAGTGTGCCAGTGGATGAACGTTAAGGCGATTGGGTTAGCCGAAGGGGGTTAGGAGAAAGAGATGGAGTAACCGATTCAGGAGAGAAAGAAAGAGGAATCATTGATGATTATAATTTGTTTGAGTTAAAAAGATATTAATGCTTAGAGCAGAGAGAGGAAGATGAGAGTGATAATTCGTGAATGAGAGAGAGAGAAGAGTGTTTTATTTCAAGTTTTTCTTTTAATTAATTTTACAGTAATAATAGATTAATCTTTTCCCTATTCTCAATGTTCGCCGCCGCGCCCTTCAACATTTTAGGGTTTTTGTTTTTTCATCCTTGTCCTTTTCAAACCCGGTTGGCCCATTGGGCCTGTTTGGTCCAACATCCTTACTAATTTTCCCTTATGTTCTAATTATATCATGTTAATAAACGAATAGAAATCTAGTACAACTGGAAAAGCATATTACTCGTAACCTTAAAGGCCTGAGCTCGACCCCTGCTGGGGTATTTTTTTTCTGTTTTTTTAACTCTTTTAGGCCTTTTCTTTCAATTCCATTAGAATTTGATTATATATTAGTTTAGTTTATTATATAATTATTGTTTAATCACAAAACATAAAAACATGTTTAATTAAAATTTATCATTTATTTAAACTTTGTTATTAATCTCTTATTTAATTATTGAAAAAATATATATAAGTTAGTTTTTATTATTCAATTTTTGCTATTTGTTTAATTATTAAAAATCCATGATATTGTAATTTAATCGTTATATACTTTTGGTTATTTATTTAATCGTTAAAATGCATGTTAGTATAATTTAATTTTCATTATTTAATTGTACAATTGTCATTTTAATTAATTTTATCATCGATCGTTAATCTTTATATCTTTCGTCTGTCTCAAATCCAAGGGAAATGTTTTAGCTTCGTTGACTTCATGTCATCAAACACGTCTCATCTAATCGTGCGAATACCCTCATTCATCTTTCGTTTATTATTTTGTTAAAAACTTAAGATAATTTCCCCAAATATTCAATTTTCAAACTCACACCTTTTAAGTCAAAACTTCGACGTTAGGTCATCGTATCTTCAAAATCTCGTCCATACCCATTTTTAGCCAAACAAACCATTTTAATCCAACAAACAATTTTAATAAACAGATATTTCAAAAGGTTCCTATAGGATACTATAGATACATTGGGTTCTAATACCTTCCCATGGTATAACCAACTCCCGAAATCTAGATCTCTTTTTAAAACGCCTTGTATTTTTATTACTTTTAAGTATTATTTTACATTGCATATTTTAGGTTTTTATTTCGCTCTTTTCCCTTTTCTTTTGGAAATAATAAAGCGCGGTGGCGACTCTTGCTTTTCTGAGACAAGTTAATTAATAGCTCGATCTCCGATTTACCCCGTTACATTTTTTATCGCTACACTTGGCCAGTCGAAGCTTCCTTAAATATTCCACTTTCATTTTGACCAACTAGATCCAACTTTTGACCAAACCCCTTTTCATTTTAGACAACACTATGTGTCCGTCGAATGGGCCTTTGAATGCTTCTTCGAATGGATCATCTATTTTCCTTAGCTTCTTGATTCCAATAGTCCAAGTGAGGAATTCCTTCTGGCCAATCAAAGCCTCCCTTGTCATGAATATAATAGTGCATGAGGCTTGGGCTTGGCATCACATAACCTCTTCCCCAATAAGCAGCTTGAACCAAACCTCATCAAAAGGAAAGACAAGTTTGTTTCCAACAAATGTGTGTCTTTCGAGCAGTCGAAATGTATATCCTTCAAAGACACCATTTGTGTGTTCATAATGTAGAAATCTCGTGCTTGTGAAATGAAAGCAGGCATGAAGAGGGAACCTTTTGCCTTGAAATAAGATGGCATGCAAGAACCCATTATTTTTGTGAATCAAAGTAAGCATGTAGGAGGTCACTACTGGTGGATCGAAGGGAGCTTGCAGGGGATTCTTGCTTTGTTTGCTGAAGGCATGCACATAGGGAGAATTTTCCTAGTCGAAGAAGGAATCAAGCTTGCTCCAAAGAAATCAAATGCCCAATCGAAGCAAGAATTTGTAATCTCAAGCCTCAAATCAACTTTAGTTTTGATGAAAGACAAACAAGCACTATGGCAAGAAGGAAAAGAAGTGGAATTAGCTTAAAGCATCATTCACTCAAAGCTTCAAGGATCATGGCAAGCAAACAAGTATGTCAATTCTCATTTGAACTAAATTGATTAGAAATTCTCAAAAATGATATACACACTTGCCATAACACTTCACTTAAAGTTTAAAGCAAATTCTAAGTTTTTCACTAATGTAAATCGATTAACACATCATGTAAATTGATTTACACGTGTGTTTTTTTAAAAACTGATTGCCCCTGGCAGCAATTGATTTTCATGGAGTGTCAATCGATTGATTACTGAACTGAGTTAATTTTTTAACACTGGTAAATCGATTAACACATCATGTAAATCGATTTACACTTCAAATTTTTTGAAAACAAGAACGTTACAAACCCGTGCAATCGATTTACATCTAATGCTAATCGATTTACACGTTGTAATTTTTGAAAAATCTGAACTTGATTCAAGATATCCTTCACACCTTTTCTCCAATGGTTGCATGGTCATACATTGCATCTTCTCAAGTTTTACAAACAGAAAAGTGGTATCCATTTGGAAAGGTATCTTGATTGCTTTAAATACTAAATCTTTCAAATTATAAAACAACTCTTCTCTCATGCAATAATTCTGAACTTTGTAAAATATTCAAACTTCATATTTCTTAATTTTTAAGAACAAAGATTTTCTGCACTTTCACACATATAAGAACAAAAATCTTTGAGAATTTTTTAACCATTGTGTTACAGTTTGAATTGCTTACAAGAGAAGAAAGAAGAAACTTTATTGAAGTCACTCTATGTGATCAACATCTTTCAAGAAATCATATTTCATAGAATTATACTAAGTGTAACTTATTTCCAGGATTGTTGGAATTAAGTATTAGAATACTTTTGTACCTTTCTGTCCATTGTTGGAAACAAGAGGTATCTTTTGAGAGGATTGTTCTCAAGAGACTTATTGGAAATCCAAGAGGGTGTTCTTGGTATTTGTTAGTGTATTTAGTTAATAATACTAGAAAGAGTCTTGTAAAAGTTCTAACAAAATAGTGAAATCTCTTGCGTGTTTGCAAGGGGACTGGACGTACTTCCAGGGTGTGGAAGGAACCAGGATAAATCTCCGTGTCTCTTTACTTTCTACACTTTACCGTTTTCCATAGCACTAAAACAAAACCAGAAAGTGTAAAATAAATAAAAAATCGACCACCACCTAATTCACCCCCCCTCTTAGGCATAATCTTAAACTTAGAATTGGTATCAGAGCAGGTTATAGGTAACCTGCTCCTAGAGATCCAGAATGGCTTCCGCAAATTAACAACCTGTTTTCAGAGATGGTGGTAGTAACAACAAGCCTCCTCTATTTTGTGGCGAATACTTTGATTTTTGGAAAATACGCATGAGGGCGCATCTAGAATCACAAGGAGAAGAAATCTGGGATGCCGTAGAAAATGGTCCATTCATTCCTATAATAGTTATCAACGATGTCGGCACGGCTAAACCCAAAACTGCATGGGATGATGACGACAAAAAAAAAGTCCTCTATGATAAAAATGTCGTAAATATACTTCAAGGTGCACTATGCATGGATGAGTTCTTTCGTGTATCTGCATGTAAATCGGCGAAAGAAATATGGGACACCTTGGTACAAACACATGAAGGAACCGTTGAAGTTAAGAGATCAAGGCTGAATACTTTAAGTCAAGAATACGAGTTATTCTGAATGCAGCCCGGAGAAACCATTCTCGACCTACAAAAGAGATTCATCCACTTAACAAATCACTTAAGTGCTCTCGGTAAAACCTTGACAAATGATGAACTCAACTTGAAAGTCCTTAGATCATTGACTAGGGAATGGCAACCAAAGGTAACGGCAATCTCGAAAAAAATAGTCTCTCTGCAATGACTTCCGCTACATTATTTGGCAAACTTCAAGAATACGAAACGGAACTCGGTAGACTTGAAAAACATGAGAATCTAGAAAAGAAATCCAAAAACATTGCTTTAAAAATTGATTCAAAGGAAGTAGTAAAAGAAGACAATCCGGAAGAAGATGAAAATTTCATGCTTCTTGTTAAAAGACTTGGGAAGTTTTTTGGCAGAAATGACAAGGGCGGATCTCATGCAAATAAGAGAAAGCACTTCAAGAAAAGAGAAGCCTCCACATCAACACAAGATGTCTCATGTTATGAATGTGGAAAGCAAGGACATATCAAGCCAAAATGTCCAAATCTCCCAAACAAAAACGGATTCAAAGGAAAGGACTCAAAACACAAGAAAGCCTAAATAGCATGGGAAGATAATGATATGAGTAGTACATCGGAATCGGAAAGCGACAAATGTGCAAATTTAGCCTTAATGGCATCGCATCACTCCGACGACGAAGAAGAGGTTAGTAATGAATTTAATCTTTTTGATGATGATGTTCAAGGTGTCATTGATGAACTCTTGAAAGAATGCAAAAGTTTATACAAAAAGGTGTCAAGCCAAGAAAAAGAACTTCTAATTTGTCACGAAAAAATTGACACCATGACTAAAGATTTTGATCTTCAAAAACAGAATTTTATAAAAGAAAAGGAAAACTTTGCATGCACCAAGTGTGAATCAAATGTCTTTCAAATTGTTCAATTGAAAAGAGTCATTGAACGATATGAAAAAGGACAAATAGGATTGGAAGGATTACTAAGCCAACAACGTTATCCAAATGATAAAAGAGGTCTTAGTTATGTGAATACTAAGAAACCAAGTAACAATCCCATTGTTTTTGTAAAGGCTAGTAATAGTTCCAATCCCAAGATAGTAGAAAATAAGCAACTTGTTCATAATCATCAAAAGAAAAAGCCTAATGTATCTAAAAGAAAACAAATTCCTAGATACAAATGCAAATTTGTTCCAAACTGTTTTTACTGTGGTATTGTTGGACACACACCTAATGCATTCTATATTAGAAATCTCAGTATGGCTAGTGGACACTATGCATGGGTGAAAAAGGGAACTAACTATGAAGGACCCAAGGCCACTTGGGTACCTAACAAGAAATAATTTGTTTTTGTAGATATGCTTGAAATCCACATCAAACCTTTGGTATCTTGACAGTGGATGTTCAAAGCATATGACAGGAGATGTACACCAATTTTCATATCTAGTACATAAAGCCAAAGGGTATGTCACCTATGGAGACAACACCAAAGGAAAGATTCTTGGCGTTGGAATAGTTGGCACACCTCCATCCATTCAAATTGAGGATGTTCTCTATGTTAAAGGATTAAAGCACAACCTTCATAGCATAAGTCAACTTTGCGATAAAGGGTTCAAAATCAAATTCAACAAAGAAGAATGCCTAATTATGGATGAGGCAACCAATGAGGTAAAACTCAAATGTATAAGATCTAACAATATTTGTATGATTACTTTAGATGATTTGTCTATGAAGGTACAATGTCTCATGGTAAACAACAATGACGCTTGGTTATGGCACAAGAGGATTGCTCACATACACATGGAGCACTTGAACAAATTAGTTAAGCATGACTTAGTTATTGGTCTACCAAAGATGAAATTCATCAAAGACAAATTATGTAGTTCATGCCAAAAGGGCAAAAAAACCAAATCATCTTTCAAACCAAAGAATGTGGTTTCAACAACAAGACCACTTCAATTGTTGCACATGGATCTTTTTGGTCCATCTAGAACAAGAAGCTTCGGAGGTAACATTTATGCTTTAGTTATTGTAGATGATTTTTCACGTTTTGCTTGGACTTTGTTTTTAGTGCACAAAAATGACGCATTCAAGGCATTCAAGAGATATGCAAAACAAGTTTAAAATGAGAAGTCATTAAAGATAACATCAATCCGAAGTGATCATGGTGGAGAGTTCCAAAATAGTCTGTTTGAAGAATTTTGTGAAGAAAATGGGATCTTCCATAATTTTTCAGCACCAAGAACTCCACAACAAAATGGAATAGTTGAAAGGAAAAATAGGTCTTTGATAGAACTTGCAAGAAACATGCTAAGTGACTCAAGTTTGCCTAAATATTTTTGGGTGGATGCGGTAAGCACGGCATGTTACGTAAGCAATCGCGTGATCATAAGACCTATACTAAAGAAAAATCCATATAAGATTTACAAAGGAAGAAAACCAAATATCTCTCACTTTCACATTTTCGGGTGCAAATGTTTTGTCCTTAACAACGAAAAAGACAATCCCGATAAGTTCGATGAAAAATCGGATGAAGGTATTTTTCTTGGTTACTCCCTTTCTAGCAAAGCTTTTAGAATTTACAATAAAAGAACTTTAACTATAGAAGAATCAATGCATGTTTCTTTTGATGAATCTAACACCTCCAAGGAGGAAGTTGTTATTTGTGATGATGATGATTCTATAGATTTACCTCATGAGAATTCATGCGAAGGTGGAAAAATTGTCAACCCGGAACAAACACATGAACTTTCACATCAAAATGGAAATGATGATGGTCTTCTTCAAGAATGGAGAACTCATCGTGATCATCCAATTGACAACATAATTGGAGATATTAGCAAAGGGGTATCTACACGGCTAAATCTTAAGGATGCATGCTTAAATATGGTTTTTGTATCTCAAGTTGAACCTACCAAAGTGGCTCAAGCACTAGAAGATGATCAATGGATCCTTGCCATGCAAGAGGGGCTAAACCAATTCGAGTGGAACGAAGTTTGGGAACTTGTTCCTAATCCAGGAAATAAACGTATCATTGGAACCAAATGGGTATTCAAAAACAAGATGGATGAAAATGGTATAATCACTCGAAACAAGGCAAGACTAGTTGCTCAAGGATACAACCAAGAGGAAGGAATTGATTTTGAAGAACCTTTTGCTCTGGTAGCACGTTTGGAAGCAATAAGACTATTACTTGCATATGCATGCTCATTGGACTTTGAACTTTTTCAAATGGATGTAAAAAGCGCATTTCTCAACGGATTCATAAATGAAGAAGTCTATGTAAAGCAACCTCCCGAATTTGAAGACTTCAAACATCCTAATCATGTCTTCAAATTGAAGAAAGCTCTCTATGGGTTGAAGCAAGCACCAAGGGCATGGTATGATAGACTAAGCGCATTCCTATGTGAAAAAGGGTTTGTAAAGGGTAAAGTTGATACCACTCTCTTCATAAAAAATGTTAATCATCATACTTTACTTGTACAAATCTATGTAGATGATATTGTTTTCGGTTCAACTAACCAAAATATGTGCAAGGAATTTTCATCTATGATGCAAGGAGAGTTTGAGATGTCTATGATGGGAAGGTTTAATTTCTTTCTCGGTCTTCAAATTAAGCAACTCAAACACGATATCTTCATAAACCAATCAAAATATTGCAAAGACCTTATAAAGAAGTTTGAGATGGAAAGCAGCAAAGAAAGTGCAATCCCTATGGGATCCGGAACCTATCTTGATCTGGATGAATCAGGGAACTCTATTGACATAACTAAGTATCATGGAATGATTGGCTCTCTTCTCTATTTAACAGCAAGTAGACCTGGCATCATGTTCAGCGTTTGCCTATGTGCAAGATATCAAGCCAATCCTAAAGAGTCTCACTTTGCAGCAGTCAAGCGCATAATAAAATATCTCAAAGGAACAACCAACGTCAGATTATGGTATCCAAAAAGTAGTATGTGCAATCTAGTTGGTTATTCTGATGCTGACTATGCAGGTTGTAAGATTGATCGCAAAAGTACAAGTGGAACATGTCACATTCTTGGAAATGCCTTGGTTTCATGGTCATGCAAAAAGCAAGCAAGCGTCGCTCTCAGCACTGCCGAAGAAGAATACATTGCGGCTGGAAGTGGATGCCCTCAAATTCTTTGGCTAAAACAACAGTTACTTGACTATGGAATAAACCTTGGATGCATTCCACTTCGATGTGATAACACAAGCGCGATCAACATTACAAAAAATCCAGTTATGCATTCGCGGAAAAAACACATTGACATCAGACACAATTTCATCAGAGATCACGTACTCAAAGGAGATGTCGAGATTAATTTTGTGGACACTCAAAATCAACTCGCGGACATTTTCACAAAACCACTTGCAAAGGATGCATTCTTCAAAATTCGTCGTGAACTCGGAATCCTAGATGAACAAGATATATAGGGTGCACTCTATCCTTAACTATACATTAATGTACATATATATGGGCTTAGAAAATGTTCCAAATGTTAAAAATATTTTTTTTTAGAAGTAAATCGATTTACCACTGAAGCAAAACTCTTTTTTAATAAAATCTTTTTGAGTAAATCGATTTACCAAGTATGTAAATCGATTTACCATTGAACCAAAATCAATTTTAATAAAATATTTTTTTGTAAATCGATTTATCAAATGGGAAAATCGATTTATCACTGAAACTCAAGCGTTTTTATTTAATTTTTCACTATGCAAATCGATTGATCCTACACACCAATCGATTTACACCTGTTCAGCATGTGATATTTTTATGAGTCTTTAATATATTGGTCAACCTTACCTTGCCTCTCAACCTCCCACCTTCTTTTTGACCAATCATGTAACCTTGACCAACCTCACTCAATTAATTATCATAAAGACCTCACTTACCCTACTCTACTGTTTAATCTCACCAAAACTCCCTCACTATCTCATAACACCAAAACGCACTCACTATCTCATAACAACACCAAAAAATCTCTATCTTCCTTACTCAAAACCCTAACCATCGCCATGGCTCCCAAAAGAAAAGCAACAGCCTCAGAAAAAGGAAAGAAGAAAACTGTTGCAGCCTCTGAAAACTCATTTCTCGAGTACCTCTCGGATACACAACGTGAAAGATTCATCAAGCACTTTCAAAGGAAAATAATTTCAGCTCCCAAATTCGGTATGTTATCTACCTTTCCCGATGAATGCTTCACTTTTCATAGGGATTTGATTGCTTATGGGTTAGAACCGTTAATATCATCACGTGGTTACTATTATCTGGATCTAGTTCGAGTATTTTACAGTAACATGCATTATGATAACAACAAATGTTATACCCATGTGCTCGGAACAAGAATTTCTCTGCATTCAAAAACAATAGGCAGAATTTTGAACATCCCATATATTGGAAGTTCTCTCTATGACCCAGAGGATGCTGACTGGGAAAATTATAGGAAGAGAGAATTCTTCTACAGCATTGGCCGGTTGTCAGAAGCAGAATACCGTGCAAAGCAGATATGTAGTCTTGGCGGTGTTATTCCGGCTCGGGACACTTGGAGTGCTGGTAATTTTCACATTGATGATAGATTGTTCCATTATTTTCTGGTATATATTTTATTTCCTAGAGCAGGAAATCACTGTACTGTAACCGATCTAGAATTGCAAATTCTCTATGCAAGGAAAAATGGCATTTCGGTAAACTGGGCTAAACTGATTGTGCTGAATATGCTAAGAGTTGCCACAAGGGCTACTTTTCTGCCATATGCATAATTCATCACAAGGATCTTAGAAGCATTTGATATTGTTTTTACTGGGTTTGAGAGGGTTGAAATGGATCCAATCAGCAATAGGATCTCCATCAAAAATGTTGATTCTCTGATGGGTGTTCATTTCGATTCTGAAGCAATAACCATCATATATATTGGAGAGGATGTTGTAGGTGATGAAGGCAATAATGAGGATGAAGAAGAAAATGAAGTTCCTCCTCCTGCTTCCTCTTCTGGTCCAACCAACCAATATGTTATGGATTATATGACTCAACAGTTTGCATCTCTCAACACTAACATCAATGCTCAATGGACCGCGATAAATGATTCTACCTCATCTCGCATCAATGCTTTTCAGAACGATGTGAACCAACAGTTTTCATACCTCTACTCACATCTCCATATTCCTCCATACGATCCAAACAATCCAGCACCTCTGCCTCCTCAATACACCGAACCACCTCTACAACAACAGTTTCCATATCAAGGACCCTTGTAATATTTTCCTGGCCAATATTATTAAATTCTTGTTCTTTATCATTATGTTTTTTGTTTGATAATTGCTTCAAGTGTTAGTTCTGTATTATGTGTATTTGAACTTCGTACGATATTTTTAGAAATTTGCGTTTTAGTTTATGTTCATATCTGTTTCAAATTGTTATAAGTATCATCTTATGTTACATCTTTCCCTTCTTTTTGATAATGTCAAAGGGGGAGAAGGATGTGATAGCACTTTATGGTTGTTTGTTTCAGTTTTCTTTTCAGGGTAAGTTTTCAATTCTTTTTCTCCATAGGGGGAGAAATCTATCTCAGGGGGAGAAAACTCCTTTTGCTCCAATTATGAACAACTCATAAAGTAAGATGGTTTGTCATCATCAAAAAGGGGGAGAATGTAATCTCAAGCCTCAACTCAACTTTAGTTTTGATGAAAGACAAACAAGCACTATGGCAAGAAGGAAAAGAAGTGTAATTAGCTTAAAGCATCATTCACTCAAAGCTTCAAGGATCATGGCAAGCAAACAAGTATATCAATTCCCATTTGAACTAAATTGACTAGAAATGCTCAAAAATGATATACACACTTTCCACAACACTTCACTTAAAGTTTAAAGCAAATTCTAAGTTTTTCACTAATGTAAATCGATTAACACATCATGTAAATCGATTTACACATGTTTTTTTTTAAAACTGATTGCCCCTGGCAGCAATCGATTTACATGGAGTGTAAATCGATTGATTACTGAACTGAGTTAATTTTTTAACACTAGTAAATAGATTAACACATCATGTAAATCGATTTACACTTTAAATTTTTTGAAAATAAGAACGTTACAAACCCGTGCAATCGATTTACATCTAATGCTAATCGATTTACACATTGTAATTTTTGAAAAATCTGAACTTGATTCAAGATATCCTTCACACCTTTTCTCCAATGGTTGCATGGTTATACATTGCATCTTCTCAAGTTTTACAAACAGAAAAGTGGTATCCATTTGGAAAGGTATCTTGATTGCTTTAAATACTAAATCTTTCAAATTATAAAACAACCCTTCTCTCATGCAATAATTCTGAACTTTGTAAAATATTCAAACTTCATATTTCTTATTTTTTAAGAACAAAGATTTTCTACACTTTCACACATATAAGAACAGAAATCTTTGAGCATTTTCTAACCATTGTGTTACAGTTTGAATTGCTTACAAGAGAAGAAAGAAGAAACTTCATTGAAGTCACTCTATGTGATCAACATCTTTCAAGAAATCATATTTCATAGAATTATACTAAGTGTAACTTATTTCCAGGATTGTTGGAATTAAGTATTAGAATACTTTTGTACCTTGTTGTCCATTGTTGGAAACAAGAGGTATCTTTTGAGAGG
The DNA here is from genome assembly GCA_948472305.1 of Vicia faba. NCBI lineage: Eukaryota > Viridiplantae > Streptophyta > Magnoliopsida > Fabales > Fabaceae > Vicia > Vicia faba. The sequence goes on along the minus strand of OX451736.1, from coordinate 1,464,112,636 downwards.
ATTGTTCTCAAGAGACTTATTGGAAATCCAAGAGGGTGTTCTTGGTATTTGTTAGTGTCTTTAGTTGATAAGACTAGGAAGAGTCTTGTAAAAGTTCTAACAAAATAGTGAAATCTCTTATGTGTTTGCAAGGGGACTGAACGTACTTCCGGGGTGTGGAAGGAACCAGGATAAATCTCCGTGTCTCTTTACTTTCTGCACTTTACCGTTTTCCATAGCACTAAAACAAAACCAGAAAGTGTAAAATAAATCAAAAATCGACCACCACCTAATTCACCCCCCCCCCCCCCCCCCGTCTTAGGCGCAATCTTAAACTTACAGAATTAAGCTTGCATGCAGGTAAACATTGCATTGTGAATCAAGCCAGCGTGTAAAGCCAATGGTGAAATCGAAGGATGTAAGCAGGAGGCCATTGCTTTGTGAATCAAGCCAGCATGTAAAGCCAATGGTGCAATCGAAGGATGTATGCAGGAGTCTATTGCTTTGTTCTTGCTGGCATGAAGGAAGTTACTGCCTTGTGAATTAAAGGCAAGCGTAGAAAAGGCCTTTCCTTTCTGAATTGAAGGAGGTTGTTTCAAAGAAACACATGCCCAGATGAAGCTTGTATACATCAAACAAGCAAAAGGCCAAGGCTTCAATCGAAGCTTGGAAATTTGAGGCGAGCTTGAAGGAGGTTAGGTGCTTAATCGAAGCCTGTCAAGATGCCAATCGAAGGACCCTCTACATGCCAATCGAAAGACCTTGTTTATCTTCAAAAGATTTTTTTTTTTAATTTAATCAAGTGTTTGTAATCATCTATGTAAGAAAGAAGTTAAGAATGGCGCCAACCTGGAAGGTAGTGTCAAGAGAAGACTGGTTCAGATGTTGCACGACTACGCTGAGGTATTCACTTGGTCATACGAAGACATGCCAGGGATCGATACTAATATCATGGTTCATCGGTTGCCAATGAAAGTGGGTTGTTCTCTGATCAAAGAAAAGGTCCGTCCCATGCGTCCTGATATGTTAGAGAAAATCAAGGTTGAGGTAATGAAACAGTTCAATGCAGGTTTCTTGGCAGTGACATCGTATCCCCAATGGGTTGCAAATGTTGTTCCAGTGCCAAAGAAAGATGGTAAGGTCCATATGGGTGTATACTACAGGTATTTAAATAGGGCGAGCCCTAAAGACGATTTCCCACTACCACATATTGATGTCTTGGTGGACAACATTGCTCAACATAAGGTATTCTCCTTCATGGATGGCTTTTCCGGGTACAACCAAATCAAAATGGTGCCTGAGGACATGGAGAAAACTACCTTTGTCACACAATGGGGCATCTTCTGTTATAAGGTCATACTTATCAATAGGCTATGGTGGCTTTATTTCATGACATGATACACCATGAGATATAAGTCTATATCGATGATATGATAGCCAGATCTCAAACTGAGGAAGAGCATATTGACCATCTGCACAAGTTATTTGAAAGGCTGAAGAAATACAAGAAAGGCATAAGGTCTAGTAAGCTCCCCGACTTTGTCGTCAGTCACAAAGGTATCTAAGTTGATCCCCCGAAAGTCAATGCTATCCAAGAAATTTCACCTCCCCGTACCGAGAAGGAGGTTAGAGGTTTCCTAGGACGACTCAACTACATTGCCTGATTCATCTCTCACTTGAATTCTACTTGTGAGCCAATCTTCAAGATGTTGAAGAAAGATCAAGTAGTTAGATGGAATGACGAATGCCAATTAGCTTTTGATAAGATCAAGGAGTACTTACAAGAACATCTAATTCTGATGCCATCAGTGGAAGGAAGACCTTTGACCATATACTTAACTGTGTTAGAGAATTCAATGGGGTGTGTGTTGGGCCAACCTGACGAGTCTGGTCAAAAAGAGCCTGCAATATACTACCTTAGCAAAAAATTTACCGACTGTGAAAAATGATATTCACTGCTCGAGAAAACTTGTTGCACTTTGGCATGGGCTGTTCACCGACTAAGACAGTATATGTTGACTCATACTACTTTATTGATTTATAAGATGGATCCCATCAAGTACATCTTTGAGAAGCCAACTCTCTCCAGAAGAATAGCCCGATGACAAATGATCTTAACTGAATACGACATCCAGTACACTACACATAAAGCAATCAAAGGAAGTGTACTTGCAAATCATTTGGCACATCAAGCTGTTGATGACTACCAATCCATGAACTTCGAATTCCCAGATGAGAATATCATGTTGATTACAGATTGTGAAAAGCTTGGACCGTATGAAGGATCTGAACTAGGATCCCGATGGACTATGGTTTTTTATGGAGCTTATAATGCACTTGGTAATGGAATTGGTGATGTGATCATCTCCCCCGAAGGTTTCCATACACCCTTTATTGCCTGACTTTGCTTCGACTGTACCAACAATATGGCCAAATATGAAGCGTGCATCATAGGCCTTAAAGTTGCTATTAACTTAAGAATTAAATTCTTAAATGTGTATGGAGACTCAACCTTGGTTGTCGATCAAGTTAAAGGAGAGTGGGATAGAAAGCATATGAATCTTATCCCATACAAAGAACTTGTGCTAACTTTGATCCCATACTTTGAAGAGATTACCTTTGAACACATTCCGAGGGAAGAAAATTAGTTGGCGGATGCTTTAGCTACCATGTCATCAATGTTCAAGTTAAGATGGGACAATGAAGCTCCCAAAATTACTATCGAAAGACTCGACAAACATGCTCACTGCTACGAAATCAATACTGATGGAGTAGAAGAGAAGCCTTGTTTTCATGAAGTGAAAAGATATCATGAAGTTCATGAATACCCTGAATGGGCATCAATCAAAGACAAGAAATTCCTACAGAGATTCTCATCCAAGTTCTTCCTGAGCAATGGGATTTTGTACAAGCGCAACCATGATTCAATTTTGCTCTGTTGTGTGGACAAGAAGGAAGTAGAGAAAACTATGGAAGATATGCACGAAGGTATCTTTGGTACTCATTCTAGTGTACACACTATGGCCAAGAAGATTCTGAGAGCTTGTTACTATTGGTCAACCATAGAAACTGATTGTCACCACCACTCGAGGACTTGCCACAAATGCCAAATTTATGCTGACAAGGTTCATGTGCCTCTGATTCCCCTGAATTTCATAACTGCTCCTTGGCCATTTGCAATGTGGGGTGTTGATATGATCATAGAAATCAAGCCTACTACCTCTAATGGACATCACTTCATTCTCGTCTCCATTGACTACTTCACAAAATGGAATGAAGCGGCTTCATTTTCCTCACTTACCAAGAACGGCGTAGCTCGTTTCATCAAGCATAACCTTATCTGTCGATATGGCATCCCTGAGAGGATAATCACTTACAATGGTACCAACCTCAACAACACCATGATTACTGAACTCTGCATGCATTTCAAGATCAAGCGCCACAACTCTTCGCGATACAGACCTAAGATGAATGGCCCAGTGGAAGCTGCCAACAAGAATATAAATAAGATTGTGCAAAAGATGGTTATGACCTATAAGGACTGGAATGCAGAGTTGTCTTGCCCGTCTATGCCCGTACTTCTACGCGAACATCAACTGGGGAAACCCCATTCTCTCTAGTCTATGGTATGGAAGTTGTCTTGCCCGTCGAAGTTCAGATTCCTTCTCTAAGGATTATGAAAGAAGCAGACATAGACGAAGACGAATGGATTCAGACTAGGTTGGATCAATTGAATTTGATTGACGAAAAGAGGTTGGCTGCTATCTGTCACGGTTAGATGTACCAGAAATGTATAATTAAGGCTTTAAACAAAAATATCAAGCATCAGATATATCAGGCTGTTGACTTGGTAATAAAGTGCATCATTCTACCACAAGGTGATCCTAGGGGAAAATAGACTCCCACTTACGAGGGACCATTTGTTATCAAGAAAGTATATTCAGGTCGTGCTATGATACTAACCACCATGGATGGTGAAGATTTCCCACACCCGGTGAACGCGGACATAGTAAAAAAATACTATGCATAAAAACGACCTGCTAGGTTGACATACCTAGGAAAAATAAAGGCATCTCGGCGAGCCAAAAAGGTTCGGGAAAAATTTAGGGATATATTCAAAAGATATACACCTGGCAAGTCGAAAACCTGAAAGGGCGGCTTGGGCAAAAAAGGGTATCCTGGTGGACTGAAAACCCGAAAGGGCGGTCCAGGAAAAAGTTAGGGATTAAAAGCGTATGAATATGTCCCGTTGGATCACTTACAACTAGCTTTATTACCAAGGTCAAAAGTTCAAATGATACAAGATCAGTTCAATCAACTTCTTCCGACAACAAAGACGAGATGCTCGAAGGCATGGGGGCAATATCGGAGTTGGAACCCAATGACATCACGTCCATATGGCTATATGTATATTTTGTTCTCACTTTATACTCTTTTCATTTCACGACGACTTCCTCTTACTAGAATTTCTGTCTCTTTGTACAAAAAATTCCTATTTATAAGCAAATTATCAATACAAATATACTCTTGAAGTAAAAACTTTTTGTTTTTCTGTTTTTCTTGCGAAAACGTTCGATGACTAAAATTGAATAAACAAATGCGTATGAACATGATTAACTGTTAACAAATAAATGCATAAAAACCAGAATAAGCATTTACTCAAAAATCTAGGAACTGGGTTGACATTCTAGTTGTCCATCAATCCCCGCAAAGTCACTTTCATAATATTATACCCACAGAGATACTCCTATGAGATTACCCCCCACAAAGTAGTCTACACAAATAAGGGTACATTCCCCACAATCTCCCCGACAGATTGCTCCAGAAAATAAAGGAGTATAATATCTTTCCCAACCTACGGAGTTTCAATCAATACACTTCATGGAAATTCTCTTCCCCATCTGAGTTTGGTCCTCCAAAACTCAAAAAACCTACAAAGATTTTCTCTTTAGCAAAATCAATTTTCCCAAGAGGGTTGGTTTCCTCAGCAGAATATTTCTCATCAACAAGGGTTTATTTCCCCAACAGGTTTATTTCTCCGGCTCGAGTCTATTCCTCAGACTATTATTCTCCCTATTGAAGTCATCACTATCCCCAAAAAGTTGTTGCAAAACCTGGAATCCGACCAGATAACAGTTAACTTTATCCTCCCCAGACAAGTCGGAAGGTTATCCATCTCTTTTATCCCCATTCAGGGCATATAAGAATTATTCTCCCCAGACGAGTCGAAACTTTAACCATCTCTTTTATCCCCATTCAGGGTATATAAGAAATAAATTCCCCAGTAGAGCAACGGACGACCAAGGTTCCCAAAATCTACTCCCCAAACAGAAATCAATAAATCCCCTACAGAGTTTCCTCAAACAAATAAGAATAAATCCCCAGTGGAAGCATTTTAGACAAGATTGAAGATACACATACTCTTCATCCCCATCAATAGTCAAGGATTTATTTTCCCATACAAAGACGTGGCACATGTTTACCATTACACTTCAACAACATTTCACTGTCATACATCACAACATATGAATACAAAACGCATACAACACAGTCTCGTTTATTTTGAGAACATCATTACGCAATGCATTTCATACATCATGACATTAGATACAACTATCTCTCTACCTAGTCAGGAAAGATCAATCAACAGACGAATATCATCAAACAGGTCCAAGATTAATTCCCGAAACAAGATGGGGCAAATATCTACGAGACCAGGTCATAGGTTAATTCCTGAAATAATACGGGGCAACTATATCTACGGCTAACAAAAAGAAGGTTCCAGATTAATTCCTGAAACAAGATAGGGCAACTATCTGGATAACCAGCCATATATTAATTCTTGAAACAAGACAGGGCAACTATCTGTGAAGAAAAAAACTGATGAAGATCAATTCCCAAAACAGGATGGGGTGACTATATTTATCACCAATGGTATGAATTCTCGAAACAGGACGAGTTTACCAACAAACTGATAAAGATCAATTCCTGAAACAAGACGAGGCGACTATCTTTATCACCAATGGTATGAACTCCTGAAATATGACGAGTTTACCAATAAACAAATTGTAGATCAATTGATGAAACAAGACGGGGAGACTATCTACACGACGAACATTTCTTTCAAGATTCTGTTGGCTCAGACAAAATCGACCAAAGATTTATTCTGATACTTCTCCCAGTTAAAGACAAACAAAAACATCTCCTGGCTGAGTTTAAATCGACCATAGATTTATCTTGATACTTTTTCCAGTAGATAATTTTTCTGCCTCAATTTAAATCGACCAAAGATTTATTTTGATACTTCACCCAGTTAAAGACAGACACGGACATCTTCTGGCTGAGTTTAAATCGACTAAAGATTTATCCTGATACTTCTTCCAGTAGATACTTCTTCTGGCTCAGATTAAATCGACCATAAAAATTTTCTGATACTTCTACCAAGAGATTTTTCCAGGCTCAATTTAAATCAACGAATATTTATTCTCATACCCTCTTCAGATACAGTTAAGCGTAGACTCATTCTTACGACTCTTCATCACCTCTGAATGGCATCTATAAGCCCATATCCGACAATATTCTGGCACTATCCTAGATGGAATCTATAAGCCCATATCCAACGATTCTTTGTCATCTTTTCAAATAATATCTTTAAGCCCATTCCCAGTATGAATAGGGTTACCTCACGCCCAGGAGAGGGCAAATTTCGGGGCACTTAGGTGTTCAATCATCTTCTACCTTCAAGTCACGAGTGGTGGGCATGCCAATCTAACTCTTCAGGTTTAAGAAGATTAAATAGGGGCAACTGTTGTACCCCAAAATTTTCCCTCCCATTTTTCATTCAAGATATTCTCCTAGGGTTCTCAAACGCTTAAGGTGGCTCAATAATTTATCAGACAAATTATCCTCCTAAGCATTGGGTCAACAACTAGGGTTTAGTATTTCTCAAGAAAGGTTGGGTTTCCAAGGTCTCAAGTGGATTTCATGGTGCTTCATATATATTCAAGAATTCTCTTATCCAATTTCATGCCTTGCATCACAAGTTCGCTCAGTCAATTGCTCGGATGACCGAAAATCAACTGTATTGACCAAAAAGTCAACATTTTCAAGATCAAGTTCAAACAATTGTGACTTCTTCATTATTCAATATTTTTGATTGGTTATTTTTGCGTATGACTCTCCTTGACATCATCTTCAACTTCTCTTTACAAGTCAAGAGTCGATTATGTGCGAAAGATCATCAAAAATTCGAATACTTTAGAGGTCACTTTCATGACTTTGACCTAATCTCAAGTAACTGTTTCCTGATTCCCAAGAATCGTAATTTCCTCAATTTTCAAGATCTTGAGATGATTATTTTTGCACATTGTCATAAGAGATGTCATCTACATGTTCTCTTCAAGGATCAAAGGAAAGTTATGTTTAGAAGACCTTGAAAGTTATCGAATCGTCATAAGTAATTTGCTTGATTTAGAATGTTCTTAACTTCTAATTTCAATTCGTGTCATAAGAATTTTACTAAGACACTTGATAATTCATGAGGAAACAAGTTAAGTTTTAAAATTCATTGATCGTTTGTTACTCAAGATTCAAGTCACTTGTGTTTGAGAGTTAATGATTATTGGATTGGATTTTTTATTAAAATTCTTAAGGCATTTAATTTGTTCAAGAATTTGATTTAAGATTAAAGGTTGGAAGATGATACGAGTGAATTACTTAGAAGTCAAGATACAAAGGTTCAGTTCATTGATGTGATTTATGCAAGTTCAAATATTGATCCTTCAAAGTAAAAAACCAAAGTATCATTCAATCTAAATTCAAGAATAATGTCATAATTTGTTTCAAGGTTGCATTTCCAAGAGCTCATTCATTACTCAAGTCCATTATGAATTAAAAGGCTCATTCAATATTCAAGACGTTCAAATATACATGATCATCATGGTTCAAAATTCAAGCATCCAAGCATACTTCATTATTTTGCAAAAGTCATCACACAAAAATCAAAGAAGTTTTTTTTTGCAAAGAATACATGAGGTTTTACTTCAATCTTACAAAGAATTCTACATATCTTTTGTACAAATAAATTGAGCCCTAATCTTGAAAGTCTAAGTCCTAAAAAGCCAAATTTTAGACCATCTTCATGCTTTGCCAAGTTGCTGTCCAAAAACATGATGAATTGTCCAAAACCCGCTGCCAAATTCCTTGTCTCTATCTTTCACTATGCTCCAAAACAGCCCCTACACATTGCTGGCCAAAAACTTGCATAGCAGTCCAAAAATCTGCATCGTAGCAGTCCAACAATAGCATATGAATAATAAAACAGAAAATGCATTAGAAAGTGTGATATGGTGGGAGAACTGACTTGAGGTTTTGCGTTTGTGTTCGCAAATGTTTCGGTTTAGCAAGAGTCGCCACCGACTTTTTATTTTATCCAAAGGAAAGGTCAAAAAGCACAGGAAAGACCTTTGAGATGTTTTCTTGGGTTCGGGGAGTAGATTATGAAAAGGAAAGGTGCAAGCACCCTTTTCATCCATGGTTATCCATGGGCTCTTAGTTACTTGCTTAGATCACTTGCTTTGCTTTTCCAATTGTTTGAAATGGTGCTTTTGTGTGTGATTTTGAAAATGTTTTGAAAAGAGGCCATCATTGTGGCAACCTTTGTAATGATTCTTGTTTGAATATATACAAAGTTGTATTGTCTTTTGAAAAAATTTCAATGTTTGAAAGTTTGTTTTGGGAAATTGTTTTAAAATTGTGTTGTGAGGTGTGTTTGAAAATAGCAAGGATGTTTTACAAGTTTTGATCAAGTAACTAAGAGTTGTCTACCCTATTTTACTCAAAGGTATTTCCTACACATTTTTAACCCTTTTGACAGTGTTGTTTTACCATTGTATTTGGTAAAAAACCTTGCATTAGGATGTTAAACGGGACAGGCGCGGGTCATCGTATTGACCATGATAGAAATATTGCCAAGTATCTTTAGCAATTTTTGAGGGACTAGATCATTTTGTATAGGCAACCAAGATAGCGTCATCGAGGGACTAGGATCTTTTTGTTTTGTTTTTGTTTTGCCAAAGTACTCAACATGCATAACATGGCCATTTTCAAGGCAACAAGTGGATGAAACCCTAGGGGTGCAAGTGTGCATTGTGTTATCATTTTCATGCATTTTTATCTTTGTATTAGTCAAGCTATTTGTTTGATTTTGGATTTTTTGCATACAAACCCTAATCTCTAACATGGCATATTTGTAAGCATAAAGTGCGAAAAATAAATCTACACAATTACAACATTTGATATGGGAAGGGGGATACAATTTTTGAATGGGGGATATTTGCAAAAAAAATAAAACCCTAATATTTACTATTACATCCAAATTGAATAATTGGTACAAATAATAAATGAACAATATTTAAATAAATAAATTAAATAAATATTATGAATATGAAAAAATGTTTTTGTTTATTTTTTTAAGAATGTAAAAAAAATATTTAATGTACATATAAGAAAGAAATAAAGGATTATTATATTTTAATTATTAAGGGTAAAAACCCTAATTTTCTTTTAAGAAAGCAAATATATATTATATATATTTTATGTACAATAAAATAAAATAATGTATATAAAAATAAAATATATTTAGAAAAAGTATTATTTGAGTATAAATAAATAAAGAATAAAAAATAAAGGTATAATATTATTATATATTATTTTCAAGTTTTCATTAAATAAAAGTATATAATAATTAAATCATTTTTATGTTAGAAAAAATTAAAAAAAAATACAAAATAAATGTTAAAATTTATAAAAAATATTTTTGATATTTCTTATGTTTGAAAAATAAGAAAATAAAATCATAAATGAAAATAAATACAAAAAATATAAAAATATAAAGAAATGGGCCAGGGGGTGCAGTCAGTAAAAGGGAGGTGCAAAAAGTGAGTCAGAAACCAAGCCCAGCCCACTTGGACTTCATCTTCAACCTTTGTCAAAAACAAAACACGCGCCCTGTACATATCTCCAGATCCTGCATACGTGCTCTAATGCAAAAACTCATAACATCAAAGTTGTAGCATTTTTCAAGACGAATCCAACGATATAAGAAACTTAATCTAACTCTCAAAGACCAGAGAGAATTTCTCTGGCCCTAATTTCTAACCTAACTTTTTCAGAAAGTTCATGGATCGAATTCTCTTAACATGCTTAACTTAAATGAAAACTGAGCATATGTACAGCTTCATGGTTATGAATACTACATTTTTTATTCACAAACCTAAGCCTAATGATCCCTAAATAGAGAGATAGGAAGTTGATAAAAACCTGTTTCAGTTGACTTCGTGTATGGCAATGTGGAGCTTTTCAGTGAGGCCTGAGATGTTTGGGAGCTTGCTTGAACTTCCTCTGCCTTCCCCAATGCCTAACTTGCCTTGAATGTGCTTGAACAAGCTTGTAGAACTCAACCTGCACAAGTTGAAAACAGAAATGGAAAACATTGTAAAGGTAGTTACAGTCAGTGTTTAAGGGTTGGGATAGCTTGGATAGGTTATATGGAAGGTGTTTGAACAGGTTTGGGGCAAAACGCACAAGCCACTTGTGAGATAGAACTCAAGATGCAGAAGCTACCCTGTTTTGCCAATGGAAGGTGATTTTGTGCTATGGAAGGTTTTAGGACTCAAAGGCTAATGTTTTAGGTTCAATGTAATGTGTGAAACTTGTCTCAAATGCTTGCAAAAGTTGATTCTCTCTGATGTTCAAGTTGTTGTTGTGTTTGACAAGTTTCTTGTCTTTTATGCAAAAGTGAGCCATGATGCAAGACAGACCTGTACAGGCTATCTATCCTCTTGCACCCTATGCTCTTGGCCCATCAAGTTGGTGGATATTGTGTGTAGTACAAGATCTTGTTCAAGGCTCAAGGATTCTATTTGACATAAAGGAAGATTTTGACAAAAATGGTAATGTACCTTTTACCATTTTTGGATTAATCTAATGTATAATCCTCTAATGACCAAAACAAAGCCTTAGACCAATGGATTTGCATTTAATTATTGAGTATGGAAGGGTTTTTAGACCTGTAATCAAGTACAAACAAGGCTGATTAGAGTTTGCAACTTGTATCAATATGAACATGCCATGGATCAAAAGTGAGTTTTTGCCAACTTCAAGCCTTCGATTCTCCATAACCACAAATGATTTTGGAGAGTCATTGGACATTTTGGAAACTTGCAATGTGCTATATAATCCATCTTTGAAATGCATTTTGAGATTCCAAGTGGAACTAGGTGAAAAATTTCCAAGAAGATAGGTCAAAATCCTGCCTAAACTAGGGCAAAATTTCACTAAGTTAAAAGTTTCATGGACCCTTATTCCAAAAATCATAACTTGAGATCCAAGCTTCTTTTGGGAAACATTTGTGAATAAAAGTTGTATATTTTGTGGAGGACTATAACTTTCATTTTGGAAGTTTTGTTTGAATCCAATTGCATCATGGTGAAAATGTTTGGCAAAGTTGAAAAAAAAAAAGAAAATTCCATAACTTAGAAAAATTCTAAGTTATGAAATTTTTCAATTTTAAACCCTAATTTGCAAAATTAGGTTTCTTGATGAACAAGTTTCAATTTTTGACATATCTTGATGAAAAATGACCCTTGGCACTTGATTTTGACCAAAAAGTCAAAGTTTGACTTTTCAATGTACAATCAAATTTTGATCAGTTGGCTGAAAAATTCATCTGTCAATCCAATGTATTTGGTATCTTTTGAGTCTTGGGAATAGGTCAAGATAATGCCATTGAGTCCTTGAATCCATGCTTGAGTCCAAATTTCCATTGGCTAGGTGAAAAATCAGAAATTGCCCTTATACAGTCAAAACCCTAAAAATATCCATTTTGCCCTTTTGATAATCTGATCAAATTTCTTGAGGAGATGTGGTCCAAACATGATCAAATGGTTCATATGATTTTATAATGTTGATGTGGGTCAAAAATTGTGAGGTTTGACTGTAAATTGGCCACAGTTGACTTTTTCCCCAATACATGTGATTTCTAGGTCAACTGTCCAATTGACTGGGCAAAAATTTGATTCAAAGCTTGAAACTTGGTAGAGGAAATCTTATGAGTCCAACATGAAGTATGAAAGTCACTTTGAGCATTAAAAGTTCAAAAATCCATGTGCAAACTCAAACCCAAATTTAGGTCAACAGTGCAAGAAGATGTCTTGAGCAGTGCAAAACCCTAATCTGGTCTTGAGTTCAAAGAGCCTTGTGATGAGAAATATTGATAAAATGAGAGAGAAAATTTTGGGGTACAACAGAAAGCATTTGAAAAAGTTAGTTAATATGTTCAAACACATCCCTTTTTCCCTCCTAATTTTCACCCTTTGTCACTGACATAAACAACTTCAGATAATATGAGGGAGAGCAGAAAAATACATGCTCCCTGAAACTATGTCAAACTATTCTCCTCCTCAAACCTTCATCCTTTAGCTTCAAGCTTCCTCTTAATTTCTCTCTGCTTCATAACCGAATCTCCAACATCACAACCTTAAAACTCTCATCCTCACATCAATGCTTCCACTCTTCCTCTCTACAAAACTCAGCCATGTACATTTCCAACATTCCAAACAACCTCATTACCACTGCCTTTCATGACCAACCTTTCACCCTCACCCAACTGAGATTCAAAGCCTCACAAACCACAAACTGCAAAATTGCAAATTCAAATTCCAGAATCTTGACAATATTCAAGAAAACTTAGCTCCCTCGATTCGCAACAAACCATAACACATCTTCAACAACCCTGAACGCATCAAGCTTCATTCAGCAACTTGCAAGAGAATTCAAAAATGTAACTCAGATCAACACACAATGATTTCAGAGAATCAAAGACAAAGAGGAGTAGAAGAGGAGATCTAACAGATCTAAAGTCGTAGATTTATTTACGGTAAGATTCATTGTCAATTTATATTTGCTTAGACTTTTCTGAGATGATGAAATTGAGTAAAGATGAAAAGAAAATAAGAAGAAGCATAAATAAAACCGAGAAAATGGAATGATGAATAATGTAGATGAGAGAACGTGATTTTATTTTTTGGGAAAGGGAAATTTGCATCAATTAACTTTAATGAGGTTTTTTTTAATTTAATAAAGTAGCTGACATTAAGAGGAATTTTGTGCCTCTTTCCCTTCAATTAAGCTTTACAAAAAACCCTCTTCATTCCCTCTAGTTGGATCCGGGTTTAGGCCTGTTTTGTTTGGCCCAATCCAATTCTCAAACTTCAGTTTATCTATTAATGGAAGCGCCACAATACATGAATGAATAGATGGTGTAGCGGTTAGAGCGTGTGTGTGATATGCATGAGAACCTGGGTTCGAGACCCATAAGGAGCATTTTACCATTTTTTATGTTTTCTAATTTTAACCCAACTCTATCATTTTTAACGGAACACTTGGGCCTTCCTCAACTCATCTCATAAGGCCAGTGAAATTGCTTCCAACTCACCCCCAGTATTTTCTGTTTGCACCTTTTTTTATTATTATTCTTATTCAACATTTTCTTAGCTTAGTTTAGATTTTAAATTTTCTTAGCATAATTTTCTTAACTAAATAATTTCTTATATTTCTTAGCTTTAAATATTTTTTTAAGAATTTTGTGGATAATCAATTTTATTAGTTAGTCATTTTATTCTATAATTAATATCGTTTAGTTGATTTCTTCTAATTGCTTTATTTTCTTCATAATAAACTAAAATTCCAAAAAAATAATAAAATAGGTTTTTATTTTCTTCTCAAATTTTCTCACAAACAAAATACCAAAAATATTATTTTAATATTATTAATTATTTTCTAATTATTTTTATTTAATAGTTTGTTTTAGTTTAATTAATTGTTTATTTTTACTTAGATTGGGTTGTATTGATTGTTTATTTATACTTTTAATCGTATTGACGATTCGACTCATCCCCATTCATAAATTTGTAACCCCATCCCCAAAGCATTGTAATAACGTAGATTTTATTTCCCACACTTTACTTTCCGCACATATAACTATGCTTGTGTGTGTATATATATATATATATATATATATATATATATATATATATATATATATATATATATATATATATATATATATATATATATATATATATAGTAATTAGGCGTGTATGATAAGATCTAAAATCAAATGATAGATAACCATAAACCTCAAGATAAAATAAGTGAATCAAAATTATGCACACGCGTACCTCTAGGGTGACCTCGCTTGTTGCCTTCGGAAAAAATACAATCACGTCCTTCGAATGTGGAAGGCTTTAGTAAAGACCCTCGATAAAAAATATCGTAGTCCCTCGATGACCATTCGATGTTGTCTTCGGTAAAACAATCTTAGTCCCTTACGGAAATTGCTAAATCGTCCCACAAGTTGCCTTCTATGACTGTACGATGACTCGTGCCTGTCCCTCACATCTGATAATATGGATTCCTACTAACTAATGTTAGGTAAGAATTATCTAAAAGAGGAGGAAAAGAACAAATACTTTTTGAGTCGGTAGATTGCTCGTAATTGCTTGCTCATAAGTCAAAACAATCTTTACACCTCACAATTTTAAAACATCTTTCAAACACTTTCCAAAAGATAAATGTTTTTAAAACTAACACTTTGTATACATTCTCAACAATATGAGAATCATTACAAAGTTTACCGAACGAAGGCGTTTTCAAAATATTTTCAAACTTACACAAAACACAAAGCATTTAAAAGTGAGTTAGCAATTAAGAGCCCGTAGAGAACTATGGATGAAAAGGGTGCTAACACCTTCCCTTTTCATAACCTACCCCTTGAACTCAAGAAAAAATCTCAAAAGGTCTTTCCTGTTCTTTTCACTCTTTCCTTTATTGGATAAAATAAATATTGGTGGCGACTCTTGCTATCCGTAACATTTACGATAAAACGCAAAACACCAAGTCAATTTGTCCACTGTATCACAGAACTGGCGACTCTGCAGGGGAAAATAAACTAAAAGTGGGGTTACCTTAAGAGCTAGATCACCTTTATTGCTTTATTTGTTTGTCTTGTTTGCTTTACATTTGTGGGTTATGATTGGGTTTATTACTTTTAAAGATCCTATACCTGGACCTGTGTCATTTTAGGTAAGTAGCAATAGATCGTGGAAACTGTACGGTGTAGACCGATATGGTTGAAGCGATAACTACGTTAGTGTGACACATTTGTTGGTACCGGTGTCCCATGTGTTGAATCAAGGAGAATACAGATCTGTTGTGTGGTACCATTGCATGTATTGACTTCTCCTTGGCCCTTTGTGATGTGGGGCATTGATATGATTGGACGGATTGAACTGACTGCTTCCATTGGGCATCATTTTATTCTGGTTTCCATTTATTACTTCACCAAATGGGTCAAAGCCACATTGTATGCCAATATCACCAAGCAAGTGGTTGCTCGCTTCATCAAGTAGGATATAATTTTTCGTTATGGTATTCTTGAAAATATCATTACCGATAATGGATCGAATCTCAACAATAAGATGTTGAAGGACTTATGTGAGAATTTCAAGATAATGCATCACAATTCCTCTCCATATCATCCAAAGATGAATGATGTTGTTGAGGCGACAAATAAGAACATTATGAAGATTGTGAAGAAAATGGTTGTGACCTATAAGGACTGACATGACATGATGTCGTTTGCATTTCACAATTATTGTACTTTAGTGCATTCTTCGACTTGGGAAACCCCATTCTCTTTGGTATATGGTATGGAAACAGTCTTGCCCGTGGAAGTGGAGATTCATTCTTTAAGGATTATGACAGATGTACAACATGATGAAGCTGAGTGGGTTCAGAATAGACTTGATCAGTTGAATCTCATTGACGAGAAGATATTGACAGCTATTTGTCATGGGCCGTTGTACCAGAGGAGGATGAAGAAAACTTTTGATAAGAAAATGCATCCTCGGAATTTCAAAGCTGGTTACCTGGTGCTGAAAAGGATCTCGCCTCCCAACAATACATATGCTCGTGAAAATGGGCTTTAAATTATGAAGGACCATATGTTGTAAAGAAATTCTTCTCAAGAGGATCCATGATGCTTGCAACTATGGACAAAGAGGATTTCGCTCACCCCGTCAATGCAGACGTAGTTAAAAAATACTTTGCATGAAGAGTCCTGCTGAGTCGAAGACTTAGGCAAAAAAGAGAGTCACGACGAACCATAAAAATGAATAAAAAGGTACGGGAAAAAATTAGGGACAAAAAATAAGAAAAGAATGAAAAGAATTGTGTACACCCACTAAGTTGAAAACCTGAAAAAGGCGACTTAGGAAGAAATGGGTATCCCGGTGGATCAAAAATCTGAAAGGGCGATCCAGAGAAAAGTTAGGAATTTAAAGGAAATGAATATTGTCTACATTGCATATGTAATACCATTATCTAGCACACTTTGTTAACTTGGAAGGATAAGGAATTAGTCTAATCAGCTTTTTCAAAAAGCAAGGTATTAAGCTTTAAGGTTATAAGAGTCATAGCAGAGTCGGAACCCGATCAAAATTCGTCTTCACATTGCCATCTTTGTATCTTATTTTTATGTTTTTATGAAATTACCTATTTTTAAGAATTTCTTCTTGATGTAAATGCCTATTTACAAGCCAATCAATCAATATGAATTCTCTTTTATCCAAAAGTTGCATTTTCTTACTTTTATTATTTTGTTTGCAAAATTGTCCAATATTTTTGATAAAATTTTGCATCTAAAAATATTGAAGCTACGTAAATCATGATATAAACAGTTGAAATTACTCGAGATTTCAGGTGTTTGGGTGATGGCTACCAGTTGGCCATTTCATACCTGGGGAACGTTGTTGTTATTTCATTTTGCAGATACTTTGTGTCCACTCATGACAAGCAGGGTACGAGCAAGAAAGAAGAGATTGTTTGAGGTAGTTACCCATACAAAGTTCTTGATGGAAGTGATGTTTCTTCAGACATGATCCTTTTCCCTATTATAGTCTTCACTTTCACTCAACAAAAGCTTGTTTGTTAAGAAGCTTCACTTCAGATATCTTCTCCCCATGGGAGTATATCTTTTGGGTTTGGTACAACTGTTTATCCCCAAGTGTGGTTCCTCATCTCCCCAATAAAGTTTGCACCCATCTCCCCAATGAGGTTCACATTTATCTCCCTAGTGTGGTTTGTAGTTTTCTCATCACTGCAGTCTGCATCTTTTTAAGATTCTTGTAAGAATTCTTTACCAGAGGGAGATTATGGTCTTATCCCCACGAAGTCATTTTATTTTCCCCAATGGAGCAAGTTTCGCCCTAGTAATATTATATTACGATAGATATCTTACAAGTTTTGTGTCCCCAGTGTAGTGAATACTGATGTGAGTATTAAGAACTCTCTTATCCCCAGTTACAGAAGAAGTTATATCATCTCTAGTGGAGTTTGAGCTTTAAGAGTTTCTGGTTTGAGATTCCTTTTTTCCTAAGTAAGGATTTGTACCCTGGTGAAGTATGTATGGGTCCGCTTTTCTCAGGCAGAGTCTTCCCTTGATGCTTTCTACCCAGTGATGTTATTTAAGAAGTCATCTTCTTCTTTCTCCCAGTAAAGTTGTTATTGGTTTAAGGCCTTTCGAGGTTCACTTCCTCAGTATAACTTGCACTTATGAGAGTTCTCTTAAGAAATCTATTATCCCTAAGTGATGGAAGGTGTTGCAACATCCCCAACAAAAAGTTAACTTAAAGGAGTTCTTGCTCGAGAAGTTCTCCTCTCCTCAAGGGAAGGTGTTGTTGTTCCCCAATGGAGCTCGTTGTCTAGTTTCTTTTGTTTAAAGAATTTCTGCTATCCCTGTTAGAAGTTGCTTTCATCAAAATCTCTATGCAAGAAGATCTATATTCCCCCAATGAGGCGTTCCTTATTTTCAGCAGGAAGATGATGGATCTTTTCCCCAGGAAGTTAAGAGTTGTTTGAGGTCAAGATGATTTCTCAGTGGACTGCAATTTATTTTTGTAGAATCATCTCTAAAGTCCATTTCTCAATGGCATCCCTCCTCGAAGTTGGCGTATTTGAATTCCAAACTCGCATCACAGTTTATACCCAGTGGTCGTTAGTTTTAATAGTTATTTCCTTGCTGAAGATCAGTTTCCTAAGGGTGACCTCTCAGAAGTTCCTGGTTTCCTCGGTAGTTCATTTTGATATTGCCATTCCCTAGTGAATCATTTAAACATACATCATTACATTTCATCTACCCAAATACGTAACATTTCCCTTATGTGGAGCATTACGCCATTGAAAAATTCAAACATGCATTGAAGCATAAGTTGTTTTTGTTGCTTACCCGAAATAACCGATTTGTTATATACTTAGAGACTAGGAACCCTTGCAGTTTATCACTAGGGTTATCCTATTTTTCTTCCCCATTGAAATATGTTATGATTTCTATTCCCAGGAAAATTTGGTCATGTTACCTCTTTCCCAGAGAATCGTTGGAGATCCTTGATAGAGTACCCTCCTTAGTTGGTCTCTTCTTTCAGTGTAATTTCACTTTCGCTTAGATTTTTATCGAAATCAATATCTATTTATCCCTAGTAAGTTCGCCTTTGATCAAAGTTCTTTCCCCAGAAGTCTATCTTTGGTTAGCCTTTTTTTCATTGTTGAGTTTGCCTTTGATCAGCGTTCTTTGTTAAGAGTCTAATTTGGTCATTCAGTTTCTTGTATATGTTCAATTCTAATCTGACATATACTCAACTTCCTTATATGTGTCCAATGTCCATACTAGACATGTATGTTTGATATCTTTGTTAGAGTGTGCTTTGGTCGGCCTCTTTCTTATATGTGTCCAATATCCTTACTAGACATGTATTTTTGATATCTTTGTTAGATCCTTCTTTGATCGGTCTCTTAATTATATGTGTCCAATATCCTTACCAGACATATATTTTTGATATCTTTGTTAGATTCTTCTTCGGTCAGTCTCTTTCTTATATGTGTTCAATATCCTTACCAAACATGTATTTTGATATCTTTGTTAGAGTATGATTTGGTCGTTCTCTTTCTTATATGTGTCCAATATCCTTACCGGACATGTATTTTTAATATCTTTGTTAGAGTCTTCTTCGTTCAGTCTCTTTCTTATATGTGTCCAATATCCTTACCAGACATGTATTTTTATATCTTTGTTAGAGTCTGCTTTGGTCGGTCTCTTTCTTATATGTGTCCAACATCCTTACCAGACATGTATTTTTGATATCTTTGTTAGAGCCGCTTTGGTCAGTCTCTTTCTTAAATGTGTCAAACATCCTTACCAGACAGGTATTTTTGATATCTTTGTTAGAGTCTGCTTTAGTCGGTCTCTTTCTTATATATGTTCAATATTCTTACCGGACATGTATTTTTGATATCTTTGTTAGAGTCTGCTTTGGTAGGTCTTTTTCTCGTATGTGTCCAATATCCTTACCAGACATGTAAATTTGATCTCTTTTTTTTTGTGTCTAATCATGACTTGACTTACATCTCTAAAAGAACACTTCCCCCAGATAACCTTTCCGCAACAAAAAAAAACGCAGAAAAACCAAAATACCTGAATTTCGTCTGTTATTCAGATTCCAAAATTTATGGTTCAATTGAGTATTCAATTCCTTTCTACCTCGATTGTTCGAAAGGCTAACGCCAATCTCGCCCTTAGGTTTAACTTCATTGAATAGGGGAAGCTATTGCACCCTAAAGTTCTCCCTCTTTAGTTTTAACCCTAATTGGCTTATTTTTCTCTAACATACTCATGCATACATATCACTGATTCCATGATTACGAGATCAAGGCCTTTATCTTTGTTGAGTTGTAGAAAGTGATTGTTTGTCAGACAAAATAGTGAAGTAGAAACTCAAGGTTTTCGGGATTGAAGTGTATTCTGCATATTTCCTCGAGCCAATTAATAAGTGAGTAATCAAGTCTTTATCATGTTAATCTCTCATGTGTTTCATCACGCTTTGAATTGCAAATAAAATCGAGCGTTTCAGTTGATCTGAGACAGTTTTGACTGAAAATCAACATTTTCACAATGTGAATTCAAAATTTCATAAGTTTTGTCTGGAAAATCATTTTTTAGTGGGTCTTTGGGAGTTGGAACCTTCCAGACATTTTCTCTATTTCATATGTTCGGCTTGGAAGCCAATTGTGTGAAGAAGATCTCTGAAAGTGAAAAATACGTTTAAAGTCTCATACTGAAGCAAAATTTCAGTCATCTGTTGTGTAATATTGCAAAAATCATAACTCTCTCAATTTTTAACATTTCAGGATGATTCTTTCGGCACGATATCAAAAATTTTGTTAGATACAAATTTGCTTCAGGGTCCGAGTTCGGATGATGATAAAAAAACTTCAGTTTATAGCTTGTTTCTAAAGTTGAACACTGAAATATGACGTAAAAGTTGAGCAACCCATAACAGAGAGTTTTATGTCTCCAAATTTCTCGGTATAGTAAAAATCATTAATCTCTCAATTTTTACCGTATCAGGACGATTCTCGCGGCACGGCATCACAAATTTCATCATGTACGTTTTTACTTCAGGAGTTGGGTTCGAATTATGCTCTGAAAAGTTATGGATTATGGCTCGTTTCCGGAACGGAACAGAAAAATATGGTGAAAAATCTGCACAACTCGAAAACAAGGTAATTTGACTCAAAATTCATTTTTCAATTCCATTTCCTAAACAAGTCTTAAGAGCTTCACTATATATTTCTTTCGATTCAAACTGAAAAGGACTCTTTGCTCATTTTTCACAAAATCACTCAAGAACACAAGAGTGCTCTCAAGGTCACTCTTTCTCTCAAGAACCTCTCACTCTCCTATCTCTCTCCTCCGCTGGACTCTCTCCCTTGCTGCACAACTAACCGTCAGGCAGCCTCCACCCTTTCTCGTCTGACCAGTCTACCGTCCACCTTTTTCTGCTGACCTCTCTCCTCACGCGTCATCTGGACAACCGAACCACCATCTGACTCCCTCCATTCGAGCTTCCGATCGTGGAAAGCTCCCTTCGTTTCAGGCGATCTCTTCTGGTAACCTCCAGTCTACCCTTCTTCGCGTTGATTCAGTAATTACCTCTTGACTTTTGCTTGATTTAAGTTCTTAATTGATTAATTGATTTTGAATTAAGTGCTTATTTGAACTTAGCATGAGTTGAATAATTGAGTTTTTGGAGATTAATTGATTCTTGAGTTTTTATTATGGACAATTGTGGAATCGGATGATCATTTGTTTAAATTGTTTGAATCTCATGAATGTTGACACGATAATTATTGTTGATTATTGATTTTACACGTCAAAGCTTGATTATGATTCGATAATTGTTGATAATTATGGAATATCATGAGTCGATGATTATTTTTTAGTTGATTAATTGATATCAACGCGTAAATAATTTTTATTTCGTTGTTTGGAAACCGGTGCACCGGTAGTGATTTAATGTTTGCAATTTATTTGCGATTTTCGAGCAAAGCTCCAAGTATTGATGTTCGATGTTTTTGTGCCTTAAATGTTAATTTCTGATCGATTCTTGGTGGACATCGATACATGGAACAATGATGTCCAGAATTAGAAAATGCTTGCAAATGTTGTTTTAATTCTTAGTTCATGCATGTTTAGCTTTTACTTAGAGATTGTTGGACATCGATGTTGAGTTCTATCAATTTTAATTCGACATTTCGAGTATTTCATGAGTTAAAGCAATGTTGTCTGGATTTTGAAAATGCACATGGAATGTGTTTTAATTTATGCCTAATGCACATTTGACTTTGCTTTGATGGATGATTGACATGGGTGTCGATTTTGGTAAATTTTAATTCGACTTTTTGTGCTTTTCACGAACGAATATCATTTTGCCCAAAATTTTGTTTAATGGTTCTGATGCTTGTTTGGAACTTGTTTTTGCAAGATTTAATATCAATCTGATTTGCGGTGTGAATGCTTAACTTTGGTTATTGTTTCTTGTTATTACTAACTCATTTTGTAAAATTGTGAAAGCTTCCATAGGTGTCTCGGTACATGAAACTTGAGATGTGCTTTTTGTTTGTCGAGACTTATATCTTATGCAGAATTATTGTGTGATATGCAGATATGCTTGAGTTTTCGATTGTGATTTATTTTCACATTGATGATGCTTTGTAGCTTATTCTGAGCATTTGATTTCTTACTCTTTTCTTTGATTGGTGAAGCGTTCGTGAAGATCTCTGGATTTCTTGTGCTTGCTTTACGGCTGACACTTATTCCTCTGGATTTCCTATTATGTTTTTGATTCAGCATTGTATTTTGATTTCCTTTCCATGAGAAGTAGGACTAGATATGCATGTTTGGAAATACCTACTCCCGTAGGCATTGCACACTTGTTTTTTTACATTCTTGTTGATAAAAGACCTCAAAAGGGGGCAATTTCTTGTGTTTGTAAAAGACCTCAAAAAGGAGCAACTTCTTGTGTGTGTTTTTAAAGTCCTAAAAGAACGAATTTGTTTAAAGACCTCAAAGAAGGCAATTTTTAATGTCCTCGACGAAGGAAAGTTCCATTCCCCCTTTACTTTGTACTTGCAATCGAGTCAATAAAAGTTCAACAATAGGGCTCACAATCGGCCCCCACACTTTCTAGTCCATTGGTCATTCTTAGGTCACGTTGTACGTTGATGCTTTAAATCGTTTGTCTCTTGTCCTTTGAGCCAATACAGTGGAATAATAGGGATCGCAATCATCCCTCACACCTTGTCATCGCTCCGGCGATATTAGCTCACATTTCTTAATGTTGATGCTTCGAGTTGTTAATTGAGCTATTCTAGTGGAAGACGGGTCCTTCAACTCATCTACCTTGATTTCATGTACATTATGATTGGTGCTTGTTAGCATATTTTGTTTGTGTTTACTTCCTTTCACCTTTTCTTGTTCTCTTAGGTTCGCCTTTGCATGTTCCCTTAGGATCACTTGTTTCTTTTTTGATTCAAGGTAAACATTAGGTTTTTAAACCATGCATGCTAACTTTCATATAGATTTCCCTTTTGCATCATTAAAATAAAAACTTATTTTTCTTAAGAAAAATCTAAAACACATTGAAGATGTGAATCGTATGCAATTGAGTCTTGTGGGGTAGAGCGAATAGGTCTAGATTGAATATTGCTCTTCTTTCACTTCCGGAATTTATTACGGTTTAAATTGCAACCCTTTTTGCAAATAAGCGGAGAAGTAGTGAGTTTCCCTCCAATGGGATCCATTTTCTATCATCCCACCAAAAACACCAACCAATTCAAACTTTTTTGTCTTTAGACTATCTTTGGGATTTTCTTTGAAAACCTTTTTCCTAAAAGGATGTATTATTTTCTCTCCATGCAAACAACGCGTAATTCACCAAAGGTCGGGTTATAATATGTCAACTGCTAGAGTTGCGAATGTAATACTATCTGCTTAAAAAATGCAAACCAACCAACATTTTCTAGGTGAACTACGAATGCCATGATCCCCATTGCACGAGAGGTGGTACGTAGGCACAAAGGTTTGCCAACAAGGAAGGCACAACTAATAAAACCTTTTTCTTTGTATATACACTCTACATTTATGCATTTTAGCTCGTATGATTTAAATATTAACACACTCTTTTATTAGAACAACAAAAGTGGATTGTACCACCCCCGATTTAATTAGAATTATTTTTAATTAAATAACAAAATGATGCGGTGAAATTATATGAGTTGGTGGATTTTGTGATGTGGTGTGATGCCTTGTTAGGGACTAGATGCCTTAGAATTATAGAAGTTGAGATATGGGGGTGTTTGGCTAAACGTGTAGAAACATAGGGGTGTGTGGAATAATATAGATTACTACTATTATTATTATATTATTAGAATAATAATTATTATTTTATTATAGTAATTAAATAATTATTTATTAGGTTAGTATATTATTTGAGATATATTATAGTGAGAAGAAGAGAAAGAGAGTAGTATGTGAAATAGAAGAAAAACAGAGAAGTTAGAAGAGGAGAAAGGCACTAGGAAGCTAGGGCAGGATTTCACCGTAGAAATCAAGAAATCAACCAAGAATATAAGGTAAGGGGGGATTCTATCTTTATAAAAGGTTTCATAATGATGGGATATGGTATGATCTAGGTTGCATGATTGTATGTTTTGATTTCTCTCTATTTGGTTGTTTTGGGGTTTTTCCCATTGATGGATCTTTGGTGATTTTGGTTTGTTTTTTATGGAATTAGATTATATGAATTGGTTAGGATTGATATAAAAATGTTGGTGAATAATTATGATGCTTAAAAGATAAATTTTGATGTGAAAATTATGAATTTTGGGTGTTGAACTATAGGAGGATCATAACTGGAAATTGCAGGATTTTTCTCTATTATCACGGGATAACTGATTACCCAGATATGGTAACCTATTACCATATCGAAATTTGGAACACGGATGGCTACTGACTTGCAATAGCCGGTTACCGTAAGTGGGTGACTGGTTATCGCAAGGAATTTTGAAAAGAAATAAGGTTACTGTCTTGCGGTAATCGATTACCATAATTGGGCAATCAGATAACACTGCTAATGATAGCATTTTTGGAGAAACTTCTAAAACTCATAACTTTGGCCTCGGGTGTACGTTTGACATTCCGTTTGGACCGTTGGAAAGATAACATAATTTCCTATCTTATAAAAATGACTTATACAGCATTATTTAATTATTTCATAAACATTTATGCCTATCTGTGAGTGTATTTTGATTTATATGCCATGAATTATGTTAGGGTTAATTACGTTGATTGTTTTGATCGTGTGACACGAGATACACTATAATGATGATGATGATGGCTTGTATTGGATAAATTGTTATGAATGATAATAATAAATGTGAAGTATGTTATTGCATGATAGTGTCTCATGCATTCCGAAAGCGAAGGCATGTATTGGCGAGCGAAGTTGATTACCCTAAATTGGCATTATGGTGATGAGGGTTCTACCATGTTGGTACCACATGTATTGAGTCAGTGTCGGTCTTTTTCATCATATTGTGATTGATAATTCGATGGGTGAATAGTGATGAAAGTATGTATTATGTTACAATGTATGTTATGTGCTGATTATGTACTTGAATCTTTACCTTCTCATTATTATGCTTCTTCTTATATTGTTATGATATCTCACCCTTTCTGTTTGAATATTACCTCCACATGGGTAACATCCAGGTGATCTGAAGTAGCTAGAGATCGAAGTTTAGCTAAAGAGTTCCTTCAGTTGTGTAGATAGATTACGGTCTACTCTGATACGTAACACTTAGGGGTTTCGTGTGATTTGTTTTGTTATGTTAGGAGTGAACATGTATTACTCTGTTGTTTGAATTATTTTATTATTATGCTGATGTTTGAAAGATGATAATTTTAACTTCGATTGGAAAATTGAGACGACTATTTATTGATGTTTTTCCGCTGCGAATAAATGCATTAAAGTTTAAGACTTATGAGCATGCGATTTGTCTTGCGTATCCTAATTTTGAGCATGTGTGATTGGAGAAGTATGTGACAACCTATTTGGTTGATGTTTATTTATAAATTAATTTACTCTGATTATTATATAAATTACCGACGAGGAAATAGGGTGTTACAATTGGTATCAGAGCAGGTTAGTCCGTCCGGCCAGATTGTTGAGTCGTTAGTGTAGTGTGACAGTGGAATATTGTCTATGTTTATCTCTCTAACCGTTGTTTGATGTTGTGATGTGAAGTAGAGCAATGGCGGGAAGAGGAAGTGGTGAACTCGCTAATGTGTTGTAGGTGTTGGCTTAGGCAATGCAGAATCATCCTAACGCTGGTGGGAACTATGGGACTCATGCTTTGGAAAATTTCCAGAGGAATCATCCACCTATGTTTAAAGGGAAGCATGATCCTGAGCAAGCACAAAAATGTCTCAAGGATATTAAGAGAATCTTTCCGGTTATGGACTGTTATGATGCAAAGAAAGTGTGTTTTGGTATTCATATGCTGGCACGAGAGGCTGATGACTGGTGGGTTGCTACTCGCTAGAGGTTGGAAGGCACAAGAGAGGCTATTACTTGGGATGTGCCTCGCATGGAATTCATGGTGAAGTATTAACCAGATGATGTCTATGGGAAGAAGGAGATTGAGTATTTGGAACTGAAACAAGGGAATTTATCGGTAGTTGATTATGCTGCAAATACGTGGAATTGCCAAACTATTATCCTCATTACAACAAAGAGATTGTTGAATTCTCAAAGAGTGTGAAGTTTGAAAACAAATTCCCTTCAGAAATTAAGAAGGCAATTGGGTATCAGCGGATCCGTAAATTTCCAGATTTAGTGAACAACTGCATGATTTATGAAGAACATAGTGAGGCTCACTACAAGATTGTCACTGAGAAGAGAGGCAAGCAACAACAATATCATGGGAAGCCTTATAATGCTCCAACTGACAAAGGAAAACAGAAAGCTACTGATGGTAGGAGGCCAAGTAGGAGAGGTGCTCCTACTGGTATTGTGTATTACATATGTGGAAGACCTGGTCATCAGAGTAGCGAATGCAATACTGAAGTGAAGAGGTGTTTCCGTTGTGGCAAAATAGGGCATGAGATAACAGAATGTAAACACAAGGAAGTAATATGTTTCAACTGCGGTGAAGAAGGACATATCACTTCTCCGTGCCAGAAACCTAAGAAAGACCGATCTGTTGGGGAAGTGTTTTCTTTAGCTGGGACTCAGACATCCAGTGGAGACCTCTTGATCCGAGGTATATGTTTCATTAATGGTACTCCTTTAATTACTATTATTGATATTGGTGCTACACATTATTTTATTGCTGTTGATTATGCTAAAAAGTTGAGTCTCGTATTATCTTCTATGAATGGAGAGATGGTTGTCGATACTCCACCTAAGGGATTGGTAACTACTTCTCTAGTATGCTTGAAATTCCCATTGTCTATCTATGACAAATATTTTATGGTCGATCTATTTTGTTTGTCGTTGACTGGTCTGAACATGATTTTAGGTATGAACTGGTTGGAATATAACTACATTCATATTAATTCTTATAACAAGTCAGTATAGTTTTCTACTCTTGAATAGTAAGAGAAAGATGGTTTCTTATCTATCAGACAGTTGAAGTAGTTATTGCGGGACGAAGCTCAGTTCTTTTCCTTAATGGTGTCCTTATCCATTGAGAATCAGGTTTCAATTGACGAGTTACAGGTTGTGCGTGACTTTCCCGAAGTTTTTCTTGATGATATTCCATATGTGCCGCTAGAAAGAGAAGTAGAATTTTAAATTGATCTTGTACCATGTACCAAACCTATTTCTATGGCACCATACAGGATGTCGGCGTCCGAATTATCAGAATTAAAGAAGCAATTAGAAGATTTACTTGAAAAAAATTGTGAGGCCAAGTGTATCACCTTGGGGAGCTCCGATATTAATTGTGAATAAGAAGGATGGTAGCATGAGGTTTTGCATAGATTATCGACAGTTGAATGAAGTGACAGTCAAAAATTGGTATCCACTTCCGAGAATAGACGATGTGATGTATCAATTGGTGGGTTCACGTGTATTTAGAAAGATTGTTCAAAGATTTGGTTATCACCAAATTCGAGTGAAAGATGAGGACATTCAAAAGATAGCTTTTAGAACTCAGTATGGACATTACGAGTATTCGGTGATGCCTTTCAGTGTTACCAATTGTAGTACCCCAAAAATTGTCCTCCCATTTTACTCAACATATGCTCATTAAGACCCTCAACTTGCTCAAGGATACCCAAGAGTTAACCAGACAAACTCTCTTCTAAAGCAATGAACCCCTAATTAGGGTTTCCATTTTCATCAATATGGGTGAGCTCCAAAGTCTTCATATGCTCTCCATAGTCCTAATATGTTCTCAAGATCATCCATGTCAAGTTTCATGCCTTACACAAGAAGTTTGCTCAGTTAACTGCTCAGATGCTTGAAAATCAACTTTATTAGGTCAAAAGTCAACTGTGACCCACATATAGTCAAAAATCAAGATTTCTGGTCAACATCAACATTTTGAAGTGACACTCATCATTTGATCAAATTTTGATCATGATTCCTCAAGGGATGCTCCTAATTCATCAAAACTCAAAAGTTGCTAAATTAGGGTTTCTTAGGAAAAGTCAAGCAAACTTTGACCAAGCATAACTTTCTCATACTTCATCAGAAATTTCTGATCCAAGGCTCATTTTGAAGAGAATCCAATTTCCTACAACTCATCTTCAGCCCTCAAGTTCAAAAAATGCACTCATAAAAATATATGAATTTCTACATTATAGGTCCTTTTAAAAAGTCAACAAAAACACCTTTTGGATCAAAGCTTCTTACATGAACAGGGAAGATCCAATTGAGATGAAACCAAAAGGGTTGTTTAAGGGACATCCTAAGCTTTCTAAAAAGTCCAAGAACACCTCTCTGGGGTTAAAATTGGAAGAGATATGTATTGTCAAAGTTGGCCATTTTAAGAAAATTGCCAAAAGTCAAATATGCTTAAAAGTGCATTTTTTTGACAAATGGGCCTAGCTTTTCATGATTGTATCTTGTTGAAAACATGTCTCACGACCCAAATCAGCATCTATATATTATTTTCTCTATTTATTTATTTTATTTTTATTTTTATTTATTAAAAGTTAAATTAAATCAAATAAATGGCAAAAAATATAAAAGATTGATTTTTTGATCTGTTTTTGTTAGAATCAAATCTAATCAAGCTTGCCTAATCAGATCAAATCAAGGAAAATTAAGGCGAAAATAGCATGATGAGGATGGTTTTGGAAAGATATCATATAGAAAACAAATCACATTCAATTCCCATGATTCCAAAAGATTCAATATGTTTTTGTTACTCTAATTCATCACACTACATATACTGAACACAAACAATGCAAAGAACAGGGGTTGCAGTCGTGAGAGTTGAAGAACAAAACTCAAACTTTGGCAAAAAAGTGGTAGATCGTTTTCTCACATAGAGGGTGATTCAAAACATTCCAAAGCTTCTAAATGATTCTTGGATATCTCCTGAAGCTAACACGATCAATTGCAAGCATTCCCAAGTCCAGAATCGCCCCATAGCCTTCACACGATTTGCTCTTTGTTTCAAAATTGAATACGATGATTATTGCATCATAAACATATTCTAATAATGTATTTGTGATTATTGACATATTTGCAACATGCTTGAATGACTTAATTGATGTTTTGATGCATATATTGATGATTGCCATGGTTAGGGTTTAAGAAGTTGTTTTCGGGCTTCTTTGTACAGGTTAAATTGGACTAAGAAAATAGTGCCATGATACTCGTGAGATCAAGACGAGTTGATTGGTATAGCTAGAATTAATTTATCATGCATCTTGTGAATTTTTGAAGCTTGCAGGTTTATAGCTATGGAAAACGTCTGTAGGTATAAGTCTGATACCTAAGACGACGGACAGGAGAAAAAGATGATGATTTGGCACAACACCATTGGCTCGTTTGAATTATGCACATTTTTCAGTTTATTCACCTTGTTTTGTATATTATAATTTAGTCTTATTATATTGAGAAGTGAACGATATGGCTCAGTGGTGAAGCGCGCGCTGGATAGTGGAAAGGACCTGGGTTCGATCCCAGGTCCCTGCATTTTCTTTATTTTCTTAACGTTCATTTGTAGATTCCATGTATACACGTTCCAAGTTACTACCGTGTGATCTCAACATCCAGCCATTGGATCACTACCAAAACATATTCAATGCTAAAACCAAGGAAAGACCATGGTACATTCTCCAAACGTGGCTGCACAGAATCAGGCGCAGGAATGGGCTCAACATTCATGGGCTTGGCACAAATTCATAAGCAACCCCCTTGGATTGCTTAAACAGGCCCAATTCTCTTCTTTTTTCTATTTCAATTTGTTTCACCCCAAAATTTACCCTCTTGATTTTGGCTTATGTCTCATCATGAATATCATATTGCATTGCATTCATACATGGTGATGGGATCAAAGTACTTTGGTTATCAAGTTTTCCTCAAGCCTTGAAGCTTGATTGCATTGACAAGTTGCTCAAGTAGAACCTTATCATCTAAACCTCTGGATCTTTCAAGCTGAAAAGTTATTGCATATCTCAAGATATTTTATCCATCTCTTTGAATCATCAGAGGATTGAAGTTTGTGTTTGATTATAAGAAGGAATCACTCCTTTGATTCACCAGTCAAATTAGGGTTTTGTTTAATCAAGGATATTGATCAGTATACAAGTCTTGATTTAGAAGCTACAACATCTCTTTGGTATTTGAAAAGTCTTTGTACAAGAAATTGGCCAAAATGTCTAGAGGATGTGAATTTTTGAAGATGATTCATCACTCTCCTTTGAGGAATCAGTCAAAATTAGGGTTTGGTCCAAGTTGAAGTAATTGGGGTCTAGATGAGCCAGTTCATGAAGCATCATTATCTTATTATCATTAGAATCAAATTTGATCAAGGAGTGTCTCATGATACTCAGTGGAATTACGGTTTTGAAGCTTGATCAGCTATCTCCTAGCACATGGTACAAAACTAGGGTTTTGGATTTAATCAGGATTCCTATGACTTTTTCACCCAAACTTGTCTCCATGATTCACCACATGTTATTAAGCATTTATGATTGAAAAACTGAGGTTCAATTTGGATTGGAAATGATCCAATTAATCAAAAGGGGCAAATTGGTCATTTTGACCAAAGTCAATAAAATCAGGAGTTGACCAAGTTAGACTTTTGGTCAACCATCAATTTAAGCATCCTCTTTTCATATTCCATACCCAAATTCATCTTTGAATCACTAGAAATGATGAATTTGAGTGTAACTTATTCAAGAAGTAACATAGAAATTGAAAAATTTTCTAAGTATCAAGATGACTTCTCTTGGACAAGTCACGCGCGTAATTTCATCAACCACTTGGCATGCCATTTTATGGAATCAATTTCTTGTGACTCAAGCCTCAATTTGAAAAATTAAAAAGATCATTTTGTTGTCTTCTATGAAAGCTTCTCATTAAACTTGGAATCACTCAAATTGGATTAAAATTGAGGAAGTTGTGATTTGAGGAAGTTGGGTGGCAAAACCGGATTTTTGAAGGCAAATGGGCAGGCCAGCGCGTGCGCGGTCTTGGGCAAGTTGGATTGACTTTCCCAGGTATCCTAATGTCCACATCTCTTTCATTTCTCCACCATTTTTGATGAATCAAAGATCATTGTGAAGCTCATCATATGAATTTTAATTGGCTCAAAGAAATTTGGAAAATTCACGAGCCAATTTGAAATGGCATCAGTTGGAAGTCAGCTGATTTTTGGTGTATGCTTGGCCATGGAAATTTTCAAGTTTTGGTTCAGTTTTGATTAAATCATTTTAAGAGCCCACTTGCACATGCTTGGCACGAATTGGACACCTCATGTGCTTGCCAAAAAAGGCCAAACTAGGTGCATACCTCGTGCCTCTCTCATTTTCACATTTTTGACAAAATGGGAAACTTCTCACTCAAGAAAATCAGTCCCATGTGCAAGAGAGGACAGCTCACCTCATCACGTTTTTTTCACTCACCCACACTCTCCTTTTGTTGCTCAACAATACTGCAAGCATTGTCTGAATACCAAGCAAAACGCAAATGGCCATCACACTTGTTTTGGTTTGACAGAAAATTTACTTTTTCCCTCCAACGACTCTCGGCTTGAATTACCACTCTAACCTCACTCTAAACACTATATATAAGCTGCTCAAGCTCTCCTTTAATGGACACACGCACGACATTGGGAGAAGCTCCTCAGAATTTTCTCATTTTTTCTTGCTCTGCAACTTGAATTGAGCAGCTCAATTCTCTTGATCCAGTCCTCATTACTCTACTCAAACACCTTCATTGGAGCACAAGGAAGCTATTTAGAAGGGTTTCTTGTTAGATTTCAGAGGCCCCAAGTGAATTTATTTTTCACTTTTGCAGGTATACTCACTAAATCTGAATCTTGATTTGAGCATGAATTGAAGTGTTTTGTGGTGTGCATTGTGTTTATAGCTGGTCAATCATTAGGATTGATGTATGTTTGAGCTCTAATTCAAGCAGATTTGGTGAAATCGTGTTTCTGGTTTTGATGGTTGCAGTGTGTTTTTCCAGTTTTTGAGATTTGATTTCTTGATCTATGCTTGACCTCTGAGTTTGATTCGAAATGCATGATGTAGTATGATATATTAGCTTTAATTTGAGCTTAATCTCATGGATTTTGGTCGAGAATCGTGTTTGTTTGATGGATCTGAAGTGAGCATGTTGGAACTGATGGAAGCGAGTGTTTTTCTTCAGCTAGAGGTTGAAGATGATGCGTGGCATCATCACATTGGCATTGTTTTTGTTTTTGATATTTAATATTCATTGATTCTCTGATTTTATTTTCTTGATCAAAACAATTTGAAAAATTCTGAAAAAATTATCACTTATTCAAAATAATTTCTACTATCTTGTGTAATTCTATTGGAATTTTTAAAAATGTTTTGATTGGTTTAAAAATTAATGAGTTTAATTAATTGTTTGTTTAAAGTTTATTTTTATTTTAATAGTTCTTTGATCTAAAAATTCCACAAAAAATATTTTAGACTCATAAAATAATGTAGAATATTATTCTGAAATTTTTTAAGCATTTTTTCTATTTTTGATTATGAATTAAATTTGAGAAGTTTATTTAGAATGTTTGCTTTATAATTTTCGTTTTAATACTTCCATTAATTCAAAAATCCTCAAAAAAAATCATGCAAGCTTGTTTTTAAACATAGAATCTGAATATATTTTTATTTTGGCCTTTTTGTGACTTTTGGCTAGGGTTTGCATTTTTTCCTTTAAATAATAGTTTAATTGTTAATTGTTTGTTTGATTTTTATTTTAATATTTCCTTTAATTCAAAAATTACAAAAAATCAGGGATGTGTGTTTTTTTAATTCTAATATTTTAATATAATTTTGGTTGGATGTTTTTTTATTTTTTTTTATTAGAATTTCATTTTGAGATGTGATTATTTGTTTAATTGATTAATTGTTTGAATTTGATTTTTATTTTTGACTTTTCTTTAATTCAAAAAATATGGAAAAATATGTATTCTGACATTTATGGTTTCCTTGTGTTTGACATGATCATGGTTTGAATTGTTTGAATTTTGATCTTATTTAATCAATATTTAAGATTAAAAGTCAAAAAATAGGGGTTGTTTTTGCTTATTGTGCAAGTTTCATTTTCAAAACCATTATGCACTGGATTTGCAATGGAACTTAGGTCTTGATTATGGTTCATGAATACATTGAGGATCTGAAAACCATTTTTAGTGAATTATTTGACTTGGTTTGACATTTTTCCATGAATTATTTTGAAAACTTGTCTAGTTTTGTAAGTTTGGCCAACTAGTTTTGAACTTTGGGCCTCATTTGATCTCCTCCTCAATCATTCATGAACTTAAGGCTTGCTTTCTGACTTCTACACACTTCAAAGCTGTTAAGAAATTTTTTGGTTTGAATTATTGAAACCCTTTTCTATTTTTGATATATTTTTGAAGTGAAGGTACCCAATTGATGTTGCATATTGTTTGATGGCAAATGAACTTGAGTGAGGCCTATAATTGGGCACCTAATGATCATGTTGAATATGTTCATCCAAATAAACTCAATTCATTTAACTTAATGCCCCATGTTTGAATGTTTGAACCTTTTTGATGCACTGTGTGGAATTCCTCTTCTATTGTGCTTATCAGTTGTGATAATTTAATTGAGAATGGTTAAAATGTGTTTGCTACTAACCTTCATAGTTTTTTATTGTATTCTTATCAAGCTCCCATGATCCTTGATTGATATTCAATTGTCAACTCAACATGGTGATAAAAAGGAGCAACATTCCTCTATTTCTTTTGACCAAATTGTGCATATGCCTTTTTCCTTCTGTCTATCATGACTACTGTTTGATAGTTACTATCATGTTTTTATCATTTCATCATGGTGTCATCATCCATCCGTTATGTGAAGCATCATTCTATTTATGGGAATACTAACTTGGTTGTTGAATGTGTGAGGTACTTTGAGAAAAGTTTCCATTGTTGGCTTGAGGCTACTGTGTTTCACTTTATTTGTGGAACACAACATTTTTATATTGGCACTGCTATTGTGTTTGGCATATTTGATAGTCTATGCAGGATATATACATGTGATTGTTAATGCCATACATTGCCCATGGGATTTGTTCATATCTGATTATCTCATTACTTACATCCTGATGGCGTAATTTCTGACTTGATTTGTCTGCTGATGCCAGCTTGCTTGAAGTTCTCTGGGTTTCTTTTATTCTTGCTCAGTTGCTACGGATAGATATCTGTTCGGTATTGAACTATTTCCTTTCTTCCATTTTCATTTTTCATAGTTCTTTGTTGCATGATGGGACCTTTGTTGATGATATATGTCAGGAGGCCCTCTGTTTTTGTTTAATACATGTGTTGTGTTTGCTTTTGATCGATGAGTCACTCAATTTAGAAATTGAGATCACGACTTCACTCTCAGTGCATGTTCCCTATAGGATGTTTATTGCTTTTCTTCTTTAATTGTTTACCGATGAGTCACTCAATTTAGAAATTGAGATCACGACTTCGCTCTCAATGCTTGTTCCCTATAGGATGTTTATTGCTTTTCTTCTTTAATTGTTGATCGATGAGTCACTCAATTTAGAAATTGAGATCACAACTTCGCTCTCATTGCATGTTCCCTATAGGATAGTTTTGTTAAGCTTCATTTAACATGTTGATTAAGGTAGTAATCCATGTATTCTAACATAGGATAGGGATTTTCTTTCATCCTCAACCTTAGAGTCAATCATTGTATGATAACACTAGGGATAATGCTAGGCTAGTTTCCTTTAGTTGTTTTTCTTTCTTTGCATTTTGTATCTTAAAACAAAATTTGTTTTCTTGACAAATCATAATGCACCTATAATAAACTTAAACCCTTCTTCAAGGTAGAATATATAAATCAATCTTATTTGTTTATGTGCCTCTTAGCTTTGTTTTTAAACCTGATATAGTCGATGTTTCTCCATCGCACATTTGTTTGAAGCCGATGTTTCGCCATCGCACATGTTTGTTATCCTACTTTGATTCTCAATATCATTGTTAGGTGTGATATTTTTCTATTCGTTTCATTGATGTTTCTCCATCCTTGCCATGATATCTTGTTATCTTATAGCAGATGTTTCGCCATCGCACATTTGTTTGAAGCCGATGTTTCGCCATCGCACATGTTTGTTATCCTACTTTGATTCTCAATATCATTGTTAGGTGTGATATTTTGCTATC
The DNA here is from genome assembly GCA_948472305.1 of Vicia faba. Taxonomy (NCBI): domain Eukaryota; kingdom Viridiplantae; phylum Streptophyta; class Magnoliopsida; order Fabales; family Fabaceae; genus Vicia; species Vicia faba. Next base: position 1,464,077,290 of record OX451736.1, on the reverse strand, counting down.
CGTTTCATTGATGTTTCGCCATCCTTGCCATGATATCTTGTTATCTTATAGCCGATGTTTCGCCATCGCACATTTGTTTGAAGTCGATGTTTCGCCACCGTACATGTTTGTTATCCTACTTTGATTCTCAATATCATTGTTAGGTGTGATGTTTTATCATTTGGTGTTTCGCCATCTTTGACATGTTACTTTGTTATTATTTAGCCGATGTTTTTACCATCTCATTTATTTATTGTTTTATTTGATGTTTTACCATCTTGACTGTTTTTGTTGTCTTAACTAAAAAACACAAACCAACCAAAATATATAAGCTGAACTACGGCTGCTCTGATTCCTTAAAAAGGATACGTAGGCAAAGGGGTAGGGCCCAACCGAGCATAAATTTTATTTTCCCTACATTGTTTTCTTTTTCTTTCGCATGCATTCCCTTTTCAGTTTTAATCCATAGACATAGGTTTTTACCACACCCATTAGATTAGATAAGAAGAGTGGATACCATAGAGTACTACGGGCGTGTGGGGTGCTAATACCTTCCCCTTGCGTAACAGACTCCCTTACTCGATCTCTCGGTCGAAAGACCGTGATTTCTCCCTCTTCAGGTTTTCTTGATGTTTACCTTTCCCTTTCGGCGGGATAAAAGACGTTCGGTGGCGACTTCATTGATGTTTCATTACATCCAGATGACAGGTTCCGGTCGGGGTTGTTTCAGCTGGCGACTTCACTGGGGACAGATTGACCTTTTGCTGCTCCATCCAAGAGTCGATCCTAGCTCTTGTGTGTTTTCTTTTTGGGTGTTTATTTTAACGCTTTGCATATTTATCTATTTGCATTGCATCTTATATGCGCTTTACTTTCTGCATACTGGATTTGGCTAGACTGTTTGGATTCTGGATTTCTTGGTGGACGGGTTGTTCCATGAGGTAAAAGGCCTCATACCCAGGCTATTATTGAATACCGTAGGAACTAGGAATAGAGTGGCCATGGCAGCTATGAGGCAGATGCTTTGTAGACCTGACCATGAGACCCATGACTTCAGAGGTAGTTCGGATAAGTGTTATCGTATGATGATACCGACAGTCGAACTCATGTACTCTGATTTGGCTTTTAACCTTACCTTGACCTAGACTACACCCGTAAGAGGGGCGGGAAAGCTTTTCTTACAGGTACAAGTACTGTTGGTGACTTTGCGTTGTGAAGGTGACTCAGGTTCCCATGTTAGTTTTAAAGCTTTAGGATTTTATTTTGATCTTGAGTGGTCCTGTTCTGTAATGGTCCGGCCATTATCCAGTGTGAAACTTTGATCCTGTCATGTTGCATCATAGCATATTTATTTCTAAAAAATGATGTATAAAAAATAATTAGCATGCACGTGTCATCTTCCAGGGACATTCAAGAGTCTTTTTTCCATCAGAAATGGCTGGCCTCCCGTCAGATGAGTGTGATTCAGTTCGTGTTAAAGAGCTCACCAGTCATACTTTCTCTTATCAGATTCCTTCTGTTGATGTGTCTGAGTTGAAGAGGTTGAGTTTTATTTGAAGGGTGATGCTCTGAATAATTTCAACAAAAATTATGGCAATTTGTTACTAATCCTTAACACTCCAGTTGACCCAATGGCTTTGATCACCCTCTTCCAGTTCTATGACAAGGAGTTATGGTGTTTTACTTTTCAAGACTATCAACTGGTTCCCACACTAGAAGAGTACGCATATCTACTTAATATCAAGTTGTCCGATGAAGTTCCTTTTGTCCAAGTGCTGGAGAAGCCGAAGTTTGAAGTTATTGCTGAAATTCTTCATGTGAGTTGGAAAGAGGTGAAAGACAATTGGAAGTCAAGTGAGGATACTACAGGGTTTTATTTGGATTTCTTAGTGAAGAAAGCTGAAGACTGGGCAAATAAATGGAATTGGAATGACTTCAGCTCTCTATTTGCTCTCATGATATATGGGATCATCCTCTTCCCTCGCAAGAGAAATTTTGTGGATTTGACGGCTATTTGTGTTTTTAGAAATAAGAACCCAGTACCAACACTCTTGGCAGATACTCTTTACACCATTCATTTCAGGCATGGAAAAGGAGGTAATGTAAGCTTATGTCATTCGATGTTGTATTAATGGTTTAAGTTGCACCTACCGGTAAGTGGCCCTTTCATGGATGCCATACATTCTCTCCGATGGTCATCAAGACTTGTCAACCTTACTTCATTTGTTATCCGGTGGAATTATGACATGGGGGAAGTACGAAGTATTATCACTAGCTGCGGAGATTTCCCTAAAGTTCCCCTCATAGGAACTAAGGGGTGTAACAACTATAACCCTGTGCTTGCTTATCGTCAATTGGGATATGCAATGGACGGACCGCCAAAGGTTGAGGAGGTGTATGAATCAGTGTATTTTGTTAGAGGAGGTGATCTTGTGATGTTGAAAAGAGTGACAAGTGCTTGGAAGGGAATTCACAAGAAGGATAGAACTACTTTGGGCAAGAAGGTTCCTATTGTTAGGGTTCCTTACTTGGATTGGATTAGAGCCAGGGTTAAGATTTTACGGTTACCATTTTCAAGGACGGCTCCTATATGTGAGCAACCTCCTACTGTTCTGAGTAACACGGTGCCTACCGAGGTGTTCACCCAGGTTCATGTTGAGAATATTCAACTTCGTGCAAAGGCCGTGAGGCAAGGATGAAACTTTATTGGGTAGATCAAGAAAGGGCCGACTTAGCTCGCAAACTCAAAGAAGCTCAAGGGGAAACTTCTGATGCAACCGGTTTTAGGAAGAGATCTCATGCTGAAATGGAGGAAGAGTTGAGTAAGACCCAGCAAGAGTTCCAGAAGCTTCAGGTATCTGAGAATATCTATAGGAAGAAGATTCAAAACTTGGAGAAACAACTCAAAGACAAAGACGCTCAACTTAAGAAGGAAGTAGCCCAGAGGCGTGTCGCAGAGGATCGGTTTCAAGAAAGTAAAGAAGTTGCATCACAACTTTTGAAGGAGAAAGCCAGGCTTGAAGAGTATTGTCAACACCTTGAAGCATATCTTGTTCCGGAGATTTATTTTTGTTACTTACCTTTGGTGTATTTGGTCACCCCCAGGATTGTTGGAAGGGACCATTTATTTGTTTATTTATTCAGTTTTTTGTTTGTTAAAATTACTTTGAAACACGTATTTTATTGTTTATCGTTACACTCTTAAATGTCCGAAGTCACTTGAACATCATTTCTTTTGTTTGTAAATAATTGAAGTGTTTGTCTTTTGTCCTTTTTCATTTGATTGTATGCTTGTTTATTGGTTGCACGCCGTAACTGATGATTAAAAGGACTCTTGAATACTGGGAAATGACAAACATATCATGCACATCATGCATTTCATAACATTACAGGTTATCTCAAGACCGTATTCTTATCCAGAATTCAAGACGACTACTCATCGGTATTCCACCATAAACAATTTGCCAAGACAGATGGAACAAGTTCAAGCTGAACTCGCTGAAATAAGGGCCCAGATGGCTACTCAGATGACCCAGTTCATGGAGGTCATCGCCAACGTGAATCGCCGACAGGAGGAACTAGCTGCCATTGTCAACAACCAGCGCCGCTATCCAGGGGATGGTGGAAATCAAGGGCTCTATTAGGACATTTCTGTAGGATTGGGGATGTGCATGATCAGCCTGCTGGAAATTTTCACGGGATGCTTGGAAATCCTTTTGTGCGTAACGTAGGGCAGTTTCCCCGGTCTCAGGGACCTCGTTTTGTGGGGAATATAAGAGACAATCAGGGCGGTGTAAGGGGCTATCAGGAGCAGGATTATGACTTTGACCAGGATGAAGATCAGTTTTCTATTGGGCGTTCAGAGCCGGAAGTTCAGGTTGAGGACAAGAAGTATTGGTTGTTGGAAGAACGTTTGAAGGCTGTGGAAGGGAAAGGAGTCCTTGGTATGGATGCTAATGATCTCAGGTTGGTGTCTGGAGTGAAAGTTCATCCAAAGTTCAAGCCTCCTACATTTGAAAAGTACAGCGGGACGTCATGTCCTGTTACTCATGCAACTGCTTATTTCCGAAAGATGTCGGTGCATACTGAAAATCAGGGACTTTAATTCACTTTTTCTAGGATAGCCTATCACGGGCATCCCTGGAGTGGTACATGAAGTTGGAGAAAACCCATATTCGTTGCTGGAATGATCTTGCACGGGCTTTTGTCAAACATTATCAGTATAATATGGATATGGCGCCTAATCGCACTCAGTTACAGAGTTTGTCACAAGGACCGAGAGAATCTTTCAAGGAATACGCTCAGAAGTGGCATGAGTTAGCTGCGAGGGTTCAACCTCCACTCATGGAGAGAGAACTTATTGATATGTTTATGAGTACCTTGCAAGGTCCATTCTATGAGCACATGATAGGAAGTACTTCGGAAGGATTTGCAGACTTGGTTATGGCTGGTGAAAGAATTGAGGTAGGTTTGAAATTGGGGAAAATTCAGGTTGGAGGTTCTAGTGGCTCATATGGGGGCAGTAAAAAATCGTTCAACACTTACCCTAAGAAAAGGGAAGGTGACGCAAGTACGGTTTACTCTCATAGAGGAAGAAGAGACGATCGTCAGCACCAACAAATCAATACTGTTTCTATTCTTGTTAATGCTCCTCCACAGCAGAGACCGAATATAGTGCCTCAACAACAAAGACAGCAAGATGCTCCCCGTCAGTATAATAATCAACAGCAGAGACAACCCAGAAAATTCGATCTCTTTCCAGTATCTCTTACTAAAGCACTCCGCAATTTGCTTAATTTTAAGTTGATCAGTTTGAGAAATATGCCACCACCACCCGCAAGACTTCCTCCTAACTATGATGCTAACGCAAGATGTGAATTCCATTCAGGCGGAGTTGGTCATTCTACTGACAATTTCTTTGTGTTGAAGTGCAAAATACAAGACTTGTTGGATGCCAAGGAGATTGAGTTTACTCTAGTAGCTGGTCCAAATGTTACCCAGAACCCAATGCCTAGGCATGAAGGGGGTGTTGTTAATATGATTGATGATAATGGTGAAGTGTTGAATTTGATCACGAATGTGGAACAAGTAACTACTCCGCTGTGCTATGTTAAGAGGTATTTGCTTGACAATTCTATTTTCCCGGGTTGTACTTCTGAGTGTGCCAAGTGTAGAGAGAAACCGAAGGGCTGTAATTATTTAAAATCTGATATCCAGTTGATGATAAAGGAGGGTTCCATGCAGTTCGATAGAAAACCGAGCTATCGTAAGGTTACCGAAGAAGATGTCGCTGTGGTATCTATTCCTTACACCCCTATGCGCATTCCTACCCCATCTAGGGCGCCCCCTTTGATGATTACGGTACCCGGTCCCATGTCGTATACCAGTGAAAAGGCCATCCCATGGAATTACGGCGCTGATGTTTATTACCATGGGGTGAAACAGGAAGTAAGTAATCGTTCGTCTGAGGATGAACATGCTAAAGGTGATGAAGGGGAAGTTGATAACTTTTCTGGTGTGGGTCTAATGACTAGAAGTGGGAGAGTATTTGGTCCTTCCAATGTGCAAGATGTGGCAGATGCTTCTGCAAGAGAAAAAGAAAAACAGCAGGCGATGATTGGTAATCTGAGGATTACGCCAGCCAATGTGACTCAACCAATTCTGATACCAGAAGCTTCTTCAGTTCCTGATGAGGTTGAAGAGTTAATGCGAATTATCAGAAAGAGTGATTATAGAATAATTGATCATCTGAGCCATACTCCTTCTAAGATGTCTATCTTGTCTCTGTTGATTTATTCAAAACCTCACAGAAATGCTTTGATGAAGTTTTTAAAGAATGCGTTCGTGCCACATGAGATAACAGTCAATCAGTTCGAGAATTTTTATGCTAACATATCTGCCGGGAACAGTCTGGGCTTCACAAATTTTGATCTTCCTCCGGAGGGTCCAGACCATAACAAAGCGTTGCATATTTCAATGGAGTGCAGGGGCACTACTTTATCCCGGGTTTTGGTGGACACGGGGTCGTCTTTAAATGTATTGCCTAAGTCAGCATTGATGAAGATTGATTATTCTGGACTGGAGCTGCGCCCTAGTGATTTGATGGTGAAGGCGTTTGATGGGTCTCGAAGGTTAGTGTTTGGGGAGGTGGAGTTACCAATCAAGGTTGGTCCGCGCACCTTCACAGTTACATTCTTTGTGATGGATATACAACCAGCATATTGTTGTTTGTTTAGGCGGCCGTGGATTCATAGAGCAGGGGCAGTCACTTCTACTCTTCATCAGAAACTCAAGTATCCTGCAGAGGGAAAGGTGATAACTGTGTGCGGCGAGGAAGAGTACATCGTGATTCATTTGACATCATTCCGCTATGTTGAAGTTGAAGGCGATATATATGAGACTCGGTTTCAAGCGTTTGAGACAGTTCATGCTGTCAATTTTCCTCCTCCATAGCAGAAAAGGAAATTGGAAACTGTTATGTCTTCTCTCAAGGATGCGAGAGCTGTGGTGGAAAATGGTAACCCTGAAGGTTGGGGTCAGGTGCTGGACGTTACTCCAAAATTTGATAAATTTGGTCTTGGTTTTAGCCCAGGTCAGCAGAGTGCAACTCCCAGAGCATCTAGTTTATCTACTCCTGTGAAGTTTTCCCGCCCTTGTGCTACTCAAGAAAGACACGTCAATGCAGTTGGCGATGATAGGGTTGATGGCTACAATATCAAAGATTGGATTCGTCCGAGTATTCCAGGCCAGACACTCAACAGTTAGACTTTTGTGGATGTTATCCAAGTTTCAAGCGCTGAGGAGTAATTTTCTTGTTTCTTTTATTATCATATCATAATTCCTACGCTCTGCCCAAGGCGTGGTGAATCATTTGTGTAGGGCCACCATGTTTATTTTCGAAAAGTTTATCATGAAATAAAGGACGTTTTTGCATTCAAAATTTTTCTCCATTTCTTTTTATTTTTAAATGGCAATGTTTCTCTTTTCACACACTGTCACTAAAAAACAACAAAATGTCATTCATGCAGATGCACTTACACCACTGATCATATTGATAACGACTCTGCTATGGCTCATTATGACTTTGATACTCCTATCTATCAAGCTAAAGAAGAAGCATATGAGGATTGTGATCTTCCTGAGGAATTAGCAAGATTGTTAAAACAAGATGAGAAGGTTATCCAGCCGAATCAGGATTCGATTAAGGTGGTGAATATTGGCACCGAAGAGGTAATAAGAGAAGTCAAGATAGGGGCAGATCTTGAAGAAAGTATAAAGGTCAGATTGATTGAGCTACTCCATGAGTATTCTGATATCTTCGCTTGGTCTTATGAGGATATGCCTGGGTTGGATAAAGACATAGTGGTGCATCGACTACCGCTCAAAGAAGGTTGTTCCCCTGTCAAGCAAAAGCTCCGAAGAACTCATCCTGAGATGTCCAAGAAGATCAAGGAGGAGGTCCAGAAGTAGTTGGACGCGAATTTCTTAAAGGTCATCAATTATCCGCCATGGATTGCAAATATCGTGCCTGTGCCCAAGAAGGATGGTAAGGTCAGGATGTGCGTGGATTATAGGGATTTGAACAGGGCCAGCCCTAAAGATGACTTCCCTCTTCCGCATATTGATATGTTGGTTGATAATACTTCTCATTCCATGGTGTTCTTGTTCATGGATGGTTTTTCGGGTTACAATCAAATTAAGATGGCTCCGGAAGATATGGAAAAGACAAGATTTATCACGCCTTGGGGAACTTTCTGTTATAAAGTGATGTTGTTTGGTTTGAAAAATGTCGGGGCAACATATCAGCGCGCCATGGTCACTCTCTTTCATGATTTGATTCACAAAGAGATTGAGGTTTATGTGGAAAATATGATTGCTAAGTCTGACACGGAAGAGGAACATCTTGTTCATCTGGAAAAATTGTTCGAGAGACTGAGGCAGTTCTTGCTAAGGTTGAATCTGAATAAGTGCACCTTTGGGGTGAGATTCGGCAAGCTGTTGGGTTTTATTGTAAGTGAAAAAGGTATCGAGGTGGACCCGGCCAAGGTAAAAGAGATACAGGAAATGCCTAAACCAAGGACAAATAAGGAACTACATGGTTTCTTGGGTAGGTTGAACTACATTTCTAGATTTATTTCTCATCTCGCAGCCACCTGTGAACCTTTGTTCAAGTTGTTGAAGAAAAGTCAGACAGTGAAATTGAATGAGGATTGTCAGAAGGCCTTTGACAAAATAAAGGAGTATTTGCAAGAACCTACGATACTCATGCCACCAGTGGAGGGAAGGCATCTCATCATGTATCTAACTGTGTTGGAGAGCTCAATGGGTTGTGTCCTCAGTCAGCACGATGAGATAGGGAAGAAAGAGCAGGCTATTTACTACTTGAGTAAGAAGTTTACAGAATGCGAGTCGAGGTACTCATTACTGGAAAATACTTGTTGTGCGCTTGCCTGGGCCGCCAAACATTTGAGGCAGTACATGTTAACTCACACCAACTACTTGATATCCAAAATGGATCCAATCAAGTACATTTTTGAGAAGCCAGCTCTTACAGGCAGGGTAGCCCGTTGGCAGATGATACTCACCAAATATGATATACAATACACTACTCAAAAAGCAATTAAGGGTAGTGTACTGGCCGACCATCTTGCTCATCAGCCCATGAACGATTATGAACCGATGAATTAGATTTTCCAGATGAGGAAATTGTGTAGATATGGGATTGTAATATGCCAGACCCAGCCGAAGGGCCCGAGCCGGGATCATGTTGGACGCTTGTTTTTTATGGTGCCTCCAATGCCATGGGCAACGACGTCGGAGCTATTATCACTTCCCCTGAGGGATACCACATTCCTTTCACAAATCGTATTTTTTTCGATTGCACTAACAACATGGCCGAATATGAGGCTTGCATTTATGGCATTGAAGCGGCGATCGACCTGCGCATCAAGTTTTTGAAGGTTTACGGGGATTCCAATCTTGTTATCAGCAAGATTAATGGAGATTGGGAAACTCGCCATCAGAACTTAATTCCCTATCGTGAGCATGTTACGAAGTTAATTATGTACTTTGAAGATATCACGTTTGAACACATTCCTAGAGAAGAAAACAATCTAGTTGATGTACTGGCAACTTTGTCCTCCATGTTCAAGGTTAAGTGGGCTAATGAGGCACCTTCCATTACTATCAGAAGTTTGAGTGAGCCAGCTTTCTGTTTTGAGGCTAGTTTGGAGTCAAATGGTAATCCTTGTTTTTATGATGTTAAACGATATCTTGAAACACAAGAGTACTCTGAAGGGGTATCCGTCACAGATAAGAAGTTCTTGAGAAGATTTTTAGCCAAGTTCTTTCTCAGTGGTGGTGTGTTGTATAGAAGACATCTTGACGGTCTACTGATCAGATGTGTTAACAAGAAAGAAGCAGCTAGAATCATTGAAGAGATACATAAAGGTGATTTCGGGACCCATTCCATCGGGCACACCATGGCTAAAAAGATTTTGCGAGCAGGTTATTATTGGTCCACCATGGAGACCGATTGTTACAATCATGCACGAGTTTGCCACAAATGTCAAGTCTATGCTGATAAAGTGCATGTGTCGCCAGTATCTTTGAATGTCCTGACTTCCCCTTGGCCATTTGTGATGTGGGGAATTGATATGATCGGCAAAATTGAACCGACTGCATCCAATGGGAACCGTTTCATTCTGGTTGCCATTGATTATTTTACAAAATGGGTCAAAGCTGCATCCTATGCCAATGTCACCAAGCAGGTGGTAACTTAGTTCATTAAGCACAATATTATCTATCGTTACGGAGTGCCAGAAAAGATCATTACCGATAATGGGTCTAATTTCAACAAAAAATTGATGAAGGAGCTTTGTGAGTCCTTCAAAATCAAGCATCATAACTCTTCCACGTACCGACCAAAGATGAACGGTGTTGTCGAAGCGGCTAATAAGAACATTAAGAAGATCGTGCAGAAGATGGTGGTAACCTATAAAGATTGGCATGAGATGCTGCCTTTCGCTTTGCATGGTTATGGCACCACTATGCGTATTTCGACTGGGGAAACCCCAATTTCATTGGTTTACGGCATGGAAGCAGTATTACCGGTAGAAGTTGAGATTCTTTCTCTTAGGATCATGAGGGATGTAGAGCTGGATGAAAGTGAATGGGTACAGAATCGGCTGGAACAATTGGAACTTATTGACGAGAAAAGGTTGATGGATGTGTGTCATGGTCAGGTATATCAACAAAGGATGAGGAAAGCTTTTGATAAGAGGGTATGGCCCCAGTGTTACAAGCCAGGTGACCTTGTGCTAAAAAGGATAATTCTTCCCCAGGGAGATCCCAGGGGCAAGTGGGTTCCGACTTATGAAGGTCCTTTCGTGGCCAGAAATGTTTTCTCCGGAGGAGCGATGATGCTCACAACTATGGATGGAGAGTACTTCCCTCTCCCTGTAAATGCTGACGTAGTTAAAAAATACTTTGCATTAAAAAAATTAAAAAAAACCGCTAAACTGAAAACCCGAAAGGGCGGTTTAGGCAAAAAGAAGGTGTCCTGGTGAATTGAAAACCCGAAAGGGAGATTCAGGAAAAAGTTAGGGACTTAAAGCAAATGACTACGCTTAGCATGAGACCCTTTGTTTCTTTCCTTCGTTCTGTCACCTGGCATAAGGTCGAGGATAATCCAAGAATGATCTGTCTGAAAGCGGGAAGATGGAGGCGTAAGAGTCATAAGAGACATAGCAGAGTCGGGACTTGAAGGATATTCACATTCACACTTCCATTTTTAAACACTTTTTTGTTTTGATTTTGTAATTACTTGCTTCCAAATGTAAATGCCTTTTTCACAGGCTGATTTCTCAAAATCAATAAGAATATCTTCTTTCAAGTATATGTATACGTTTCTTTTCTCCCTTTTTACTATTTTGTTTGCAAAAACGTCCAATATTTTTTATAAGCATACGAATATAAACTTCGTGGACCCTACACGGATAATGGCAATTTAATCCAAGGTTAGTTGATTGCTTGAAATACGGATAATAAACACAACTACTACTGTGCAAGGGGCGTGTTTGGGTTCTATGATGGATAGGATTCTCATTCTCTTTACTGGCGGATGCCTTGCCAGTTTATTTCACAGCTTCGTGCTGTTGGTAAAGGTCATGGGTCAGGGTAATATCAAGGTTACGGCAGGTCGGCGAGATCGGCAAACCTAGTTGGAGTTTTTTTCCCCCATAATGGCTTTTATTATGTTTCTTTGCCGCACTTTCATGTGTTATCTTGATTGACTATTTTAGCATTGTCTGCATATAGGATTTTGTTTATAGCCGAATGTCAGTCTTGATGCGTTGAATATTTTTGCCTTGAAAAAAAAATTGTTTCGTTTTACTTAATCCATCCAGCATCACTCTTTAATCGTTTTTCGGGAATTTTGATACCAACTGTGCCAATTCTTTTGCTTAGCCAAGAGTTTGGAGGAAGGAGTTTAGCTAAAAGCGATGACTGTAGTGGTATGCTTTTGAGTAGAACCTTGTTGACGATGTACATGCATTGTTTCAATCCCCAAAAACCGGAGATGTAAGGGAGTTACACCCTTGTTAACCCCTCTGAGCCTTCGAAGTAGGAGTTTCTTTTCCGTTAAAAAAACCCTTTTTTTAAACCAGGGGCAGGGTAGACGTTCAGTTAATCTGACCAAGCATTCAAATTTCAGAAGGAATGTCCCATCTGAGGATCACCACATTTTATCTTTCGCATAATGAGATCAGGGAAAATGTCTAAACCACGATGTTCATTTCCTCACAAAGTCCCGAGGTCGAGATCGAATCGATACAATAATGTCTATTCCTCGCCGACCAAGGAATGAGGCATTTTTTTCTTCAAAAAAGAGAGAAAGAAAGAAAAAGTTCAAAAACCTAAAGTCACATTGACTTGTTCGAAGTGGAAAGTATGAATAAGAAAGAAATAAAAAGCTCCACTAAGTCGAAACTTGAAAACAAGTCGCTTAGGCAAAAGTTAGGGCATCCCGCTGGACTTCCAAAATTGAAATTCAAAATCTTTTGTCCAGGCAAAAGTTAGGGAAAAGAGAGCCTAAAAGGCCAAAAAAAAAAGATTATTCAATAAAATCTTCATCAAAAGAAGAGGAACAATAATATCAAAAACAAAAGCAGCAAAAGTTAAGTGACAATCATGTTGGAGAATTTGTTGTGATCACTCAACCATTATAAATCCTTTTATGAATGCTTGTGATAAGTCAGCTGAACTTAAGACAGGAGAATATCATGAAGGGGGTGGGCACCAAATAGCTTGAGCCTTGAAAAAAAACTTTTTTCTAAAAAAAAACCTCAAACCAGGCCACGTTACAACCTTTAAAAGTCCTAACTGAAACAAGGGTTTAACTCGAAAGCATACTACAACAGGATAGTTTTTCCTAAACTCCCAAATATGTGCTTCATATCCATGATGGTATCTTATCACCCGCATCTTGACTGGGTTTTTTTTAAAGAAAAGGAAAAAAGTTTTGAAAATTTTTTGCACTCTAGCCAGTGATTCATTCACAACAGAGATGCGATACTTTGTTAAGATTTTCAACTGCAAAGCTTAAATAATCGTCGCATCAGGTCTGTCATTCCCAAAATAAACATCTTCCTACATCCAAAACATTTGTTTAACATCAAAAAAGAGTTTACACGTTGAACACCTGTAAAGAGCTTAATGTTTGTCAAGAAGGGAAATTTGGTTTTCTTCTGTTAGATAGAGCCCATGTCTGAATAATACTTTACCTATCCCCAATGAAGTTTCGTTTCCGCAGCGAAGTTTTGTTGCCCCGAGAATCTTCTTTCAAAGGCTTCATTCTGAGACTTCAAGTTTGGATATGTCGCACATCCCCAATAGAGTTGTTTAAATGGGAACTCTCATTCTGAAGAAGTTTCATATCCCCAACGGAGTTGCCAACAGAGATCCCTCGCCATGACATCTCATTTCCCAGCCGTTCTGGTGACTGGGGCATCCTTATGTTAAGATCTTTCCTTATCCCCAATAAGGTCGATACTGTGTGACTATCTGATGATCCATCTGTTGGTCGCATTCCAAAAGAAGAAATCTCTCTTCAACAAGAACCTTCAACATAGTTCTGTCTCCCCGGTAAAGTCCCGTCTCCTCAGCAGAGTTTTTTTCCCCAACAAAGGTTTTCACCTCTCACGTCGGGTTTATTTTCTTTGTGTCATCCTCAACACGGCCGCGCGCTGCCTTTTCCAGAGATTTCAGTTTTTCCCTGATCTTCTCCCTCAATGTCTAATCTTCTCCAAAAGCTACAGTGTCGATCTGATCTTCCCTAGGAGTTTGCAATTTATTTTTGCAGCTCCTCTCAATGTTTGTGGCCCGTTTCTACAAGTTGCTCGGTTGTTATTCCCCGCAAAGCTTCATCTCTTCGAGGTTCCCTCTTTAGTGGTTCCCCATATTTTCTCCTCTACTTTGGATTTTGCAATTTATTTTTCCAAGTCTTGTCAGATTCTGACTTCTTTATTATTGGCTTCTCAATTGGCCATTCCCCAGTGAAACTTTTAAACATGCATCATTACATTGCATCTACCAAAATGCGTAGCATTTCCGTTATATGGAGCATTGCGATATATAAAAAGAATTCAAACATGCATCGGAACATAAGCCATTATTGTTTCTGTTATCCCCAGTGAATTTGCTAATACTTCAGATTAAATCCTCAGCGAGGTCTTTGTCCTCATTATCTCAGTTTCCTCCCCATACCAATATCCTTTTGACGTCAATCATTTGTTTGTTTGAGTGTCTACTCTTGATTGTAGTTCAGTTTTACCCTGGCACGATCTTCTCAGGTTCAGTCTTCACTACCCTCTCCGGTTCATTCCAATGTCTATTGATGCACCTTCTGAATACCAGTTTCGTCCTGATATCCACTTTCAGCAGGTTTTTAGGTGTACGCCCTAATCTCCTTGCTTTGGGTCGAGTTTTGCCTCGTCTCCTTGCCCATGAAATCCAGTTTCGTCCTGGTACTCATCTAGTTCAGTTTCGCCTAAGTAGTTATTGAGTCAAGTTTCGTCTCGTCTTTGATTTCATACCTTGGACCCTTTGGCAGTGTTCGTTTATCGAGTGCAGTGTTCGTATTGCGTCCCTGGTTTGGAACAAGTCTCTTTTGTTCCGTGGATTCTTTTATCAGTTTTCGTCACTGTTTATCCATTGACCTGAGACCAGCAGGTGCTCTGAGAAACATGCACTCTCATCACTTTACTATGGGTCTAGTTTTGCCTCGTTACCCGTGCGTGAAATCTAGTTTCGTCCTGGTACTCATCTAGTCTATTTTTGTCTAACTGCTTATTGAGTCGAGTTTCGTCTCGCTTTTGTTCCTCATTTCTGGGATTCTTTCAGTTCCTTCATACTGTCTATCTTAGTTGAGATTAGCAAGTGCTCCTAGAATCACGCACTCTAGCCACTTTGCTTTGGGTCGAGCTCAGAGTTTCGCCTCCTCACCCGCGTACTTTTTCTTTTCCAGAGCGTGGTTTCTCCTATACTCTGTGGTCTGAGTTTTATCTCACCCTTCTTTGAAGCCCAATTTTGCCCTAGCACATTTGTCCAGAAGTTTAGTTGTGTCTACTCTTCTATTGTTTTTGTTCTGTTTCAACCTGCATTACAGTTTCATTCTGAGGCATGTCTTAGGGGTTTTCTGCTTCTTTTTCTTTCTTCATCAAGAGTGTAAATTTTCGGGTTCTTTTGCATTCAATCATCTTCAACTCTGAACGCTCGAAAGTTGTCACTTTTCTCACTTATCATGTTGAAGATATTTGAATAGGGGCAGCTGTTGCACCCCAAAATTTACCCTCTTAATTTTGGCTTATGTCTCATCATGAATATCATATTGCATTTCATTCATACATGGTGATGGGATCAAAATACTTTGGTTATCAAGTCTTCCTCAAGCCTTGAAGGTTGATTGCATTGACAAGTTGCTCAAGTAGAACCTTATCATCTAAACCTCTGGATCTTTAAAGCTCAAAAGTTATTTCATATCTCAAGATATTTTATCCATCTCTTTGAATCATCAGAGGATTGAAGTTTGTGTTTGATTATAAGAAGGAATCACTCCTTTGATTCACCAGTCAAATTAGGGTTTTGTTTGATCAAGGCTATTGATCAGTGTACAAGTCTTGATTTGGAAGCTACAACATCTCTTTGGTATTTGAAAAGTCTTTGTACAAGAAATTGGCCAAGATGTCCTGAGGATTTGAAGTTTTGAAGATGATTCATCACTCTCCTTTAAGGAATCAGTCAGAATTAGGGTTTGGTCCAAGTTGAAGTAATTGGGGTCTAGATGAGCCAGTTCATGAAGCATCATTATCTTATCATCATTAGAATCAAATTTGATCAAGGATTGTCTCATGATACTCAGTGGAATTAAGGTTTTGAAGCTTGATCAGCTATCTCCTAGCACATGGTACAAAACTAGGGTTTTGGATTTAATCACGATTCCTCTAACTTTTTCACCCAAACTTGTCTCCATGATTCACCACATGTTATTAAGCATTTATGATTGAAAAACTGAGGTTCAATTTGGATTGGAAATGATCCAATTGATCAAAAGGGGCAAATTGGTCATTTTGACCAAAGTCAATAAAATCAGGAGTTGACCAAGTTGGACTTTTGGTCAACCATCAATTTAAGCATCCTCTTTTCATATTCCATACCCAAATTCATCTTTGAATCATGAGAAATGGTGAATTTGAGTGTAACTTGTTCAAGAAGTAACTTAAAAATTTTAAAAATTTCTAAGTATCAAGATGACTTCTCTTGGGCAAGTCACGCGCGTAATTTCATCAAACACTTGGCATGCCATTTTGTGGAATCAATTTCTTGTGACTCAAGCCTCAATTTGAAAAAATAAAAAGAGCATTTTGTTGTCTTCTATGAAAGCTTCTCATTAAACTTGGAATCACTCAAATTGGATTAAAATTGAGGAACTTGTGATTTGAGGAAGTTGGGTGGCAAAACCGGATTTTTGAAGGCACATGGGCAGGCCAGTGCACGCGCGGTCTTGGGCAAGTTGGCTTGACTTTCCCAGGAATCCTAATGTCCAAATCTCTTTCATTTCTCCACCATTTTTGATGAATCAAAGATCATTGTGAAGCTCATCATATGAATTTTAACTGGCTTAAAGAAATTTGGAAAATTCACGAGCCAATTTGAAATGGCCTCGGTTGGAAGTCAACTGATTTTTGGTGTATGCTTGGCCATGACAATTTTCAAGTTTTGGTTCAGTTTTGATTAAATCATTTCAGAGTCCACTTGAACATGCTTGGCACGAATTGGACACCTCATGTACTTGCCAAAAAAGGCCAAACTAGGTGCATAACTCGTGCCTCTCTCATTTTCACATTTTTGACAAAATGGGAACTTCTCACTCAAGAAAATTAGTCCCATGTACAAGAGAGGACAGCTCACCTCATCACGTTTTTTTCACTCACTCACACTCTCCTTTTGTTGCTCAAAACGACTGCAAGCATTGCCTGAATACCAAGCAAAACGCAAATGGCCATCACACTTGTTTTGGTTTGACAGAAAATTCACTTTTGCCCTCCAACGACTCTCAGCTTGAATTACCACTCTAACCACACTCCAAACACTCTATATAAGCTGCTCAAGCTCTCCTTTCACGGATACACCCACGGCATTGGAAGAAGCTCCTCAGAATTTTCTCATTTTTTCTTGCTTTGCAACTCGAATTTAGAAGCTCAGTTCTCTTGATCCAGTCCTCATTACTCTACTCAAACACCTTCATTGGAGCACAAGGAAGCTATTTAGAAGAGTTTCTTGTTAGATTTCAGAGGCACCAAGTGAATTTATTTTTCACTTTTGCAAGTATGCTCACTGAATCTTAACCTTGATTTGAGCATGAATTGAAGTGTTTTGTGGTGTGCATTATGTTTATAGCTGGCCAATCATTAGGATAGATGTATATTTGAGCTCTGATACAAGCAGATTTCGTGAAATCGTGTTTATGGTTTTGATGGTTGCAGTGTGTTTTTCCAGTTTTTGAGATTTGATTTCTTGATCTATGCTTGACCTCTGAGTTTGATTCGAATTGCATGATGTAGTATGATATATTAGCTTTAATTTGAACTTAATCTCATGGATTTTGGTCGAGAATCGTGTTTGTTTGATGGATCTGAAGTGAGCATGTTGGAACTGATGGAAGTGAGTGTTTTGCTTCAGCTGGAGGTTGAACATGATGCGTGGCATCATCTCATTGACCTTGTTTTTGTTTTTGATATTTAATTTTCATTGATTCTCTGATTTTATTTTCTTGATCAAAACAATTTGAAAATTTCTGAAAATATTATCACAAATTCAAAATAATTTCTACTATCTTGTGTAATTTTATTGGAATTTTTAAAAATGTTTTGATTGGTTTAAAAATTAATGAGTTTAATTAATTGTTTGTTTAAAGTTTATTTTTATCTTAATAGTTCTTTGATCTAAAAATTCCATAAAAAATATTTTGGACTCATAAAATAATGTAGAATTTGATTCTGAAATTTGTTTAGCATTTTTTCTAATTTTGATTATGAATTTAATTTGAGAAGTTTATTTTGAATTTTTTCTTTATAATTTTCGTTTTAATACTTCCATTAATTCAAAAATCCTCAAAAAAATCATGCAAGCTTGTTTTTAAACATAAAATCTGAATATATTTTTATTTTGGCCTTTTTGTGAATTTTGGCTAGGATTTGCATTTTTGCCTTTAAATAATAGTTTAATTGTTAATTGTTTGTTTGATTTTTATTTTAATATTTCCTTTAATTCAAAAATTCCAAAAAGTCAGGGATGTGTGTTTTTTTAATTCTAATATTTGAATATATTTTTGGATGGATGTTTTTTTTTATTAGAATTTCATTTTGAGATGTGATTATTTGTTTAATTGATTAATTGTTTGAATTTGATTTTTATTTTTGACTTTTCTTTAATTCAAAAAATATGGAAAAATATGTATTCTGACATTTAGGGTTTCCTTGTGTTTGGCATGATCATGGTTTGAATTGTTTGAATTTTAATCTTATTTAATCAATATTTAAGATTAAAAGTCAAAAATTAGGGTTTTGTTGCTTATTGTGCAAGTTTCATTTTCAAAACCATTATGCCCTGGATTTCCAATGGAACTTAGGTCTTGATTATTGTTCATGAATGCATTGAGGATTTGAAAACCATGTTTATTGAATTATTTGACTTGGTTTGATATTTTTCCATGAATTATTTTGAAAACTTGTCTTGTTTTGTTAGTTTGGCCAACTAGTTTTGAACTTTGGGCCTCATTTGATCTCCTCCTCAATCATTCATGAAATTAAGGCTTTCTTTCTTACTTCTACACACTTCAAAGATGTTAAGAAATTTTTTGGTTTGAATTATTAAAACCCTTTTCTATTTTTGATATATTTTTGAAGTGAAGGTACCCAATTGATGTTGCATATCTTGTTGCATATTGTTTGATGGCCAATGAACTTGAGTGAGGCCTATAATTTGGCACCTAATGATCATGTTGAATATGTTCATACAAATAAACTCAAGCCATTTTACTTAATGCCCCATGTTTGAATGTTTGAACCTTTTTGATGCACTGTGTGGAATTCCTCTTCTATTGTGCTTATGAGCTGTGATAATTTAATTGAGAATGGTTGAAATGTGTTTGCCACTGACCTTCATGGTTTTTTATTGTATTCTTCTCAATCTCCCATGATCTTGATTGATATTCAATTTTCAACTCAACATGGTGATAGAAAGGAGCAACATTCCTGTGTTTCTTTTGACCAAATTATGCATATGCCTTTTTCCTTCTGTCTATCATGACTAATGTTTGATAGTTACTATCATGTTTTTCTTAATTCATCATGGTGTCATCATCCATCCCTTATGTGAAGCATCATTCTATTTATGGGAATACTAACTTGTTTGTTGAATGTGCGAGGTACTTTGAGAAAAGTTTCCGTTTTTGGCTTGAGGCTACTGTGTTTCACTTTATTTGTGGAACACAACATTTTTATATTGGCACTGCTATTGTGTTTGGCATATTTGATAGTCTATGTAGGATATATACATATGATTGTGAATGCCATACATTTCCCATGGGGTCTGTTCATATCTGATTATCTCATTACTTACATCCTGATGGCGTAATTTCTGACTTGATTTGTCTGCTGATGCCAGCTTGCTTGAAGTTCTCTGGGTTTATTTTATTCTTGCTCAGTTGTTTCGGATAGTTATCCATTTGGTATTGCACTATTTCCTTTCTTCCATTTTCATTTTGCATAGTTCTATGTTGCATGATGGGACCTCTGTTGTTGATATATGTCAGGAGGCCCTATGTTTTTGTTTAATACATGCGTTGTGTTTGCTTTTGATTGATGAGTCACTCAATTTAGAAATTGAGATCACGATTTTTCTCTTAGTGCATGTTCTCTATAGGATGTTTATTACTTTTCTTCTTTAATTGTTGATCGATGAGTCACTCAATTTAGAAATTGAGATCACGACTTCGCTCTCAGTGCATGTTCCCTATAGGATGTTTATTGCTTTTCTTCTTTAATTGTTGATCGATGAGTCACTCAATTTAGAAATTGAGATCACGACTTCGCTCTCAGTGCATGTTCCCTATAGGATGTTTATTTATTTTCTTCTTTAATTGTTGATCGATGAGTCACTCAATTTAGAAATTGAGATCACAACTTCGCTCTCATTGCATGTTCCCTATAGGATAGTTTTGTTAAGCTTCCTTTAACATGTTGATTAAGGTAGTAATCCATGTATGATAACATAGGATAGGAATTTTCTTTCATCCTCAACCTTAGGGTCAATCATTGTATGATAACACTAGGGATAGTGCTAGGCTAGTTTCCCTTAGTTGTTTTTCTTTCTTTGCATTTTGCATCTTAAAACAAAATTTGTTTTCTTGGCAAATCATAATGCACCTCTAATAAACTTAAACCCTTCTTCAAGGTAAAAGATACAAATTAATCTTATTTGTTTATATGCCTCTTGGCTTTGTTTTTAAACCTTATATAGCCGATGTTTCACCATCGCACATTTGTTTGAAGCCGATGTTTCGCCATCGCACATTTGTTTGAAGCCGATGTTTCGCCATCGCACATGTTTGTTATCCTACTTTTATTCTCAATATCATTGTTAGGTGTGATGTTTTGCTATCCGTTTCATTGATGTTTCGCCATCCTTGCCATGATATCTTGTTATCTTATAGTCGATGTTTCGCCATCGCACATTTGTTTGAAGGCGATGTTTCGCCATCGCACATGTTTGTTATCCTACTTTGATTCTCAATATCATTGTTAGGTGTGATATTTTGCTATCCGTTTCATTGATATTTCACAATTCTTGCCATGATATCTTGTTATCTTATAGCCGATGTTTCACCATCATAAATTTTTTTGAAACCGATGTTTCGCCATCACACATGTTTGTTATCCTACTTTGATTCTCAATATCATTGTTAGGTGTGATGGTTTATCATTTGGTGTTTCTCCATCTTTGACATGTTACTTTGTTATTATTTAGCCGATGTTTTTACCATCTCATTTGTTTGTTGTTTTATTTGATGATCTGCCATCTTGACTGATTTTGTTGTCTTAACTAAAAAACACAAATTAACCAAAATATATAAGCCGAACTACAGCTGCTCTGATTCCTTAAAAGGGATACGTAGGCAAAGGGGTAGGACCCAACCGAGCATAACTTTTATTTTCCCTACATTGTTTTCTTTTTTTTTTCCGCATGCATTCCCTTTTCAGTTTTAAGCCATAGACATAGGTTTTGACCACACCCATTAGGTTAGACAACAAGAGTGGATACCGTAGAGTACTCCTGGCGTGTGGGGTGCTAATACCTTCCCCTCGCGTAACAGACTCCCTTACCCGATCTCTCGGTCGAAAGACCGTGATTTCTCCCTCTTCAGGTTTTCTTGATGTTTACCTTTCCCTTTCGGCGGGATAAAAGACGTTCGGTGCCGACTTCATTGATGTTTCATTACATCCAGATGACAGGTTCCGACCGGGGTTGTTTCACAATTCTTTTTTATTATTTATTAATTATTTCTTTTTTTCAAATAACACCAAAAATCATGATTTTTTATTTAATCAAAAAATCATTAAAACATCAAAAATCATTTTTTTTATTAATTAATAAGTTTAATTAAGTTAGGGTAATTTAATTCTTTTTTTTGTAATTTAAAATAATTAGAATTAGGGATTAATGTCGTACATAACCTAATTTTTCTCAAAAAATAACCTAAATATTTTCTCAATTAGATTTTTAGGTTTTCCAATTATTTCTCGCATTTTATTCGCGTGCACCTTTAATTTTCTTTTTTCTATTATTGTAACTGCTCCGAGTTTGTAATAGATTTAAGTAGGGTTTTAATTCTGCATTTTATTTTCATTCAAAATAATTATGTATCTGCGAAAGTCTTGTAATAGCTAGGACTTTAATTTCTCGCATTTTAATTTCCGCAACCTATAAGTTGTTAGATGTATGTTAATAGGATTGTATGGAAAGACAAGTTGCAATTAATATAGTAGAAAACCCTAAATGTGCAAAGATAAATAAATTGGAAGAAAAAAAAAGCACACTTGAGCATGCTCACTGTGATACGGTGGGAGAACTGACTTGGGATTTTGCGTTTTGTGTTCGCAAATGTTTCGGTTTAGCAAGAGTCGCCACCGACTTTTTATTTTATCCTAAGGAAAGGTCAAAAAGCACAGGAAAGACCTTTGATATGTTTTCTTGGGTTCGGGGAGTAGATTATGAAAAGGGAAGGTGCAAGCACCCTTTTCATCCATGGTTATCCATGGGCTCTTAGTTACTTGTTTAGATCACTTGCTTTTGCTTTTCAATTGTTTGAAATGGTGCTTTGTGTGTGGTTTTAAAAGATGTTTTGAAAAGAGGCCATCATTGTGGCAACCTTTGTAATGATTCTTGTTTAAATGTATACAAAGGTGTTTTTGTGTCTTTTGAAAAGATTTCAATGTTTGAAAGTTTGATTTGGAAAATGTTTTGAAATTGTGTTATGAAGTTTGTTTGAAAATAGCAAGGATGTTTTTGCAAGTTTTTGATCAAGTAACTAAGAGTTATCTACCCTATTTTACTCAAAGGTATTTCCTACACATTTTTAAGCCTTTTGACAGTGTTATTTCACCATTGCATTTGGTGAACAACCTTGTATTAGGATGTTAAACGGGACAGGCGCGGGTCATCGTATAGACCATGATAGCAATTGTATTAAGTATTTTTGGCAAATTTTTAAGGGGCTTGATCATTTTGTTTAGGCAACCAAGATAGCGTCGTCGAAGGACTATGATCTTTTGTTTTGTTTTTGTTTTACCAAAGTACCCAACATGCATAACATGGCCCATTTTTAAGGCGACAAATGGATTGTAACCCTAGGGGTGCAAGTGTGTATTGTGTTTGGTTTTCATGCATTTTTGTCTTTGATTAGGTCAAACTACTTGTTGGTTTTGGTTTTTGCATACAAACCCTAATTCTCTAATCATGGCATAATTGAAAGCGTAAAGTGCGAGAATTAAAAGTCTAAGTTATTACAACATGATTATGGGGATGGGGGTACAATTTTTGAATGGGGTGTATTTGACAAGAAGTATAAACCCTAGTTTACTATTACATCCAAATTGAATTCAAATGCATAAATAATAAATGGACAATATTTAAATAAACAAAAATAAATAAACATATCAAATAATATTAATTATTCAAAAAGTTTGTGTTTATTGTCCAAGTATGTAAAAATATTTAATTGTAAAAAATAAAGAAATAAACAAAAAGATTAATTTGTTTGGCTAAGGGTAAAACCCTAATTTTCTTTAAGAAAGTAAATATATTAATTATTTTATTTATATACAATAAAGATAAAATAGTATATGTGAAAAAATAAAATATATTTAGAAAAAGTATTTATTAAGTATATTTAATAGTAAAAGTATTACTCTAAAAATATCTAATAAAATAAGTGTGTGTGTGTGTGTGTGTGTGTGTGTGTGTGTGTGTGTGTGTGTGTGTGTGTGTGTGTGTGTGTGTGTGTGTGTGTGTGTGTGTGTGTGTGTGTGTGTGTGTGTGTGTGTGTGTGTGTGTGTGTGTGTGTGTGTGTGTGTGTGTGTGTGTGTGTGTGTGTGTGTGTGTGTGTGTGTGTGTGTGTGTGTGTGTGTGTGTGTGTGTGTGTGTGTGTGTGTGTGTGTGTGTGTGTGTGTGTGTGTGTGTGTGTGTGTGTGTGTGTGTGTGTGTGTGTGTGTGTGTGTGTGTGTGTGTGTGTGTGTGTGTGTGTGTGTGTGTGTGTGTGTGTGTGTGTGTGTGTGTGTGTGTGTGTGTGTGTGTGTGTGTGTGTGTGTGTGTGTGTGTGTGTGTGTGTGTGTGTGTGTGTGTGTGTGTGTGTGTGTGTGTGTGTGTGTGTGTGTGTGTGTGTGTGTGTGTGTGTGTGTGTGTGTGTGTGTGTGTGTGTGTGTGTGTGTGTGTGTGTGTGTGTGTGTGTGTGTGTGTGTGTGTGTGTGTGTGTGTGTGTGTGTGTGTGTGTGTGTGTGTGTGTGTGTGTGTGTGTGTGTGTGTGTGTGTGTGTGTGTGTGTGTGTGTGTGTGTGTGTGTGTGTGTGTGTGTGTGTGTGTGTGTGTGTGTGTGTGTGTGTGTGTGTGTGTGTGTGTGTGTGTGTGTGTGTGTGTGTGTGTGTGTGTGTGTGTGTGTGTGTGTGTGTGTGTGTGTGTGTGTGTGTGTGTGTGTGTGTGTGTGTGTGTGTGTGTGTGTGTGTGTGTGTGTGTGTGTGTGTGTGTGTGTGTGTGTGTGTGTGTGTGTGTGTGTGTGTGTGTGTGTGTGTGTGTGTGTGTGTGTGTGTGTGTGTGTGTGTGTGTGTGTGTGTGTGTGTGTGTGTGTGTGTGTGTGTGTGTGTGTGTGTGTGTGTGTGTGTGTGTGTGTGTGTGTGTTAATTATATTAAATATGATAAAAATAAAATATATACAAAAATAAAACATATTTAGAAAAATATTTTTAGTATGAATAAAAACAAAGAATAAAAATAAAAGTATAATTTATATATATTTTCAAGTTTTGAATAAATAATATAAAAGTAATTAAATTGTTTTTTATGTTAGAAAAATAAAAATAAAATGCAAAATAAAAGTGAAAAAATTATAAAAATATTTTTGAGTATTTTTATATTTGGTAATAAATAAATAAAGTCATAAATGAAAATAAAAATTCAAAAATATAAAATAACAAGAAATTGGGCCAGGGGGTGCAAAAAGGGAAAATGGGGTGTCAATAGTGAGTCAGGCCAAGCCCAGCCCACCACTTCATCTTCAACCTTCAGATTTTTGAAAATGCACGCGCGCCCTGTAGAACCACCAGATCATGTATACGAGCTCTATTGCAAAAACACATAACATCAAACTTGTAGAGCATTTTAAGACGATTCCAACCATATAAACAACTTGACTTAACTCTCAAAGACCAGAGAGAATTTCTCTGGCCCTAAAATCTAACCTAGTTTTTTCAGTATGTTCATGGATGAAATTCTCTTAGCATGCTTAATATAAATGAAAACTGATCATATGTACAGCTTCATGACAATGAATACTACATTTCTTATTCACAAACCTAAGGTTAAATGTTCCTAAATAAAGAGATAGGAAGTTGACAAAAACCTGTTTCAGCTGACTTCGTGTAGGGCAATGTAGAGCTTTTCAACAAGGCTTGAGATGTCTGAGAGCTTGCTTGGACTTCACTTGACCTTCTCCAATACCCTACTTTCCCCGAATGTCCTTGAATCAGCCTATAGAACTCAACCTGCACAAGCTCAAAATGAAAATGGCAAACTCTGTAAATGGAGTTACAGTTGGTGTTTGAGGTTTGGGATAGCTTGGATAAGTTGAATGGAAGGTGTTTGAAGCAACTTGGGGCAAAACGCACGAGCCAATTGAGCTATGGAACTCAAGTTGCAGATTCTGCCCTATTTTGCCAATGGAATGTGATTTCTGGCTATGGGGTGTTTAGAGGCTCAAGCAATCGTGTTTCTGGATCAAAGGGGTGTGAGAAAGATGTTCAAACTGTTTGCATATGTTTATTTTAGCTGGTGTTCAAGTTCTCTTGTTTTGGACAAGTTTCTTGTTTTTGAAGCAAAATGTGGAAGTGATATGTAACAGGCCTGTACAGGCTATCCTTATGCTTGCATACATTGCCCTTGGCCCCTCCAACTTGTGG
This sequence comes from Vicia faba, assembly GCA_948472305.1. Taxonomy (NCBI): domain Eukaryota; kingdom Viridiplantae; phylum Streptophyta; class Magnoliopsida; order Fabales; family Fabaceae; genus Vicia; species Vicia faba. The sequence goes on along the minus strand of OX451736.1, from coordinate 1,464,052,023 downwards.
ATTTGATTAGCTGCATAAGATCTGGACCAATGCTCAAGAAATCAGTTTTGACATAAAGCATGATTTAAGCAAAAATGGAAATTTTCCTTTTTCTACTTAGGGCTTAATTTTGTGTACAATGTCCAAATGACCAAAAAAATGGCTTAGACTAATGTATTTGCATTAAATTATTGAGTGTGAAGTGGTTTAGAGGCCTGTAAACTAGTGTAAGGCATGCTGACTTGAAATTGCAACTTGTATGAACATGAATATGCCATGGATGAAAAGTGAGTTTTTTCGAACTTCAAGCCTTCGATTATCCCTAACCACAAATGTGTTTGATGAGTTCTTGGACATTTTGGAAAGCTTGAAACATGCTCCACAATCCATTTTCGAAATTCAACTTGAGATTCCAAGTGGAACTATTTGAAAAATGGTCATGAAGATAGGTCAAAATCCTGCCTAAACTAGGGCAAAATTTCACTAAGTTAAAAGTTTTAGGGACCCTTGTTCCAAAAATCATAACTTGAGATCCAAGCTTCTTTTGAGAAAATATTGTGAATCAAAGTTGTAGACTTTGAGGAGGACTACAACTTTCGTGTTAGAGGTTTTGTTTGAATCCAATTGCATCATGGTGAAAATGTTGGGCAAAGTTAGGAAAAATTAAGAAAATTTCATAACTTAGAAAAATTCTAAGTTATGAAATTTTTCAACTTTAAACCCTAATTTGCAATTTTAGGTTTCTTGATGAACAAGTTTCATGTTTGACATATCTTGACGAAAAATGACCCTTGGCTCTTGATTTTGACCAAAAAGTCAAAGTTTGACTTTTCAGTGTACAGTCAAATTTTGATCAGTTGACTGAAAAATTCATATGTCAATCCAATGCAATTGAGGTCTTTTGAACTTGTTGAATAGGTCAAGATGATGTCATTGAGTCCTTGAGTCCGTGGTTGAGCCTAATTTTCCATTGGTTAGGTCAAAAAGTCAAAAATTGCCTTTATATAGTCAAAACCCTAAAAATGACCATTTTGCCCTTTTGGTGATCTGATCAAATTTCTTGTGGAGTTGTGGTCCAAACTTGATCAAATGGTTCATATGAGTTCATAATGTTGAGGTGGGTCAAAATTCATGAGGTTTGACTGTAAATTGGTCACAGTTGACTTTTTCCCCAATACAGTTGATTTCTAGGTCAACTGTCTAATTGACTGGGCAAAAATTTGATTCAAGGCTTGAAACTTGATATGGTCAAACTTATGAGTCCAACATGAAGTATGAAAGTCAATTTGAGCATTAGAAGTCCAAAAATCCCTGTGCAAACTCAAACCATAATTTAGGTCATCAGTGCAAGGAGATGCCTTGAGCAGAGCAAAAAAACTAATCCTCTCTGGAGTTCAAGCAGCCTTGTGAGGGGAAATGTTGATAAAATGAGAGGGAAAATTTTGGGGTACAACACTTACTCCTAGGGTTTACTCCACTCCGGTTACCTTCGGTAAACAGTCATGATGTATAGGGAATGTTAGTGGTCGTCCTCTAGTCCCGAAAGATCTAAAATGACCCATTCAGATGTTGCCTCGGAAAAAGATCTTTAAGGCTTTAGGATGATTACTAAAATTTCTTAACATTGATTTTGTGATCGTACTTGTCCCTTCGAACGTCCCTTAAAATTCCAACGACGGTGCTACCTATTCCTTAATAATAGGATAGCGCAGTCTAAAGGAAAACGAACATAATTTTTTTGAGTAGGTAGATTAGTTCCTAGGTACTTGCTCAAACAAAACTTTTCACACAAACACTTTTCAAAATAGTTTTCAAAACAATTTTGTCACACTCTTGAGGACCGATACAAGGGTTATCACGAAGTAAAGAAATTTCAAAACAAGCACACACAAGCAATTTGAAAAATGAGCAAGTACCTAAGAGCCCATGGAAAACCATGGATAGAAGTACTCAGAAACATCTTGAAAAAAGGTTTTTTCTGTTCTTTTTCCTTTACCCTTGTAGGATGAAATAAAAGTCAGTGGCGACTCTTGCTTACCGCAATATTTGCGAATACAAAACGCATACCAGTATTAACAGTCAATTTTGCCACCGTATCACAGAACTGGCGACTGTGCTGGGAAAAATAATAAAGTGGGGTACACCTTAGGATCTAGGTCATTTTTTTAACTTGCTTGCTTGCTTTTTGCTTTGCCTGCTTTATATTCAAGGGTTTTGTTGGGGTTATATAGATCCTATACCCGGATCTGGGAACACCTTTTAGGTAAGTAGCAACAAACTGTGAGGGAACTGTGTGGGGTATACCGACACTGTTGAAGCAGTAGCTACGTATATGTGGCACTTTGGTTGGTATTGGTAACCCTTAAGTCAATCAGGGAGAGTACGGGGCCGCCGCGTGGTGTCGTGAAGCATCAACTGACCTTAGAACCTTTTATTGCACAATTTTTCCAGTAGGATGTAGCGAGATGGCCGGCTTTGGTGTATTCCCAAGGTCGACAGATACTCGTTGCTACACTCATTGAGGTTTGACTCTTGAGTTTTGTTTGGTTGCGAGTCAATCGCCTATTGAACGAAACTGGGGGAAATATCGGTGATATTGAGATCCCTTAGAACCCGGTTATTATTTATAGGACAGGTTGAACCAATCCAACTTCAAGAGGGTATGACCTTAAAACTCATGCAGGCCTTAAACCTAAGGACTTGGTGTGATTTGCTTGTTGTTTGCTATACATGTGATTTTCTAGCATAATCATGACATCATAAGCATGGCATATTATAACTAATCATTTCAAGGATTTCCTAGGGCTCATTTTTGCTTTGTTTTGTAGGACATGGCATTCTCCCGTAAGAACACTATCCAGATTAACCTTGTGAAAGTGCCTCTCCAACTAAAGGACCTAGCGTTAAGGGTTCCTGAAAGTTCTCCATTCACTAAAAATCATGGTCGGTTGCTCAACTTGGTCACTGCAAAACCTGATGAAGAATTGTTAAAAGTGTTGTTTCAGTTCTTTAATCATGTGCACTATTGTTTCACCTTCCCAGATTACCAGCTAGTACCTACTATGGAGGAATTTTATCAGTTGTTAGGGGTACCTATTCTTGATCAGTTACCTTTCAACGGTACGGAAGAACATCCAAATCCTGAAGAGATTGCTAGAGCTATGTCCTTACAGCGGTCTGACGTATTGACAAGTTGGGAGACTAGAGGAAGTGTACAAGGAATCCCAGTTAAGTTTCTATTCGAGATAGCTTACCATTGTTGGGATACTCTGGATTTACAAGCTTTCTAAGAGGTGTTGTCACTTCTCATTTACGGGATGGTACTTTTCCCTAATGCGGATCAACTCGTAGATGTGAATGCTATTAAGGTTTTTCTGTCTCATAATCCGGTGCCTACATTACTCGGGGATATTCTACACTCTCTGCATGCTCGCGCTCTAAAGAGAAGGGGTATCCCCCTGTGTTGCACTCCTCTATTGGTTGGGTGGTTTATTTTGCACCTACCCAGGTCTATTTTGAAGAATGAACAGGGTTTGAAATGGTCTCGTAGGTTGATGTCCCTTACACACTCAGACATTCATTGTTCACGGTTCTCAGAAGATGTTACTATCATTGATCGTTGTGGTGAATTCCATAATGTCCCTCTCTTAGGCATTAGGTGAGGAATCACATACAACCCTTGTTTGGCACTATGTCAGTTTGGTTATGCAATAAGAGATGGTCCTCATGATACGCTTGTCCAAGGAATCGCCTTCAACTATGAGAATGATGCTCAGGGATACCACAAAAGGTTCATAAAAGCTTGGGGCATGGTGCATAAAATTGATAGAAAGACGCTAGGGCACAAGAATTCCATTCCTCTTGAGCCTTATCTCTGATGGGTACGAGCTCGCGCTCAAAGTCTTATGATGCCTTACCCTGTTGTCCTACCAATAATTATGGAACCAGTTATTGAAGGGGATACTACTTTCCTTGGTCATCATCCTGACATGCCCACTGATCATGAAGAGTTACATAAGTCCTGGGTTCAACTCAAAGAGGAGAGGGACACGTTTGAAGCTCAGTTTTATGACAGTGAGAAGAAGGTCCTGGAGCTCACTAGGATACTTCATAAACAAAGGAACATAAACGCCTACATTACACCAAAGAGGATGCGCTCCTGGGAGACCTAGTTACTTTTTTGCTTTAAGTTTTGTTTTGTTTTATTGTAAGCCTAAAAGGAGTTCTTTGTAACAATTCGAACTCATTAATGCAATTAACGTGTGTTCCTTTTGGTTAAACAAATTTGAGCCTTTAAGAATCCTTGAAATCATTGCATACACATCCCATCCATAGCATTGCATAAATAGGTACCATTGCAGGCTTCTCATCTTCTTTTCTGTTTATCACACGTAGAAATGTCTTCTGAACAAAGCATCAAAGATCTTCAGGCACAAAATGCCCAATTCCAACAGATCTTCATAAATCTGGAGAAAGGGCAGGAGGATCTGAAAGCCCTCATCCTGAAGGAGAAAAAGAAAAAGAAGAGGGTATCTGGTATTCTAAATATGGGCAGAAGGTTCAGGGGGCCATTAAAGCAACAAGTCGATCTGACCTCTTCATCCAAGGAATGAGAGAATCAAGAAAGAGAGACAAGGGAAAAGGACCTCAGTCCTGAAGTTTCTAACAATGATACAGACTACAATGATGAGCAGTATCCTCCTACTGAGGATAGATACAAACAGTTGGAAGATCGTATGAGTGCTATGGAAGTCCAGAGGATACCTGGGTTGGATTTCGAAGAATTGGGATTGGTGTCGGGAGTGGTCATCTCGCAGAAGTTTAAGGCGCCAATTTTTGCAAAATATGATGGGGTGTCTTACCCAAAACTCCATCTTCGTTCCTATGTAAGAAAGATCCATCCCCACACCGCTTAAAGAAACTTGTGGGTCCACTTCTTTCAAGACAGTCTGTCAGGGACTCAGCTTGAATGGTTCTATCAACTGGAAGGAGCCAATGTCCGAAACTGGGAAAATTTGGCTGCTGCTTTTTATAAGCAGTATCAATACATTTCTGACCTTGCTCCTACTCGTACTCAACTCTAGAGTATGTCCATGGGTGAAAGTGAAGGCTTTAAGGACTATGCACAAAAGTGGAGAGACTTGGCTGGAAGAGTTTAACCCCCTTTGTCTGATAGGGAGTTGGTCGATATGTTTCTTGGGACGTTAGTTGGTCCATTATTTAATCATTTGATCGACATCTTGTCAGCTGGTTTCACCGAGCTAATTCTAACTAGAGAGAGGGTAGAAGCTGGGATCCAGAGCGGAAAGATACAGAAAGATGCCTCTTCGAGCTCGGTAAAGAAGCCTTTCATTGGTAAGAAGGAAGCCAATGCCATCTATAGCCCGAGAGGGCAAAGCAGAGCTGAGCACCGTCAAATAGTAAGTGATATAATGATACCTAGACGTGCGGCTGATCCATAACACAATAATTAACAAAGGGTGGAAAGACCACAACGGAAGTTTAGCCAGATTAACATGACGTTGGCTGAAGTTCTACCCCATCTACTGAGATCCAACTTGGAAACCTTGAAAGAGGCTCCCAAGAATCTGAAGACCACATCTCCTCGATACAATCCAAACGCTCGGTGTGCCTACCATTCCGAGAGTCCCTGCCATGATACAAATGACTGCTAGGCTCTGAGAAATAAGGTACAGGATCTGATTGAGGCCAAGGAAGTTGAGTTCAATACTGTGGAAAATCCCAATGTCATAACTTCTCTCATGCCTAAGCACAATCGGGGGGTTAATGTTGTTGATAACGATCTATTTGTGACCTTAGTTGATGAAGTTTCTACTCCTCTTATGATGGTTAAGAAGAATTTGTTGTCGGCCGATTTATTTCCGGGTTGTGGTGAAGGTTGCCACATTTGTTCATCTCTGCCTTCTGGTTGCCATTTGCTGAAGTCAGGTGTTCAGCGCCTGATGGACAGCAAAGAAATTTTGTTCGAGAAAACTATGATTCCCATTGTCCCGTTTGAAGATGTTGCTATTATAACCATTTCCTCCAATCCTTCCAAGGTCTCCTCGAGAAGACCTGTTAGGATTACATCTGCTCCAAGAGTCGCTCCATTAATAATCACCCTTCTTGGTCCTGTCCCATACACCTCAGACAAAGTTGTCCCTTGGAATTATGGTGTCGATGTTTACTATCATGGCATCAAACAAGATCTGAAGAATGATGAGGCTGATCCTGATGTCAGTAACATTATCGGGAACAACAAGGTTACCAGAAGTGGAAGGGTTTTCTCTCCTGAGATTTCCCCAAAGACTGTCAATAGGCCTGTTGTTATTTCGTCTGCTATTCCTACTAGTACTTCAACTACTACTCATGTGTTTATTCTAATTATCACCCCCGTTGTCGAGTCATCTGGGACTCGAGGCAAAGAAGTTATAGGTGAACCTTCCCGGACGGAGGCACCTAGAAAAATTATCGTAGAAACCTCTAAGCAAGAGATAGAGGAAATATTGAAAATAATCAAAAAGAGCGACTACAATGTAGTCGAGCAGCTAGGGCAGACCCCCTCAAAGATATCCATGTTGTCCCTGCTGTTGTGCTCTGAGGCCCATGCGAAGGCTTTAATTGCATTCCTCAAGACTACGCATGTGCCGCAAGAAACCTCTGCCAATCAAATCAAAGACTGTGTGGCCAGCCTGACTGCTGACAATGGGATGGGTTTTTCAGATGCAGACTTGACACCGAAAGGGAGGAAGCATAATGATGCTTTAGATGTCTCGATCGAATGCAGGGGCACCATTATGGCTCATGTGCTGGTAGATACTGGATCCTCACTGAATGTCCTTCCGAAGAAGGCTCTTGACCGACTAGATTGTGAGGGATTGACCTTAAAGCCTAGTAATATTAAGGTAAGGGCTTTTGATGGGTCGAAGAGAATGGTGCACGGGGAGGTGGATATCCCTGTCAAGATAGGCTCTCAAACCTTTAATTCCACCTTCTATGTGATGGACATCAGGACATCATACTCAGTTTTGTTGGGTCTTCCTTGGATCCATGAAGCTGGGGCTATTACTTCTACACTGCACCAAATGCTGAAGTATCCAGTAAAAGAGAAGATTGTCACTGTGCATGGTGAAGAGGAGTATATGGGGAGCCACCTCAACTCCTTCAGATACGTAGAGATGGACGGGGAATTCATAGAGACTCCTTGCCAGAATTTTGAAGAGGTTCCCCAGATCTTGGCATCGACTGAAACTACTACCAGGAACAAACCCCCTCTGAAGATGGCTTCCCTCAAAGACGCCAGAGCAGTGGTTGAAGAAGGTAGGTATACCAATTGGGGACAACTCCCTGATTTTACTCATAAAATTGACAAGTTTGGTTTGGGCTTTACTTCAGGAGCTTAAAGGGTTGTTCGACGCGCTCGGGCTGGAGGATCTCCCATACGCATCAGCAGTTGGGGAATTAATGCCATTGAAGATAGTGAGGAAGACTATGACATTGACAGTTGGATCTACCCAACTACCAATGGTGGACCGAGTAACTGGATGGCTAGGGACTTTATACCAGTTTATTTTATTCTGCAGTAATTGTCTTAACTTGTTTTGAGATTTGTAATAAGAAATTTAAACTCTACAGCCTTGTGCCTTGCCCGAGGCACATTGGCTTTGTTTGTGAGGGCTATTATTTGTCATTTCATATATCATCAATAAAACATCGGACGTTCCTTTTATCCAAATTTTGCGCTCTCTGTTTTTTCTTTTCTGTTTCCACTTTATCAAAACAGCTATGCTCTTACACACACTCACGTATCATACTGGAGATCCATATCCACTCTGGATCCCATTGATAACAACTCTTCTACTGCCAGTTATGACTTCGAAAATCCGATAAACCAAGCCGAAGACGAAGGTGAGGATGATTGTGAGGTGCTTGGAGAACTTGCTAGATTGTTACAGCAAGAAGAAAGGGCTATACAACTTCATGAAGAGCCAGTTGGGACGATAAACCTAGGCATGAAGATAGACAGAAAAGAAGTCAAGATCAGCACAAATCTGGAAGTTAAGATCAAACAGTAATTGATACAAATGTTGCATGACTACATTGAGATCTTCGCCTAGTCATACGAAGACATGTCGGGTTTAGACACTGATATTATGGTACATCGTCTGCCGACTAAGGAAGACTGTCCTCCGGTTAAACAGAAGGTCCGCCGTATGCACCCTGAAATGTCAGAGAAGATCAAGGCAGAGGTCATGAAGAAATTCGATACAGGGTTCTTAGTTGTCACCTCCTATCCATGGTGGGTTGCTAACTTTATTCCGGTACCTAAGAAGGACGGTAAGGTACTGATGTATGTGGATTACAGAGATCTGAATAGGGCAAGTCCCAAGGATGACTTCCCACTTCCTCACATTGACGTTCTGGTCGACAACACTACACAACATAAAATCTTCTCCTTCATGGATGGTTTCTCTGGCTACAACCAGATCAAGATGGATCCTGAAGACATGGAGAAGACAACCTTCGTCACACAGTGGGGCACCTTCTGTTACAAGGTGATTCCTTTTGTGTTGAAGAATGTTGGGGCAACTTATCAACGAGCCATGGTCGCTTTGTTCCACGATATGATTCACCATGAGATCGAAGTTTATGTTGATCACATGATAGCCAGGTCTCAAACCGAGGAAGAGCACCTTGATCATTTACAAAAGTTGTTTGACAGGTTAAAGACATACAAGCTGAAGTTAAATCCGAACAAGTGCACCTTCGGGGTAAAGTCTAGTAAGCTCCTGGGTTTCATTGTCAGCGACAAAGGCATCCAAGTAGACCCTGCAAAGGTGAAGGCCATACAAGAAATGCCAGCTCCCCATATAGATAAGGAAGTTAGAGGTTTCTTGGGACGCTTAAATTATATCGCCAGGTTCATTTCACATCTAACTGCTACTTGTGAGTCCATCTTCAAGCTTCTGAAGAAAGATCAAGTGGTAAAGTGGAATGACGAATGCCAGACAAATTTTAAAAGAATCAAGGAATACCTTCAAGAACCACCAATTTTGATGCCTATGGTTGAAGGAAGACCTTTGATATTATACTTAACAGAGCTAGACAATTCAATGGAGTGTGTGCTGGGGCAGCATGACGAGTCTGGTCGAAAAGATCATGCAATATACTACCTTAGCAAAAAGTTTACTGACTGTGAGACACGATACTCACTGCTCGAGAAAACTTGTTGTGCTTTGGCATGGGCTGCTCACCGACTAAGACAGTATATGCTGACCCATATTACTTTGTTGATATCTAAGATGGATCCAATCAAATACATCTTCGAGAAACCCGCTCTCTCTAGAAGAATAGCAAGATGTCAGATGATCTTAACTGAGTACGATATACAATATATAACCCAGAAAGAAATCAAGGGGAGTGTATTGGCTAATCATTTGGCTCACCAGGCTATGGATGACTATCATTCCATGAATTTTGAGTTCCCAGATGAGAATATTATGCTGGTAACTGACTACGAAGAACCTGGACCGGATGAAGGACCCGAAGAGGGATCCCGATGGACTATGGTTTTTGACGGAGCTTCAAACGCACTTGGTAATGGCATCGATGGTGTAATCATATCTCCTGAGGGCTGTCATACTCCTTTCACCGCCCGACTATGTTTCAACTGCACTAATAACATGGAGGAGTATGAAGCTTGTATCATGGATCTCAAGGCCGCTATTGACCTCAAGGTCAAGTTCTTGGACATTTTCGGGGATTCAGCCTTGGTAATAAGTTAGATCAAAAGAGAATGGGATACGAAGCATCCGAATCTCATCCCATACAAAGAGCACATGCTGACATTGCTCCCACACTTTGAGGAGGTAACTTTTGAACATTTCCCGCGAGAGGAGAATCAGTTAGCGGACGCGCTAGCTACCATGTCTTCTATGTTCAAAGTCAGGTGGGACAATGAAGCTCCCCGAATCACCATTGAGAGGTTGGATGAACCAACGCACTGTTGTGAGATTGATACTGATGAGGTGGCAGACAAACCCTGGTTTCACGAAGTCAAAAGGTATCTCGAGGCTCAAGAGTATCCCGAAGGGGCATCTGTCAACGATAAGAAGTTTCTGAGAAGGTTCGCTGCGAAATTCTTCCTCAATAATGGAATCCTCTACAAGCGCAATCATGACTCTACCTTACTGTGGTGTGTAGACAAGAGAGAAGCAGAGAGGATTATGACAGATCTACATGAAGTTACCTTCGGAACCCATTCCACTGGACATACCATGGCTAAGATGATCCTACAGGTAGGATATTATTGGTCCACTATGGAAGCAGATTGTTATCAGCACTCCCGAACTTGTCATAAGTGCCAAATCTACGCTGATAAGGTGCATGTGCCTCTGGTTCCCTTGAACGTCTTTACAGCTCCACGACCCTTTGCAATGTGGGGCATTTACATGATCTAAGAAATCAGTTCCACTGCTTCCAATAGACATAGCTTCATCCTAGTGGCCATTGATTACTTCACGAAGTGGGTTGAGGCGGCCTCTTTTGCTACTGTGACCAAGAACATTGTGGCGCGGTTTATCCGACATAATCTAATATGTCGGTATGGTGTTCCAGAGAGAATTATTACTGACAATGGTACGAATCTCAACAATACAATAATCACCGAGATTTGTAAACAGTTCAAGATACAGCATCATAACTTTTCTCCCTACCGGCCGAAGATGAATGGTGTTGTTGAAGCGGCTAACAAGAACATCAAGAAAATTGTATAAAAGATGAAGGTGACATACAAAGATTGGCATCAGATGTTACCATTTTCTCTTCATGGATACCGTACCTCGGCACGGGCGTCGACAGGGGCAACACCCTACTCTCTAGTATATGGCATGGAGGCAGTCCTACACATCGAAGTACAGATACCTTCTCTCAGGATTACGAAGGATGCGGGTTTGAACGAAGACGACTGGATCCAAACTCAACTTGATAAGCTAAATCTAATCGACGAGAAGAGACTTACCGCTATCTGTCATGGTCAGACGTATCAAAAGAGAATGATCAAGGCTTTTAACAAGAAAGTCAGACGTCAAGAATATCAAGTTGGGGATCTAGTGATCAAGCGCATCATACTGCCACAAGGTGATCCCAAGGGCTAATGGACCCCCACATACGAAGGGCCATTTGTGGTTAAAAACATTTTCTCGGGTGGAGCTATGATTCTAACCACCATGGATGGTGACGACCTTCCTCACCCTGTCAATGCAGACATAGTGAAAAGATACTATGCCTGATTAAAAGACTCGCTAGGTTGACTGTCCTAGGAAAAAATAAGGGCTTCCCGGTGAACCAAAAGGGTTCGGGCAAAAATAAGGGATGAAAATGAAAAAAAAAACTGTAGACCCGGTAAGTCAAAAACTTGAAAAGGCGGCTTGGGAAAAAGGGTATCCCAGTGGACTGAAAACCTGAAAGGGCAGTCTAGGAAAAAGTTAGGGATGTAAAGCGTATCACTATGTCCCATTGGATCATCTTGTGACCAAACTTCAGTATCGACTATCAAGCTCGGACGACACCAATCAATCTAATTGACTTTCGGCCAAGTAGCAAAGTGATGAGACGCTCGAAGACATAAAGGCAATAACAGAGTTGGAACTCAATGGGATTGTTGCACATAGCTATTTTATTTTGCACAAAATTGTATAGCTTACTTTTTTACAACGGCGTTCTCTTACTAGAGCGTCATCCTCCTTGTACGAAAACGCCTATTACAGGCCAACTTCAAAAATCAATACAAAATCATTTTCACAAGAAACTTTGAGTTTTTTTTATTTTTTCTGTTTTGTTTTGCAAGAACGTCCAATGGTTTATTCTTGACATATGCATGTGAATATGATTGCTGCTCATAAATATTTACATAAGAAACAAAAAGACAATTACTCGTAATTCCAGAAACAGGGGAAAAAACAAGAAGTGTCAAACCTGACAGTTACTCTGCACAGTAGGTACCGGGACAGAGATAGCTTTAGAGCATAATCATCAGTACATACACTCCCCACAGAGTAAAAGTATTCAAAAGCATTGATGTCGGATTTCCCGAAACAGGAAGTAATCTCCCCAGCCAGGGTCATTCAGAAACCTGACAGCTATATTCCCCGGCCGAATTTCATAATCGTGAGCGGGTCAGTAAATTTTATCTCCCAAGCAGAGTTTATTTCTCTGGATACAAAACTCAATCCCCGACAGAGCTCATTACTTCAGCTACGGAAATTCACATTCCAAGTTGTTCCCCACAGAGTTATTCTCAAATAGAATCTCTCCCTGACAGAATATTCATAAATAACAAAGAGTAAATGTCCAGCATAGTCATTTTTGTTCACCATCCCCGGCGGAAGTAGAAGAACCACAATTCTCTACAACAGTCAGGAATGTTATATTCTCCAGTAGCGGTCAAGGATTTATTTTCCCAGACTCGGACATACCCCAATAGCATTTCATGTATATACATCATGACATGCGCATACATATCATATACAGCAGGATCTCATTTATTTTGAGAACATCATCTCACAAGGCATTTCATGCATTACATATAATTAACCCTGGTATCTTTTCAGGAAATACAATTATCTTCAACAAATCCAACAGTTATACAGGTCACGTCTGCAGACAACTAATGGAAACTCAGTTCTTGAAACCAAACGGGTCAACTAATCTACACTATCACTTCAAAGTAACCCTACGACCCGGGTTCCTTCTCATAAGCCCTACTATCCAAGCTTTCACTCTGAAGTAACCCTACAACCCAGGTTCCTTCTCATAATCCCTACTACCGAAGCTCTCATTTCGAAGTAACCCTACGACCCAGGTTCCTTCTTATAGCCCTACTATCCAGGCTTCCATCCCGAAGTAACCCTACTATCCAAGTTCCTTCTCATAGCCCTATTATCCAGGCTTTCATCCCAAAGAAACCCTAATATCCAGGTTCCTTTTTACAGCCCTACTATCCAGGCTTTTATCATGAAGTAACCCTACGACCCAGGTTCCTTCTCATAAGCCCTACTATCCAGGCTTTCACCCCGAAGTAACCCTCTGACCCAGGTTCCTTCTCATAAGCCCTACTACCCAGGCTCTCATTTCGAAGTAACCCTACTATCCAGGTTCCTTCTTATAAGCCCTACTATCCAGGCTTTCACCCCGAAGTAACCCTATGACCCAGGTTCCTTCTCATAATCCCTATTATCCAGGCTTTCATCCCGAAGTAACCCTACTAGCCAGGTTCCTTCTTATAGCCCTACCATACAGGCTTTCATCTCAAAGCAACCCTATTATCCAGTTTCCTTCTCTCTTATCTCCAGATAACAGTTCACAACACTGTAAGACCTGGACCCGGCCAGTTACGGTCGAGTTCACCTTTCCCCAGTAAGTCACTGTGTAGCCTGGACTCTAACCAGATATGTAGTTCACTTCCACCTCCTCAATCAAGAGTCAATTCCCCAGTAGAGTAATGGATAATTGAATCTCATATACTCTATTTCCCATGATATAAATCAACATTCCCCGGCGAAGTCCTCCTCAACGGTAGGTACAGGAATTCTCGCAAAGGAATCTCTTATGCAACAGATTTCTTTTCTGGATGGCATCTTTAAGCCCATCTCTGACGATTTTCTGTCGACTTCCAAATGGCATCCGTAAGCCCATTCCCGATATCACCAATCAGTATTACTCCATGCGAGTGTAAATTTCTTGGCACTCTAGTGTTCAATCATCTTTCACCCTCAAATCACGAAAGGCGGATAAGCCAATCTACATCCCCAGGTGTAAGAAGATTGAACAGGGGAAGTTGTTGTACCCCAAATTTTTCCCTCCAATTTTACTCAACATATGCTCATTAAGACCCTTAACTTGCTCAAGGATACCCAAGAGTTGACCAGACAAACTCTCTCCTAAAGCAATGAACCTCCAATTAGGGTTTCCATTTTCATCAAGATGGGTGAGCTCTAAAGGCCTCATATGCTCTCCATAGTTCTAATATGTTATCAAGATTATCCATGTCAAGTTGAATGCCTTACACAAGAAGTTTGCTCAGTCAACTTCTCAGATGCTTGAAAATCAATTGTATTAGGTCAAAAGTCAATTGTGACCCACATACAGTCAAACGTCAAGATTTCTGGTCAACATCAACATTTTGAAGTGATACTCATCATTTGATCAAATGTTGATCATGGTTCCTCAAGGGATGCTCCTAATTCATCAAAACTCAAAAGTTGTTGAATTAGGGTTTCTCAGGAAAAGTCAACCAAACTTTGACCAAGCATAACTTTCTCATAATTAATCAGAAATTTCTCATTCTAGGCTCATTTTGAAGAGAATCCAATTTCCTACAACTCATCTTCAGCCCTCAAGTTCAAAAAATGCACTCATAAAAGATATGAATTTCTACATTATAGGTTTTTTTGAAAAGTCAACAAAAACACCTTTTGGGTCAAAGCTTTTTACATAAACATGGAAGATCCAATTGAGATGAAACCAAAAGGGTTGTTTAGGGGACATCTTAAGCTTTCTAAAAAGTCTAAGAACACCTCTCTAGGGTTAAAATTGGAAGAGATATGCATTGTCAAAGTTGGTCATTTTTGGAAAATTACCAAAAGTCAAATATGCTTAAAAGTGCATTTTTTTTGTCAAATGGGCCTAGCTTTTCATGATTGTATCTTGTTCAAGACATGTTTCACGACCCAAATCAGCATCTATATATTATTTGATCTATTTATTTAATTTATTTTGATTTTTATTTATTAAAAGTTAAATTAAATCAAATAAATGGCAAAAAATATAAAAGATTGATTTTTTGATCTGATTTTTGTTAGAATCAAATCTAATTAAGTTGGCCTAATCAGATCAAATCAAATCAAGGAAAATTGAGGAGAAAATAGCATGATGAGGATGGTTTTGGAAAGATATCATATAGCAAACAAATCACATTCAATTCCAATGATTCCAAAAGATTCAATATGTTTTTGTTACCCTAATTCATCACACTACATATACTGAACACAAACAATGCAAAAGAACAAGGGTTGAGTCGTGAGAGTTGAAGAACAAAACTCAAATTTTGGCAAAAAAGTGGTAGATCGTTTTCTCACATAGAGGATGATTCAAAACATTCCAAAGCTTCTAAATGATTCCTGGATATCTCCTGAAGCTAACACGATCAATTACAAGCATTCCCAAATCAAGAATCGCCTTATAGCCTTCACATGGTTTGCACTTTGTTTCAAAATTGAATATAACGATTCTTGCATCATAAACATATTCTAATAATGTATTTGTGATTATTGACATATTTTCAACATGCTTGAATGATTTAATTGGCATTTTGATGCATGTATTGATGATTGACATGGCTAGAGTTTAAGAAGTTGTTTTAGGGCTTCTCTGTACAGGTTAAATTGGACCAAGAAAATAGTGCCATGATACTCGTGAGATCAAGACGAGTTGATTGGTATAGCTAGAATTGATTTATCATGCGTCTTGTGAATTTTTGAAGCTTGCGGGTTTATAGCTATGGAAAGCGTCCGTAGGTATAAGTCTGATACCTAAGACGATGGACAAGAGAAGAAGACGATGGTTTGGCACAACACCATTGGCTTGTTTGAATTACGCGCATTTTTCAGTTTATTCACCTTGTTTTGTATATTATAATTTAGTCTTATTATATTGACAACTAAACAATATGGCCCAATGGTGAAGCGCGTGTTGGATAGTAGAGAGGACCTGGGTTTGATCCCAGGTCCCTGCGTTTTCTTTATTTTCTTAACGCTCATTTGCAGATTCCATGTATACGCGTCCCAAGCGCCTACCATGTGATCTCAACATCCAGCCATTGGATCACTACCAACACAGATCCAACGCTCACACCAAGGAAAGACCATGGTATATTCTCCAAACAAGGCTGCACAGAATCAGGCGTAGGAATGGGCTCAGCATTCATGGGCTTGGCACAAATTCAAAAGCACACCCCCTGGATTGCTTAAACAGGCCCAATTCTCTTCTTTTTTCTATTTCAATTCTTTTTTATTATTTATTAGTTATTTCTTTTTTTCAAATAACACCAAAAATCATGCTTTTTTTATTTAATCAAAAAATCTTTAAAACATCAAAAATCATATTTTTTATAAAAATATTCTTATTAATTAATTAGTTTAATTAAGTTAGGGTAATTTAATTCTTTTTTATTATAATTTAAAATAATTAGAATTAGGGTTTAATGTCGTACATAACCTAATTTTTCTCAAAAAATAACCTAAATATTTTCTCAATTAGATTTTTAGGTTTTCCAATTATTTCTCGCATTTAATTCGCCGCGCACCTTTAATTTTTTTTTTCTATTATTGTAACTGCTCCGAGTTTGTAATAGATTTAAGTAGGGTTTTAATTCCGTATTTCATTTTCAGTCAAAACAATTATGTATCTGCGGAAGCCTTGTAATAGCTAGGACTTTAATTTCTCGCATTTTAATTTCCGCAAACTATAAGCTGTTAGATGTATGTTAATAGGATTGTATGGAAAGACAAATTGCAATTAATACAGTAGAAAACCCTAAATGTGCAAAGATAAATAAACTGGAGAAAAAATCACACTTGCACATGCTCACTCCTAGGGTTTACTCCACTCCGGTTGCCTTCGGTAAATGGTCATGAAGTATAGGGAATGTTAGTGGTCGTCCTCTAGTCCCGAAAGATCTAAAATGACCCATTCGGATGTTGCCTCAGAAAAAGATCTTTAAGGTTTTAGGATGATTACTAAAATTTCCTAACATTGATTTTATGATCGTAATTGTCCCATTGAACGTCCCTTAAAATTCCAACGACGGTGCTACCTATTCCTTAATAATAGGATAGCATTGTCTAAAGGAAAAAGAACAGACTTTTTTCGAGAAGGTAGATTAGTGTCTATGTACTTGCTCAAACAAAACTTTTCACATAAACACTTTTCAAAATAGTTTTCAAAACAATTATGTCACACTCTTGAGGACCGATACAAGGGTTATCACGAAGTAAAACTTTTTTCAAAACAAGCACACACAAGTAATTTGAAAAATGAGCAAGTACCTAAGAGCCCATGGAAAACCATGGATAGAAAGGGTGCTAATACCTTCCCTTTCTATAATCTACCCCCCGTACTCAGAAACATCTCAAAAAAAGGTTTTTATGTTCTTTTTCCTTTTCCTTTGTTGGATGAAATAAAAGTCGGTGGTGACTCTTGCTTACCGCGACATTTGCGAATACAAAATACAAACCAGTATTAACAGTCGGTTCTGCCACCGTATCACACCAATGCACCAGGAGTATTTATGGAATATATGAACTGTATCTTTAATTCTTATTTGGATTGGTTTGTTGTAGTATTCATCGATGATATTTTGATTTATTCTAAGTCCAAAGGGGAACATGCGAAACATTTGTGGATTGTATTGCAAGTATTGAAAGAGAAGAAGTTATATGCCAAGTTGTCGAAACCTGAGTTCTGGTTGACAGAAGTTTGTTTTCTTGGTCATGTTATTTCAGGTGATGGTATTATTTTAGATCCATCTAAAGTAGATGCAGTGTTACAATGGGAAACTCCTAAATCAGTTACGGAAATTAGAAGCTTCTTGGGTTTGGTCGGCTATTACAGGAGATTTATTGAAGGTTTTTCTAAGTTGGCACTTCCGTTAACTCAGCTAACTTGTAAAGGTAGAGCATTTGTGTGGGATGTCCAATGTGAAGAAAGTTTTTTTGAGTTAAAGAAGAGATTGACGACGGCTCCGATTTTGATATTACCTAATCCTGAAGAACCGTTCATTGTATATTGTGATGCTTCTAAATTGGGTTTAGGTGGTGTGCTTATGCAGAATGATAAAGTAGTCGCTTATGTGTCGAGACAATTGAGGATTCACGAAAGAAACTATCCTACTCATGATCTAGAATTAGTTGCAATAATGTTTGTGTTAAAGATTTGGAGACACGATCTTTATGGTTCCAGGTTTGAAGTGTATAGTGATAATAAGAGCTTGCGGTATCTATTTGATCAGAAAGAATTGAACATGAGACAGAGGAGGTGGTTGGAATTATTGAAGGACTATGACTTTGGATTGAATTATCATCCAGGTAAAGCTAATGTGGTAGCTGACGCTTTGAGTCAGAAGACCTTTCATATGTCTGTTATGATGATTAGAGAACTAGTGTTGATCGAACAATTCAGAGACATGAGTTTGGTCTATGAAATAACACCACAGAGTGTGATGTTGGGGATGTTGAAGATTAACAATGACTTCTTAGATAATATTAAAGAAGTTGAAAATTTAGATGTGAAGTTGGTAAATTTGATGGTCGAGAGTAACAAATATAAAGACTGTGACTTTAAAGTAGATGCCCAAGGTGTATTGAGATTCCGTATTAGGATTTGTATCCCTGAAGATGTTGATATGAGGAAGATGATTCTGGAAGAGGGCCATAGAAGAAATTTGAGTATTCATCTGGGAGATACCAAGATGTATCACAACTTAAAGAAGTTATTTTGGTGATCTAGGTTAGAACGACATGTGGCACAATTTATGTATGCATGTTTGACGTGTTAAAAATCGAAAGTCGAACATCAGAAACCTGCGGGGTTGTTGGAACCTTTAGATGTTCTGAAATGGAAGTGGGATAGTATATCAATGGACTTTGTGACAATATTGCCTAATACTCTGGGGGGACATGATGTGATTTGGGTGACTGTTGACAGGCTAACAAAATCAGCTCATTTCATTCCGATCAGTATCGACTTTCCTGTACTGAAGTTGGAAGAGATTTATCTTCGCGTGATCATGAAGCTACACGGTGTTCCGTCCAGCGTTGTGTCGGATAGAGATCCTAGATTTACTTATACTTTTTGGAAGAGGTTGCATGACGTATTGGGGTCGAAGCTGAAATTGAGTTATGCATATCATCCATAGACAGATGGTCATATGGAGAGGACTATTCAGTTGCTAGAATATTTGTTGAGGGCTTGTATTATTGAGCAAGGAGGTACATTGGATAGTTGTTTTCCTTTGATTGAATTCACCTATAACAATAGTTACCATGCTAGTATTGGTATGGAACCTTTCGAGGAACTATATGGCTGGAGCTGCAGGACACCCTTGTGTTGGTATAAATCGGGTGAGCATGTGGTGCTTGGACCCGAGATGGTGAGAGAGACTACGGAGAAGGTAAAGGTAATCCAATAGAGGATAAAAGCTTCACAGAGTAGGCAAAAGAGTTACCACGATAAGAGGAGGAAGTATCTTGAGTTTTAACATGGAGACCATGTATTCTTGAGAGTATCACCGATAATCGGTGTAGGTCGTGCTCTAAAGTCAAAGAATTTGACTTCTAGGTTTATTGGTCCGTATCAAATTTCAAAGAAGGTGGGAAGTGTTGCATATGGAGTGGCCCTACCACCCAACCAGTCAAATTTTCATGATGTGTTCCATGTGTCGCAGCTCCGGAAGTATATTTCAGATCTATCGCATGTAATTCTGATAGATGATGTACAAGTGCGGGACAATCTTACTGTCGAAACTGTACCTGTGAGGGTCGAGGATCGCGAAATAAATAAGTTGAGAGGAAAAGAGATCACCCTTGTGAAATTAATCTGGGGGGAGTTACTGAAGAGAATGCAATGTAGGAGCTAGAGAGCAAGATGCGGGAGGCTTATCCAGAGTTATTCACTTCAGGTAATTTTCGAGGACGAAAATATTCTAAGTGGGGGAGAGTTGTAACATCCCGATTTAATTAGAATTATTTCTAATTAAATAATAAGATGATGCGATGAAATTATATGAGTTGATAGATTTTGTGATGTGGTGTGATGCCTTGTTGGGGAATAGATGCCTTAGAATTATAGAAGTTGAGGTTATGGGGGTGTTTGGCTAAATGTGTAGAAACATAGGGGTGTGTGGAATAATATAGATTACTATTATTATTATTATATTATTAGAATAATTATTACTATTTTATAATAGTAATTAAATAATTATTTATTGGGTTAGTATATTAGTTGAGATATATTAGAGTGATAAGAAGAGAAAGAGAGTAGTACGTCAAATAAAAGAAAAATAGAGAAGTTAGAAGAGGAGAAAGGCACTAGGAAGCTAGGGCAGGATTTCACCGTAGAAATCAAGAAATCAACCAAGAATCTAAGGTAAGGGGAGATTCTAACTTTATAAAAGGTTGACTAATGATGGGGTATGGTAGGATTTAGGTTGCATGATTGTATGTTTTGATTTCTCCCTATTTGGTTGTTTTGGGTTTTTCCCATTGATGGTTTTTTGGTGGTTTTGGTTTGTTTTTTATGGAATTAGATGATATGAATTAGTTAGGATTGATAGAAAAATGATGGGGAATAATTAGCATGCTTAAAAGAAAAAATTTGATGTGAAAATTATGAATTTTGGGTGTTGAAACATGGGAGGATCGTAACTGGAAATTGTAGGATTTTTCTTTGTTATCGCAGGATAACTGGTTACTAAGATATGGTAACCAGTTACCATATCAAAATTTGGAACACGTATGGCTACTGACTTGCAGTAACTGGTTACTGTAAGTGGGTGACCAGTTACCACAATTAATTTTGAAAAGAAATAAGGTTACTATCTTGCGGTAACATGTTACCATAACTGGGCAACCGGTTACCACTGCTACTGACAGCATTTTTCAAAAACTTCTAAAACTCATAACTTTTGTCTCGGGTGTTCGTTTGACGCGTCGTTTGGACCGTTGGAGAGATAAAATAATTTGCTATATTATAAAAATGACTTATAATGCAATAGTTAATTATTTCATCAACATTGATTACGTTGTGTGTTTTGATTTATATGTCATGAATTATGTTGGGGTTAATTACGATGATTGTTTTGATTGTGTGACACAAGATACATGATAATGATGATGACAATGGCATGTATTGGTTAAATTGTTATGAATGATAATGATAAATGTGAAAAATCTTGTTGCACGATAGTGTCTCATGCATTCATAAAGAGAAGTCCTTTATTGGCAAGCGAAGGCCTGTATTGGCGAGCGAAGTTGATTGCCCTATATTGGAATTATGGTGATGAGGGTTCTACCTTGTTTTTACCACATGCATTGAGTCAGTGTCAGTATTTTGCATCATATTGTGATTGACAATTTGATGGGTGAATAATGATGAAATTATGTATTATGTTACGATGGATGTTATGTGCTGATTATGTACTTAAATCTTTACCTGCTCATTATTATGCTTATTCTTATATTGTTGTGATGTCTCACCCTTTCCGTTTTAATGTTACCTCCATGTGGGTAACATGCAGATGATCTGAAGTAGCTAGAGATCGAAGTTTAGCTGAGGAGTTCCGTCAGTTGTATAGATTGAGTCGGGTCTGCTCTGATACGTAACACTTGGTGTTTCGTGTGATTTGTTTTGTTATGTTAGGGGTGAACATGTATTACTCCGTTGTTTGAATTGTTTTATAATTATGTTGATGTTTGAAAGATAATAATTTTAACTTTGATTAGAAAATTGAGATGACTATTTATTGATGTTTTTCCGCTGCAAATAAATGCATTGAAGTTTAAGACTTATAAGCATGTGATTTGTGTTGCGTATCCTAATTTTGAGCATGTGTGATTGGCGAAGTATGTGACATCCTATTTGGTTGATATTTATTTAGAAATTAATTTACTTTGGTTATTATATAAGTTACCGATGGGGAAATAGAGTGTTACATGGATCCCATAGAGTACCACGAACGTGAGAGGTGCCAATTCCTTCCCCTTGCGTAATCGACTCTCATACCCGATTTCTCAATCGCAAGATCATGATTTCTCCCTTCAGGTTTTCTTTGATGTTTTCTTTTCCATTCTATGGAATAAATATATATTCAATGGCGACTTCATTGATTTTCTCTCGATGATTTTCCCAGTTGTTCAAGAACCAGTGGAGGAAAATGTAGTATCCCTATCTGAGAGGGATAAAGGGTGATATTCTGGTGTAGGTGGGGTGGCTGGCCTAAAAGGTGTTTCCCATTGGTCTTCCAAAGCATAAATCCAATTTTCTCTATTTTGGACATTTGTTCTTTCTGGGTTTGGAAAGTAGAAGTGTTAAACGACTTCATTATCAATGAGGATTTTGTACTCATTAATCCTGAAGTAAACTCGACATACCATGCCATTTACAAGACAATGATCCAAGTCCAAAAGTGTAAAGCCATTATAAGGTACTAAATGGGCTAGTTATTTTTAGAGTCCAAGGTCGGAAGCAATTTGGGTAACAGTCCCTCCTACATAGATTGGTCCTACTGAAGATAAGGCTATCTGGTTTAGGTTATCTATGAGGAAGGTTCCAGACGTAATATGATCAGATTCGGTAATGTAATAAAGGATAAATAGTTCTTCCTCACTCACAAGCTCACTGGTGTCACTTTGACCAAAGAATGTCTGGGCCAAAATCATTTGGAAATACCTAAGAGCTGGGTTATGGATATGGTTTGAAAAATGGGTGGATGGGTTAGGATTTACTTTATTAGTGATATCTTTTCAGAAGATGTCTAAGGTTTCTTGCATATCAAGGTAATATGAACTTCAGATGCGGTAGTTGGGCCAGTCAAGAATCCTAAGAGGTTACCTAAATCTTGGAAGGTTAGCTTATACTCTTTCCCAAATAGCCTCCAAGAAATATGATCGCGCTTGAATCCACGACCTACATTTGAATATAGATAAGTTAGTTGAGGAACTCGGGGATGATTTTTCTGTAGGTGTCATTTTTAGCTTCTACAAAGTCTTCCTAATCTAATTAGCTACTCATATACCTAATTATAGGCTTAATCCCTAAGGCTTCCAAACAGGTAAAGTCAGGGTATCTGGTAGGTATCATAGGTCTCTCGGATAGGACTGCGTAGCGGTTCCTCTAATTGTCATCTCTGAACTGGATTTCCATGTCATCGAAGAATGGTTAGAGTAAGTTATGTAGAGTGATAAGACCTAAAATGTAATAAATCACACAAGTTAGTCATGTTAGAAGAAATAATTCACCATGTCGAAAGAAAATAATGAAAAAAAGGAAAACCACGGGTTGTCTCCCATGCAACGCTTTATTTCATGTCGAGAGATCGAATAAGGGTATGGTTTAAGTAACATATGTGGTTTCCAAGGCCATTTCCCAAATCCTTCACCTTTCCTTTTCTTTCCACTATAGATTAGTTCATATCTTGGATATGGGGGAGGTTTTGCTTTTATCTTAAGCATTTGATTCTTAGGTTTTGCATCAACTACCTCAATTTTAAAAGTCAAGGTTTGGTTATTAAAAACTCTAGTTCTATGTGTTTACCTCTGGTTTTGGGGAACAACGCTGGTCTCTTACCAAAATGTTTATTGGCGAGATCGACTAGGGAATCTCAGTACTGTGCTTCAGTTTTCAAGTGTTTTCACAAAGTATGTTCAAAAGGGTTCGTTTGACTAAGGCGAAACAAATTTAAAATCAATAAAGCAGAACTTGTAAAATAAAACAAAAGATGTTTTAAAATTTAAAAATAGATGACATGACATAAAAATAGTTGAAAATGGGTTGATTCAAACATACATTGCCCTAGCTTGACTCATTTCGCTTGTTCGCTTGGGTACTCTGAGTGACTAGCGTGTAGGAATGTGAAAGTTTGAACCCTTGACACTATGCACTAAATTCTCTATTTAAAATACACGAAATAACTACTTTTCAACGGGTTTCGCTTCTTTATAAGCCACGTGTCTCTTGTAACTTCCTTCCATGAACCCACGTTCTCCATCCTTGCTATCAAACCCAAGTTCTCCATCCATAACACTTTGTTTTGCTAGTTATGCACTCTTTGGGCTTTTTAACATTCATGGGCCCAATCCATTCCTCATGAGGCCTTTTTTCTGGGCGACTGCGTCCACAAGCCCAATTGACTTTTTGTGAAATCTCTCTCGGTCGACTACTTTTGTAGTCGACTTGCTATAATTCAGATTTCTCAAAGAACCTTTTTGGCTTTTGGTTGGATTTTAACCCTTTGCAAAAATCCTAGCCAACAAATTATCCCCCAAAATGTGCTTTTTGACTGAAAGAATGGAAATGAACATTTTAATCCTTTTCTCTTAGTGTGAAGTGACGTCATTGTAATCATGACTGTTTCCCTCAAATGTTACATCAACGATCACACAACCACTTCCCCACTTTCTAGCTTCTCTGGCTTCAACTTCCTTGGATAATCGTGGCCCCCAACTAACCAACTCTTTTAACTCAGTCGTCACCTGTTTGACACGTGCTGGTCATGTAGACACATTTTTTCCACTTTCTTTCCAAACATTTGGTTTCCTTGATGGTATAAATACCCATTCCATCTCTTCATTTCATTCTCTAAGGTTTCCCTGCATACTCAAGCTCTTTGTTTTCGTACACAAAATAAATTCTTACTTTCATTTCTACCCAGAAAACACTTTCCTCCATCTTCATGGCCGCTTCAAGCCAAATTTCTGAGCACATTCAAACTCTCTAGGAAATTGAACTGGTTTCCAACATGAATGAGTTCTTCGTTCATGATCAAAATACCTTCATTTTGGAACCAACAGCAACACGAAATCTCCAAACTTTTTGCTCCCAATTGTTGCTTCCCTTCATCTATAACAACATTACTTACGCTCTATTGGGGCCTATTCCTGATGAGATTAGGGCACCTAAACAATTGGAAAGTTTCTTTTCCACTCACAAAACTACAAAACCCCTTCCAACAGAGATTTCCCTATAGATTATTCACACAGCTACTAGACATCTAAAGTCTTCCGCTCTACTCCTGATATTAACCAAGATTATATTGCATGGTTGAATAAAGTAGAGAAAGTTAAAGGTAACGTTTGGAAGGCCCAAGGAATTTTTGACTTGATTCATCTTTATAGGGTTGTCCCTAGTTATTGCAATCACATGTTGATTTCTACATTCTATTTATGGGAGGGATCCATAAACACTTTCCATTTTGCAGCTGGGATGCTTACTCCTACCCTGCTCGACATTGCGGCCATCACTAGTCTTCACCCCAAAAGTGAAGCGTTCTTTCCCACTGAAGCAGACGAAAATGTCATCCCTTTTAAAAAGGACGTTGTTGGCTTCATCAAATATATGGAGCGTTTTCATGCTAAATACGTCGACATTGTGTCTGACAAAGAGCACATTTCCTTCTTGGCCTTGTGGCTTTCCAAGTATGTTTTATGCAGTCGATCTCTGAAGGTAGCTAAATGATTCATTACTTTAGCTCATCACCTCCACCTGGGTCGAAACATATGCCTGAGAAAACTTATTTTAGGGTTTCTCTATGAATCGCTCAGTGTGGGGGTCGATCATATGACATCATTTTCATCTACTTCCAGCTATCTTCTTGCTGGGACTTTCTGGCTGCTTTAATTGTAGTTTAATTCCACTTTTGTGAGCCAGCTCAAACTGCACCTTTCTTAAGCATATGAGACTACATTTGCCCAATGTGCCAACGGAAGCCTTCGTCTTGCTGCAATGACGCCTTCTAACAATGACATGACTCAAGAGGAGTCGCTTGAGAAATACCTGAAGTTTTTCTTTAGGTGCACTTCTTTTCAGCCAAGCATGGCGCCCTTTGCCTCTAGACCACGTGGTCCTGAGTGGTTCACTCGACCATTTCCTCATGTCGATCCTACGAAGATCCCTGAATCCAAAGCCATTTAGCAAGCTTTATCAACCCCTAGGATCATAGTATCTAGGGTATGAGCAAATTATGGCGTAACACTTCTGTGTTATCAGCCTAATCTGGTGGCTAAGTAGTTTGGCTTGTGTAAACCTTTTCCTTGCAACTTTTATAAGCTATCGGATAAAATGTGCCTTTCACCCACCAGCTAGAGGGAGGGAGAATATGCTTGATAACTTCAACATTTTTCTACTGACGTCCCTAGTATGACTCATGTCTCCTTCAAACCCCTTTTTTACGCCACTAAGGAGTTCTATGATTGGTGGATAGTATAATTCGTGCAAAGTAATGGGACTATCAAGTCCTTCAAGGCTCGACTGAACCATGCTTTTGAAGCAATCCAACAAAAGTATATGAAAGGTATAGCTTACTATTATGACTATCAGTCGCATTCTTGTTTACCTTCTCGCTTTATTATGGTTTGACTTCTAACGCTTCGTCTTATGTTATTTCCTCATTAAGCGGTTGAGCACAAGAGACGTGCCAGGGAAGCTATCAGTGGTGTGACTATTTATTCATCAGTTAATGAAGCCCTTGGAACTTATTCTCAAGTAATCTACTAATTTGATGGTTTACTAACTGATTGAATTCCCTTTCTAACCCTCTGATTATGTTAACATATTTATAGGCCCCTGAAGCTAACATAGTCGTCCCTCCTGAACCATCGCCAAAGAGATGAAAACACTCTTCTAACCAAGATAAACGAGTTGATGACGCGTCTTTGCCTGCCAACCCCAAAAAATCCAAAAAATCTCAGTCGAATTGATTTGAGGTTGTCTCAAAAAAGGCCACTTCTGCCATTACGCCTGCTCCGGTGGTATCAAAAGAACGAGTTTTACCGCCTGCACTAACTCGACCATAGAGTATTAACTCTAGTCCTGAAGGAGACCATCAGGTACCTTATTCTTCAAAGACTCTTTATCTTAGGAATTGTGTGTCCCTTTTATGATTCTGTTCTTACTTGCCTTTATTGTTTCAGCGACTGGCAGATAAACCTAAAAAACGCCCCACCAAGATTGTCTTGAAATCTCCCAAGACCAAAAATAAACGAACTTTGGTCTTGACTAATAGTGAGCCTTATAGGAGTGACCTCAACTCTCCTATCACTCAGGGTACTTCTGAATATTCTCCCCTCAGTGAAGAATTGGAGGACAACGCCAATAATGACAGTCTTGAGGAGAATGCTGGAGATGATGGCCTAAAGGGTCTTGAACAAGATACTGTTGTTGACATCACCACAACTGCAAACCAAAATCTCTTCCAAATATAAGAAGTGACTCCACGGGAAACTTCCTCTTTTGGCACCATTTCGACCCCTCCCAACGTGATTCCTGCAACCACAACTATATATCCCCAACAAGTTGTTGCTCTAAGGCAAAACAACCCCTTTGAGTACTTGAAATTTTTGGTGAACGCTAGGAACCATTCGACTGATGGAGGCTCCAACAGTTCAACTGCATCTAGAGGCATCTCTTCTCTTGGGGCTCAAGAAGAATTTCTTAATCGTCTCAAAACCATGTTCTTCCATGTTGATTTGATCACCCATTTGGAGGTGTACCCTTCTGATGGTACTAAGATTAAATAAATGTTGAAGAAAGTTGACGTTCAAATTACTTCTCCTTTAGTCCTAAAATTTGTAGTTGAAGCATCTAGCTTCCTTGACTAGCTTTTGGTCGACTAGGCCGAAAAGAAAGAGATCCACGAACAACTTCTTCCTAAGGAGAAATAGTACATTGTTGAATTGGCTTTTATGAACTCTTCCATTGCTGCTAGTGAAGAATTGAAGGAAGCTCTTGACAAAGAAAGAGCGGACTTCAACACTGGGGCCACCAATATCTCCCAATGGCAATAATAGATCATGGTGTTGAAGCAAAAAATTGAAAGGATGGAGAAGAAAATTGATGAGGCAGGGACTTTGTAAGCTGTTGGGTTTCACACAGTTGAACAGGCGTTGAATAACGAAGCTCTTATTGGGGTCTCTCACCTAGAGCATGTTGGTGTGTTGGATATTGAACAGGCCAACATTGACACATCTATCTCGCTAACCAATGCTCGTCTAACACTTGCTCGAGAATGCTATATAACCCTTTAGAATAATGTACCTTTTTTGTCGAATTCGATTTCATATGTACTCTGAATTTGTTCTTTCCATAGTTTTTTTTAATGCTTAATTTACACTCTAGGTCTTTTGGTGGCCTCTTCATTATGCAATAAATTGTATCCTTGATTTATTATAATTTCTTGAAACATTGGCCTATACCTCTTTAAGTATTTTCCATTTACTCGTAGTGTTCGACCTTCCAGTGTGAGCTTCTCAATCTCATAAGCATTGTTGGAAAAAAGTTGCACTACTTGAAATGGTCCTTTCCAATTTAGTGATCATTTTCCCAGGACTGTATCCCTTCTATCCATAGGCAGGATCACTTTCCAAACCATACCTCCAAAGACGAACGCCTTTTCATTCACCCTTTTATTATATGCCCTTGCTACTTGTTCTTTTTACCTGAACAAATTATCTAATACGGCTATCCTATGTTCTTCAACATCTACCAACGTATCATACATCATTCCCCAATAATATTCAGTAGGAATATCTTATTGCCTTTTCACTCTCACCGATTGCAGATGAATCTCTAGAGGTAATACTGCTTTGTGCCTATAAACTAAGTTGAAAGGAGTTATGTTAGTCGAATCCTTTGGCGAGTTTCGACATTCCATAATGCTTGGCCCAGAGATGTATGCCAGCTTCTAGGCTTTTGGCCAACATGTTTTTTGATCAAACTTATAATGACTTTATTTGCTGCTTCGACTTGCCCATTTTCCTGGGCGTAATATGGCATTGATGTTAACAGTTTGAACCTTATTTCTGTAGCGAACTCAATTACATTTTGACCTATGAACACGGTCTCTTGGTCTGTTGTTACAGTTTCTAGTATTCTGAACTTATGTATGATTTGATTTTTAATAAAGGACATTGTTGTACCCCAATTTTTCCCCTAAGATCCCTTCATCATACCATGTGGATTCACTCACAACAAGATCACATTAGGATTCTTGGTTCCCCTCCCTACTTTGAGTTTTGCTCCTTTTGAGGAATTACCAAGCACCTTGACTTATGTTCCTTTTGTGATCATTAATATTGTTTTGTTTTCTTCATTTAACTAATAAAGTGCAATGTTGGTTTGTCTTGCTTGTTATCCATGTAGGTGAAGGGCAATGAGATTTAACAAATTACTCCATGGGTTCATGAGTTTATTTCCATGCCCTAGCCAATAAAAGTTTGAGAGGTTCAAACCTCAACATTGGAGTGATTTTGGAAGAAATGGCATGGCAAGGTTTGTTTTGGTTCATCACATTTCAAGGTTATTATATTTGACTCAAAAGTACAAGGGGTTTGACTGGAGAAGCTATTATGTTTGGACAAGGCCTTGTTCATATTGTCCAAAAGGGCATAGTTCTCTCAAATTTCAAGATATAGAAGTGGTTTTGGTGGCTATAAGTTCTCATTGTCATCCTCAACAACTTATATTCACAAAGCAAGAGTATTTGTACAAGAAGTTTGTTCAAACTTATCAAAGTTCCTCAAGGCATTTTCTTGATCTAGAAGCTAGGGTTTTGAACTTCAAAGGAGTATATATTTCTAATCTTTTGGTATTTTTGAATGATTCCAAAGACATCCTTCTCTTAAAAGGGTTATCAACAAATCACTTCAAAAGTTACAAGGATTTTTCATGTGGAAGAAACTTGATGAAGAAAGATTACAAGTCCTTCAGATGAATCCCCAATTTTTCATGTGTGACTTCAAATGATCATAACTTGGTCAATTTTTATCACCGTGAGCCTATTCTTTTTTCCATAATGATCTTTAAGATGTGAACTTTATGCCTTCTTTTATGTGCAAAGTGAGAAAATGGATGGAGATGCCTTAAATATGCAAAAGATTATAGGTCATTTCATGATTTTTGGCCAACTTCAACAAGTCATACCTTGCTCAATTTTTGGATATTTTAAGTGGTTCAAGTTTCAAAATGTCATTCAAGAGATCTACTTCATTCCATCTTTTTTGGTCAAGAGCAAATTTTAAGTGTAAGGCCATGTTTGGATGCAAAAGATTATAGGTCATTTTTAAAGAAGAATTTGAAATATTTTTAAGTTTGGAAAGTCAACCCTTTTTCTTCAACTTTGACTCAATGCAACTTTCAGCTCAAGCATCCATTTGATTTCATTCATTTTCCATTGCAAAGCTTGTAACCTCATCTTTCTAAAGCATCAAGAATCATGCCCTAAGACCCCTTGAGTTGGAAATGCCATGGATTTGAATTTGGTAACTTGAAACTGAATTTTCCACAAAGTCAGAATTTTGAAATCCATAATGTGACTTCTAAACACAATATTTATGCGCGTTTTTTATTTAAACTTGATTAGCAAACTTTCTATAAGTGATTAGCACCCCAAAACGCAAGATTTGGTTGAGTTTTGATGGAAATGAAGTCACACTTCACTCGTGCTCGACCTTCATTCAATTCCCCTCCAAACTTCCTTGTTTCTTCCAATTTTCATTCCCATTCACTTCCCTATAAATAGAGGGTCATCCCCCATTCGTTTCTTCAAACTTTGAGAGCCAAAAACACCCTGCCAAAACCTCACACGAACCAATCTTTTTTGAATTCAGTTTCTGAGATTTAAGCTCCCTTTTCCAAAATTCTTTGTGCATTCATCATCCTTAAGCATCAGACAAACTCTCCAGCACTTAAACCAATCGAAATGAGCCATAATTCAAGCTACAGAAGTCCTGTTTCAGAGCTTCTTCCTTGAACTTTGAAAAGGTAGAATTCTCCACCATTTGGATCCAAATCAAGCACTAATCTATTCTACTCCTTCTCCTGATTCTAATGTTGCTTACAATTTTTAAATCCATTGAGAATTGAGAAATCTCAAATTGAAAGTGCTCGCTATTTTCTGGGTTTTTGATTCATATCTCTCTCCATACCTTATATAAATTTGGAGCAATGGTGGTGTTAGAATCATCTTAAAGAGACGAGTTCAATGATACTAGCCTGGGATTCTAATTTTTCCATTTGAAGGATCTCACAAAATCCCCATTGCAGGGTGTCTGGAGATTGAAGACGATGACATGTCTAATCTCAGCCAAGGATACCGTGCCAAACGTTTTAATTTCATTGGTTGCCCTTTTTCTGATCCTATGTGTATCTTATTGGATCAGCTTACTAATGCGTTTTGACTATGATCTGATGGTCCACATCTTTTTGGTTTTATTTTATTTTCTGATTTTATATTTTTTATTGATTAAATTTTCAAAAATTCATAACTCTTATATTTGTTATCCAAAAAATATGAAAAAAATTCACAAAAGTACTTTGAATTATTTCTGATCTCATGACTATTTTTTTCATATTTTTATTTTGATATTTGATATTTTTTTTATTTTTTTGAATCATTTGCTTTCTTTTAATTACTTAAAAAATACTTTCTGACATTTTTTAATTCTGAAAAAATTCATAAATATTATTTTGCATATTTTTGACTTTCTGAAAATTTTATGGAATTTTATATTGAGGATTACTATTTTTGACCTATTTTCTATTTGTTAGAGCAATTTTAAATAATTTAAAAATAGTTTCTGACTTTTAAAAATTACCAAAAATTTTATAAAAATATTTGGATCCATTTCTGATTTTTCTATGATTTTTATTTTTATTTTTTGATTAAACTTGAACATAGTTGGTAGTTTTTCTCTTTATTTTCTATTTTTAAATATTATTTTTTAACCCTTTTGTATATATTAAAATGTGATATTATTTTGTGACTATTTTCTAATTGATCTTGGGTTAGATTTTGGATCATGAACTTTATTAACATCATTGGATCCATAGTGTTGAGTTTAACTCCATAAAAACGGATTAATGATTTTAATAATAGTTTGATTAAAATTTAATTCAAATGTGGTTTGTATATTTTTTTCCTAATCCCTCTTCATCCCATCCCCTTCTTATTGCACCAAATATTATTGGAGGATGATCTCTATATCATGTCTAAAAACAAATGGGGCATAAATTGCTATTGACCGGCCTCAAAATAGGTGCGACTTCTATATAAGTTCACTTACGATTGCTTAGCATAGCGCTAAATTTTGTCCCGATCCGAATAAATGATCATTCGTGGCCCAAAATTATGATTGCAAGCCCAAGTATGTTAATTTGATCTCTTTGATCCAATAACCTTGAGATTCATTGTGTGGAGGCTTTGGTTTTACCAATCCTCTAATAGATCTACAACACCTTTTGTCAACGCGGATCACTTGAACATCGTTGATCATTAAATGGTACTTATGAGAAATCCAAATGGATGATATACTTGACAAAAAGAAAATGCAACTTGTTGTGTGGAGGCTTTGGTTCTACCAATCCTCTAATAAGTTCCAAATGCAAGTTTCAAGATGGTCATCCAACTAACCACTAATTACTGACTTGTTTTAACTTATGCTTTTATTCTTTTTTATGATTTATGTACTATTTACTTTTAGCATTTACATTACATGCCATTTTCATCTTTGCTCATTTGAGCATTTATTTTCTTGCCATTTTGTACTTTGCTCACTTGAGCTTTTTCTTTTCCTTTCTTAAGATACTCAATAATCAACCTAAACCCTAAAAGTCTTTAATGGTACTTGGACTATTTGGTTACTATCTTTGGCATTATGAAGCATGGGACTTTTCTTGGACTTAGGATTAGAAACCTTGACCTATCTTGGAGATCTTATCTGATTACTTTGTCTGGAGCTCTTGAGGTTTACCTCAAGACATTGGGTTGTTTGTTTGTTTCGTGTGCAGGTTATTGTGATTACACCCTTTGTTTATAATCTGGAATTCACTTGTACACAGCCGTTACTCTACCCAATTTTTATGAAGACTTAATACACTTGAAGTTTGGTTCTCTCAAGAGGTCTAGTATTTTTGCTTGCTTGGTTTCAATCCAAAGAATGGGAATTCTATCTTGGCTCGTAATGCCAAGTATTGGCTTCTTGTTGGTTAGATGGTTCTTATCCCTAGCTTTTACCTTATGCTTTAGGATAATCTCTTCTTCTCCTCCCATCTTCTTTAATTTCAAAAATCTTCTCCCTCCTTTTGAAAACTCTTCTTGTTTTAAATTTGAACCACTTTCATAATAAACTTGGACTTAGGTCCATGCATTTTCAAAACATTTTTCATAAATAAACCCCAATTAACTTAATGATACCTTGACATTTTTGTGAGAAGACTAAAAGTCAATCAATCTCATTTCAAACCATTTTGCCACTTTGGCTTTTTATCTTTAAAACTTTTCTTAAAAGATTAAACTCTTGTCAAATCCTTGTAGTAATGTAAACAATTATACTTCTACAATATGTAGTGAAGAGAGATATTTTCCACTTGTGTGTTGAGTGAGGCATTGTTGATTTTAAAATCCAAGACATATCCTCCACTTTGAGATGATGTAAATTCTCCTTTCTCATGATTGTGGGTAGTAGGTAGGTTTTCCACACGGACAATGACGATGATGTTTTATCTTATAAAATTAACCAACACACTTGTGTTTTAAATTTTTTAAAAGAGGAACTACGTGTACCCTGATCCCCTATTACACGAAAGGTGGTACGTAGGCACTAAAGGTTCACTATCGCGGTGGGTGCAAAAATCATAAAATATATATTTCTTTCCTCACCTCCACCATCCATTTTATATAAACAGTTTTTATAGCCAAAATATACAGATTTTTACAAAGAGGCTCCTGCAGAATACCGTAGATGTTTAGGGTGCTAATACCTTCCCTTTGCATAACCAACCCCCTTACCTTGAATCTTTCCC
Organism: Vicia faba; assembly: GCA_948472305.1. Taxonomy (NCBI): domain Eukaryota; kingdom Viridiplantae; phylum Streptophyta; class Magnoliopsida; order Fabales; family Fabaceae; genus Vicia; species Vicia faba. The sequence continues at coordinate 1,464,018,417 of OX451736.1, read as the reverse complement.
CCTCTTTTTGGGTTACTCTCTCTTTTCCCATTCCTTTGGAAATAATAAAGCGTGGTGGCAATTTTTATTTTGATTTGTATAAAGTCTAGTCTTAGTCTTGAACATTTCTACCGCTACAGAAAAATGGTGACCTCATTGGGGACAGATTGACCTCTTGTCGGTCCATCCCTAAGTGGGTTAAGCTTATCTTTGTTTATATCTGTATATGTGTTATTACTGTTTTTTATGTTATATGTTATATGTATGTTTGTCTGAATTTTCCTGGTTTTCAGGGTGCTTGGTGATTACTCATAAGTCCTATACCCGGACTTGGGCAGACTTTAAGATAGGACAGGCGGTATAGTCATGTTAACTTTGAGGGAGTAATCCCAAAAAAGGAGGCATGAGATCCCCCACTCAGTGGAGGCCCCTTTGACTGTAGTGTCGTTTACCGAGTAATCGGGAAGACGTACTACTTTTGACCTAGGAGCCTGCTGAAACTGAGGACCATAGAATACCAAACCCATCTTGGCCTTTTAGGTGTAGTGCGGAAGCTATAACGGAGTAATTCGGAAATAGTTGTCACGCGATACTACGCTCGGAAGAGTCTTTCTTGAGAATATTACTAACTACTGAGTTAATCGGGAAGTTGGTAATATCCGAAGGAAGGATGTAGACTCTGGGAACCTCTAGAACCTTGTTCGGTAGGTGATAAATTTAGACCAACACCTTATGGGTAGTACCTTTGACCTCATGCTTGTGACGTTGAACCTATGAACCCTATATGTGTGATCTTGTGTGTGATTGTTGCATCATGCATCCATGCACTCATAAGCATCTTTTGAAGAAACCATATTTTAAGGGATTTAAAGGTTGACTATTTGTGAATATCTCAGGTACTTTTAACCATGGATTCTGGAAAGAGAAAGACCGGGAAATACAATTTCAAGTATCCCAAGATAGATGAGTTGATCAGTCTAATTCCCGAGATCGAGTGTTCTGCAGACTTTCAGAAGAAGTATGGATCCATTATCCCTCTCATAAAGCTGAAGATGAAGGAGGGTATTCTCTCGAAAATGGTCCAATTCTATGATCCGATGTATCATTGCTTTACTTTTCCCGACTATCAGTTGATGCCTACATTGGAGGAGTTTTGTTATCTATTGGATTTACCTGTTACCGATCGTGTTCCCTTTACTAGTTTGAAGGGTGAGCCAAAACCACATGAGATTGCTTCTTTGATTCATCTGGGGAAGTCTGAGGTGGAAGCCCATATGACTACTAAAGGAGGGATTAGAGGATTACCAGCTTAATTCTTATTGGAGAAAGCTCGTTACTTTTCCAGGATGAAGAGTACAGTCGCTTTTGAGGCCATATTTGCTCTACTTGCTTATGGGTTGTTCTTATTTCCTAATATGGACAAGTTTGTTGACATTAACGCTATCAGGATTTTCATGATTGGAAACCCAGTTCCTACAATGTTAGGTGATGCTTATTACTCTATTCATCTTTGAAATTCTTATCATGGGGGTATTGACTATCTGTTGCACGCCTCTATTGTACTAGTTTTTCATCTCTCATATGCCTCAAGCTGATGCTTTTTAGGATGTCAAGAAGGAACCCCATTGGGCTCCTAAGATCATGGCACTTACTCACTCGGATATTGATTGGTATCATCGAGCCTATCAGGATATAGAGATTATTGACAATTGTGGTAGTTTCCCCAATGTACCTCTTCTTGGTACAAAGGGAGGAATTAACTATAACCTTGTTCTTACACGGCGACAACTTGGTTATCCGATGAGGGATAAACCGAATAGTATTCATTTGAGTAGTTTCTTTCTGAAGGAAGGGGAAGACCATGGGGAAGCTAGGGAGCAGATTGTAAAGGCCCGGTGTCACATTTATAAGAAGGGTAGGAAGGATTTGGGACCTAGGGGTGTTGTTTCTTTGGAGCCATATCTTCAGTGGATCTGATCGAGAGCCATTCAGTTAAAGATGTCGTATACCCGGGAGACACCTATGCCTGATCTGTTTGTGAAGACCACTCCTCCCTTGTTAGATGATTTGGAAGAGCTGCAACTTGCTTTTCTTAGGATGCAACAGGAAAGAAATGCTTGGAAGAACAAGTTCCAGACTTTAGAGAGTTCCTATAGAGCTGACCCGAAGGAGAAAGACAACTTGATTGAGATCCTTGAGAGTCGGGCGGTAGAGTCTATGGAGAGGCAAGGGGATTTATTTTCTCCTAAGCCTCAATCAGGTGCTGATCACTTACTTCCTGATTCAGATGATTGGAAAGAGGTTGCCATCAGGCATGTGGAAGAAAACCAGAGATTGAAGGCTCAGATTTCCAGGCTCACGAGGAAGCGCCAGCGAATAGAGTGATCTCCATCAGTTCTTTTTCTCAGGATTTTAGATTGTATTTTCCTCTTGTACTTGAGATCATTGAAACTTATAACCCATTTTGGAGTTATTATAATAAAAAAATTTAGTATATCAAAAGCTTTATTACTTTGATGTTTGCAATATGTATATAAACGTTAAATCCCTTGAAATATTAAATAATGAAGTAAAAATAATCATATGCATTGCATATCATGCATCATATTGCACATATTTCTTGCATTTATTGTGCATATCCAGGTGTCTTACCAAGCTTCTTTACTTCATTCAGCAAGCTGGCTCGTCACTACAATACTCGGGCTAATCTCAAAAAGAAGATGGACAACTTAGAACAAGAGAATCACGAGCTGCGCGAAGAAGTTTCTGCTTTGAAGGCCGGCATGGCCAATCTGACTGCTCTGGTGGCTGCTCAGAATCAGCCACCGATTGTTCAACCTCAACTAACAAGGGCAACTACTGAAGCTCCGACTGTTCCCGTATCTGCTACTCTGGTTGTTGTTCAGAATCGCATGCCTCAAGGTTATCCATGGGGAATTCCAGAGAATTTTGCGCCTGAAGGTTTCAATCTTGGTCCTCAAGATACTTCGGTGGTTCAGACTAATGTTACTCTGGCACCTCCTGTGGTGCATGATGTTCCTGCTGTACCTCCTTTGGTGAATTTGGTTTCGTTTGTTAATGATGATGTGTGTCGTCTTTTCCCTCCACCGAGTGAAGAGTTGGGTCTTTATGACAGAACATATGATTTTCAAGAGCGATTTGACAAGATGCAGAGAGAGATGAAGGCCCTTAGGGGAAAAGAGTTATTTGGGCAGAATGAGAATGAGCTATGTTTGGTCCCAAATGTTAAGATACCTGCTAAGTTTAAGGTCCCGGAGTTTGAGAAGCATAAGGGCAACACTTTCCCTCGTTCTCATCTGGTGATGTACGTGAGGAGAATGTCTACCCATAATGACGAGCAGCGTCTGCTGATTCACTTTTTTCAGGATAGTTTCACTGGTGCCGCAAAGAATTGGTATATGAGTTTGGACAGCGCTAATATCCATACTTTTAATGATTTGGGAGAAGTATTCATCAAACAATACAAGTACAACGTGGACATGGCGCCTGACCATGATCAACTTAGGGCCATAGTTCAGAAAGACATGGAATCGTTCAAAGAGTATGCACAGAGATGGCGTGAGGTAGCCGCCCAAGTAATTCCTCCCATGGAAGAGAAGGAGATGACTAATATTTTATTAAAGACACTGGGTGCTTTCTACTACGAGAGGATGGTAGCAAGCGCGCCAAGTGACATTACTGAGATGGTAGGAATGGGTATCCGCTTAGAAGAGGCTGTAAGAGATGGTCGTTTGACGAAGAGTGAAGGATCTGGAGGTGTGAAGAAGACATCTTATGGGTTTACCAAAAATAAAGAAGGGGATGCAAATGTTGTTATACAAGAGAGGGGGGTAAACGCTCCTAGAAGGAATTATCAGCGTCATCAGCAAGTCGCCTCAGTTACTCCCGTTATGAATGTCGCTCCAACTACCGTTGCATATCATAGACCGTCCCAGCAGGGGAATCAAGGGTATAATCAGAGAAGGTAGAGTTATGACCCTATTCCCATGACCTATACGGAGTTGCTACCAGCCTTGATTCAGAAAATTTTGGTCCAGACACGACCACCTCCCGCCGTACCGTCACCATTGCCTTGGTATTACAAAGCAGACCAAAAATGTGCTTTTCATCAGGGAGCACCAGGGCATAGTATTCAGAATTGTTACCCTTTGAAGAATGAGGTGCAAAAATTAGTAAAGTCTGGTGTTCTATCTTTCAAGGACATGGGACCTAATGTGAAAGATAATCCTCTACCCAAGTACGGGGGAGCAAATATTGTAAATATGGTGGCCGGTTGTCCAGGCGACATCCGGATTTTTGACATTAATCTGGTTAGAGGAGATTTAGTGAAGATGCACGCAGACATCTGTGAATTTAGCTACTATACACATGACCATTCCGGTTGTGCTATTTGCAATACAGATATACAAGGTTGCGAGAAGATAAAGGCTGATTTACAGGAGATGATGGATGAGGGCCTCATCCATATAATCAGGCCTAGGGCAGAGTATGAAGAGGAAGTGAATATGGTTTATGGATGTCCGTGTGAATTCAGAATTTTTGATGTGGAATATTTGAATGAGGACCTCATGCAATTGCATGCTACCTTCTGCCATACGGCAGGTCAGGTGGAGCACCAATATGGATCTTGCCTAGTTTGCTGTCAAGATCCCCGAGGATGTTCAATCGTAAAGGAGGGTGTTCAGTTGCTATTAAACAATGGAACTATCAAGATCACAGGTCAGAGGGATGATTATTATGAGGTTAATATGGTTGAAGTTGGTTTAATGGAAGAAGAGTCAGAGCAAGAGTATGCTTTCGCGGATGAGTATTTCTCTTCAAACGAAGATTTGTTTTCCAGAAATGACTTATTGATGACTGGTTGTGTAGAAGAGGGGGTAAACATCATTGTGCCTTGTTTTGGTGCACCCTCTCATTTTGAAGTGGAGTACCATAGCAAGCCAGTTGTTACCCCATTGGTAATTAGTTTGCCATGTCCTACCCCCCTACAAATCAGATAAGGTTGTGCCTTACAAATACAACACTACAATCTTAGAAAACGGAGTGGAAATTCCCATCCAGCCAATACGCGATGTTGGGAATATAGCTGAAAATAGCAGGGTGACCTGTAGCGGTCGTGTGTTTGCGCCGGTTGTTTGGAGAGATGTTGCTGCTGGAAATAAAATTGCTGAGAATGATGAAACTAAGAAGGCTACGGAAGAGACTAGTGGAGCTACGCTAGGGAAAGAAGTGGATGATATTTTGAAGATAATTAAGATGAGAGACTACATGATTTTAGATCAGCTACTGCAGACTCCTTCAAAGATATCTATCTTAGCTTTATTAATGAACTCCTCTGCTCATAGAGAATCCCTGATGAGATTACTGGACCAAGCTTTTGTAGAGAGTGACATGCCAATAGATCAATTCAGCAGCGTAATTGGAAACATTACGTCATGTAATAACTTGAGTTTCTGCAATGATGAATTACCAGATGAAGGGAGGAATCACAACATGGCCCTCCACATATCTATGAACTGCAAGAATGATTCACTATCCAATGTGCTAATTGATAATGTATCCGAGCTGAATGTTATACCGAGGAGTACTCTCACGAAGTTGAAATACCAAGGCACACCTATGCGCCCGAGTGGCATCATTGTGAAAGCATTTGATGGGTCGAGGAAATCTGTCATTGGTGAAGTGGACTTACCCATCCATATAGAACCACATTTGTTCCAGATAACCTTCTAGGTCATGAATATTATTCTCGCATATAGTTGTTTTTTATGACGGCCATGGATACATGAAGCAGGGGCTGTCACTTCTACTTTACATCAGAAGCTAAATTTTGTGCGTGAAGGGAAGGTAGTGATCATAAGCGGGGAGCAGGCATTGTTGATATCTCATTTGTCCTCCTTCAGTATTGTAGAAGCGGATGAGGCTGCTGTTGGAACCCAGTTCCAAGCCCTATCTGTTGACAACATAAGGAGAAATGATAATTCTGTGGTTTCGCTGAAGGACGCGAAGTAGGTTGTGCACAATGGTCATAATGCAGTTTGGGGGCAAATTGTGGATCCACCCATGAATAAGAACAAAACTGGTTTTCTCTTCGAATAATGGCAGAGTTGAAGGTTTGAAGTCAAAGTCTACTATGAGAAGCTATCATGATGTTTTCCGCAGCGGAGGTTACCTCCAACCAACTGATTCTGGACTTAATGTTGTCTAAGAGGATGAAGCAGAGTAGGAAATGCCGAATTATGTGACGCATGGAGTCAAGGTACAGAACTGGGTCACCATTGATATTCCCTCTTGCACACATATTTCAAAGTAATTTGATTTGATTAATCTTTTTTTCTTGAAAGGCTTTCACTCTGCCACAGGTGGAGGTATTAATGTTGTAGGGCTTATCTGTTTGCTGTGACTTTTAAGATCATTAATAAAAGTTGACTTTGTTTCCCAAATTGTATTTTTCTTTTTTTCTTTTTTTTCTTGGAAATGGTAATAAAAAAATCCCTTTCAAAATAAATAATAACTGAAATTCAATATGCATGATCACTTGTTATATGTATCAGTTTCTAAAAGCAATCATAAATCATATGTGCAGATTAATTAAAAAACCCATTGAATACAATGGCCCTGCACCCTCTCCCAACTTTGAATGTCCTGTGTTTGGGGCCGAAGAATAAGATTATGATGAGATTCCATAAGAGGTCTCACGGTTTCTTGAGCACGAGGAAAATACCACTCAACAATATAAAGAGCCTTTAGAGGTGATCAATTTGGGTTCAGAAGAAGATCTGAGGGAAGTCAAGATTGGAGCATTGTTGCATCCTGATGAGAAGAGAAGGTTGATCGAGTTGTTGAAAGAGTATGTGGATATTTTTGCTTGGTCTTACCAAGATATGCCTGGCCTAGATACAGATATTATCGAGCATCGTTTGCCGTTGAAGCCAGAGTGTCCGCCAATTAAATAAAAGTTGAGAAGAACTCACCCAGATATGGCAGTAAAGATCAAAGAGGAGGTTCTAAAGCAGATTAATGTTGGTTTTCTTGTGACGTCAGTGTATCCTCAGTGGATTGCCAATATTGTCGCAGTACCGAAAAAATACGGAAAAGTCTGCATGTGCGTAGATTACAGAGATCTAAATAAAGCTAGTCCAAAAGATGATTTTCCATTGCCTCACATCGACATGTTAGTGGATAGCGCAGCAAAATTCAAAGTATTCTCATCCATGGATGAATTTTCCGGGTATAATCAAATAAGAATGTCTCCAGAGGACATCGAAAAAACAATGTTTATCACACCCTGGGGAACATTTTGTTACAGAGTGATGCCTTTCGGGTTGAAGAACGCTGGTGCAACGTACCAGAGGGATATGATAACCCTATTCCATGATCTGATGCACAAGGAAATTGAAGTATATGTTGATGATATGATTTCCAAATCCCAGACTGAAGAAGGGCATATAGAAGATTTGTTGAAGTTGTTTCAGCGTTTAAGGAAGTATCGTCTCCGCCTGAATCCAAATAAATGCACCTTCGGTGTTTGATCGGGGAAGTTGTTGGGTTTCATTGTTAGCCAAAAAGGAATTAAAGTTGATCCTGATAAAGTCAAAGCAATTCAAGAAATTCCAGCACCAAGAACTGAAAAGCAAGTCAGAGGTTTCCTCGAGCGTTTGAATTATATTTCCAGATTCATTTCCCACATGACTGCAACATGCGAACCAATCTTTAAGTTGTTAAAGAAAGATCAATGTTATGTATAGACGGATGACTGCCAAAGGGCATTTGAGAGTATTAATGAATATCTGCTTGAACCTCCTATCTTGCTCTCTCCCGTAGAAGGAAGACCGTTGATCATGTATCTGACAATGTTAGATAAATCCATGGGTTGTATTCTGGGACAACAGGATGAAACAGGGAAGAAGGAGTTCGCCATCTATTATCTCAATAAAAAATTCACTGATTGTGAATCGCGGTATTCCATGCTAGAAAAAACATGTTGTGCTTTGTCCTGGGCGGCATAGCGTTTGCGGAAGTATATGTTAAATCACACCACTTGGTTAATCTCCAAAATGGATCCAATCAAGTACATTTTCGAAAAGCCTGCTCTTACTGGGAGAATTTCCTGCTGGCAGATGTTGTTATCTGAATATGATATCGAATACCGCACTCAAAAGGCCATTAAAATTATTGTGCTAGCAGATTATCTTGCTCACCAACCAGTGGAAGATCACTAGTCTGCAGAATATAAATTCCCCGATGAGGATGTGATGTTCCTGAAAGTGAAAGATTGTGATGAACCATTACCTGAGGAAAGTCCTGACCCTGAATCTTGTTGGAGTATGATATTTGATAGAGATGTAAATGCTTATGGTAAAGGAATTGGTGTTGTGATTGTCACTCCTCATGGATCGCACATTCCTTTTACTACAAGGTTAACATTTGATTGCACTAATAATATGGCGAATACGAGGCTTGCATCATGGGTCTCGAGGAAGCTATTGATCTCAGAATTAAAATTCTTGATGTGTATGGTGATTCATCTTTGGTAATAAATCAGATTAAAGGAGAATGGGACACTCGTCACCCTGGTTTGATCCCTTACAAAGATTATGCTAGAAGATTATTACCATTCTTAAATAAAGTTTAATTCCATCACATCCCTAGAGACGAAAATCAAATGGCGGATGCTCTAGCAACTCTGGCTTCTATGTACCAAATAAATACCTGGAATGATATACCTCGAATTGCAGTTCGACGGCTGGATAGGCATGCTCATGTGTTTACAGCAGAAGAGGTAGCAGATGAAAAACCCTGGTATTATGATATCAAGCATTTTCTTCAAACTCAAGAATACCCGATTGGTGCGTCGAGGAAAGATAGAAAAACATTGAGAAGATTGACATGCAATTTCTTCCTTAGTGAAAATGTGTTATACAAGAGAAATTATGACATGGTCTTGCTCAAATGCGTGGATAGACACGAAGCAGACATGTTGATGCATGCGATTCATGAAGGTTCATTTGGAACTCATGCCAATGGACACTCAATGGCTAAAAAGATGCTAAGTGCAGGTTATTATTGGTTGACAATGGAATCTGATTGTTACAGATTTGAAAAGAAGTGCCATTAATGCCAGATTTATGCAGACAAGGTTCATGTGCCTCCGACACTTATCAATGTGATTTCCTCCCCATGGCCTTTCTCTATTTGGGGTATCGACGTGATTGGGATGATAGAACCCAAAGCTTCGAATGGGCACCGTTTTATCTTAGTAGCAATTGATTACTTCACCAAGTGGGTGGAGGCTGCTTCATATGCCAATGTTACTAAGCAGGTGGTTGTGCGCTTCATTAAGAATAATCTTATATGCTGGTATTGTATGCAAAGCAGAATCATCAATGACAATGGCTCGTATTTGAACAACAAGATGATGATAGAACTGTGTGAAGAATTCAAGATTGTCCATCACAATTTATCTCCATACAGGCGAAAGATGAATGGGGTTTTTGAAGCTGCTAATAAGAATATCAAGAGAATTATCCAGAAAATGGTCGTTACTTATAAAGATTGGCATGAAATGCTTCCTTTTTCTCTTCATGGATATTGAATATATGTTTGCACTTCAACAAGAGCAACCCCGTTCTCCTTAGTATATAGAATGGAAGTTGTACTCCCAGTCGAGGTAGAGATTCCCTCGTTGCGCGTGATAATGGAAACCAAGTTGACGGAGGCTGAATGGGTCCAGAATAGGTTTGACCAATTTAATTTGATTGAGGAGAAGAGAATGACAGCTTTGTGTCATGGCCATTTATATCAAAAAAGAATGAAGAAAGATTTTGATAAAAAGGTCAAACCTAGTGAATTTAGAGAAGGCGACCTCGTGCTCAGGAAGATCATGTCTTTCAACACTGATTCTAGGGGAAAATGGACTCCCAATTTTGAAGGCCCATATGTTGTCAAGAAAGCCTTCTCTGGTGGTGCATTAATTCTTGAAACTATGGATGGCGAGGAGTTCCCACGTCCCATGAATGCTGACGCAGTCAAGAAATACTTCGCCAAAAGAAATAAAAGAATAACTCGCTAAGTTAAAAACCCGAAAGGGAGGCTTAGGAAAAAAGGAGCGTCTCGGTAGGCTGAAAACCCGAAAGGGCGGTCTAGGCAAAAATTAGAGACATAAACAGAATAAAGTTCCCGCTAAGTTGAAAACCCGCAAGGGCAGCTTAGGAAAAAGTTAGGGATTTTCTTGGCAAGTAACTACATCAGACAAGACTTGATCGTTGAAGTAATAATCTTCTCGGATCCTGACCATACTTCAACAAAAGCTGCTGCTCAGGATTTCAAAAAGTTGTTATGGGGGATAATGGTCATTGTATCTCAATGTATCTTTTCCATTATGTATTACCATTTCCCAAACTTTGTAATCATCTATGGAGTCTCTCCATTCGCAGACTACCATTCTATTAATGAAATTCGAGCTTTTACCCAATTCTTTGTATTTCTTATTTTATTTAGCTTTCAAAGACTCCATTTATTATTGATAATAATTTTCAAAGCAAAGAGATTAAATAACAAATTGATTTTTCAAAAAAAAAGATTTTTACAATTTACTTTTACTTTGAGATTTGTTATGAAACAATGACAACGAAAATGGTGATCCCAGGAATGGACAAACTCCAGTTGATTTGAGAAGTTTTTGTTCCCCCCGGAAGGGCTACTCGGGTTGTTTTCGTCGTATTGGGCTTATGGTTCCGGTATCCTCGGTGAAGTTTGGACTCGTTTCACCCCTTTTCTGATTTTTTATAATGTGAAGTTTCAATCTGCGGTTTCCTCCGGTGAAGTGGGTCTGAATTCCCCAGCGAAGTGTGATTGTTTCGGTGTCAGTCTGCTTTATTTGAGACTGGTTTTGTAATCTCCAGTAGTAATGTCACTTTTGAAAAGAAAAAAAAACACTGGTTTTCCCGGTGAAGCCTGAAGAAGGATGTTCTATCCCTGTATCCGTAATATTTCATCACTTTAATTTATCTACCTTCGGATTATGTTTCTCCTCGGTAAAGTTAAAAGCAGACAGTAGTTTTGGTTTCCACAGTTGGCCTTTACCTTTCTTCGAATGATCATCTTGGTTGAAGCTTAGCCGAGTGTTGTTAGTGCCCGAGGTAGTTTTGTCTGGTTGTTCCCCATGTTGTGTATCTGTTTTGTCAGCATGCACACGATAACACTCATACATTCATACAGGCATCATGAATAGCTAAAATTGACAAATCATTGTTCATTGACATTTGTTAATATTTTTGTTGACATATTACCCTGTTTTGCAGAGATAAGTTACCCTCTTTTCATTAGAGCGTTGGTCTTAAGCAGAAAATGTATATTCTTTCAATTTCCCTACTGAGTTGTCCCTCATAGAAGATTTTTGTTTTAAAACCTTTCGGTACAGTTCCTTGTTTGGATGGATCTTGTTTTCTGTCTTGAGTTTATTTCCCAAAGGATGTATTAGGGTTGACTGTTTCATTCCAATTTATTTCTGGTTTGGATCTGTGGTTCCTTGGTAATATTATTTACTTTGGAATTCTAAAAAACTCCAAGCTTTGGTTGGTGCATTTAGTTGGCACAAGAAGACTTTATCCCCTTAGCGAGAATATCATGGAATCTCCCCAGGAAGTCATACCTCTTGCCCAAAAAAGTGATTTCCTTTTATAATCCTCCGTGACCACAAGTAGCAAGTCTCTTTATTTGAGACAGCTTATGTATTATCCTTTCCAGGCGGAGTGTCTCGGTTAAAGAAGAAGTTGAGACCCGTTCTAGGCGAAACACCAGAATCTTGGGGAAACTTGTTATCTTTCTACCTTCAGTGAAAGTTGGTAGGCCATCGTCAGTGAACGTCGATGTTTATTATCTTTTTGACTATCTCCAGTGAACGTTGATAGTTCATCATCAGTGAACGGAGGTGCTATGATATTCTCTTTCTACTTTCAGTGAAAGTTGGTAGACCATCGGAAGTGGACGTCGGTGTTTGTTATCTTTCTACCTTCAGTGAAAGTGGGTAGGCCATCGGTAGTGAACGTCGATGTTTACTATCTTTTTGACTATCTCCAGTGAATGTTTATAGTTCATCGTCAGTGAACGGCGGTGCTATGATATTCTCTTTCTACCTTCAGTGAAAGTTGGTAGACCAACGGAAATGGACGTCGGTGTTTGTTATCTTTTTGCTATCTTCAGTGAACGTTAATAGTTCATCATCAGTGAACGGTGGTGATATGATATATTCTCTTTCTACCTTCAGTGAAATTTGATAGGCCATCGGCAGTTAACGTCGATGTTTATTATCTTTTTGACTATCTCCAGTGAATGTTGATAGTTCATCGTCAGTGAACGACGGTGCTACGATATTCTCTTTCTACCTTCAGTGAAAGTTGGTAGACCATCGGCAGTGGTCGTCGGTGTTTCTTATCTTTCTACCTTCGGTGAATGTTGGTAGTTCATCGGCAGTGAATGTTGGTAGTTCATCGGCAGTGAACGTCGATGTTTGTTATCTTTTTTCTATCTTCAGTGAATGTTGATAGTTCATCATCAGTGAACAGAGGTGATATGATATATTCTCTTTCTACCTTCAGTGAAAGTTGGTAGGACATCGGCAGTGAACGTCGATGTTTATTATCTTTTTTACTATATCCAGTGAACGTTGATAGATCATCATCAATGAACAGTGGTGATGCGCTATATTCTCTTTCTACCTTCAGTGAAAGTTGGTAGGCCATCGACAGTGAACATCGATGTTTGTTATCTTTCTCTCTGCCTTCAGTAGAAGTTGGTGTGCCATCCTACCATCCTCTCTGATTCAGTTCTTTTGGTCCACTGGTGATTTATTTTCCTGGTGGGGGTGCTCCTTTGTTTCTTTTTATTGTTGTGCCCCCAGTGATAAGTTCTCATTATCATCTCAAGGTTCAAACCTCACCATTGGAGTGGTTTTGGAAGAAATGGCATGGCAAGGTTTGTTTTGGTTCATCACATCTCAAGGTTATTCTATTTAACTCAAAAGTACAAGGGGTTTTACTGGAGAAGCTGTTATGTTTGGACAAGGGCATAATTCTCTCAAATTTCAAGATATGGAAGTGGTTTTAGTGGCTATAAGTCCTCATTGTCATCCTCAACAACTTCTATTCACAAAGCAATAGTATTGGTACAAGAAGTTTGTTCAAACTTGTAAAAGTTCCTCAAGGCATTTTCTTGATCTAGAAGCTAGAGTTTTGAACTTCAAAGGAGTATATCTTGCTCATCTTTTTGTATTTTTGAATGATTCTAAAGACATCCTTCTCTTCAAAGGGTTATCAACAAATCACTTCAAAAGTTCCAAGGATTTTTCATGTGGAAGAAACTTGATGAAGAAGAAAGATTACAAGTCCTTTAGATGAATCCCCAATTTTCCATGTGTGACTTCAAATGATCATGACTTGGTCAATTTTTATCACCTTGAGCCCATTCTTTTTCCATAATGATCTTGAAGATGTGAACTTTATGCCTTCTTTCATGTGCAAAGTGAGAAAATGGATGGAGGTTGCTATAAATATACAAAAGATTATAGGTCATTTCATGATTTTTGGCCAACTTCAACAAGTCATAACTTGCTCAATTTTTCGAGATTTTTAGTGGTTCAAGTTTCAAAATGTCATTCAAGAGATCTAATTCATTCCATATTTTTTGGTCAAGAGCAAATTTCAAGTGGAAGGCCGTGTTTGGATGCAAAAGATTATAGGTCATTTTTAAAGAAGAATTTGAAATATTTCGAAGTATGGAAAGTCAACCCTTTTCTTCAACTTTGACTCAATGCAACTTTCAGCTCAAGCATCCATTTGATTCCATTCTTTTTCCATTTCAAAGCTTGTAACCTCATCTTTCTAAAGCATCAAGAATCATGTCCTAAGACCCCTTGAGTTGGAAATGCCATGGATTTGAATTTGGTAACTTGAAACTGAATTTTCCACAAAGTCAGAATTTTGAAATCCATAATGTTACTTCTAAACACAAGATTTATGTGCGTTTTTTATTTAAACTTGATTAGAAAACTTTCCAGAAGTGATTAGCACCCCAAAACGCAAGATTTGGTTGAGTTTTGATGGAAATGAACTCACACTTCACTCGTGCTCGACCTTCATTCAATTTCCCTCCAAACATCCTTGTTTCTTCCAATTTTCGTTCCCATTCACTTCCCTATAAATAGAGGGTCATCCCCCATTCATTTCTATAAGCTTTGAGAGCCAAAAAATACCCTGCCAAAACCTCACACGAACCCATCTTTTTTGAATTCAGTTTTTAAGATTTAAGCTCCCTTTTCCAAAATTATTTGCGCATTCATCATCCTTAAGCATCATACAAACTCTCCATCACTTAAACCAATCAAAACGAGCCATAATTCAAGCTACAGAAGTCCTGTTTCAGAGCTTCTTCCTTGAACTTCGAAAAGGTAGAATTCTCCACCATTTGGATCCAAATCAAGCACTAATCTATTCTACTCCTTCTCCTGATTCTGATGTTGCTTATAATTTTTAAATCCATTGAGAATTGATAGAGAAATCTAAAATTGAAGGTGCTCGCTATTTTCTGGGTTTTTGATTCATATCTCTCTCCATACTTTATATAAATTTGGCGCAATGGTGGTGTTAGAATCGTCTTGAAGAGACGAGTTCAATGATACTAGCCTGGGATTATAATTTTTCTATTTGAAGGATCTCACAAAATCCCCATTGCAGGGTGTCTGGAGGTTGAAGATGATGACATGTCTCTTCTCAGCCAATGATAGCGTGCCAAACGTTTTAATTTCATTAGTTGCCCTTTTTCTGATCCTATGTGTATCTCACTAAGGTCCATATCAAGCACAGCGCATCTGGTCCACTGGATCAGCTTACTAACGCGTTTTGACTATGATCTGATGGTCCACATCTTTTTGGTTTTATTTTATTTTTTGATTTTATATTTTTATTGATTAAATTTTCAAAAATTCATAACTCTTTTATTTTTTATCCAAAAATTATGAAAGAATTCACAAAAATACTTTGAATTATTTCTGATCTCATGACTATTTTTTCATATTTTTATTTTGATTTTTTTTATATTTTTTTGAATCATTTTCTTTATTTTAATTAGTTAAAAAATACTTTATGACATTTTTTAGTTCTGAAAAAATTCATAAATATTATTTTGCATATTTTTGACTTTCTGAAAATTTTATGGAATTTTATATTGAGGTTTACTATTTTTGACCTATTTTCTATTTGTTTGAGCAATTTTAAATAGTTTAAAAACAGTTTTTGAATTTTAAAAATTACCAAAAATTTTATAAAAATATTTGGATTCATTTCTGATTTTTCTATGGTTTTACTTTTTATTTTTTGATTAAATTTGAACATAGTTGGTATTTTTCTCTTTATTTTCTATTTTTAAACTTTATTTTTTAACCCTTTTGTATATATTAAAATGTGATATCATTTTGTGACTATTTTCTGGTTGATCTTAGGTTAGATTTTGGATCATGAACTTTATTAACATCATTGGATCCATAGTATTGAGTTTAACTCCATAAAAATGGATGAATGATTTTAATAATAGTTTGATTAAAATTTAACTCAAATGTGGTTTGTATATTTTTTTCCCAATCCCTCTTCATCTTATCTCCTTCTTATTGCACCAAATGTTGTTGGAGCATGATCTCTATATCATGTCTCAAAACAAATGGTGCATAAATTATTATTGACCGACCTCAAAATAGGTGTGACTTCTATATAAGTCCACTTACGATTGCTTAACATAGGGCTAAATTTTGTCCCGATCCGAATAAATGATCATTCGTGGCCCAAACTTATGATTGCAAGCCCAAGTATGTTAATTTGATCTCTTTGATCCAATAACCTTGAGATTCATTGTGTGGAGGCTTTGGTTTTACCAATCCTCTAATGGATCTACAACACCTTTTGTCAACGTGGATCACTTAAACATCGTTGATCATTAAATGGTACTTATGAGAATTCCAAATGGATGATATACTTGACAAAAAGCAAATGCAACTTGTTGTGTGGAGACTTTGGTTCTACCAATCCACTAATAAGTTCCAAATGCAAGTTTCAAGATGGTAATCTAACTAACCACTAACTATTGACTTGTTTTACCTTATGCTTTTATTCTTTTTTATGCTTTATGTACTATTTACTTTTAGCATTTATATTACATGCCATTTTCATCTTTGCTCATTTGAGCATTTATTTTCTTTCTATTTTGTACTTTGCTCACTTGAGCTTTTTCTTTTCCTTTCTTAAGATACTCAATAATCAACCTAAACCCTAAAAGTCTTTAATGGTACTTGGACTATTTGGTTACTACCCTTGGCATTATAGAGCATGGGACTTTTCTTGGACTTAGGATTAGAAACCTTGACCTATCTTGGAGATCTTATCTGATTATTTCGTCTGGAGATCTTGAGGTTTACCTTAAGACATTGGGTTGTTTGTTTGTTTTGTGTGCAGGTTATTGTGATTACACCATTTGTTTGTAATCTGGAATTCACCCGTACACAACCGTTACTCTGCCCAATTTTTATGAAGACTTAATACACTTGAAGTTTGGTTCTCTCAAGAGGTCTAGTATTTTTTCTTGCTTGGTTTCAATCCAAAGAATGGGAATTCTATCTTGGCTCATAATGCCAAGTATTGGCTTCTTGTTGGTTAGATGGTTCTTATCCCTAGCTTTTACCTTATGCTTTAGGATAGTCTCTTCTTCTCCTCCCATCTTCTTTAATTTCAAAAATCTTCTCTCTCCTTTTGAAAACTCTTCTTGTTTTAAATTTGAACCACTTTCATAATAAACTTGAACTTAGGTCCATGCATTTTCAAAACATTTTTCATAAATAAACCCCAATTAACTTAATGATACCTTGACATTTTTGTGAGAAGACAAAAAGTCAATCAATCTCATTTCAAACCATTTTGCCACTTTGGCTTTTTATCTTTAAAACTTTTCTTAAAAGATTTAACTCTTGTCAAATCCTTGTAGTGATGCAAATAATTATACTTCTACAACATGTAGTTAAGAGAGATATTTTGCACTTGGGTGTTGAGTGAGGCATTGTTGATTTTAAAATCCAAGTCATATCCTCCACTCTAAGATGATTCAAATTCTCCTTTCTCATGATTGTAGGTAGTAGGTAGGTTTTCCACACGGACAATGACGATGATGTTTTATCTTATAAAATTAACCAACACACTTGTGTTTTAAATTTTTTAAAAGAGGAACTACGTGTACCCTGATCCCTTATTGCATGAAAGGTGGTACGTAGGCACTAAAGGTTCACAACCGCGGCGGGTGCAAAAATCATAAAAAATATATTTTTCTTTCCTCACCTCCACCATCCATTTTATATAAACGATTTTTATAGCCAAAATATACAGATTTTACAAAGAGGCTCCTGCGGAATACCGTAGATGTTTAGGGTGCTAATACCTTCCCTTTGCATAACCAACCCCCTTACCTTGAATATTTCCCCCTCTTTTTGGGTTATTCGCTCTTTTCCCATTCCTTTGGAAACAATAAAGCGCGGTGGCGGTTTTTATTTTGATTTGTATAAAGTCTAGTCAATCCAATGGCTTAGTCTTGAACATTTCTACCGCTACAGCCATTACTTCCTCTTGATCTACTTTAACCAAAGCGACGACCTCTACCCATTTTGAAAAATAATCAATACCCACTAAGACGTACCTATGGCCTTTCGATGAGGATGGTTTAATTTCTCCTATAATATCCAAAGCCCATCCCCTGAAAGGCCATGGTTTGATAACATAATGTAATTCGCTAGCTGGTACATGTTGAATTCCAAAATGTTTTTGTCATTCTTGTCAGCTTTTGGCGAACTCGATGCAATTTTTTAACATGGTCGGCCAATATACTCCTATTCGACATAACAATCATTTCAATTTTTGTCCTTCCTGATGTGTACCACAAGCTCAACTATGTACTTCAGATGTTGCCACATATGCTTCATTTTCCCCTAAGCATTTTAGTAATACTCCTTTAGGCTTTTTCATGAACAATTTGTTTCCCATTAATCTGTAACTTAACGCCTTGTACTTAACTTTATGCTCTCTCGTCCCAACTAGATTTTGTAAGTAGTCGACTATATGTTTCCTCCAGTCATTCTCACCTAACGCATAAATGGGAAAAACTTCTTCTACCACTTCAAAATTTCCAAAATAATCATAATTCAGGAGATCAGTGATTACTTCTAGTGTTTCCCCCCAAGTTCTTGTCATTTGTGTGTTCTCAAACACCAATTTATCTTTTACCTCAATGAATTTGTATATGCTCTCTTTAGATATCTTATATCCAGACGCTAATTGGGCCTCTTCGTTTGCCTCTTGGTTATCAATACGCCTCACATAACTAATCGACACATTATCAAATTTTTGAAGTAACGATAATGCTTTGGCCAGATACATTACCAGATGTTCCTTAATGCGTTTATATTCTTTAGTTAATTGTTTCACCATTAACTTTGAATCTCCTTTAATGTAAACATCTTTGATTCCCACGTCAAATATAATTTGGAGTCCTATTATTAAGGCTTCATATTCAGCCTCATTATTAGAGCATTCGCCTTTAATTTTATAAGGAAATCTAGTTGGAACTCCATATGGTGATAAAATGAAGATCCCTACTCCAGTTCCTTGTTTATGTTTAGAACCATCAAAATAGAATTGCCAAGACTTTGTACTTACATAGGCTTCATTAATGTTAACCACTGAATGGTCAACTATAAAGTATGCAATAATTTGCCCTTTGACAGATTTTAAAGGAACATATGTCAAGGAGTATTCAGTTAATGCTAGTGCCCATTTCCCGATTCGACTGTGTAAGATAGGTTTAGATAACATATTCTTAATGACATCAAATTGAGAATAAATAGAAACTTCAACTGGTTTTATATAATGCTTGAGTTTAGTACATGAAAAATATAAACATAAACATAGTTTTCCAATTGCATTATATCTAGTCTCAGCGTCATTTAACACTCGATTGAGGTGATAAATGGCTCTTTTGATCCCATTCTTATCTTTCTGGGCTAGCATGCTTCTCAGTGTCAACTCTAACGCTGCAATGTAAGGTTTCATGCCTTTTCTTTCATTTTGGGGGTGCCAACGTTGAAGGCTTCACTAAGTAGTCTTTCAAATGGTTGAATGCCTCTTGGTGTTCTCTTTCCCCTGTAAACTCAGAGTCTTTGCTTAGTTTTAACAAAGGAGAGAATGTAAAATTTTTCCCACTCATTTTTTATACGAATCGTCTCAAGAAGTTTATCTTTCCCAACAAAGATTGGAGCTCTTTCTTTATTGTTGGTGCTTTTGTACTCAAAATCTCCTTGGTTTTGTTATGGTTAATCTTTATGCCCTTCTTGTGTACTAC
Source organism: Vicia faba (assembly GCA_948472305.1). NCBI lineage: Eukaryota > Viridiplantae > Streptophyta > Magnoliopsida > Fabales > Fabaceae > Vicia > Vicia faba. Next base: position 1,463,998,992 of record OX451736.1, on the reverse strand, counting down.
AAAACCTAGAAAATCTTCTGCAAGAACACAAAAAGCACATTTAATGGATTCATTTTTAATCCATATTCCCTCATTCTAACAAAAGACTGTCGAAGGTGGTCTAAATGACCAGCTCTTGAGGGTGATTTGACTACAGTGTCATTAATGTACACTTGTATGAAGGTGTCTATGAAATCATGAAACATTGAGTTTATTTCTCTTTGATAAGTAGCCCCGACGTTTTTCAAACCAAAAGGCATGACTACCCACTTATATGTGGCTAGTGCCCCAGGGCATCAAAACGCGGTTTTATGGGTATCCTCTTCAACAATAAAAATTTGGTTGTAGCCTGAATATACATCCAAAAGACTTAAATATTCATATCCTGTGGCCAAATTGACCATCAATTCTACCACAGGCATTGGATATTCTTCCTTTGGAGTGGCTTTATTTAAATCCCTAAAATATATGAAAATTCATAAAGTTCCATTTTCTTTACTACATGGACTATATTAGCTAACCATTCAACATACCTTGTTGTCCTGATGAATCTGCTCTTCAACAATTGTTCGATCTCTATTTTGATTTTGGTTAGCACTTCTGGCGCGAACCTCTTTGACATTTGTTTGACTGGTCGCTTGTCTGGATTTATAGGTAGTCTAATTTCCACCATCTCACTGCTCAAACTAGGCATCTCGTTGTAATCCCATGCAAAGAAATCTTTGAATTCTTTAAGCAGTTTGATTATTTGATCCTTCATCTTGTTGTCGATCTTAGTGCTGATGTTTGTAATTCGCCTAATTGCGCCATCACCCAGGTTGACTTCCTTCAATGGATCTTGTGCTTGTATATTTGAGATATTCTCTCTCGAGTCTTTTTGAAACCCCAAAGGCTCTTCTTCATATATGCAGTCAAGCCTCTGGATTTCTGAAGCTGTTGTTTGGCTTGGTTCTCCAAGCTTTTCCACCATAATGGCTTCAGGCGCCATATTTGAAACATTTCCAGCCTCTAAAGCTAAATTTATTATACTTTCATCCATATAGGCCAAAATCTTTGTCAGAGCATTCGACTTAGGCATCATTATGAGTTTGTTCTTCCCACCCTATGTGTTCAAACTCCCCTTTTATAGTTGGATATGTATCCAACTTTTCTTGGTCCCAAATGAAACCATGAGTAGGGTGTAGGGTTAGAAACTTGATTGCATCAGGATGTGACTTGAACATTGCATCTTCAGGATCACATGGAGGTATGGTAGCTAAGGCTTTGTCAAAATTCTTCCTATTGACCATACCTACATCAGTAGTAAAATAATTGTGATATGCCTCAATGTTCGCCATAATCCCATCTTGGCGCCATATGGATAAGTGTTGATGCAGAGTCGATGGTACTTCCCTAATGCCATGTATCCACTTACGCCCTAGCAACAAGTTATAGTTTTCTTTAGACGCAATCACCATGAACAATGTTGTCCTTGAAGTCGAGCCAACTGACAAATTCACCTGAATCACGCCTAGTATGTGAGTTGTTTTCCCTTCATAGTTCGATAAAACCATGTTATATGGTTTGAGGTCAGTGTCAAACTTGTCAATCCTTTTCAATAATGACTGTGGCATCAAGTTCACAGCAGCATCACTATCAATGGACACTTTGTTCATAGGGAAACCATCAACTTTACCCCTTATAAACAAAGGCTTGGATGGCACATCATATCATAGCAGGCTTCTTGTAATACGGTGGGAGAACTGACTTTTTGATTTTATCCAAAATATGTGGATAGCTAGAGTCTCCATCGACTTTTCTTTTATCCAATAAGGAAAGGGTGAAAAGAATAGGAAATACCTTGATAGAGTTTGAGTTAGGGGGGTAAGATATGAAAAGGGAAGGTGTTAGAACCCTTTTCACCCATAGTTAACTACGGACTCTTAATAACTTAGCTCACTTTTGAAAACTTGCTTTGTGTGTGATTTGTTTAAAAATATTTTGAAATCTCCAATGTAAGGATGTCTTTGTTATAATTCTTGTATCAGTCCTCAAGAATGTATACAAATTTGTTTGAAAATATTTTATTATTTTGAAAGTGTGATGTGAGAAATGTTTTGAAAAAGGTTATGAGCAAGTAATTAAGAATTTCCTACCCACTAAAAGTCTTTTGTTTTCTTTTCCTTCTCCTTTAGAGATAGTATTATCCATATCATTAGTTGGTAGGTAGCCCTATCTATTGGATGTGAAGGGACAGGCGAATTGTTATCTTATGGTCATCAAAGGGAATATGTAAGGATACTTTAGCAATTTCGTAAGGGACTGTCAACATATTATTCGTAGGAAACTCGAGGGACTAGATCATTTTTCCGTAGGCAAGTCGAGGGACATTGAGGGACTATGATCTTTTGTATGATGATGATTTGATTGAGGTTCTTTTTCTAAATTATCCCTACTTTCGAGGGACGTGACCAATTATTCGAAAGCAACAAAGAGAGGTTACCCTAGAGGTGTGAGTGTGAAAAGTGTATTCAGTTCAATTATATTTATCTTGAATTAGGGTTTTCTATTGATTAATTTTAGTCTTGCCATACAAACCATAGTTACTAGCAGTTCAATAAAAATATAAGTGCGGAAGGTAAAGTGCGGGAATTTAAACCTAAGCTATTACATGGCTTCGGGGCAAGTACATAAGTATAAAAATGCGGAAAAGTAAGCCCTAAAACTATTACATCTTGGGAGCAGACACATAATAGAGAAAAAGTGCGAGAAAATAAATCTAAGCTATTACAATTAAAGAGTGCAACCTATACACTTTTATAAGAAAATAAATAGCAAAAAGAAATAAGAAAATATTTAGAAAAATGTTTGAATGTTATAAGTTTGTATTTTTGTCTTTTTATAAAAAATGATTTAAATGATAATAGTAATTAAAACCTAAATTCTAATTGATTTTAACATTTAAGAAAATATTAATTAGCCTAATTAATTAATAAATAAAAATATGTCAAAAATTGATTATTGATTAAAAGAACCCTAATTCTAATTAATTTTAATATTAAGAAAAATGTTAATTAATTTAATTAATTATTAATATATAAAAATTTGTCAAAAAGATTAATTACTCATTAAAAACCCTAATACTAATTTAAAAAGAATTAAAGTTTGTTAATGATTAATTAGAAAATAGTTAAGAAAATAAGAAGAAATTAGGGTTAGTGAAAAAAATGGAGAAAAAAAAAAGAATGTCTGGGGTGGGTGTTGAACCCACGCCTTTCCTTTCACCGGTCAATGATCTTACCACCACGCCACTTGTTGTTACTTGTCAAACACATGAACAACAATATATATAAAATAAGATTAAATTAGAAAATCAGAGATTAAATGAAATTGAACATGCGCGCTGGTGGTGGGGTCCCGATATTTGAATGGATGAATGAGATGGTGACACAACTAGGTCAAAGATTCAACTGGCCGGATAACCATCGTGGATGGAGGTTACAACCATCTTCTCTGATGGTGCTAAATATTGAAACCTGTGAAATCAACATCAAATAACAAAACAAAGTGCCCAAATTGGCTAATTAAGAGACTGTGAGTTCAGTGGTGTAATTAGCTTCATCTGAAATAGCCTACAACTATAGATTCACAACTTTGAGAGCTTCGTGCCCCAGCAATGGTGAAATTTGACTACTGCGAAAAATTGATGATGTTGAGGAAGAGAGCTATGTCATGATTCAAGCTTGAGACTGATATGGATCAACTCTTGGAGTCTTCGGGAAGGTGAATTGATGCTTAAAATTGATTTCAAATGGATGGAGATAAGGGTTTGTGTTTGCTCTAGCTCTTGAGAATTTTGATATTTTTTAGAGTTCTTCTTGAGGCAATTTTGTGATCTCTGATGGTTTTAATATGTTCTCTATTTATAGGCCATGAATTAGGTCAACAAACATGAATCAAATCTTTGTATTTCATGATAAAATATTTGATTTGATTTTTTTGCATGGAAACATATCTTTTTAAGCTCAATCTTGTGCCAAATCCAATCTTCATGATCCCTCGCAATTTTTTTAGCATGATTATGTGATATTGGACTCATGATTTGATTCAAAATAGATCCCCACACCTTGTATCATTTATTTGATATTTTATTTGATTTATTTTACTTTTAGATGAATAAAAATCAAAATAAAAAGAAATAAAAACCATAATAATAAATAAATGGATTTAGGAGTCTATTATGATGTCAGGAACACATTTGGACCTTAAAAGATAAGCCCATTAGGCCAAAAATTCAAATTTTCTCAATTTGGACTTCATGCATTTTCTCAAAATTGCCTAACTTGCACAAATCATAACTCAATTTTTGTCATATGAAGGTTATCTTAGACTTTTTGGAAACCTATAGATGTCCCATACAATCTTTATGTTGGTCATGTTTTCATTTGAAGACTTTATCTTGCTGTAAATTGCTTTAACAAAAAGTGTCTTATGTTGATTTTTGAAATGACCTATAATGTTTTGGCCCATATCTCTCAAATGAAGCATGTTTTGGACTTGAGCTTAGAGAGACAAAGTTGTATATAATTGAATTTCCTTCAAAATAAGCTTTGGTTGAGAATTTTCTGATGAAGTATGTGAAAGTTATGCCTGGTCAAAGTTGAGTTGACTTCTCCTTAAGAAAATCATATTTTAGTAATTTTTGACTTTTGATGAATCTTGAGTTTTCTTGATGAATCATGATCAAACCTGGATCAAATGATGAATGTGACTTCAAAATATTGACGTTGACCACAAATCTTGAAGTTTGACTGTAAATTGGTCAAAGTTGACTTTTTGACCAATAGAGTTAAGTTTCAATTATCTGAGCAATTGACTGAGCAAACTTGTGATGCACAGCTTGGAATTTGGCGTGAGGATTCTTTGACACATATGAGAAATCATGAGATCCACTTGAGGCATTAGAAGTCTAATTTTCCTTGAGAGAAGCAAAACCCTAGTGTAGGTCAATTTCTAAGGAGGAGGGTTTGTCTAATTAATCATTGAGTAGTCTTGAGCAATTAAGAACACTAGGAGCATGAGGAGGTATCTTGAAAAATGGGAGGGAAACTTTTGAGGTACAAAACTTCTCAAACATTTCCTGTTGTTCTTCGACCACCATATTATTCATTACATAGTAGCATAGACGTTTCAGGCCTGCTGGTTCTTCGCACATGGCTTCCTCTTCGTCCCTAGATGTCTATGACGCGAAACTATACTCATTAGGAAGGACCGACACAAATATTACAATGAATAATCAAACCATCTTCTAAGTTATCTTCAAATTCATCAGATAGTTCATCGTCCATGTTGTCATCACCAGGATTTTCAACTTGTGTTGGCAGCACACTCACAATCGGCATCGATAACCTCTCTTTTGCTGGTCGACGACGCACTTCCTTTTAAACTCTATCACCATTTGATTAAGCAACTTTTAATGCCGCTTCTCTTACAGCTTTTTTGTTTCTCTCAAACCTTCTCCACTGAGTCTTTGTCATAGGATTTTTCCCTTTGTGTGTGGGAGGAACATGATACTTCTTTGAAGTGATCCCAACTTCAACAAATTTGGAAGAGCTTGATCTTTTCTCCATCATTTCCCACTTATGACTCAAACCTGAACCTTTCTTTACTACCTTCCAATTTTGGTTTGTCCCCCTTGGATAAAAAGGACGAACCCAGTTGTTGTTGGGAACATCAGTTGGTGGCGCAAAGATCCTTTGATACAAAAACCTAGGTTTTCCTTGGGGAACTTGGACATTGTACGGTCCCTTTGCATGGTCTAACACCACCTTTGGATTCTTCTTTTGAGGGCATTTCTTATTCAATGCCTTAATTTTCTTTGCAGTATTTTCATCATAGACTATGTTACAATTTGGGCATAACATAGACCTAGAATTACCCAGCTTGCACCTATTCAAAAAATCCACCAACTCCTCTTCAGGTTTTGGAAATACAACCTCATTAATTCAACAACTGTTTCTTTAGACAATTCCTCATTTTTAGTTTCATAATCTATTTTTTTCTTGTCGCCTTGATTACCTTCAGGCTCTTCAGCAATATCAACTACCATCACTTCTTGTGACTTATACAAATTGACATTGCCACTTTTGAAACCTTCAGTAATCTCGACTATTACAGCTACCAGTGGATCAGTGGTCACGCCTTGTTCATTCTCAAAACCGTCAGTGGTCTTGATTGTCGATGTTGCAAGTGAGTCAATAAGATCCGCATGTTTTCCTTTGAGACTATCAGTAGTCTCGATCATCAACACTTCCAATGGTTCAATAAAGTGTGCATCAATAACATGTAAAGGATCTGAGTCGACCTTCATGGAGCTTTTTGGTTTTTCACCAAATTTCAATCAGCCATCTTTCAGATCCTTCTGAATCAAATCCATGAAAAGAAAACACTGAGAAGTATTATAACCCAAAAAATTATGATACTTGCATAAACCACTTTTTTGTTTTTGCTCTAATGGTGGATTTTTACTCCCTGGAGGCACTATAATCTGACCATCTGAAACTAAAACATGAAATATTATATCACATTTTGACACATCAAAAGTATATATTTTAGTACTAAATATATCAGTTTTTGGTTCTTCGAACGTCTTTCCTTTTGACAGTCTTATAGGTTTACATGCATACGAAGTTCCAGCTTTTAATTCAGCCACATTAATTTCTCCTTCTTCCATGTATTCATCCTCATACTCTATGGAATAATCTTATGTGTCTACATATGCCATTTTTCCTTTTCTATGATCCTTTGACACCCTAGCTTTATCTTTTTTCAAAAGTTCGACATATCAAACCTTATCAGCTAGTTGAGACATGTCTGTAATAGATTGAGGATCAAACTTTTTCCTCATAGAATAATCTAAGCCCCCAGCGTCCATTTCGACCAGCTTATGTTCAGGAACTCTAGTGAAGCATCTAGACTTTAGGACCCTAAACCTATTCAAATAATCTTCCATTGACTCAGACGACCTCCTCTTGATTGAGGACAACTCTTTCAAACTTATCTTAGGCTGGCCAACATAAAATTTCTCATGAAATATACCCTCAAGTTGTTCCCAAGTGCGTATGGAATTTGGAGTCAATGTCGTAAACCAAGTAAAAGCATTTTCGGTCAATGAATTAGGAAAATATCTTAATTTTAAACCCTCATCATTGACGACATCTCTATGTTCTATTTCGTACCTAGCAATTTGTTCAATGGTCGACTCATTGGCATCACCAACAAACTTGGTAAATTTAGGTACCTTAAATCCCCTAGGTAATTGTGCCTATCGAATGTAATCATGCAAGGGAGAAGAGTAATTGGGCCTCTGAAGGCCAATATTTACCATAGATCGTGTTAATACTTCTTCTACTACATTCACTATGTTGTTACGCCAAACAGTGGCATTTCTTAACACTCGATCAACATCTTGGTTTCTCCTAAGTATGATCGTCCTAGGTTCGTATTGTTCAACGAATTCTTCTTCTTCATAAGTGGGTGCTTCCACTCTTCGAGGTCTAAAAAGACGCTCATTGTTGCGCCATCTAGTTCTTCAAAAACTCTTAACAGCCTGGGGCGTGTTTGAGTTGGTTAGACTCTAAATGAGTTGATCAATCTACTTATTTGGTCAACTACAGGATTAAGGGTAACTCCCATTTGTTGAGTCAAGACATTTACTAACTCTAAATTACTCGCACTCATTTGTCGCCTTAAATCCATAACAAAAGTAGTATTCAAAGATGGTGTCGACTAAGGGACATAACTAACACCACCTAGTTGACAACTTGGGACATAATTGTGTTGGTTTCCAGTGGCCACTGTGTTTTTTGTATATGTGGCCGAATTCGACTGCAACCCAACCATCATGAAATAAGGCATACCATATTGGTAAAGGACAAATGGTGACCCTAGATCCCTTGGAAAGAATGGTCGATTTGGGTCAAATGAGAATATCCAATGCCTAGGTTTTGTCATTGTGATTGTTGCCACTGAACCATGAATAGCGGTTGATCTCATATGAGATAAAACTGTCGCGCTTTGACTTGTAGTACTCACTGATATGACATCTACATTTTTTGTAGAAATCCGCGTATGAGCAGTGTTTGTGTCAAAGTGTGGAATTCTAGACTTGGATAAAATTTTATCACTTCTTAAATTCATACGCACACAAAGTAACTATAAGAAACTTTGTAAAATCACACACAAAATATGAAATTATTAGCACTATCCCACTGGGTGTGCCAATTTGTTTGCCTCTGGTTTTGGAAAATAACGCTGGTCTCTTACCGAAAAGTTTACTGGCGAGATCGACCATAGAATCTCAGTACAATGCTTCAGTTTTCAAGTGTTTTCACAAAGTATGTTAAAAAGAGTTCGTTCGACTAAGTCGAAACGAATTTAAAATCAATAAACTAGAACTTGTAAAATAAAGAAAAAGACGTTTTAAACTGTAAGAATAGATGACATGCCATAAAAATAGTTAAAAATGGGTTGATTCAAACGTACATTTCCCTAGCTTAACTCATTTCACTCGTTCGTTTAGGTACTCTGAGTGACTAGCGTGTAGGATGTGAAAGTTTGAACCCTTGACACTATGCATTAAATGCTTTATTTATAATACACACAAATAACTACTTTTCAGCGGGTTTCGCTTCTTTATAAGTCACGTGTCTCTTGTAAATTCCCTCCATGAACCCACATTCTCCATCCATGCCATCGAACCCATGTTCTTCATCCATAACACTTTGCTTTGCTAGTTATGCATTCTTTGGGCATTTTAACATTCTTGGACCCAATTCACTCCTCATAAGGCCTCTTTTCTAGTCGACTGCGTCCACAAGCCCAATTGACTTTTTGTGAAATATCTCCCAGTCGAGTGCTTCTATAGTCGACTTCCTATAATTCAAAGTTCTCAAAGTACCTTTTTGGCATTTGGTTGAATTTTAACCCTTTGCGAAAATCCTAGCCAACACTATGTTTCACAAATTTCTCTCTTCTATGTGGGGCCTTATACTTTTTTGACTGTGAACCTATCTTGATTTCTAAGGAATCTGGTTAAGAAACATTTCTAATCTCTGGTTTACTCCATTTCTCCTTAATCGTATTTTTTCTCCTTTAAAGTTTTCAACTGGTTTTTCACTACTTGTTATCATAACATCTTCATGGCTTCTAATGGGAAGTCCTAAAGGTGTTTGTGTAAGTAGTGAGATTTTTTCCCCTAATTCCTTATTGCTAGTTACTAGAGATTTGGTCATAGTGTTTAGTTTCTTAAGGGTTTCATTAACATGGAGAAATTGATTTCTAAATTTTTTATTATGGATAGTTTGTGTTGTTACAAACCTCCGCATCATAGATTCTAGTCTACAGAGGATTTGCGTGTTAACAATGTTCTCTACTAATATTTCGAAGTTTTATTTATATGGATATTATGGTCCCTCGAAATACTTAACAAGAACACTATAAGAAAATTTTGGACAATCCATAGAAGTGTGCATTCATCTACATGGGGTATATATATATATATTAAATTCATTATTATATTGTTTTTTTTTTTTTTTATCTGTCGTTCACTTTCTTTTCTTTTATTTTTTTTTTTCAACAGCCAATATTTAGTCAAAGCTGGCCGAATACTACTAATAATATTAAAAGAGCATGCCTACTGAATTTGCTCTCATTTTTATCGAACTTGTCAACATGTCCACATACAAATTGGGACGGAATCAACATGTCAAGTCAACATATACACAAATTGAGAATGAATGACTATAACTGTTAATATTTCTTCTCTTTAATTAATGTGTAAAACTCAAATAGTTATGTATTATTCACAAAATAAATTTATTATTAAATTAATCAATCCCGTAATATCTTATTTGAATCAATAATAATATTTATTAATCAAACGATTAAAATACACTTGAGATAATTATCTCATTTGTGTCCAACTTTTTTTATTTAGAGAAATGATATTTTAATATCTAAATTTAAATATTAAATTTTTTTATTCAAATGTAATTTAAATGTAATAATATATTATTAGAATTTGTATAAATATATGAAATAAAAATGTTAAAAAGAAATAAAAATATTGATATAAGTTGATATTTGCTGATATTCGATATTAAATATTTATTTATCACTTTAAACTTTCAACCTAGGCTATTAAGAATGAGGGGGAGTGTTATATCATAAAAATAAGAGAGAGTTTAATAATGTTTTTATTGTCTACTTCAAGATTATTTTTAATATACAAGTTACATTCTAAAATGATAAAGTTTGTCACGAAGGGTTAAATATGTTATCTCAAATTTTATTTTAAGTCTCTTAAAATATTTTTTTTCAAGAATACTCTTTTTAATTCACTTTTATTTTTGATCTCTAATACTAAAATTATTGTTAAAATTGTCATTAATTCAATTGTTAACTAATAAATTATTATTAAAATCGTAATTAATTGAATTGTTAAATTGTAAAAATAATCATTAAGTTATAAGAGAGACTAAAATTAGATGAAATTAAAAGAAATAATTTAAAAGACAAAACACGAAATTTAAAATATTTAAGAAGACTATAAATATATTTAATTCAAAAATTAAATTGTGACGTATAAGTTTTATATAAATTTTAATAATAACAAACTCAAATAATAAGTATGAATTTTTTATGATCATTGCAATCTATATTGTGCTTGTGAGTGGCCATATTAAAACATTAACAATCACATCAAAGTTATTCAATGTTCATTTTAATGATGTATGAATAAAGTACTTTAGCAAGATAATAGACTCACTCAAGTTATAAAAAAATTAGATCACCAATCCGTACTTCACATGGGTATATTTAAAATAAAATTATATATTTTTATAATAATTAATATTAAATTTTTATTTAAATATAAAATTATTTTCTAGATCATTTAGATTATGTTTGTAATTATATTATTAATTTTTTAATATAAAAAACAATAAATTATAAAAAAATTATTTTTTAAATTACACATATTTATATTATATCTACTTATATAGATAAATTATCTAGATCTTTATGTGTATAAAAATTTTAGTTATAGTATTTTGAGACTATGTATATAACTTGTGTATTACACGAGTTTTATTATAATATATTTATATAAATTTTTTTGTTCAATGAGAAAATATTGATGTTAAATTGACATTATTAAAAGTATTTTAATGGAAATTTACTTAAATAAATAACTTTGGTATTTAGAATATTGAATTTTATTAAACAATATTTAAAATTCAATGAATTAGTTTTGATAGTAAATTTTTAAAGGATAATATTCAATATAATTAAATAAATACTATAAAAAAGGATATAAAAGTGAGAGGTTGGTGTCATTATTTATGCATATTTAAATTATATATTAGCATATTTTTTCAGAAGAAAAAGAAAAAAAAGAAGAAGATGATGATGAATAGATATAATTAGATATATATTTAAATATTAACTAAATAAAAGATGGTAGCCTATTTTTGTCAAAAAAATATAGATAGAATCATACATTAGCATATTTCTCATGAAAAAAAAACAAAAGAAAAAGAAAAAAAAAAGCTGAATGAAAAGAATCAGATGTATACTCTCAATATTAACTAAATAAAAAAAGACAGACTATTATTTCATAAAACATAAAGATAATTTATACATTATCGTATTTTACATTAGCAAATTTTCACTATATCATACCTAAGGAAAATAATATCAGAATATATAACATGTAAATTATAGAATATGATATCAAAGAAGAGATTATATAAACTACAAAATTTTAGAGTGTTTATTACAAATTAATTTAAGGGATTAATTATAAATTATGATAGAGTTATTTTGAATAAATAAATTTACGTTATAAAAAAAGTAATAAACAAAATGAATGTAACATGTCTTTTTATATTATCAATTAATTTAAATGATTAATTATAAAATTATAATAGAATTATTATAAATAAATAATTTAAATAAATGATTTGAGTAAATGAAAAATAAAAATGAATAGTGAAAATATATCGTATATTGTTTTATTTAAAAAAAAATAGAATAAATTAATTTTGAAAGAAGTCATGTTAGATTTTATAATAATGTGGCAAAATTAAGAATATATTGCGTAGATAAAGTGTCAATATAAAATTTCGTGAATGATTTATTATATTTATTTTATAACTTTAAGACAATAATTTATTGTTTTGTTATAAAATAGCAATTATTTATAAAAAAAATTAAATATAAAATTATTAAAAAAATAATTATCTACTTGATATAAAATTTACTATCAAAACCAATTCATTGACACTATATTCTTAAACTTATTATTATTATTAATTAATAATTATTAATATAGTGTCAACTTAATATATATATATATATATATATATATATATATATATATATATATATATATATATATATATATATATATATATATATATATATATATATATATATATATATATATATATATATATATATATAAATATATATATATATATAAATATATATATATATATATATGATAGTTGGATATTATATTATTATTATTTATTAAATATTATATTATATATTATTTATAATATTATTAATAGTGGTGGTTGAATATTATATTATCATTATTATTTGTTATTATGTTATTATTATTATATTTTTTTAATATCATTAATAATTGTGGTATTGAATATATTATTATTATTTATTAAATATTATATTATATATTATTTATAATATTATTAATAGTGGTGGTTGAATATTATATTATCATTATTATTGTTATTATGTTATTATTATTATATTTTTTTAATATCATTAATAATTGTGGTATTGAATTGGAGTTGGTGTGAAGAATTAAAAAAAATGATAAAAATTTTAAATTCTAATTTGATGCCACGTAGCATTCTAATTCTAATTCTAATATGATACCACATAAAAATCAGAGTTTATTTATAATCAAGATTGTCATCAAGACAAAAGCATGCATATAAAATTTTAAACAGAATAATAAATAATAAATTAAATTATATAAATGCAATATCTAATAGAAATTAAATTATTCAAAGTGTATTAACTACTTGAAATAAAAAAATAATGAAATTATAATTAAAGTAAAGACACTCATTTTAAATACGGAAAAGACTTATTATTATTATTATTATTATTATTATTATTATTATTATTATTATTATTATTATTATTATTATTATTATTATTATTATTATTATTATTATTGATGTTAACTTGAAATTATTAAAAGTTTTTTTATGGAAATTTAATTAAATAAATTATTTTGGTATTTAGAATTTAGAATTTACTAAACAATATTTAAAATTCAATGAATCAGTTTTGATAGCAAATTTTTAAATGATAATATTTAATATAATTAAATAAATTCTATAAAAATGGATATAAAAGTGAAAGGTTGGTGTCATTCTTTATGCATATTTAAGTTATACATTAGCATATTTTTCAGAAGAAAAAAAAGAAAGAAGAAGAAGATGATGATGAATAGAAATAATTAAATATATATTTAAATATTAATTAAATAAAATAAGGTAGACTATTTTTGCCAAAAAAAATATAGATAGAATCATACATTAGCATATTTCTCATGAAAAAGACAAAAAAAAAAAGACGATGAATGATAAGAATCAGATACATACCCCCAATATTAACTAAATAAAATAAGGTAGATTATTATTTTCAAAAATATAAAGATAATTAATTATACATTATCATATTTTACATTAACATATTGTCACTATATCACACCTAAAGAAAATGATATCAGAATAGATAACATATAAATATCATATTTTACATTAGCATATTTTCACTATATCATATCTAAAGAAAACGATATCAGAATAGATTACATATAAATTATAAAATATGCTATCAAAGAAGAGAATATATAAACTATAGAATTTTGGAGTATTTATATTACTAATTAATTTGACGGATTAATTATAAACTATAATAGAGTTATTTTGAATTAATAGGTTAGTGTTATGAAAAGAAAAAAAATAACGAATAAAATGAATGTAGCATGTCTTTTTATATTGTCAATTAATTTAAATAATTAATTATAAAATTATGATAGAATTATTATGAATGAATGATTTCAGTATTAAAAAAATAGAAATGAAGAGTGAAAATGTATGGTATATAATTTTGTTTTAAGAAATTGGAATAAATTGATTTTGAAAAAAAACCATGTCAGATTCTATAGTTAATATCAAAACTTAGATTTTTTTGTGAGATTGACACATAATCTAAATCTTTTATGAGATTGACACATAAGCTACGGTTTAACTAGAGTTGCCATCATGACATCTTATATTTAATAGTAAGTAGATATAAATTAGTCCTTCAACTACTTAATCTTAATTAAAATCATATGTAATGTGATCTCAAACTCTTTAAAAAATACATTTACTTGACAAATGATCCAACTCATTTTGAAAGAGTTAATACATTTAGAGGCATCTCATCTCATGATAACGTCTTTAATATATAATTTTGGCTTAACTAGGTCATTTGTCCATGTAAGCTGGCGATATTTTAGTTTTCAATTATATGTTTTTATTTTTTAATTATTCTTCGAATGTTAAATTATTATTTTTTAATATTTTTTCTTGACGTTAAGTTTTTATTACAAAAAGGTTAGGTGGCATGTCCCATATGTTAGTGAAGTGTTTTGAGAGGACGAAATTAAAAAGAAAAACAATTTATTTTACAAATATATTTTCTTCTTTCTCAATACATCTCCAGTCTCCAACCTCTAATATTCATCTACAACCTCTAATATTCATCTTCAAGCTCCATTTTTCATCTTCAACCTCTATTTTCTCATCTCCAACCCTTAACCTCTATTTTTCCATCTCGAGCTTCCATATTTTTTTCATCTCCAATCTCTAGCCTCCATTTTTTATCTCCTACCTCCATTTTTTCCTCATTTCTAAACTCTTACCTCCAATTTTTTATCTCCAACCTCCATTTTTTCTCAACTCCAACCTTACCCAGAAGTTGCATATCCCTAGGGGAAGTTTTTTACATGTCCCTAACACATACTAGGAGCACCCGTAATTGTTGGCTGAAGATTTTGATGACATAGTTCGAAATGAAACAAATGGGATGTTTCGTTGGAATAGAGCAAGGTGTTACGGTTCGGAATGGTAGAAGCAGTTCTTCGAACGAACATGTCTAGGCACGGAGCTTCGAGTGACAGTTGAAGATATATTTAGAAGAAGCCTCGAAATGGTAACAAGACTGTGTCTGAGAAATGAGTTCGAAGCGAAGAGTGTCAAAGCATTTGAAATTCAAACGCAAGCGGGATGTTGGAATTCAAATATATATGCGCTGGAGCGTTCGAAGACGCGTGGAAGCCAGAAAGGAGCAGTGCTCTGCATGTTCTGAACGTGGCAGAATCTTATAGGCAAGACCGTTATGGTCGCAGTAGTATAAATAGAAGTCTTAGTACTAGGATTTCGTGTGTCATATCTATTGTACAAAATTCAGTAAACATTCAAAATACCACATGGCTAGGGAAACGAATGCTCGAACAATGTACGTATGATAACACCAAATATTTATAATTCAGTAAAACTCTTTATCTTTTCCAGTTTATCTTCTATCTTCATGTCAATATCATTCAAAAGCCTTTATATTCAAAGTCATTTACTGATTTCTTGCATTTAAACGCTTTTCTTCCATTTCGAATCCTTTATATTTCAGAAACTCTTTTACATTTCATGTTTTTATATGCATGTTCTTTACATTAAAGCCTTTACATTCAAAGTCATTTACTGATTTCTTGCATTTAAACGCTTTTCTTCCATTTCGAATCCTTTACATTTCAGAAACTCTTTTACATTTCATGTATTTATATTCATGTTCTTTACATTAAAGTCTTTATATTCAAAATTATTTACTTATTTCTTGCATTTTAACATTTCTTTGCAATCGAATCTTTATTCATGCAATTTAGTTTCGTATGTCTTTACTTGATCATGTCATTAGATCCTTTTAATATGGTAATCAAAGTGAGTTAAACGTCTATAAAACATTTCAAATACAAATCCTAACTATGAATATCAGTTTTACAATTAGAATTATTCAAACGACCAATACCCCATAGGATCAATCTAGTCGATCCTGCAAGTTACCAGAGAGATTAAATAACAGTCATTAAGATTATTTGATAGTTTGGAGGACTAGCGGTTGTTTACCAGAAATCACTGTAAACAAATTGGCACACCTGATGGGACGATCATTGGTCGTTACGAAATTTAGAACAAAGTAAAGATTGTTGGGACATAATCAAAGTAAAAGTGCTTTCTGAGTGATAAGTTTGTTGTTATATGAACCTTAGAAGTGGTAGAATAACCAATAGCAACCAACCCTTACCCAGAAGAAAACGATTAAACAAGATGTCTAATCCAGACAATCAACAAGGGGAACAAAATATCCCACATGGAACAGGCACTAATATGTCCGCTTCGACGGGAACGTCTAATACGATCCCTTCGAATGCACAGTCTGTTGCATCTTCTACCAGTAGTATAGCCACGAATGGAACAAGTGGCATGTCGACTAACAGTTCGATCCTAGGAAATACAGGAACCACTGGTTACCCTGGGGGATTTGTCCCACCATCAGGGACACAAACCCATTTCGCCACCCCACTAACGAGACCACTCGGTTTCGATGGTAACAGACACAAATCCCTCTTATGGGATGCCAACATCTTTTATGGCGGGTCTACACACTTCGACATCGAATACGTCACCACAATTAGGGTCTGGGTCTGGGGCAAATCAATTTATGACAAATAACCAAGGGTCAGTAGGTTATAGTGCAATGCTTATCTTAACCACAGAGAATCAGTTGGCCTTTAGGCAATTAATGGATGATAGTAACCATAATATGATAGGAGTGTTAGCGCAAACTATGCAAGAGATCTTTGCCCCAATAGTACAAAATGTAACTGTGACAAACAGAGAAAACGCGGATAACATGAGTCGAATAGCGGATTTCTTTGCTCCGCCAGAAAGGCGCAGACAGAACCAGGCAGTCTTTCGAGCAAACATGCCTATCATAGAACAAATTGCTAATGACCCACCCTATAGACCAGTCAGAGAGGGGGTTAATTTGGGGGCAAGAGCACAAAGGTTAGAAGCCCCAGTGATTCAAGACCCACAAAGGGAAATTATAGAACCAAGGGCAAGGGTCGAAAGGGTAGAAGTCCCAGAGTTTCGAGAAGAACAACCTAGAGGAGTTGTCATGGTGGGTCGAAATCAAGATGCTGATGCAGTCGTTCACAGAATTCGAAACGATAACGTCTTGGCAGAAAATAATTTAACCACCATGATTGAGAGGATCATGGCCCAAAATGACCTCAATACAGGAATTAGAAGGCCAAATTATGCCTCTCCTATATTAGATTACATAATGCATACTGATTTACCAAGGGGATATAAAGTCCCTAAGTTTACAAAGTTTGCTGGAGATACCAATGAATCAACAGTCGAACACATAGCCAGGTATTTAACCGAAGCAGGAGATATAGCAAATAATGAAGACCTTAGGATCAAATATTTCCCAAGTTCCCTAACTAAGAACGCTTTCACATGGTTCACCACTTTGCCTCCTGGGTCCATAGATACTTGGGCTCTGTTGGAGAGATTATTCCATGAACAGTTCTACATGGGACAATCTAAAATAAGTCTGAAGGAACTAGCCAGTGTCAAGAGGAAGTTTACTGAACCCATAGATGATTATCTGAATAGGTTCAGACTCTTGAAATCTAGATGCTTTACAGTAGTTCCTGAACATGAGTTAGTCGAAATGGCTGCTGGCGGCCTGGATTACTCTATTCGAAAGAAATTAGATACACAATACTTGAGGGACATGGCTCAATTAACCGATAGGGTTCGACAAGTCGAAAGGCTAAATGCCGAAAAGGCCAGAGTTTTTAAAAATAACAAGAAAGAAAGGGTCTCCTATGTTGGAGCTGAGGAAGCAGAAGATTATCCTGAATTCGAAGAGGTCGAAATTGATCTCGCTGAATTGAAACAGGCTCCACCTTACTCTTGTAAATTATTAGTTCCCACAAAAGGGAAAGAAATTGTTGAAAATGAGAAAAGTGACAAATTCCCAAAGAAGGTTTATACTTTCGATGTAACAAAATGTGACGAGATTTTTGATTTGCTTGTCAAAGATGGCCAACTCATTGTGCCATCAAATGTCAAAATACATCCTTTAGAGCAGAGAAAGAAAAGAGGATTTTGTAAGTATCATAGCTTCCTAGGCCACAAAACATCACAGTGTTTTCTTTTCAGGGATCTGATTCAAAATGCAATTAAGGATGGCAGATTGAAATTCGCTAACAAACCAAAAATGAAAGTAGATTAAGACCCTTTGGATGTTGCAGACACAAATTACTCCGAGCCTGCATGCGTTGGAGAAATCAATATGGTGGAAGCAGATCAAGATGACACCCCATTAGAAGAAAAAAGCACTGAGAATGAAAGCTGGGTGTTAGTCAAAGTCAACAAGGGGGTCACTGAGGACGTCCACAAGCAACCAGAGGCTTCGATCAAAGCAGTACCTTTGGCTGTTTCAAAAGAGATCCAGGCTACTGAAGGCCAGGAAAACCAAAAGCAAGAGTTGACACAGGTTACTGAAGGCCTGAGGCTAAAATTGGAGAAAGTCCAGATCACAAAGCCAGCTTCCCCTCAGAAAGAAATATGGGATACGTTAGGAGAGCCCAGTGGAAAGTTTGACTACTTGGTGAAATATTCTGCCCCAGAAAGTTCAAAAATCCAAATCGAAGATATAAAACCTACAGGATGGGGAGATGATGGCATAAAGGGGGAGGATATAGATGTCAACATGGTGGATATGGAGAGACCTCGTTCTGAAATGGAGGAGATGGAGAGATACTTAGAAAAAGAAAAATACAAAATGGAGGATAATTATGCTGGGGATGCCAGTCTTAAAGATTACCTCATGTTGTGCCACAAAGGAGATGCTGAAATGATACTATGCCCTAGATGCAGCATCATCTGCAACCAGAGAATTGCTGCAAATTTCAAGAGGAAACAAAGGGCACGAACTGGCATCAACTGGCGCCAGGATAACCAGTTATTCAGGTGTTATCCTAAAGCTGGAGAAAGTTTATTGGAGTTCTTGGTTCGCTGTTACAAAGGAGAAACAAAATGCCTAGTATGCCCAAGGTGTTCTGCTGTGTACGATCAAAGTATGGCCAGAGCCTTCGAAACAATCCCTTTCGCCCCATGCTGGAATCACAAAGAGACTGGGCAGATGAGCCAACGTTTCGAGAGCAACTACACTCAACGAAGGTCTGATAGTCCTCATCCCAAAGGCGCACGAAGGGTAACATTCAAAGTTCCTGTTGAAATACCAACAGACAAATGGCTGCAAGTCAGAACTGACAAGGGCAAAGACAAATGGAGAAACAACGAACGAAACGCACGCCACGCCATGACATATAGGAGGCAGTTCAGCATGGCAAAGAGGGAAGAAGTGGGGCTAGAAAACTACAAAGGAAGAAACCCCATGTCAAGATCTCAATGGCGAAGGCAACAGAGAATTCGAAAGGATGAAAGGGAAGCCATGGAAAATAAAGGAGCAACTTCGATAAAAAACCAAGGAGAATCAAGAACCAACAAACCCACACCAAATAATCAACCTGAAGACAAACCCCCAGTTAGTAGGAGACTCTTCTCTGAAACACAACCAAATGAATCGAAGGAATACACACCAGGTCCAGAAGAAGACGAGGATATGCTAACGGACAACTTCGAATCAGAGGGGGAGTCTTCACTCAATATCAATTGCAACGTGGTATCTGTACTACCTTGTGAGTTTGGACAGGAAACTGAAATCGAAGAGTATGAGGAGGATGATACAATAGATCTGATGAAGCATAGGCATGTGTGTTACTACGTAATCGATAACGGAGCTGTCGAGGAGCAGAATGCTTTCTTCGAGCGCCCAGAGCCAGCTATGAAAAATCATCTGAATCCATTGTTCATTCGGGCAAAGGTTGGTGTCCATGGCGTGAATAAGGTCTTAGTAGATGGGGGCGCTGCAGTTAACTTAATACCCCATTTCATGCTGAAAAAGTTAGAAATACGCGAGGGTGACATCAAACCACACAACATGGTCCTATCCAACTACGAAGGGAAAGTAGGTCAAACATTGGGGGTAGTTCAACTGGACTTGACGATAGGATCGAGCTGCAGGCCCACCATGTTCATGGTGATCGAAGCCAAAGCCAACTACAACTTGTTGTTGGGAAGAGAGTGGATCCATGGCGTAGGAGCAGTTCCTTCGTCAATGCATCAGAGGTTGGTTTTATGGAGAGAAGATGGGATTGTGGAGAACATTGAAGCAGACTATAGTTACTTCATGACAGCAGTCAACTTAGTTGACAAAAGGAATTATGACAAACATTTGGCCAAGATTGCTCCTTGTGTCCCTAATGATGAAATCAACGAAACCAGGAACACACACTATTATATGACCCTTTGCCATGATGGCATATATTGGGATAGAAGAATAGTCAGTGAAGATGAAGGAGTCAAAGGTACTATGCAAAGACGGCCAGCAGGCTTGGAATTCGACAACCTTGCTCATGATTGAGTCCTCCTTCTTCGAAAGGATTTCGGCCTATATGGCTGAGAACGAATGGAAAGCGGCCCTGGAGGCTGAAATAGATAAATTGGTTATAGAAGTGAACGAAATAAATGGGGATGGCTCGAAAGGCTCACCCTTTGAAGAACGCGAAATAGATCAAAGGCTAGATGCCATCTATGATAAAGAACCCTTATACTTCGAGAGGGACCCCATAGACTCAGGTGCCAAAATGTTGGCGCAGGATCCACTCGAAGAAGTAAATTTAGGGGATGAGAACACAAAAAGAATAACCTACATAAGCGCAAAACTTAATCCAGGCCTCAAGCAGGATGTGATCGAAGTCCTCAAGAGGAACAAGGATTGCTTTGCGTGGGACTATGATGAAATGCCTGGTTTAAAGAGGGAGTTAGTGGAGAATAAACTTCCAATCAAGGATGGCAAGAAGCCCATCAAGCAAACACCTAGAAGATTCGCACCAGCGGTTCTCACAAAGATCAAAGCTAAGATCGAAAGGTTGCTGCGTTGCAGATTCATCAGAACCACAAGGTATGTCGAATGGTTAGCAAATATAGTGCCTGTTATTAAGAAAAATGGCTCTCTGAGAATTTGCATCGATTTTAGGGATTTAAATACTGCAACCCCTAAAGATGAGTACTCCATGCCTGTGGCAGAAATGTTAGTAGACTCTGCTGCAGGATTCGAATATTTAAGTATGTTAGATGGATACTCTGGGTACAATCAGATTTTTATTGCTGAAGAAGATGTTGCCAAGACAGCATTTCGTTGCCCAGGAGCCTTAGGCACCTACGAATGGGTAGTGATGCCTTTTGGTTTAAAAAATGCTGGGGCAACTTATCAAAGGGCAATGAATTCGATTTTCCATGATTTCATTGAAACCTTTATGCAGGTGTATATTGATGATATAGTCATCAAATCTATATCTGCAGAAACCCATTTGCATCATTTGAGCCAATCATTCGAACGAATGAGAAAACATGGCTTAAAAATGAACCCCCTTAAATGTGCATTTTTTGTGCAGGCTGGAGATTTCCTTGGCTTTGTAGTTCATAAAAAAGGAATCGAGATCAATCAAAATAAGACCAAAGCCATAATGGAGACGAAAGCACCTGCATCAAAAAGGGAGCTGCAATCTTTGCTAGGGAAGATTAACTTTCTCAGAAGGTTCATTTCGAATCTAAGTGGAAGAACCCAAGCTTTCTCTCCGTTGCTTCGTTTGAAGCAAGGCCAAGCCTTCGAGTGGAACGAAGCCCATCAGGAGGCATTTGATAAGGTAAAAAGATATCTCTCTCAGCCTCCCATCTTGTCTCCACCTTCATGGGGAAAGCCCATGAGATTGTACATATCTGCCTCTGAAGTTAGTATAGGTAGTATGTTAGCACAAGAAGATAGCAATGGCATCGAAAGAGCCATATACTATTTAAGTAGGGTGTTGAATGATGCAGAGACTAGATATAGCAATATAGAAAAGCTATGTCTCTGTTTGTACTTCTCTTGTATGAAACTTAAGTATTATATAAAGCCTGTTGATGTTTATGTTTCATCTCATTTCGATGTTATCAAACACATGCTTTCGAAACCAATAATGCATAGCAGAGTTGGTAAATGGGCTTTAGCCTTAACAGAATATTCTTTGACTTTCATGCCTTTAAGAGCTGTGAAAGGTCAAGTAATTTCTGATTTCATTGTGGACCATTCATTGGTCGAAAAGACTGTCATGGGTTACGTTGAGATGCAACCTTGGAAATTATACTTTGATGGTTCAACCCATATGGATGGTAGTGGTGTTGGAGTTCTTATAATTTCTCCTGAAGGAATTCTAACAAAATTCAAGTATAAGTTAGATGGTCCTCGTTGCTCGAACAACGAAGCTGAGTACGAAGCGCTTATTGTTGAACTTGAAGCTTTGTTGGAATTGGGGGCAACTAGAGTCGAAATTAAAGGAGACTCAGAGTTAGTGGTCAAGCAAATAACAAAGGAGTACAAATGCATAAAGAAAAATCTGATGACATACTTCGTCATAGTTAACAGGCTGCTTAGAAAATTCGAATACATGGATATTCAACATATACCAAGAATAGAAAACCAAGAAGCAAATGACTTAGCACAGTTGGCCTCAGGTTATAAAGTTTCTGCCAAAAACTTTGAGGATTTGGTCGAATTAAGAGGTAGGGTTTTGGCCACTAGACTTATACCATCAGATCTAGAGAGTATAAAATTAGGTTGTGCTGATAAACATGGATTTGAAGTACTAGCCATAGGCACTTTATCAGATGCAGATTGGCGAAGTCCACTAGTGAGTTATTTAACAAATCCAACATTGAATGTTGATAGGAAGATAAAATATAGAGCATTATCATATGTCCTCATGGGAAATGAATTGTTCAAAAAGACCCAAGAAGGCGTATTACTGAAATGCCTAGGAGAAAGTGAGGCATACTTAGCATTGTCAGAAGTCCACAATGGGGCATGTGGGGCACATCAAGCAGGTCATAAAATGAAATGGTTGTTATTTCGATATGGCACGTATTGGCCCATCATGCTCAAAGATTGTATAGACTTTGCTAAAGGGTGTGAAGAATGCCAGAAACATGTAGGAATTCAACATGCTCTTGCAAGTGAGTTGCATTCGATCATTAAACCATGGCCCTTTAGAGGATGGGCATTAGATTTAATAGGAGAAATTAATCCTGCTTCGTCTAAAGGACAGAAATATATCTTGGTAGGAATAGATTATTTTACCAAGTGGATCGAAGCAATACCATTAATAGTTGTTGATCAAGAGGCTATTATTGAGTTCATACAGAAACAAATTATCTATAGGTTCGGATTGCCAGAGAGCATAACCACAGACCAAGGTTCTGTGTTTACTGGTAGGAAGATGCAAGAATTTGCTCAAGAGATGGGGTTTAGATTACTAACATCAACACCATATTATGCTCAAGCAAATGGTCAGGTCGAAGCAGCCAATAAAGTGATAATAGGATTAATTAAGAAACATATTAGTAAAAAGCCAAGGAACTGGCACAAGACTTTGGACCAAATACTATGGGCCTGTAGAACATCTCCTAAAGAAGCTACTAACACCATGCCTTTCCAACTAACATTTGGTCATGATGTAGTTCTGCCAGTAGAAATTCATCTACAATCAGTTCAAATTCAAAGACAAAACGAGATCCCATCTGCATTATATTGGGAGATTATGATGAATGAGTTAGTTGAGTTAGATGAAGTTAGATTGCATGCATTGGAAATCTTAATGAGACAAAAGGAAAGGGTAGCCAGGGCATATAACAAAAGGGTGAAAGGAAAAGCATTCACTATTAATGACTTAGTCTGGAAAGTCATATTGCCCATGGACAAGAAAAATAAAGCATTGGGTAAATGGTCACCCCATTGGGAAGGACCTTTTCGAATAATAAAGATATTTTCAAACAATGCATATGAAATCGAAGAGTTGGCTGATGATAAGCGAATCCTAAAGGTTAATGGGAAATATTTAAAGAAATATAAGCCACGCCTGCAGGAGATTCGAATAATAACAACGTAATCGAAACATCATAAAGGAATGCCAAAATGGTAATATAGATTGCCAAAATGGCGTTGTTTGGATATTACAGACCAAAATTCAGCCAAAGGTTCAAAACTAATTAAAACTGAGATTTAAAAATAGGCATTGTTCCTCAATCTATTAAAGGTACTCCGAAAGGACTCAAGCCTTTGTTGAGTGAAACGCCTTGCTCCTTCTAGGGTAGATACTTCTCCTTTAAGTTGCTCTGCTGCCTCCATTTCTGCGAGTCCTTTGTTGAGGAGCTCTTCGAACTGATCGCCAGCAGTATTGGTTTCATAGGCCAATTGTTGTTGTTGAGCCTCCTTAACCTTCTGTTGAAGCTCTAGGATTTGCTTTTCCCAGAGAAGAATAGACTAAGCTCGAGCTTCATAGTCAGTTTTGGCTTGCTTTATATGCATGGCTTGGTCTTCAGCTTCTTTAGAGAGCTTCGAAGCATGCTCATAAGCAGTGTCCATGGCAGTTCGTTTCTCTTGGACCTTTCTGGTAGCAAATTCGTCTTGAAGAAGACACCCAGTCACATTATCTAACAGAGATTGAAGATCGAATAATATGGTGCTGACTGGCAAAGAGCAGGTGGCGAGATTAACTTGCGTAAGTAGCTCCTTCATGGTATAGCAAGCTGTACTATCCTGTTTGAGCACTTCGAACAAGTCCACATCAAGGATTGTTCTCCTAATTCTGTTAAGGAGTACAATTCTATCATCTGAGGGCAATGGATTGTTAGTCGAACTAGTACCAGCCCTAGCAAGAGGAATGTCCCTTTGAGCTAGTTTAGCCTTCATATACCCAATTGGGTCATTTCGTCTTAGGAGAGCTAGCTCCTCTTCAGTCATTCGAGATTGAGACGATTGAGGAAGTTCCATGCGCAAGGGAGTTACATCCAGTTCGACTTCCATAGGCTCATTGGTCTGGTCACCATCACCTTCACTTGTTTCCTGCTCATTGCCTTCTTCATTATCAACCAGATCCACCACTTCGATATCATTGTTCTCACTGCTATTGGCATCTAACTCTATTCCAGCAGTCGAACCATTCTGGGCATCTTCTTCCTCGGATCCTTCCTCTGCAGATTCTTCGTTCTCTTGATCAGAATCAGCCTTCTCCTCTTCAGCATGAATGTCCTTTGGGTTCTCTTGAAGGGTTTCGAGAGGAGACTTTTGAAGAGAAGTTTCTGGTAAAATCTCTGCAGATTCATGAAGCGTTGCTTCATTCATTTCTTTTCCAGGAGGAGAAGTGCTTTGGTCATCTTGTTGCTCTGAAGCCCCAGTCGAAACCGCCATGTTGGAGGATCCTTTGTTTTGCACCAGGTTACTGGAGTCCCCATGAGGAGAAGAGTTGATGGGAGCAGCAGTCTTTGATGGAGAAGTAGAAGTGGTAAGAGTTGGGTTTGAAATGCCCTACAGAGACAAAGAATATTAAGAGCATGCACCAAGGTAATGAATGACTATTTTTGCTAAAAATTCGAAGTTCAATTTACCTGTGGATTCTCAGAGGAAAGGTTGCTGTCTATATGTTCCAACATTACGTTGGAGGTCGAAGGTGGATTTTTGGATTTTGTTGAGGGAGCAGCATCTCTGGAATCGAGTCCAGAAATGCCAGTTGGTTCAGCGCCTTTGGAAATTTCTTTCTTCTGCTTCTTCTTCGAAGTAGTTGGTGAATTCCCTCCAGCATTGGGATTCTTCCCAGTAGTGCTTGTTTTCCTTTTCTTCGGAGTGGTTGGTGGGAGTTTGTTAGTCTGAAAAGATTTAAACATGAGTTAGATCTAAATCAAGAAATTTAGTTTATTCGAAACATCAGGGCTAATTGACTACCTGTAGAGTTGGAACAGTTGTTATTACTGGTGTTGTTGTTGTTGCAGTAGTTGTTGTTGGTATGGATAAGGTCACATCATCAGTGGTTTCGACAGTTTGTTGGGAGGTACTTCCTTCTTTAGACTTCGAAGCAGCGGTCTTTATCCTGATGGCTGAAAATCGAAACAATTAAGGTAAAATTTAAAAATGAAGAAAGTAAGAAACATTTGGTATTTTCCCAAGCATTCGCACCCGCGCCTTGATTAGATATAATCGACATGGCAGAAAGGTCATAGAGAAGATGTCCTGGGAAATCATGGAGCCAATGACAAGCCCATGTCACAGTCTCAGATGGCTTTGGTTTCTTTTGAAGGTATTTGAATATTTCTTTGCAAGTGAACCACCAAGGGTATGGAGGAAACCAAGCCAGAGCCAGTTCTGAGGTAGGAAACCTAGGGAATTTAGGTGGATGCATTTCGAGTGCCAACCTATACCTATCCTCAGGTGACAACCCTGAAGGAAGTTTGAGCTTAGAAATTTTTTCTTTAAATTTTTCCTTCAAGGTCTCAGCCGCTTGATGCATAGTGGTTTCCAAGTGTCTGGGATCATAAGTGGTTTCGAAATAATTTTGAAAAGTCCTAATCTCTTTGGCGTGAGTGAACATACCTTTCTTGGTGTGTACCTGCACATCGAACGCATCAATTAGTTTCTGTTGAATGGAGAGGGTATCGAACATATAAGATTGGTAGAACTTAGTCCACCATTCCAGAAAACCCTTCGCTGTGAAGTGTGTGGGTTCAAAGGGTAGTAGTTCAAATTGAGCGAAGCCTTGATATTGTTCCTGTTGCAGTTTGGCTTCTCTTGCTTTAAAGGTTCAACCAGATGTGATGGCACTCTCTGTTTGGAACAGAGGTTCAGGGATTAGTTGGCACAGGCCAAATTGTCTAGAAACAAAGTTGGGTTGATAGGCAAAGAGGAAGATTTGATTCTTGGAAGGAGTGATTCGTGAGGAAATTAATCTAGGAAGCAAAAAGGCTTTCCAAATATCTTGGATTTCTTTGCTTTTAACTGCTTCTGAAAGAGCCATGGTGAACCATGATGGTCCATGAGTCCTTGAAGCAAAGGGTGCCATGGTCTCTTCAAATTTGTGTCTTTTGGAAAAAATCATGATGTATTTTGAGAAAAGGACCTTGAAGTCATCTTTGTCATCATTCGGGGTCAGTTTTCGCAGCCTTGTACCTTCAATAATTCTATCCCCTATCTTCGGATCTTGTTCAACAAGGTTGTCAGCAGTTGATAGTGAGGGTTCAAACATGGCATTAAGCCATAATTGGAGTAACCAGAAGGGGCCAGCTAGAAGGATGTTTTTGGGAGTATGGGATTTCAAACTCGAAACGGCTGATCTTAAGCTTTCGTAAAGATCAACAAGTAACAGTTCACTCAAACATACCCTCATATTCTCATGTAAGTCTCTATCTAGAGGGATGAACCTGCTTGCTACCTGTAAGGACCTACTGCAGAATACGTATCTTGATAACCACAAAGTGAGGAAAGCAATATGTTCCACATCTGACACATTATCTCCTTCAGTGTGGTAATGGCTAATGAATTTGGAAAAGCTGGCTAATTTGACTTCGAAGTCAATAATGCTGGAGTGTTCTTCATTGTCAGGGATATAGGTTTCTCCTACTGGTGACAAACCAGTGATGGCTGCTATATCGAAAAATGTGGGTGTTATCATTCCCCCAGGAAGATGAAAGGTGTTGTAGGTGCTATCCCAGAAATATAAGGACGCAAAAAACAATGGATGACTATAGGTGAAGCCTGGTTTCGATAACTTAATCAAATTATAGATTCCTAATTCCTCCCATTGCTGGGATTTCTTGGCTTCTACTTTGGTAAACCAGTTTTGGTAAGCTATGTCAGAGGTAGGGCAGGATCAGAATGGTTTAAAGTAGTTTTCACGTAGTCTAACACAAAAGGATCCTTTGGGGGAACGGTTGGAGTTTCTATGGTTGTCGAATCAGAAGACTCGCCTATCTTAGGGATATCCATCTTATTAAACAAGGGCTTAAAGTTATAACAAACAGGGAAGATTTTTCTAGTATCTTTTAAGATTTCAAAGACTGTAAGAGGACTCATTAGAGCAAACCTCTTTCCAGCAGCGTTAGTTGGAATCAGTACCTGAGAGGCGTAGAGCATTTCCTTTTCTTTGGAGATCATTTGGGGGATAAGCACAGATTGACCTTGATAAGTACCAACCTTGCTTTCCATTATTGTTCCTGTGTTCTTGCCTTTCTTTTTGGAAGTTTTCTTTAGTTGGGATGATGTT
Source organism: Vicia faba (assembly GCA_948472305.1). Taxonomy (NCBI): domain Eukaryota; kingdom Viridiplantae; phylum Streptophyta; class Magnoliopsida; order Fabales; family Fabaceae; genus Vicia; species Vicia faba. The sequence continues at coordinate 1,463,970,617 of OX451736.1, read as the reverse complement.
GTAGAAGACATTGTTGATGATTGTTGGAAGTTTTAGGGTTTCGGTGAGAAGAAAGGGAGAAAAGTTTCAGAATGTGGAAAAGAATAAAAGACTAAGTTGATTGGTTTTTATAGTGTGTAAGTTTAAAAATCCACTAAGTGAGACTAGGATACGTGGGAGTCGTGGGTTGGATTGATAAGGAGGTGGCGTAAAGGCTGATATTGGTAATAGGTGTGATTAATAATAATCATTGTTTTATAACTGCACCATGCTGTGAAGTACTGATTCAAGACGGTTAAGAAATCCAAGAGGCGTCGTGATTGACGTGACTGGAGTCATACACAATAAATGTTACGATTGCTCAAAGGTCACATCAAAATCTTGCATATATATTTAAAATAAGTGTTTCTCAAAGGATCGAAATACATATTTTAAAGGGGGCATTTTGTTGGCTGAAGATTTTGATGAGATAGTTCGAAATGAAACAAATGGGATGTTTCGTTGGAATAGAGCAAGGTGTTACGGTTCGGAATGGTAGAAGCAGTTCTTCGAACGAACATGTCTAGGCACGGAGCTTTGAGTGACAGTTGAAGATATATTTAGAAGAAGCCTCGAAATGGTAACAAGACTGTGTCTGAGAAATGAGTTCGAAGCAAAGAGTGCCAAAGCATTTGAAATTCAAACGCAAGCGGGATGTTGGAATTCAACTATATATGCGCTGGAGCGTTCGAAGACGCGTGGAAGCCAGAAAGGAGCAGTGCTCTGCATGTTCTGAACGTGGTAGAATCTTATAGGCAAGACCGTTATGGTCGAAGTAGTATAAATAAAAGTCTTAGTACTAGGATTTCGTGTGTCATATCTATTGTACAAAATTCAGTAAACATTCAAAATACCACATGGCTAGGGAAACGAATGCTCGAACAATGTACGTATGATAACACCAAATATTTATAATTCAGTAAAACTCTTTATCTTTTCCAGTTTATCTTCTATCTTCATGTCAATATCATTCAAAAGCCTTTATATTCAAAGTCATTACTGATTTCTTGCATTTAAATGCTTTTCTTCCATTTCGAATCCTTTACATTTCAGAAACTCTTTTACATTTCATGTTTTTATATTCATGTTCTTTACATTAAAGCCTTTACATTCAAAGTCATTTACTGATTTCTTGCATTTAAACGCTTTTCTTCCATTTCAAATCCTTTACATTTCAGAAACTCTTTTACATTTCATGTTTTTATATTCATGTTCTTTACATTAAAGTCTTTATATTCAAAATTATTTACTTATTTCTTGCATTTTAACATTTCTTTGCAATCGAATATTTATTCATGCAATTCAGTTTCGTATGTCTTTACTTGATCATGTCATTAGATCCTTTTAATATGGTAATCGAAGTGAGTTGAACGTCTATAAAACATTTCAAATACAAATCCTAACTATGAATATCAGTTTTACAATTAGAATTATCCAAACGACCAATACCCCATAGGATCAATCTAGTCGATCCTGCAAGTTACCAGAGAGATTAAATAACAGTCATTAAGATTATTTGATAGTTTGGAGGACTAGCGGTTGTTTACCAGAAATCACTGTAAACAGCAATAAGGTTATTTTGTTTTTTATCTTACCGCCTTTGTTTATTGAGTCTCCCTCATGATTGCACAACTTTTGAATCAAGGTTGAATCGATTCATTATTCGTTTAAACTTAAGCACCCGCAATATGGTTATAAAATAATGATTATGTTTGAACTTGATCAATATGCTTTTAGTCAATTGTATGAGTCAGTAGAATAAAAATTATGTGTTTTTTAGTCAAGTTAGGTGCAAAGAAAAATCTCAAAGTAATTTTTTAAAACCATAAAAAATTGAGATTTTGTGTGTTTGATTCGAATCAATCAGATCAAACACACATTCTGATTCAGATCAAATTGAACAGGGCCAAAACAAGGATTTTTTTAGCAATTTGATTCGAATCCTAGTTTACACTTGATTCGAATCAAGCTCTTCCTGGTGACTGCTATTGGATTTGATTCGAATTAGAATTTACACCTAATTCAAATCAGACCATTTTTTTCATCTTTTCCATTAGAGTATGTTGTTGTTGATTCAATCAGAATTTACACATGATTCAGATCACGAGTTATTTGATTTGAATTATCCATTGTTCTTGATTCAAATCAAGCTTGAAATGTGTCAAAAATTTGATTTCTTTTTATTCCATTCACTTGCTCATTTGACACAAACCATGTATTGTTCTTGATTCAAATCTAACCAACTGCTACCACTCATTTGTGCATAATCTCAAGCACATATAAAACCTTTTGTAAACATATTTCATGTAAAAAATTTCATAATCATTTTGTGATTTTCTTTGTAACCAACTCTCATTTGAAAAAGTTCAAAATCCCTGCATTCAAATTTTTTTCATCTTCAACCTTTGTTTTGATTTCAGATCTTGATAATGAGAGATATGTCATTGATTGGGGGAGACATTGTCTTCAAACTAACCGTTCTTGAAGATTGGGTAAATATTTCCAGGTTCTTGCAAGATTAAAGAGTTGTCATTGGTGCTGACAAATTCCTGTGTGAAAAGATGGAGGTTCTTTTCTCCAGATTTCCTTAGTAGTGACAGCATGGAAGGATACAAATAAGGAGGAGTTCTTCTAAGATCTTCAGACAATTCATCAATTAAGGAATCAATAGGATTAAAGGGTTTATTGTTACACACGAAGGCTTAGAGCAAGTTGGTGATATTGGAAGATTCTTGAAGTGTTAATCGTGTAAAGATTGCGTAGAAGAGTTTGGCGTGAACCTGTGTAGAAGTCAATATCTAGATAGAAGATGTATTTTCTTCAACATTATTATGGACTAGTGATTGTATGAACTCTTGAAATATTTTTCAAAATAATAGGAAATGTGCAGGTTTTGATGGGAAACGATGGAAGAGTGCATGTAGACTCATGCAAGGACGGCAGAGTCAAAGCATTATAAATCCCAATGTCTTCTCTCTCTCTCTCTCTCTCTCTCTCTCTCTTTTACTTTTGCATTTATTTTTCGTAGTATATTGCATGCTTAGGTTTTCAATTCTTAGAGTAGTTTATTTTTTATTCAATTGGTAGCGATTTATTGCTTAAGATTAGGTTTTCTTGAAATTGGTACCTAATCGAGCTTTAGTGGTAATTAAAATTTATGCAACTTATTGAGTTTAGAATTCTTGAATTTAATCATTGTATAAACATAACTCGTGAAGTATACCACATAGTCAATCGTATACCTTGTGTATCATCATTAGATCATTCATGATATTTGTGAAGTGATTAAGTGCTTATACGAAACAATTTATATACAAGTATAATTCTCATATATTTCTTTAAACATATATGCATGCATACTCTAAAAACCTTTGATAACTCATTTATGAAAAATCATATGAATTTATGTAAAAGTCTATTCACCCCCCTCTAACAGCTTTCTTACTCCATATTCTCACCCAACAATTGACATCAATAGTTGGTCTTTTAATTGAGTCTAATTGAATTTAAAAGTTTTGAGAATATGATAGACGACGACGATCCATAGGGAGTGTATAATAGATTCTCGGTTTTCAAATGTGAAAATTATACTTATTGGAAATTGATCAAGAATGTACACTTACTATTAGTTTACAAAAATATGGTGAATCGTCATCGAGGGACCTTTTATTTCCATTGTTGATAATGTAGTTTAAACACCCAAAGGATTGAAATGATGATAAAACCAAAAAGGTTTCATATGATTTGAAAGAGATAAACATACCTATCTCTGCTTTAAGTGCGAGAGTATTATATGTTATTTCACATCATATGAGTTCCAAAGGTATGCAACACACTCTTCAAACTCTCTGTGAGGGAATGAATAATGTCAAAGATTATAAAATCAATATGTTTACAGAGGAGTTTGAATTATTTTGAATGGAACCTAGAGAATCAGTGAATTCCATGCAACTAGATTTTGTTAGACGATAGGCTAATATCTAGAAGGGGGGTTGAATAGAGTTTAAAATTATATAAGCTTCACTAGGAGTCGAGACATACACTTGGGAGTCGACCCATTTTTAACAAAAAGGTCCATTTTGAAAAAGCTTCAGAGTGAGTCGACTCCTAACATGGGGGAGTCGACTCCAAACTTGATTTTTCATCCAAATGCATATTTTTGAAGTGTTTGACTGCCCAATAGCTCTTGATAAGATCCCTAAATGTCCTAATATGAAAATTCAACCTAGACATATAGAGATAATGTCCAATGTAAAAATACTACACGTTGCCTAGTTTTGACATCATTCAAACATCTAAGAGAAGCATATTGAACTCACATACTCTCCCTTTTTTATGATGGCAAAATGTACGATATATTTGTAACTTTGATCATATCTCTCCTTGGATATATGCATCTTTCTTTTAGTATTTGCAACAAAATTATATTCTTCTTTATCTTCTTTGTTCTTTCATATCCCCCCCCCCCCCTTGACAACATCAAAAAGAGAAAAAAGAGTAAAAAACGTAAGAAGCATGAAGTAAAACCACACAGCGTCATATAAACCACAAAGAGGCGTTGCAAAGATGATTTTTTATCAACAAAAACAACACTCACATATAATGAAGTTAAAGTGATAATTCCTAAACATAAATATTCCATCAATGCATGAAACTGAAATAGAGATAAATAACATGTTCAATCAAGCTACCATAAGGTATTTCAAATGAAGAGTTTAGGCCATGAAGTATAAATGATCATGAAATGCAAAAATTAAAACATGAATTCACTATAAGCATATAGATTGAAAACACACAAGGTTATCCAAAAAAATTCTGGAAGTGAACATTCATGGGATTGCATTACACATCAAATATGTCGCATACCTTTGGAGCATAAACACACAATCAAGTTTTTAAGAGATATTGACAAGCAATGGAAGAGATAAACACTTACAAAACTAAAAAAATAAGTGAAATATTACCTTATAGGATGACAAATGGAGGATGCACTCACACGAACTAGAACTTTTGAATGAAGGTTAAATAATTATAGAGATAGTGCATGCATCAAACTATTTAGGAAAAAAATTAGATATCAAGAATGTCCAATTCCCGGAGAATATTGAAAAATAGCTCAGTTACAAGAGGTTTTGTGAAAATATCAACAAGTTGACTTTTTCTATCAACATGCTCAAAGATGACATCCCCTTTTTTAAACATGATCGCATAGAAAATGGTGATGTATCTCAATATATTTAGTGCGTGAGTGTAGCACGTGATTTTTAGTTAGGTTAATAACACTAGTATTGTCGCGCATTATAGAAATATGTTGAACTTTAATGTAAAAATCAAGTAATTGTTGTTTGATCCACAAGATTTAAGCATAACAACTACCCATAACGACGTATTCTGCTTCTGCAGATCACATGGAAACAAAGTATTGCTTCTTGCTATGCCAACTGTCTAAAGAGTTTGAAAATAAGTGGCAAGTTCCACTAGTGTCTTCCTATCCAATTTGCAATTGGCAAAGTCGGAATCAGATTAGCCAACTAAACTATAATCACATCCTTTGGGATACCAAAGCTCATACTTACAAGTACCATGAAGATACCTAAGAATGCGCTTTACGAATTTTAAATGAGATTCCTTAGGAGTCGATTGATATTGTGGGCACATACATACATTAAACATAATATTAGGCCTAGACACAGTAAGATATAAGAAAGATCCAATCATACCTCTATATCTTTTGATGTCAACATCCTTACCATTTTCATCTTTGTCCAAGTTTACATTTGAGGGCATTGGAGTGTCAATTGACTTTGCCTCTACCATTCTGAAACGTTTAAGAAACTCTTGGCAATGCTTTGTTTGACACACAAAATTCCATTCTTTGAGTTGTTTGATTTTAATTCCAAGAAAGTAGTTTAACTTCCCCGTTAGACTCATTTCAAACTCTCCCTACATTATCTCAGAAAACACTTTGAAGAATTGCATGTTAGTAGAACCAGATATGATATCGTCAACATAAATTTTAACGAGAAGAATTTGTTTTCCTTGACGTTTAATGAAAAACATTGTATCTACCTTCCCTCTAGAATATCCTTGATGAAGTAATAAATTTCTAATTCGCCCATACCAAGCTCTAGGGGTTGTTTGAGATCATACAAAGCACGTTTTAGTTCAAAGACATGATTAGCATACTCATGATTTTCAAAACTGGAAGGTTGTGAAACATACACATCTTCATTAATTTAACCGTTAAGGAAAGCATTTTTCACATCCATTTGAAATAACTTAAAATTTTGGGAACATGCAAATGCTAGTAAAAGGTGTATAGTCTCGAGGAAACCGAAGCATAATTTTCTTCATAGTCTATGCCCTCCTCTTGGTTATATCCTCGAGCCACTAGTCGGGCCTTGTTCCTTATTATCACTCTGTTTTTGTCCAATTTGTTTCTAAAAACCCACTTAGCGCTAATGACTTGATGATCTCGCGGAGGGGTGACGAGGTCCCATATGTTATTTCTTTTAAATTGATTGAACTCATCTTGAATGGCCATAAGCCAATGCTCATCAAGTAGGGCATCTTTTGCGCTTTTAGGTTCAATTTGTAACTCGAATGCAAAGTGATAACAAAAATTACTTTTCTTAGAGGGCCTAGTTACGCCTTTTGTGATATCTCCGAGAATGTTGTCCATGGGATGGTCCTTTGAAGACCTCTAGGCCAATGGTAAATCATCCACTTTATTTGGATTCTCATCCTTCTTCTTTTCAGGATCATCATCTTCCTCCTCCTCCTTCTCAGGTTTCACCATTCCAGGTTAATCAATTACTCCTTCTGTGTCTTTGAGCATGTCTTCTGAAGATACACATGCACCATGAAAAGAAATACCTTTTCCAACATTCTTCGAACAAGATTAATCAAAAGTAACATGTATGAACTCTTCAACAATAAGTAACCTCTTATTATAAACTCTATTGGCTTTACTTGATTGGGAGTATCCAAGGAAGATACCTTCATCCTCTTTCGCATCAAATTTATCATGGTTGTCTTTACAATTATTTAAAAACAAAACATTTACATCCGAAGACATGAAGATGTGGTAAATTTGGTTGTCTACATTTTAGAACTTCATAGGGAGTTTTGTTTAAAATATGACGTATAAGTATCCTATTTAAAACATAACAAGCCATGCTTATTGCATAGGACCAAAAATATTTTGTTAGACCACCTTCATTGATCATAGTTCTCTCCAACTCCTCCAAACCACGGTTTTGCAATCCACAACACCATTTTGTTGTGGAGTTCTAGGAGCGGAAAAATCATGTTCAATGTCATGTTTATTACAATAATACTCAAATATATGGTTTTAAAATTCACCTTAATGATCACTTGGAATAAAAACTATTTTTAAATTCATTTTATTTTGAGACAACCTTGCAAAACTAGAGAAAGTCGAAAAGGTTTCATCTTTACTATGCAAAAAGATAGTCCAACAAAATCTAGACTAATCGTCTATAATAAAAAACCCATAGAGTAATTACTACCTAAGATTTTGGTCCTTAAGGGACCAAAAAGATCCACAAGGAGAAGCTCAAGAGGTCTAGAAGTGGAAACAATGTTTTTAGATTTAAAAGAGACCCTTGTTTGATTACCCATTTGACATGCATCACATAGGTGATATTTTGAAAATTTAATTTTTGGTAGGCCGATAAATTGATCCTTTGAGACCATTTTGTTTAGTAAATAAATGTTTATATGAGATAATCATCTATGACATAACCAAGAGTATTCACTCATGGTTACTAACAACTTAGTGCTCGTCAAGGATACATCATCCAAGTTAGGTGCCTGCTGAAGATGAGGAATCCTGAACCTGTCGTGCTAATCTCCAATGTGGAGGTGCAATGGTCGATCTACAAGGTTAGCACTCAAACTCTGAAGTCAATTAAGAATTCAAGATGAGTGTAGTAAAAGTGGAGATAAAAAGTTTATCTCAAATAACTCGTGTGATGGCTTTTATACACTGGATCATTTGAAGTAGATTGACATCAGTGTAAGTATTATATTTTATAGGCCTTTGGCCGACCCATAACATGTCGAAAAAACAATACATGAATATTCCTTTCACAGAAGATTTATCTATAATGTTGTTGTATGTTATGTTTCTAAAAGAACATTTTCAAACAAAAGAAAGATAAATGACAATAAGGTAGTATTTCTAACTGAGGAATACAATGTCATAATCGAAAATAACTTTCCTACCAAACTCAAAGATTTGAGACATTTTTTATCCCACATGTATTTGAAAATATGAGCTTTGAGTGTGCTTGGATCGATCTTGAGGCTAGTGTTAGCCTTATTCCTTTATCGGATTGTAAAAAAATGATATCAATTAGTTGAAATCTACAAACACCTCTTTACGAATTAGTTGACCTATCTATAAAGTATCCGGTAGGAGTTTTGGAGGATGTTCCTCTAAAGTTGTGAAAATTGTTTATTCCCACTAATTTTTTTGTAATGTAAATGGAAGATGACTCTCAAGTCCCAATTATTATGGAGACCCTTCTTTGATACTGCAGGAGAAATTATAGATGTTAAGCATGGCAGAATTACTATTAATGTGGGTGATGAAAAGATTGAATTTATATTATTTAACCTCGTATGTAGTCCTTTAGTTGAGGATTCTAGTTGCAGGCTTGATATAATAGATCATTGTGTTAAGGAATGCTCATTCGAGTCACCTTCTCTAGACGGGTTGAAAACATGTTTGATTGGGAGTACAAATCAAGAAAGTAATAATGGAAAAGATGAAGATATGGAAAATCGATGGATGAAAATCCTACCATTCAAAGCCAAGGTTTTAAAGTGTTGATGGTGAAAGATCCAACACCCCTCCAAAAAAGAAATTCTAAAGGTAGAACTAAAACCCTTACAATTAAATCTTAGATGCTAATTTCTTGGTGAAAATTTGCATTGCTTGTCTTTATAAATGCATAATTGAATGTTAAGAAACTGAAAAAATTGCTTGATGTCCTTATAAGGTACCCTAAAGAAATTTGGTATACTATTGAGGATATAAAAAGGATAAATTATTCAATTTTTGTACATAGAATATTGCTTGAAGATGACTATAAATCATGTGAAGAGAACCAAAGGAGATTAAACCCTAACATTAAAGAAGTGATGAAAAAGGAAGCATTTGCTTGAAGAAGAAGAATAAATACTAATCAATCTACTAATATTAAATAAGAATTGTGTGGAAGGAAACACACAATCTTTATTGTCTAATTTTATGTTTTTTTTCTTTGTAAGTTCATAAGAAAAACTCACATGAAAGAGAGCGAATAAATTAAGCTACCAACAAAACTTCTTTAGACCGATTGAACCAGGAATCAAAATGAATCTATCAATGATTGTGTGTTTTTCATTTCTCTCAAAGCTTAACGCATGGAACATCTCCATGCTAGATAATTTGAATAATTTAGTTTTGGTGTAACAATGGCCAAATAGAGACCCATTACTCGCATACACAAAAAAACATAATCCAATTGAGGCTCTACCGATGGTAGAGCATCTCGAGATTCCATTGATGAATGCTTGGAGTGGAAGAAATGTTCAAGGAAAATGATAAATAAGAATAAGAAGCTAAAGCAACAAATGAGATGATGGCAACAAATAATAAACTGCATAACTGACTTTACAAGAAACTTATTGAAGGATGGAAAGTGATACTCTTACAGAAATAGCTTTTGTGTCATGTTTTTTAAAGGAAAATAAAATATATTAAAAAGAATAAACAGAACAATCTCCAACAGAGTACAAAAGTGCAAAAATGACACAAGAACTACCAAAAACTACAGCCGAAAAAGCAAGGAGAAACAAATAACTGAGGCAAAAAATAAGAGCAAAAACAACAAACACCCACAGAAGCATAACTCTAGATAAAACCACCTTCAATACTACACTGCAAAGAAGAACAAGCTAGCTCTCAAGGCAGAAGGACTTCCACCTCCAGATCAAAGACTAACAGGAAAGAAAGGAACACCCACACTCAAAACCTAGCCATAAATATTGATTTGTTATTGGTTAATCCAAAGGATAGGATTCTGAAGTCATTCTGTGAAGGAGAAAGAGTTCTTAGCTGATCTCCTTAAAAGTCATTTCCAAGCCAAAAAGATACTTCTCTCCACCACATCCTTCTCATTTGTTGTAGACCTGGAAAACACTACCTCGTTCCTAACCCTCCAAATAGACGAAGCCATTATATGCTATATCATAGGGAAAAAAACCTCTAGACATCATTGAACCACCTAAAAAAGATAAAAACTTTCCAAAATCCTACTAGGGTCCATAAGGAGAACTGACTGCCAACTCAACCATCTGAAAATTCTAAACCGGACTTTACTAATCATGTCACAAGTGACAAATAGATGAGACGCCGTCTCAACGGATGCACCGTTGATATGTTCTGCAAGTGCACTAAAATATCGGATTAATATAAAACAATATCGAAACCCGCAAATACCAATAATCAATCATATTATTATCTACTATTACTATGTAAATCTAAGGCTATAAGTAATGGTTTTGATTGCAAACAGATTAAAATAAGCTTGTCTAAAGAATTAATAAAAATGGAGACTGGAATGTAATTTCAGAATACCGTTGGGACTCGTATAAAATTTAGTACCTAAGTTTAATCTAAAAAATATTTTCGGTAGAAATATTAATTTGAAAATACTACTCGCATCCGCGTAGCCCGTACCAAATTTCAGAATGATAATCAGCTTCTGTCGCACATCATAAGTTACAATTCAGAAATTAATTTTTGAAAATTAATAACTTCTAATTAATTAATAAATCATTGTCGTTGTTTTTACAAATAAATTTTTTTGTATTTTAACGGTCGGATACCTTTTTCACACTTTCGCTTGAAACGAATATCATTGTAACTTTCTCTTTCGCGGTAAAATTTTAGCTTTTTGAAATAAAATCGAGAACCAGAAAATTATTTTTGTGATGAAGATAGGTGCTTTTAGTTTTATTGAGTCCAATCGATATAACATTACTCACATTTGGGACTCTAAAAGTTTTGTCGGACATAATTTTTACGTAACAGTTACTGTAAATAAATTCCATGTAGTAATACTAATAAACTAACATTAAGTAAAAAAACTATAAAGTATTGAGATGAATTTAGTTCAAACACTGGTACTGAGAAACTATTGAATAGATTTCCGTAAATCTAATACTAGCAAGATTACAACACAAACGATCCAAATCTTTCTTACAGATCTTCAGAATCTAACTATAATGTGTAGAAATTCCTCAGTTTGAGAAACTAATTGCTTTACAAAGTGAAAATTTTCTTAAAATTAATTCTAAAAAACTTGGAAACTGAAAACTAAATTCTAACATCCTATTTATAGAATTACAGCTGGTACTGGGTGTCTTGAAATCATGTAAGAGGAAATGGAAAAAAATCTGGAAGTTTGGAGAAATTGAGTCTAATGTTGCTATTTTCAGCTCTTTAAGGTCCATAGCGGACACCATGGTTTCATGGGAAACACCATCATAAGTAGTGGAGGGAGAAACTGGAATGTGGGACTTTCGATATTCATGGAGACGCCATGCCCCCATGGTGAACACCATGAGTTCAAAATGATGATTCTCTCTTTTATTTCTTTTCTGGTGGCGCCCTTGGCTACCATGTCATGGCAAGTGTAATACCCCAAATTTGTCCTACCCGTTTACTTTTATCTGACTTATGCATCTCGCACTTTTCTCATGTATATAATTTCCATTAGGTCATTTTTCACGTCATGCATCATTGGTCAATAATTTTGCATCAGATCAATGATATTGTGGAATTAGGGTTGTTGTATGGCTTTAAGGATCTCATCTTTGCACAAGCTTGTTTCAATTGATTTCTCCATCGATCATTTGTTTGAAGCTAGGTTTTCATTTCATGGACTTTATCATCATCAAGCTACGAGGCTATTCTTTTCTTCTCAATATCAAGTTGCAAGGTTTTATGAGACGAAGCTAAGGATTAGGGTTTATATCTTATCATACTTGAGCTTGTCAGCATTCTACTTGAGGTTCATTCCATATCAAAGTATTCCCATGTCTAAGCTTTCATATTCATCTTCAAATAATCCCTCAGGGCATAATCATTATGTTAACACCATCTACAGGGAAGCGGTTTTGTCAAAGAGATGTTATGATTTGCGAAGCATCATCATTCTTTTGGATATTTGTGCTTAGCATGCAAGTTTGGGTTGGATTGAAAAAAATCAAAGGGAAATAAGGTTTCATTGGACCGAATTAGGACTGTGAAGTGTTCATTCAAGTTTTTGATACCAAAGATTCAAGTTTGTTCAAGTTTTTCGAAACGGCATCAAAGCTACATGTTTTATTCGTTAAGCATACAAGGTTGGGAGATGTACTTAGGGGGTTTCTTTGGAGTTCAAGTAACAAGCCATAAAAAAGGAGCTATCATTCAACTTTGTTTTACAAGACGAGCTCAAAAACCATGCCTTGACCATACTTGACTTCATATTCATGACCATTACAATTTACATTTGAGTAATCATATCATTACAATTCCATGGAAAATAAAAGGCAATACTTTGAGCGCTTGAGAAAATTGATATTGAATTCAACAGATTTCAAAGGATCTACAAGAATATCATGCTCCTAATTTCATCACGCTACCAAACTGTCAGCAGAGTTCAATTTGAAAACAAAGAAAGAAATAGGTAAAGCTTCTCAATTAAAATCAAAGTTCCATACAAGAGTTTAATTCAAGAGATACTATCCTACAAAATCTGAGCAACAAATTCTTAAACATCATGTACAACTTCATGATTATTCCATAGTCTTCATGCTCCTGACTTTTATCCGCTTGATGTTTTCATTCTTCATGACCAAACTTCCACTTGCTTCAATGATATTCCAATTTGCCAATAACCTGGGTGTTAATTCACATAACCTGCATCAGTAAACAAAAAAAAAACAGCCCGTAACATGAATCAGTTCAAAATCTGCACTTTGCAACCTCAAGCCATAAATCCAAAGCAGCCCTGCCATTTCGAAGAAAACAAAAACCAATCCAAAAAAAACCGCCCTATTCAGGAAAAATCGGGAGAAACAGTTAACATAAGTTCTAATTAACAATACTATTAACAGAGTTATATATCTAACTAAATTTTTCCTCTCCATAACTAAACTAGCAGGAAAGATGACAAAACAGAAAACATGATTTCTACACAACGAACCCAACCATCCTAACTGTGATACGGTGGCAGAATCGACTGTTATACTGGTTTACGTTTTGTATTCGCAAATGTGCGATAAGAAAGAGTCACCACCTACTTTTATTTTATCCAACAAAGGAAAGAGTGAAAAGAACAGAAACAGACCTTTTCGAGAATTTTCTGAGTAAGGGGGTAGATTATGGAAAGGGAATGTGTTAGCACCCTTTCCATCCGTAGTTTTCTACGGGCTCTTAGAGGTTTTCTCATTTTAAAATACCTTTGTGTTTTGTGTGTTTGAAAATGTTTTGAAAATTCTTTAGTGCGGTGATTTACTTTGCCTTTAACTCTTGTATCAGTCCTCAAGAGTGTTAACAAAGCAAATATTTTAAAAATTGTTTTTTTGAAATGTTTTTGTGTAGGTGAAAAAAGTTATTTTGAACAAACTTCTAACAGCTATATATTTTTATACTCGAAAAGGTTTATTCTTTTCCTCCTTTCCTTTGTTAGATAAAAGAAAAGTCAGTGGCGCCTCTTGCTTACCGCACATTTGCGAATACAAAACGCAAACCAGTATAACAGTCGATTCTGTCACCGTATCACAGAACTGGCGACTCTGCTGGGGAACATAATTGCGGGGACTACAAATGGCTTTTTGAACTTTGTCCCGTTTCTTAAAGTCATTAGCAACTGTCTTTCTATTTTTTATGCAAGTATTTGTGAACAGTAACCATATTCAAATGCATATGTCAAAAATTATCACTGGACGTTTTTTGCAAAACAAAACATAAAAACGAAAAGTTTTGTACTTTCAAAGAAATGATTTGTATTGATTTTGAAGTTTTTCCTATAATAGGAGTTTTTTATACAAAGAGGCTGACATTCTAGTAGGAGAATGCCGTCGTGAAAATGAAAACTATACAAAATAGTGTACATAGATAAAACAGCTATGTGTAATAATATCATTGAGTTTCAATTCTGCTATTGTCCTTATGTCCTTAAGTGTCTCATCACTTTGCTACTTGTCCAAAGTTGACTGGATTGATTGGTATCGTTTGAGCTTGATAGTTGATACTAGAGTCTGATTGCAAGGTGATCCAATGGGACATAGTTATACGCTTTAAATCCCTAACTTTTTCCTGGACCGCCCTTTTGGGTTTTCAGTCCACTGAGATACCCTTTTTTGCCCAAGTCGCCTTTTTAGGTTTTCGACTTGCCGGGTGTACAATTTTTTTTAAATATTTATCCCTAATTTTAGCCCGAACCCTTCTGGTTCACCGGGATGCCATTATTTTTGCCTAGGCCAGTCAACCTAGCGGGTCTTTATTCATGCGTAGTATCTTTTAACTATGTCCGTATTCACAGGGTGAGGAAGGTTGTCACCGTCCATAGTGGTTAAGATCATAGCTCCACCAGAAAATATGTTCTTGAGCACAAATGGCCCTTCGTATGTGGGATTCCATTTGCCAATGGGATCACCTTGCGGCAGAATGATGCACTTGATTACTAGATCACCAACTTGATATACCTGATGTCTGACCTTCTTGTTAAAAGCCTTGATCATACGCTTCTGGTACATCTGACCATGACAAACAGTCGCGAGCCTTTTTTCATTAATCAGGTTCAGTTGGTCAAGTCGGGTCTGGATCCATTCATCTTTGTTCAAGCCTGCATCCTTCATGATTCTCAAAGAAGGGAGCTGCACCTCAATAGGTAGGATAACCTCCATACCATACACCAGAGAGAAATATGTTACTCCTGCTGACGTACGTGCTGAGGTGCAGTAACCATGAAGAGAAAATGGTAACATCTCATGCCAATCTTTATATGTCACCTTCATCTTCTGTATGATCTTTTTAATTTTCTTATTAGCAGCCTCTACAGCGCCATTCATCATCGACCGGTAAGGAGAAGAGTTATGATGCTGGATCTTGAATTGCTTACAGAGTTCGATGATCATAGTGTTGTTGAGATTTGTACCATTATCTGTAATTATTTTTTCAGGGATACCATACTGACAGATAAGGTTACCCTTGATGAATCGCGCCATAACATTCTTGGTAACAGAAGAAAATGAGGCAGCCTCAACCCACTTCGTGAAGTAATCAATGGCGACTAGGATAAAGAGATGCTCGTTTGAAGCGGTAGATATGATTTCTCCGATCATATTAATGCCCCACATTGCAAAGGGCCAGGGAGCAGTCAAGACATTCAAGGGAACCAGAGGCATATGTACTTTGTCAGCATAGATCTGGCATTTGTGACAAGTTTGAGAATGCTGATAATAGTCTGCTTCCATAGTGGACCAATAGTATCCTGCCCGTAGGATCTTTTTAGCCATGGTGTTTCCACTACAATCGTAGTTGTGCTTGTAGATGATTCTATTACTGAGGAAGAACTTTGCAGAGAACCTTCTCAGAAACTTCTTATCATTGACAGATGCCCCCTCAGGGTATTCTCGAGCTTCGAGATACCTTTTCACTTTGTGGAACCAAGGTGTGTCCATTACTCCTTCAGTATCGATCTCATAGCAGTAAGCTGGTTCATCCAATCTCTCAATAATGATCTGAGGAGCTTCGTTGTCCCATCTGACCTTGAACATGGATGACATAGTAGCTAGCGCGTCCGCTAACTGATTCTCTTCTCGTGGAAAATGTTCAAAAGTGACTTATTTAAAGTGTGGAAGCAATGTCAATACATGCTCTCGGTAAGGGATGAGATTAGGGTGCTTCATATCCCACTCTCCTTTGATTTGACTTATTACCAAGGCTGAATCTCTGAAAACACTCAATAACTTGATTCTTAGGTCAATAGCAGCTTTGAGACCCATGATACACGCTTCATACTCATCCATATTATTGGTACAATTGAAACATAGTCTGGCGGTGAAAGGATTATGACAACCCTCGGGAGATATGATTACAGCACCGATGCCATTGCCAAGCGCGTTGGAAGCTCTATTAAAAACCATAGTCCACCGGGATCGTTTCTCAGATCCTTTGTCTGGTCCAGGTTCTTCACAATCAGTCACTAACATGATATTCTCATCCGGGAATTCAAAGTTCATGGATTGGTATTCGTCCACAGCCTGATGAGCCAAATGATCAGCTAATACACTTCCCTTGATTGCTTTCTGGGCTGTATGTTGAATATCGTATTCGGTCAGGATCATTTTCCATCTCGCTATTCTTCCAGAGAGAGCGGGCTTCTTGAAGATGTACTTGATAGGATCCGTCTTAGATGTCAATAAAGTAGTGTGGGTCAAAATATACTGTCTCAGTCGGCGAGCAGCCCATGCCAAAGCGTAGCAAGTTTTCTCGAGCAGTGAGTATCTTGTTTCACAGTCGGTAAACTTTTTGCTAAGGTAGTATATTGCATGCTCTTTTCGACCAAACTCGTCATGCTTCCCTAACACACACCCCATTGAATTATCTAATACTGTTAAGTACATTATCAAAGGTCTTCCTTCAATCGGAGGCATCAGAATTGGAGGCTCTTGAAGATATTCCTTGATTCTATCAAAGGCAGTATGGCATTCGTCATTCCACTTTACCACTTGATCTTTCTTCAAGAGTTTGAAGATTGGCTCACAAGTAGCAGTTAGATGGAAAATGAACCTAGCAATGTAGTTTAGGCGTCCCAAGAAACCTTTAACTTCCTTCTCAGTGCGAGGAGCCGGAATTTCTTGTATAGCTTTTACCTTTGCATGGTCTACTTGAATACCCTTGTCGCTGACGATGAAACCTAGGAGTTTACCAGACCTTGCCCCAAAGGTGCACTTGTTCGGATTTAATCTCAACTTGTACGTCTTCAACCTATAGAACAACTTTTGTAAGTGATCAAGGTGCTCTTCTTCCGTTTGAGATCTGGCTATCATGTCGTTAACATGGACCTCTATCTCATGGTGAATCATATCATTGAACAAAGCTACCATAGCTCGCTGATAGTTTTCCCTAGCGTTCTTCAACCCAAATGGCATCACTTCGTAGCAGAAAGTGCCCCATTGTATGATGAAGGTTGTCTTTTCGATGTCTTCGGGTGCCATCTTGAACTGATTGTAACCAAAGAATCCGTCCATGAAGGAGAAGATCTTATGATGTGCGGTGTTATCAACCAGAACATCAATGTGGGGAAGAGGAAAGTGATCCTTGGGGCTTGCCCTGTTCAAGTCTCTGTAGTCCACACACATACGTACCTTGTCGTCCCTCTTAGGCACTGGAACTATGTTAGCAACCCATTATGGATAGGAGGTGACAACTAAGAACCCAGCGTTGAACTGTTTGATAACTTCTGCCTTGATCTTCTCTAACATTTTAGGACACATATGAAGGACCTTCTGCTTTATTGGAGGGTAGTCCTCTTTTGTCGGCATGCGATGAACCACAATACCAGTGTCTAGTCCTAGCATGTCTTCATATGACCAAGCAAAGATGTCAACATAATCATGCAACATCTGTATCAACCGCTTTTTAACACTATGCTCCAAGTTTGCACCTATCTTGACTTCTTTTCTGTCCTCTTCTGTACCCAGGTTCACTGTCTCAACTGGCTACTCATGAGGCTGTATAGCCCTTTCCTCCTGTTGTAACAGTCTAGCAAGTTCTCCTGGTACCTCTTAATCTTTCTCACCTTCGTCCTCGGCTTGGTTGATCGTATTTTCAAAGTCATAACCGACAATAGATGAATCGTTACCAATGGGATCCAGAGTGGATATGGATCTGTAATTTGATGCATGAGTGTGTGTAAGAGCATAGTTGCATTGATAAAATAAAAGCAGAAAAGAAAAATAAAGAGCGCAAAATTTGTATGCAAAACGTCCAATGCTTTATTAATGGCATATGACATTGAAAAATGATAACCCTCACAAACAAACCATTATGCCCCGGGTAAGACACATGGCCATATAGTTTATATTGTTCATTTATTACATATCCAGAAAAACAAAAAGATAATTACTCCTGAATAAAAGTAATCGGCACAAAGTCTTTAGTTATCCAGTTACTGGGTCCACCGTTGGTAGTAGGGA
This sequence comes from Vicia faba, assembly GCA_948472305.1. Classification (NCBI taxonomy): domain Eukaryota; kingdom Viridiplantae; phylum Streptophyta; class Magnoliopsida; order Fabales; family Fabaceae; genus Vicia; species Vicia faba. The sequence continues at coordinate 1,463,952,329 of OX451736.1, read as the reverse complement.
AGATCCAGTTGTCCATGTCATAGTCATCTTCACTGTCTTCTAAAGAGTTGATCCCATGATTGCTGATGCATAGGGGAGGTCCTCCAATACGAGCACGACAAACAACCATTTGAGCCCCTGAAGAGAAACCCAAACCAAACTTATCAGATTTGTATGGAATGTCAGGGAGTTGGCCCTAAATGGTACACCCACCTTCTTCAATTACTGCTTTGGCGTCCTTGAGAGAAGCCACTTTCAAGGGAGGTCTGGTGATTTTTGGCACACTGGTAACAGTCTTGGTTGCAGCCATGGTCTGAGGCACCTCTTCAAAATTCTGACAAGGAGTCTCGATGAACTCGTCGTCTATTTCGACATACCTGAAAGAGTTCATGTGGATTACCATTTACTCCTCCTCACCACATACTGTGACAATCTTTCCCCTCATTGGGTACTTCAACATTTGATGTAGAGTAGAAGTAACAACTCCAGCCCCATGGATCCAAGGGCGTCCCAACAAACAGGAGTAAGATGGTCGGATGTACATCACGTAGAAGGTGGAGTCAAAGGTATGAGAACCAACTTTGATAGGGATGTCCTCCTCCCCGTGCACCATTCTTTTTGAACCATCGAAAGCCCTCACCACAATGTTGTTGGGCTTCAGAGTCAAACCTTCGCAGTCTAATATGTCAAGAGCCTTCTTAGGCAGAACATTCAGCGATGAACCAGTATCTACTAAAACATGGGACAAAGTGGCGCCCCTGATTCGATGGAGACATGCAGCGCATCATTGTGTTTTCTTCCTCTGGGTGTCAAATCAGCATCAGAAAAACCCAGTCCATTATCAGCAGTCAAACTAGCCACACAATCTTCAAATTGACCAGCGGAGGTTTCCTGCGAAACATGAGCAATCTTGAGGAATTTTACCAAAGCCTTTGCATGAGCTTCGGAGAACAACAGTAAGGCCAACATTGAAATCTTGGAAGGGGTATGCCCCATCTATTCGACCATATTGTAGTCTCTATTTTTAATTATTTTCAATATTTCTTCCAATTCTTTCTTAGAAACCTCCGGAATGGATTCTGAATGCGCCTTCGTCTGGACACGCTCAACCAATATCTCTTTTCCCCGAGTCTCGGTTGAATCGGTGACAGGGGTGGCAATAGGGCTAGTCATAGGAGGAGGAGTGGTAGTATTAACAGGAGCAGCAGCATGAATGTTCACAAGAGTAGTAATGGCTTTAGGAGGAGAGATCTCAGGAGAGAACACCCTTCTACTTCTTGTTATTTTACTGGTCCCAACGATATTGCTGACATCAGGATCAGTACTTCAAGTAACTTTGTCTTCAGCAGCCAACAGGTCTTGCTTGACACCATGGTAATAGACGTCAGACCCATAATTCTAGGGGACAGCTTTGTCCGAGGAATATGGTATTGGCCCTGGCATAGTGATGATCAGGGGAGCCAACTTTGGAGCGGATGTAATCCTGACGGGTCTTTTGGTGGAGACCCTGAGAGGATTGGCGGAAATGGTTATAATAGAAACATATTTACATGAAACAGTTGTGACGGGAATCTTCTCAAATAGAATCTCTTTATCATCCATCAGCCGCTGAAAACCTGCTTTCAACAAATAGCAACCAGTTGGTAGAGATAAACATAAGTGGAAACCTTCACCACAGCCCGAAAATAAATCGGCTTGCAACAGATTTCTCTTAACAGTCATGAGAGGAGTAACAAGTTCCTCAACATAAGTAACAAACATATCATTGCCAACAACATTAACACCATGGACGTTCTTAGGCATGGGAGCAGTTATAACATTAGGAGTTTCCAGAGCATCAAATTCAATCTCCTTTGCCTCGATCAGAACCCGCACCATGTTCTTTAAAACCCAACAGTCGTTTGTATCATGGCCCGGACTTTCAGAATGGTAGGTGTAACACCCCAATTCTACCCGGCAATTATAAATGTAAATCAGAGTTTTAAAATTCATACAATCGAATCAGGATGCCACAAATTCAACTTCGAAACATATTGCATTCAACGTGGATACATAACACTTTAAAACTTTGGATGAACCATCAACAAAATAATTTAATCTCTTAATTCAACAACTTGAACATCTACGCAGCGAAATCATAATAACATCTTTGTCCAACATTACAACAACTTCAAAATAACACATACTTAGAAACAATCAAATAAAGTTCAACAACTGAAATAATCAATAATTAAAAGCAACAAGCGTTCATCCCCCCGAGTGTTACGTATCAGAGCAATGACACCGACTCGAACTACTGAAGGTAAACCACCTTCACTCTGGATTACCTGCACGTTACCAACATAAGGGTAACATTCAAACAGAAGGGGTGAGATATCTAACAATATAATAAAATGTATGATAAATAATATCTTAGATCAGCTCATATAATAACACCACTTCACATCTCATAAACAACTATAATCGCAACTGAATACCAACAATATACACATTTACCGCATTAATACACAACTTCTTTATGCAATCATATAATGCGACTCAATACTATGCAAATGCATGTGGTACCATTGGAGCAGAACTCCCATCTCAAAATAATTGCCAATAAATAGAGGCATCAACAAGGCATAAGCCTTCATCTTAATATTTGCCAATACAAGCCATCTTAATGAGAATCAACTCTATCTTGATATGCAATGTATGCGACACAATCATGAATGTAGTAACAACAACCACAATTTACAACATCTCAACACAACATCATCGTTGGCCAGAAGCCTACATCTTAATAGCTGCCAATTATTAGAGGCATCTCAACATCATTCATCAACATAATTCATCAACATAATTCATCAACATAATTTATCAACATAATTCATCAACATAATTCATCAACATAACTCGTCAACATAGTTCATCAACATAATTCCACAGCAACTTAGCCATAACAATAATATAGCGACATATCGACAATCCCTCAACGTTGGACATAGGCTTGCAACATGATAATGCATATCATTAATTAATCATCTAAGGCTTATCTCGAATTACCAAACCTCTACATATTTCTATTATGTAATACTACATTATTATTATTATTATTATTATTATTATAAATCTTACTGTTATGAACAAAGCATAATCTAAGATCGTCTTATCCTCATCATACTTCACAAAATTGTCATAGCGATTAACGTGGGAAGAGAACTCTAATCCTAATTTGGGTACTAGGATATATTCTTATTATCCTTCATTTTAATCCTTAAGAATGAAGTTTATCGTGTTAGCTATCCAACGCTTCAAATGGAACCTCAAATGGAGTCCGGAAACTCAAGTTACAGTCTTTGGAAGAATCTGTCAAAAATCAGACTGCATGAGTCAACGCATACTGCTTTGAGTCGACGCGTAATGGGTTAGGATCCCGTATGAGTCAATGTGTAATACCCTTGTGTCGACTCATACTGAGTCTGAAACACTGCATGTATTGATGCATGATTCTATGTATTGACTCATCCTGAGTCCAAAAACCTGCATGTGTCGACGCATGGCCTTTGACGTTGACTCATACTGTTCTATGATGAATATATTCTGCGATTTCACTGTGTTTTCACTGTGATTTCCCTGCCTTAGGCCATTAAAACATCCTCCAATCATAGGTAATCATCAATTATAATAATCTTGTGTTTCTACATCAATTATACAGCATTAGGGCATCATTATTCATCTCTAAATCATGGATCCTCATCAAACAACTATATATATATATATATATATATATATATATATATATATATATATATATATATATATATATATATATATATATATATATATATATATATATATATATATATATATTTCAATCATAAACAAAACAACTTTTCAAATCCAATCCCACATACTACTCATCATAAAACCTATTATAGAGTCAGAACCCCAACCTTACCTTGGATTGAAGGTTGCTCTATAACTTTTCCGATTGAATTATGTTCTGCCTCTTTTCCTTCTTTTCTGCAACTTTCACGTTCTCTTCCAACCCTTATTTCTTTCTCATCTTGCTGCTACTTCTTTTTCTTATTAATTCTAAATAACTAATATAATAACCATATAATTCTCATTATGTCTTAATGGGCTTAAAACTCCCACACCCCCTTTCTACTACTTCTAATCCTTTAAAATAAGCCCACATCGAATAATATTATTATTCTAATATTATTCCAAAACTTAATAGAATAAATAAATCCAAATAACAACACCTCATCTATCATCATAACACAACTTCACAAAACATCCAAAAATAATTTAATTAAATAATTAATTAAATTATGGGCGTTACAACTCTCCCCCACTTAGAATATTTTCGTTCTCGAAAATTTACCTTAATCAAACAACTCAGGATAGGAGTCCTGCATCTTTCTTTCCAACTCCCAAGTCATGCTTTCTCTGACAGCTCCTAGCCAAACCACTTTCACGAAAGCAATTTCTTTTCCCCTCAGAGTCTTTATTTCACGATCTGCAATTCGTACAGGCATCGTCTCCATAGTAAGGTTATCCCGTACTTACACATCATCCATATGAATCACATCAGATGGATCTGAAATATACTTCTGGAGTTGCGACACATGAAACACATCATGTAAATTCGAAAGATAAGGCGGTAAAGCCACTCTATAAGCAACATCCCCAACTCTCTCCGAAATCTGATATGGACCAATAAAATGAGAAGTGAGCTTCCTAGACTTCAATGCTCGTCCAACACCTGTCATAGGTGTAACTCTCAAAAACACATGGTCACCCGCTTGAAATCTTAAATCCTTCCTTCGCTTGTCATGATAACTCTTTTGTATACTTTGGGAAGCTTTCATATTTTCTCGAATCAACTTCACCTTCTCAGTAGTCTCAAGAACAAGTTCAGTTCCAAGTACTACACTTTCTCCAGATTCATGCCAACATAAAGGAGTTCTACATCTTCGACCATACAACGCTTCAAAAGGTGCCATCCCAATACTAGAATGGTAACTTTTATTATAAGTGAACTCTATTAATGGAAGGTAAGTATCCCACGAACCTCCCTGCTCAAGAGCACATGCCCTTAACAATTCTTCCAATGATTGAATAGTCCATTCAGTCTGACCATCTGTCTGAGGATGATACGTCGAACTCAACCTCAACTTAGAACCCAACGCTTCTTGCAAACTCTTCCAAAAGTCAGAAGTAAACCCCAGATCTCTATCTGACACAATACATAAAGGAACACCATGCAGCTTCACAATTACGCTGGTGTAAATCTCAGCCAACTTCGACACTGGAAAACTGTTGTTAATAGGAATAAAATGAGCCGACATCGTAAGCCTGTCAACAATCACCCAAATCTAATCATGTCCTCTTAAAGTATTAGGTAACCCCATCACAAAGTCCATCGAACTGCTATCCCATTTCCATTCTGGAACTTCTAACGGTTGCATCAACCCTGCAGGCTTCTGATGTTCAACTTTCGACTTCTAACAAGTCAAACATGCACACACAAACCGAGCCACATCATTCTTCATCCAAGGCCACCAGAACAAATTTTTCAAATCCTGATACATCTTTATAGCTCCTGGATGAATACTCAACTTACTTCTATGACTCTCTTCAAGTATTACTTTCTTCATCTCCACATCATCAGGAATATAAATCCGATTACGGAATCTCAACACACCTTGCGCATCTAGCTTAAAATCATTATTCTCAGACTGATCGATTCCAACCATCGAATCTACCAGTTTCACATCCAACTTCTGAGCTTCTCTGATACTGTCTAGAAAATCATTATTAATCGTTAACATACCCAACATAACACTCCGCAGTGTCACTTTGCAAACTAAGCTCATATCCCTGAACTGCTCAATTAATTCCAACTCTTTAACCATCATTTCCGACATATGTAAAGTCTTTCGACTCAACGCATTAGCTACCACATTCGCTTTTCCTGGATGATAATTCAAACCGAAATCATAATCCTTTAACAATTCCAACCATCTCCATTGTCTCATATTCAGCTCCTTCTGATCAAATAAATACTTTAAGCTCTTATGGTCACTAAACACTTCAAATCTAGAACCATAAAGATAATGCCTCTAAATCTTTAACACAAAAACAACTGCAACAAGCTATAAATCATGTGTAGGATAGTTCTTCTCATGGGTCCTCAACTTCCTTGACACATAAGCAACTACCTTATCATTCTGCATAATCACACCTCCTAAACCCATCTTAGAAGCATCACAATATACCACGAAAGATTCTCCTGGATTAGGTAACGTCAAAATCGGAGCTGACGTTAATCTCTTCTTCAATTCTGTAAAACTTTCTTCGCATTGAACATCCCACACAAAAGCTCTACCTTTACATGTCAACTTAGTCAACGGAAGTGCCAACTTAGAAAAACTTTTGATAAAACTTCTATAGTAACCAACTAATCCCAAAAATCTTCTAATCTCTATAGCTGACTTCAGAGTTTCCCATTGCAACACCATATCAACCTTCGATGGATCTACAACAATGCCACTACCTGAGATCTCATGACCAAGAAAACTAACCTCCTTTAACCAGAACTCACACTTAGACAGCTTTGAATACAACTTATTCTCTTTCAAAACTTGCAATACTACTCTTAAGTGTTCTGCATGCTCTTCTTCTGACTTAGAGTAAATCAAAATGTCATCAATGAACACCACTATAAACCGATCCAAATAAGTATGAAAGATACGGTTCATGTATTCCATGAATACTCCAGGTGCATTAGTAACACCGAAAGGCATCACCGAATACTCATAATGTCCATAACGCGTTCTGAAATCCGTCTTCTGGATATCTTTATCCTTCACTTTAATCTGATGGTAACCCGACCTCAAGTCAATATTACCGAACACACGAGCATCTACCAATTGGTCCATCAAGTCATCTATTCTTGGAAGTGGATACTTGTTCTTAATCATCACTTTATTCAACTGTCTATAATCAACACAAAGCCTCATACTTCCATCTTTCTTCTTTACTAGCAACACTGGAGCTCCCCATGGTGATACACTTGGTCTTACAAACTTCTTTTCAAGTAGCTCTTCCAATTACTTCTTTAACTCTGACAATTCAGATGCAGACACCCTGTATGGTGCCATAGGCACAGATCTGGTACCAGGTACAAGATCAATAGCAAATTCAACTTCCCTCTCTGGCGGTACATCAGGAATTTCATCAGGGAAAACTTCAGGAAATTCATGCAACACCTGCAATTCCTCAATCATGGCTTGATTCTCGATAGATAGTGATGACATCAATGAGAACATATGTGCTTCTTCTTGCATCAACTTCCTCAACTGTCTAGCAGACAACAAACTATCTTCCTCTTCTTCAGGAGTAGAAAACCGCATAGACTTGTCATAACAGTTAATATGAACATAGTTATGCTCTAACCAGTTCATACCTAAAATCACATCCAACCCTCTTAAAGGAAAACAAACCAAATCAACAACAAAGTCTCTATCTAAAATCGACAAAGGACACTTTAAACACACAAAAGAAGTAGTCACCAACCCCTTGGCTGGAGTGTCAACGACCATCTCTCCATTCATAGAAGACAACATAAGACCCAATCTTTCAACACAATCAGCAGCAATAAAGTAATGAGTAGCACCGATATCAATAATAGTAATTAAATGAGTACTATTAATAAAACATGTACCTCTGATAAGTCTGTCCTAAGCAGCTTCCTGATCCTCAACCAAAGCGAACACTTTACCACTTGTCTGCGCCCTCTTTGATTTCTGACACTGGCTACCAATGTGGCCTTCTTCACTACAATTGAAACAAATCACATCCTTATGCTTGCACTCAGATACAACATGTCCGTTCTTACCACAACAAAAACACCTCTTTACCTTCGTAGTACACACATTACTCTTATACCCAGGTTTTCCATATTTGAAACAAACCACACCAGCAGGAGCATCTCCCCCACTAGTCCTCTGACCTTGAGCAGCTTTCTGCTTGCCTTTACCAGCTGGGGTATCATAAGACTTACCACGATTCTGTTGGTGCTTACCCCTCTTATCACTGATAATCTTGTAATGAGAATTATTATCCTCTTCATAAATCCTACAACTATCGACCAAATCAGCAAAGACACGGATCTTCTGGTATCCAACTACCTTCTTGATCTCTGGGTGCAACTCGTTCTCAAACTTGATACACTTTGAAAACTCAGCATCTGCCTCACCATAGTGCGGATAAAACTTAGCCAACTTAGCAAACTTTGCAGCATACTTAACAAACGACATACTCCCTTGCTTCATCTCAAGGAATTCAATCTCCTTCTTACCCCGAACGTCTTCAGGAAAGTACTTCCTCGGAAATTCCCTATGGAACACAGCCCAAGTGACATTTTCACCTACAGTTTACAACCTCGGACACATCTCTAGCCACTAGTCATCAGCTTCGACCGCTAGCATATGGGTACCATACCGAACCTTTTATGCTGGAGTGCAGTCCATCACATAGAAGATTCTCTCAATCTCTTCCGGCCAATCCAATGCTCCGTCAGGATCATACTTTACCTTGAACGTAGGCGGATTCTCTCTCTGGAAAGTCACCAAACTACGAGATCCATCATTCCCATCAGCATTCGGTTGATTCTCCATCGCATGCGCCATTGCTTCTAAAGAAGCATCAAGTGCAACATCATTCCTTCCAGTCATCTCAACTTATCTCTACAACATAAACAACAATTAGAACTCAATTTAACAATACTCGATTGTTAGACAACTACAACTCGACAACTTGGTCGGACGGACCAACCTTTTGCTCTGATACCAACTTTTTAACACCCCAATTCTACCCGGAATTTATAAATGTAAATCAGAGTTTTAAAATTCATACAACTGAATTAGGATACCACAAATTCAACTTCAAAACACATTGCATTTAACGTGGATACATAACACTTTAAAACTTCGGATGAACCATCAGCTAAATAATTTAATCTCTTAATTCAACAACTTAAACATCTACGCAGCGGAATCATAATAACATCTTTGTCCAACATTACAATAACTTCAAAATAACACATACTTAGCAACAATCAAATTAAAGTTCAACAACTAAAATAATCAATAATTAAAAGCAACAAGCGTTCATCCCCCCGAGTGTTACGTATCAGAGCAATGACACTGACTCAAACTACTGAAGGTAAACCACCTTCACTCTAGATTACCTGCACGTTACCATCATATGGGTAACATTCAAATAGAAGGGGTGAGATATCTAACAATATAATAAAACGTATGATGAATAATATGTTAGATCAACTCATACAATAACACCACTTCTCATCTCATAAACAACAATAATCGCAACAGAATACCAATAATATACACATTTACCACATCAATACACAACTTATTTATGCAATCATATAATTCGACTTAATACTATGCAAATGCATGTGGTACCATTGGAGCAGAACTCCCATCTCAAAATAATTGCCAATAAATTGAGGCATCAACAAGGCATAAGCCTTTATCTTAATATTCGCCAATACATGCCATCTTAGCGAGCATCAGCTCCATCTTGATATGAAATGTATGCGACATAATTATGAATGTAGTAACAACAACCATAATTAACAACATCTCAACACAACATCATCGTTGGCCAGAAGCCTACATCTTAATAGCTACCAATTATTAGAGGCATCTCAAGATCATTCATCAACATAATTCATCAACGTAATTTATCAACATAATTTATCAACATAATTCATCAACATAATTCATCAACATAACTCATCAACATGGTTCATCAACATAATTCCACAGTAACTCAGCCATAACAATAATACAGCGACATATCGATAATCCCTCAACATTGGCCATAGGCCTGCAACATGATAATGCATATCATTAATTAATCATCTAAGGCTTATCTCTAATTACCAAACCTCTACATATTTCTATTCTGTAATACTACATCATTATCATATAAGTCTTACTGTTATGAACAAAGCATAATCTAAGATCGTCTTATCCTCATCATACTTCACAAAATCGTCATAGCGATTAACGCAGGAAGCAACCTCTAATACTAATTTGGGTACTAGGATTTATTCTTCTTATCCTTCATTTTAATCCTTAAGAATGAATTTCATCGTGTTAGCTATCTAACGCTTCAAACGACACCTCAAACGGAGTCCGGAAACTCAAGTTACAGTCTTTGGAAGAATCTATCAAAAATCAGACTGCATGAGTCGACGCATACTGCTTTGAGTCGACACGTACTGGGTTAGAATCCTGCATGAGTCGATTCATAATCCCCTTGTGTCGACTTATACTGAGTCTGAAACACTGCATGTATCGATGCATGATCCTATGTATCGACTCATCCTGAGTCCAAAAACCTGCATGTGTCGACGCATGGCCTTTGAGGTCGACTCATACTATTCTGTGATGAATATATTCTGCAATTTCACTGTGTTTTCACTGTGATTTCCCTGCCTTATGCCCTAAAAACACCCTCTAATCATAAGTAATTATCAATTATAATAATCCTATGTTTCTACATCAATTATACAACATTGGGGCATCATTATTCATCTCTAAATCATTGATCCTCATCAAACAAATATATATATATATATATATATATATATATATATATATATATATATATATATATATATATATATATATATATATATATATATATATATATATTTCAATCATAAACAAAACAACTTTTCAAATCCAATCCCACATACTACTCATCATAAACCTTATTATAGAGTCAGAACCCCACCCTTACCTTGAATTGAAGGTTGCTCTATAACTTTTCTGATTAAATTCTGTTCTGCCTCTTTTCCTTCTTTTCTGCAACTTTCACGTTCTCTTCCAGCCCTTATTTCTTTCTCTTCTTGATACTACTTCTTTTTCTTATTAATTCTAAATAACTAATATAATAACCCTATAATTCTCATTATGTCTTAATGGGCTTAAAACTCCTACACCCCCTTTCTACTACTTCTAATCCTTAAAAATAAGCCCACATCAAATAATATTATTATTCTAATATTATTCTACGACTTAATAGAATAAATAAATTCAAATAACAACAAAACCTCATCTATCATCATAACACAACTTCACAAATAATCCAAAAATAATTTAACTAAATAATTAATTAAATTATGGGCGTTACAGTAGGTGCACCGAGCCTTTGGATTATAGTGAGGAGATAGAGTGTTGGGATTTTTGGGAGCTTCCCTCAAAGTTACCAGATTGGATTACAGTAAGTAGGGTAAATCTTGAGACAAAGTCATATTAATCTTGGTAAACTATCTCATAGGCCTCTCTGCTCTGGGCTGATTGTTCCGTTGTTGAGTAGCTGCAGGCATGGATATCATTACAGCCCCTATTGTTGGACGACGTTCGATTATACCCTGATTTCCGTGATTGTAAGCAGCATTGACCTCCTTCTTTCCCACAAAAGGTCTCTTTCCTGCACTTGAGGAGGTATCTTTTTTAATCTTGTCGCTTCTAATACCAGCTTCCACTCTTTCTCCGGTTAGGATCAGCTCAGTAAAACCAGCTGAGGAGCTTCCAATAAGATTATTGAAAAACAGACCAGATAGAGTATCCAAAAACATGTCCACCAACTCCCTATCAGACAGAGGAGGCTGGACTCTTCCTGCTAGGTCTCTCCACTTCTGGGCGTAGTCTTTAAAGCCCTCGCTTGAACCCATGGACATACTTTGGAGTTGTGTACGGGTCGGAGCAAGGTCTGCATTATATTGGTACTGCTTATAGAAAGCGACAGCCAGGTCTTCCCAGTTACGGATATTGGTTCCCTCCAGCTGATATAATCACTCTAGCTGAGTCCCGGATAGGTTGTCTTGGAAGAAGTGGACCCATAAATCCCTGTCAGCAGTGTGAGGATGAATCTTCCTCACATAAGATCAGAGATGCATCTTGGGACACAAGACCCCATCATACTTAGCAAACCCAGCTCTTCAAAATCCATCCCAGGTACCTTCTGGATTCCCATTGCGTTCAGACGATCCTCCAGTTGTTTGTATTTATCGTCAGCATGAGGATACTGCTCCTCATTATAGTCAGATTCACTATCAGATTCCCTTGGGCTGAGGTCTTCTTCTCTTGTCTCTCCTTCCTGATTGTCTCCTTCTTTTGATGAAGTTACTAGTTCTAACGCTCGCTGCACTAGTTCTCTGATCCTTCTTCCCAAATTTACTACACCAGCTGGTTTCTTTGGCTTCTTCTTTTTGTCCTTCAGTATGAGAACTTTCAGATCTTCTTGCCCTTTAGCTAGAGCCATAATCATTTGCTGGAACTGAGCGTTTTGTGCCTGGAGATCCTTGATGTTTTGTTCAAGAGCCATTTCTTTACTTGCTGAAATAAACAGCGAAGAAGATAAGAACCCTGCTTTGAAACCTGCTTATGCAGTGAGTGGTATGATATGCTTATGCAATGTTTTCATGGACCTTATTGGATTTAAGCTCTTTTAAACAAAACAGGAAACAAAACCCTTTATTAGTAAGTTTTTAAAGAAACAAAAGATTACATAGGGATAAACATTGAAAGGAAATTCTAAACTCATAAGTCTCCCATGGGCGCTTCCTCTTGGTGTTGAGGTAGGTAATGAGATTCTTCTCTTCGTGAAGATGCTTTGTATTCCAGCACCTTCTTCTCACTTGCATAGAATTAAGCTTCAAAAGTATCCTGTTCTTCCTTGAGCTAGATCCAAGACTTTTGCAACTCTTCGAAGTTGGTTGGCATATCGGGATGGAGAGTAATGCGGGACTCGCCCCCTTGAACAACAAGTTCCAAGATCACCGGTAAGATGGCATCATATGGCATCATAAGACTTTGGGCTCGAGCTCGCACCCATTTGAGGTAAGGTTCCAAAGGGATGGAGTTCTTGCGCCCCTAAAGTCTTACTGTTAGTCTTCTTAATAATGCCCCAAGCGCGAATGAACCTCTGACGATAATTTTGCAAATCATCTGAGTAGTTGAACACAATACCCTGGATGAGCATATCAGGTGGACCATCTCTCCGCGCGTAACCAAACTGACGTAGTGCTAAAGAAGGATTGTAGGTGATGCCTACTCTAATGCCTAAGAGTGGAACATTAGGAAATTCTCCACAGTGATCAATAAAAGAGATGTCTCCTTGAGAGCGAGGACACCAATGGATGTCGGAGTGAGAGAGAGACATTAATCTTTGACTCCACCTTAAGCCTAAATCATTCTGCATTACTGACCGAGGAAGGTGCGAAATAAACCAGCTATATAGAAGAGGGGTGCAACACATGAGAGTTCCTCGCTTATTCAGAGTACGAGTATGGAGAGAATGTAGGATATCCCCGAGTAATGTAGGAACTGAATTGTGAGCATGAAATATATTGATGGCACTCACATCTATAAATTGATCTGAATTAGGAAACAGGACCAACCCATGGATCAAGAGAGCTAAGACATCTTCGAAGGCATGTTAACTCATAGCATCTAGAAAAATTTGAGCTTTCTCCATTAGAAATTTTGTAAGAAGGCCCTTAACTCTGCTTCTTCTTTCCCAATGGGATTCAATATCAGATGGCTTCAGGTGCAAAGCTACGGCAACATCTTCAGCAGCTGGATCTTGTCCTAAACCAGTGAAAGTACTCACTCCAATATAGGTAAACCAAGTAGCTTAGAGAGTTCTTCCAGTGTAGGTACCAGTTGATAATCGAGAAATGTGAAGCAAAGGTGCTCGAGATCAAAGAATTGGAATAGAGCACTCATCAAAACTTCGTCAAATCCGGTGGTAACCAACATGAGCAAGTGAACATGTTTTTTGTTGAATGATGAGTCCTCGGGAACTTTCAAGACCAATTCCTTGAGCTTGGGAGGGATTTCTGTGAAGTTAATCTGGATGGTTTTTCTGCGACTTGAATTCATATCCTACAAAACAGCAAAGAGGTAAATCCAACAGGTCCTTGAAATGGTTAGTATATATGAATGCCATGATGTTTATGATGTCATGATTATGCTTAAATCACAGATAAACACAATCAAATCACACAATAGACCTTATGTTTAAAGGCTTGCATGAGGTTTTAAGGTAATTACCCTCTTGAATGTTCAGTTGGTTCAACCTGTCCTATTAATAGTAATCGGGCTCTAAGGAGTCTCAACATAATTGACCTTTCCATAAGGAATTGTTTTAGCTCACGCACCAAAGTATTGCAGCAAAAAAATCCCGAAAGTACAGTCTCAATGAGTGTAGTATCGAGTATCAACCAATCTTCGGTCGGAACCAAAGCCGGCTATCTCACTACTTCCTAATGGATAGGGTGAGTCAATTAAAGGTTCTAAAAGTCAGTTAGAGCTTAGTGACACTATTAGGAAGCCTAATGTTATCCTTGACTTACTCAAGGAACATTAGTACAATCCAAAGTATCGCGCTAACGTAGCCACCACTTCGTCCGTATCGATCTACGCCGTACAACCTCCATGATTTATTGCTACTTACCTAATAAGGTGCCCCAGATCCGGGTTTAGGATCTTTACAAGAATACCCCAACAAACCCTCAAAGATAAAGCAAGCAAAAACACAATAAAGCATTTAAAATGGTGAACTAGAACTCTAAGGTAACCCCACTTTTTTATTTCCCAGCAGAGTCGCCAGTTCTGTGATACGGTGGCAGAACTGACTGCTATACTGGTTTGTGTTTTGTATTCGCAAATGTGCGGTAAGCAAGAGTCGCCACCGACTTTTCTTTTATCCAACAAAGGAAATGGTGAAAATAACAGAAAATACCTTTTCGAGAATTTTTTGAGTAAGGGGTAGATTATAAAAAGCGAAGGTGTTAGCACCCTTTCCATCCGTAGTTTTCTACGAGCTCTTAGAGGCTTGCTCATTTTAAAATACCTTTGTGTTTTGTGTGTTTGAAAATGTTTTGAAAATTCGTTAGTGTGGTGATTTACTATGCGTTTAACTCTTGTATCAGTCCTCAAGAGTGTTAAAAAAGCAAATGTTTTAAAAATTGTTTTTTTGAAAAGTTTTTGTGTAGGTGAAAAAAGTTGTTTTGAGAAAACTTCTAATGACTATCTATTTTTATACTCGAAAAGGTTTATTCTTTTCCTCCTATCCTTTAGACAATGATATCCTACTATTAGTGAGTAGGTAGCCCCATCGTTGGATGTTTGAGGGACAATCGAAGGGACGTTTACAGTCATGAAGGCAACTTGGCAAGAAGCTTTAGTAACCACCCTAAAGTTCTAGATCACTTTTAAACCGAGGCAAAATCGAGAGGGTCATCGAGGGACTAGTGATCTTTAAACTAGAGGATACTCACTAAAACTTCTCACGTTTCGAGAATTGTGACTGTTTTCCGAAGGCAACCGAAGTGGGGATACCCTAGAGGTTCATATGTGCATGTGTGTTAAGTTCAGTTATTTATCTTTCATTATTAAGTTTGCTAACATTTTAATTTCCAGTTTTATCATGCACGCCTAAATTTAAATCCTAGACTATTACAACGCTTTAGGACAATTACATAAAAAAGTGCAAGAAAATAAAATGGAGGATTTTAAATCTAGACTATTACATCACATAATCAGTTACATTATTTATGTAAAATGCGAGAATAAAAATAATGCGCGCAAAATTGAAAAGACATCTAAAAGCCTAAAAAAAATTCTAAGTAAAAGGAGAAAATCTTTTTGTTGTTATGTTTATCTTTGATTAAGAAAAATAATTAAACTAGATAAATATTAAATAAAATTAAACCTGATTCTATTTTTTGGCATTTTTTATACCGAAAATATTTGAATGACATAACCTAAGTCTAATTGATTTTAAAATTAATAAAAATAAGTTAAGATAAATAATTCAATTAATTTAAAAAATTAAAAAATAAAATTTTAGAAAACAAATCCTAAGTCTAATTATTTTTATTTTTGCTTAATTTTATATTATTATGAAAAAAATTTAAATGATAAAAACAATAAAATAAAAGAAAAGAAACAAAATAGGCCTGATATAATCAGCAAACGGGGGGGGGGGGGGGGGGGGGGGGGGGTGCGTGTTGCAATTTCGCTAAGCCCAAAAACAATGAGCCCAACATTAAAACAAAAAAATCTACAAAAATAAATGTTAATGAAAAAAAACCAAAATCCAGACCTGGGTATCGAACCCAGGTCTCTTCCTTTCACAAATGATCCTTTCACCAACCGAGCTGCTAATCTATTCGTGTATAAGAACAAACGCATTGTTTATATATAAAAAACAAAGTCAAATATATTTAAAAAAATAAAAATTGCACGCTGTTTTGAGTCTTCCAATAAGATGAAGACACACATGGGTGTTAGAGTCTTACGAGTCAACAGTGCCGGAGGAGATCTCTGGTCATCTTCTCTGAGCATCCAAGACTCCTACCTGCAAAAACACGTAATTTAAAGCAAGAATAAAAACCTTATTCTGCATAAAATCATGCCATGGATCCGATTTTGGCCTTAAATTGGCCTGAAAACCACTGTAATGCCCAAATCGAAACCCTTCAGTTTCAAAACCTTATCAATGGCAAGGTGGTTCCTAGGCCTCAAAGTATGCATGGCTTACATTAGACTTTACATATAGATCATTTTGAGCACGAATCAAACATTAGAAAGCATCAATACATCATAAAACTTGAGATACAAATTTGAAAAAAACTTTACCAAAAGGGTGGTTCCCGTTTGGTACTTCCAGGTACGTGACAGCTTGAATGAGGGCTGGGAGTGAATCCTGAGAATCTCAGGATGTGGATGGAACCTTTAAATTGGATTGAAATAGACTGGAATTGCTCTTTTGAATTTCAAGATTCTTGATAACTTTTGCAATTTTTGGTGTGAGTTCTTAAGGCTGTATATGCGTCCAATTGGCTTGAAATAGCTAGTACTTATAGTGAAGAGGAAATAGACAAGCTTTCATGGTAAGAATCTTCACCATAATGTCATGCTTTTATGTCAAAATCAAACAAATTCAATAATTTCAAAAACTTGAAAATCTTGCCCTTTCCATGCTTGAATGTACATGGACACTTTGGCACGGAATTATGGGCTTCTAGGCATAAAATTATGGCCCATCTCCAAACATTTTGTACAATTTATATTATATTTATTTGAAATAAATTAAAATAAATATGTAAAAAATAGGTAGAAAATGCAAGGCCATGCAAAAATAAGATTAGAGGTCCTCCATAAACCTAGGAAAATATTTGAACCATAAAAAGTTAGGCCATTGACTCAAAAATTCAAATTTGCTCAACGCACCATTCTTGAATTTTCCAAAATTTTCCCAACTTGGGCAAGCCATAACTTGCTCAATTTTTATCTCATGATGATTATATTGGACTTTTTGGAAAGCCCAAGATGTCTACTTCAATCCATATTTTTATTTATTTTTCATTTGAAGATGTTGTCTTGATGTAAAAGGTCTTGGAAAAAATTGGCTTTTGTTAACTTTCTGAATATGACCTGTAATGTCTGAGCTTGTATCTTTCAAATGGTGAATCTATTGAACTTGTGGGTTGAAGAGAAGTTGTAGGGAATTTGATTCTCTTCAAAATGATCTTTGGTGAAAAATTTCTCATAAAGTATTAGAAAGTTATTCCTGGTCAAAGTTTTGTTGACTTTTCCTATAGAAACCCTAATTAGCAATTCTTGACTTTTGATGAGTTAGGAGAATTTCTTGGGGAATCATGATCAAACCTTGATCAAATGATGGATATCACTTTAAAATGTTGATGTTGCCAAAAATATTGAAGTTTGACTGCATATAGGCCACAATTGACTTTTGACCTAATACAATTGATTTCCAGGCATTTGAGCATTTGACTGAGAAAACTTGTAGTGCAAGGCATGAAATTTGTCATGGACAAACTTAAAGGAAAATTATGACCATGGAAAACATTTGAGACCATTGGAGCTCTCATATCTTGATGAAAATTGAAACCCTGGTTTGAGGTTCATTGCCTTAGGAGGAGAATTTGCCTGGTCAATTCTTGGTCATCCTTGAGCAAGTTGGGGACCTCAATGGGCATGCCTTGAGTAAAATGAGAGGGAAAATTTTGGGGTACAACACTAACAAATACCCTAAATAAATTCTCTAATAGAATAACCTCCTAACTGTAACCAAGCCTAACAACAAAAAATAGTTAACAAAACTCCAACTAACTTCTAAACCATAACTAACCTCCCTAATATCTCCTGATCGAAACTGTAATTAACAGAGCTTAGTAACTGATTTTCAAAACCAACATAACAAACTCACAAACTAACAGCCCATAACATAAATCCTCAACTGCTTCAACCTCTTAACTGTTAACTAACATCATAACAGAAACTTCTAACTGCATCTAAAACTCTCTAACTGGATTTTAATCTCACCCTTCATCTCCTAATCGAATTCATCAAACCAAGGGCCGAGATCACTTCAAGTTGTAAAAAACTTTCGCATCCATAACAACCTATGTAGACAATCATCATTCAACACAGAGAGAGATTCATTTTTTTACCAATCACAAAAACTCAGAAAAACTCCAGAGGAACTTACAATTCATCTACACCGAGAAAACTCCAAATACCAATATCTATTTATTCTATACAGTTCACAACGGAAATTCAGAGAGAATAATATCAAGATCTCACCTCTAAGTTATCATCTGCAAACTCCTCTGCAGATCCTTCATCATTTTTCTTCATGCTCTTCAAATATCATATTTCTCTGCATCTTCTTGAAGCTTCAAGACGCCTTCAATCGTTTTCCATCTTCACCAACGAATCTGCACATCACGAGTATATATGTCGCAATCTGCATCATCCCATGCGAGCTTCAATCTTTGTTCAGCTTCTACAAAGACCATCGCGACAACGGCACCGCAATATACACTAGATCCCACACAGAAAGAAAAAAGAAGAAGGAATTCATAATGGATTCAAAAGAGGAAAAAGTCATAGAAAAAATCGGAAAAGGATACTCACGACAAAATTCTCTCTTGACATTTTTCTTTGTATCATCGCCATCTTCAGGCGTGAATCAAGACTTGGCTCCAATCTGTTTTCTTGATCTTCAACACCTTCATTCTCTTCAAATTTCCTCAGTATCCTCATTGTGTCAATCTTCATCACATATCTATAATGCAACATCAATCACCTTCATCATCTTCACCATTTCTATTCCAACAACCGCATCACACAAAACTTACATCATCATCACTATTGTCCTGCTTCAACGCTATAATGATATCACAATGCATCAGTAACAACATCCGCGTTGCAATAAACAACAACGAACACTCGCGTCAAAAAAGGAGAATCACATCAGGGAGAGAAAATATAAAGGGAAACCACACTAAAGCCATGGCGGAAGGATAATGGTAGCGAACGTGATGACAGTGTCGTACTGAAGCGATGAACGAAGTGTGAAACAGACCAGAGACGATCATTGAAGTGAGTCCACAATGAAGACGAAGCGGAGGTCTGAGACAAAGAAAAGCTTGTTGAGAAGCTTCGAAGATAGACACAGAGGTTGCGAATTAGCAAACAGAAATCGAAACCATGGGGGTTCTGAGTGGAATAGCGGCCGGAAGGAGATGGAGTCTTTTCGGCGGTGCTGTGTTACGAATCAGAATCGAAAAATAGGTTGAGGGCGGTGTTGGAGGTGTTAACGGCACGAAGAAGGAGAAGAAAGAGGCTGATTAAAGGAGAAGACATCAGAGAGAATAGGTGTGGCACCACTCGTGTGTCATGGAGAAGATGAACGTCTCAATTTACAACCCTAACCTTACTATATCCAAACACATATGTTTCATTTTTCCCCTTTTCCTTTTAATTATTCTTTTTTTGTTGTCGTCAATTAATTTTTATAATAAATAATAAAAAATCTTAAAATAGATGGTGATGGTATGTGAGGTGGGCCGAATTTCAACCCCTGAGGCCCGTTAGCATTTTTTTAGAGGGTGGCTATTGGCTTTACAAACAAAAAAGGTAATATGGTGGGCTCAATTTGAATGGGCCCAGCGCCCAGAGTTCCATTGTTGGGTTATACACCTGCATGAAATTATACACTCCCTTGGTATCTGTTGTACCCCAAAACATGCCCTCTCATATTATCAAGATTTTCCTCACAAGACTTTTTGGACCCAAGACAAGATTAGGGTTTGCTCAGCTCAAGACCTCATCTTGCACTGTTGACCTGAAATTAGGGTTTGAGTTTGCACAAGGATTTTTGAACCATAAATGCTTCATGTGACTTTCATACACCATCTTGGACCCCTAAGATTGCTCATACCAAGTTTCAAGCCTTGAATCATATTTTTGCCCAATCAATTGGACAGTTGACCTAAAAATCAGTTGTTTTGGGGAAAAAGTCAACCCGGCCAATTTACAGTCAAACTTCATAATTTTTGATCCACAACAACATTCTAGGCTCATATGTACCATTTGATCAAGTTTGGACCACAACTCCTCAAGAAATTTGATCAAATCATCAAAAGGGCAAAATGGTTAAAATTAGGGTTTTGACTGAGAAAGGGCAATTTTTCATTTTTGACCTAGCCAATGACCAATTGGGTTCAAGCATGGTTTCAAGGACTCAATGGCATAATCTTGACCTAATAACATAGTTCAAAAGATCTCAAATGCATAGGATTGACAGATGAATTTTGCAGTCAACTGATCAAAAGTCAATTGTACACTGAAAAGTCAAACTTTGACTTTTTGGTCAAAATAAAGTGCCAAGGGTCATAATTCATCAATATAGGTCAAAATGTGAAACTTGTTGACCAAGAAAACCTAAAATTACAAATTAGGGTTTTAATTTGAAATTTTTCATAACTTAGAATTTTTCTAAGTTATGGAAATTTCTTATTTTTTCCCAACTTTCCACAACTTTTTCACCATGATGCAATTGGATTCAAAGAAAACTTCCAACATGAAAGTTGTATTCCTCCATGAAATATACAACTTTTATTCACAAAGTCTTCCCAAAATATTCTTGGATCTCAAGTTATGAGTTTGTGAATAGGGGTCCATAAACTTTTTAACTTAGTGAAATTTTGCCCTAATTTAGGCAGGTTTTTGACCTAACTTCATGGCAACTTTTCACCTAGTTCCAAGAGGTATCTCAAAATTAATTTCAAATATGGATTGTATATCATGTTACAAGCTTTCCAAAATGTCCAAGAACTCTCCAAGATCATTTATGGTTAGGGAGAATCGAAGAAATGAAAATGGCAATTTATCACTTTTGTTCAAGGCATTTTTTACAATGTTACAAGTTGCAAATCAGTTTCAAACATGCTCGTACTTGGTTTTACAGGTCCTAATCCCTTCTACACTCCATAATTAAATGCAAACACATAGGATAATAGCCTTGTTCTGACTTTTGAAGCATTGCACAATGAATTAATCCATTTATGGCATAAAGTGCATAATACCATTTTGATAAAGCAAGACTTTTACAACTTTGTACTTCTTGAGCCATGAACCCGATCTTTTGTTGCAAACAAGATCCACAAATATCAGGCAACTTGTACCAACTCTATGCAGTCCATGAGCTAGCAAGTACAAGCTTTGGTATTGTCACCTCAAACTTTTCTTAAAAAGCAAGCAAACATGCAAAAGTCTAGTAAGCTTGTGTATCTGATAAAAGCAAGCCTTTGTATCATTTCAAAGAACTTCAGAACATTGTAACAAGCAAGAAACACGAATTCACAACCTCAAAAACACTCAAAAACACAAAAAACCCAAGTTCCTGCCCAAACAGGGCATCTTCTGCAGAACCATTTCCTAAACAATATTGGCTCGTGCGTTTTGCTTTGAAACATTTCAAACACATTCCCTACATCACACCTAAACTATCCAGGCCCCCGTCTTGCAACTGTGAGCTCAGTTTCACACTTCACCATTTTCATTTTGCAAGGTTGCAGTTTGACTTGTGCAAGGAGTTTTAGCCATCTACAAGACAAGCTGAGCATTGGAGAAGCTTGAGGGAACTTCAAGGAAGCTCACAAGAACTTCAGGTCTCTCTCAAAGTTCCCACATTTCCATATCCAAACTCAACTGAACAAGGTATTTGTCAAGTTTCTATCTCTCTATTTAGGCATCCTTAAGCTTAGGTTTGTGAAGCAAAGATGTAGTCCTTAACATGCTTGAGCTGTACACATGCATAGTTTTTATTTATATTAATTGAGTAGTGAGAATTTTAAGCTTGAAGTCCATGAAAATTTTAGGTCAGAAATTAGGGGTGATAAAATTCTCCTTGATCTTTGAGAGTTAGGTCATGATTTTTATATCATTGGAATCGTGAGTTAACATGCTACAAGTTTCATGTTGCAAGATTTTGTTTTTATGCATGTATGCAAGAGTTACAGGTTGAAGCACAGGGCGCGTGTGAAGGAGCAAGGACAAGGATGAAGTGGTGTTCTGGGCCTGGCGCCTTGGGCATGTTTCTTTTCACACCCACCATTTTGCTTTTGCACCCCTCTGATTCATATTTTGTTATTTTTTCATATTTTCTTGTTATTTTTATATTTTTGACTTTATTATTTTTTTTCTGAACATTAAAAAATCCCAAAAATATTTTCTTAATTTTTTGCATTTTATTTTATCATTTTTATTATTTTTTATGGCATAAAAATAGTTTATTAGGTTTAATAGAATTTATTTTCTTAAATAAACTTGTAAATAATATTAAAATACTTAAATATTTTATATTAGTATATTATATACATAAAATATTATTTTCTCACATATTTTAATTTTTAATATCTATACATAATATTTTTATTATTTTTCTTAAACAAAAATGGACAAGAATATTAGAAAACATATATTTTTCTTTTAATCAAAAAATTAGGGTTTCCCCTTTAAAAAATAATAACATTATTTTTCTTATATTTAGGTCTTAGATAATATTATTTTCTCATTCATAAAACAATTACAAAACATTTTTGCATATTTACATTTTTATTGCACATTTAAATAATTGTTTATTTATTTATTGTACAATAAATTCAATTGGGTTGTAATAGTAAATTAGGGTTTTATTTTGTGCAAATATCCTCATTCAAAACTTGTATCCCCCCTCCCATAATATTGTTGTAATAGTTTAGATTTACTTTACGCAATTTATCGCATTATATGCATGTTTAGTAAATTAGGGTTTGTATGATAAGACAAAAATCAAACAAATAGACATGACCTAATACAAGACAAAAATGCATGAAAAATGACAACACATTGCACACAAGCACCCCTAGGGATTCACCCACTTGGTTGCCTTACAAAATGGCCATGGTATGCATGCTAGGTATCTTGGCAAAATCAATCAAAACAAAAGATCATAGTCCCTCGATGACGCTATCAACAGGTTGCCTAAACAAATGATCTTGGTCCCTCAAAACTTGCTAAAGATACTTGGCAATATTGCTATCATGGTCATACGATGACCCACGCCCGTCCCATTTAACATCCAAAGATAGGGTTGTCTACCAAAACAATGGTAAATCAACAATATCAAAGGAATAAAAATGTACAAGAAAGACTTTTGAGTAGGTAGAATGCTTCTAGTTACTTGATCATTTCAAAAAACAATCCTTGCTATTTTCAAAAACACACACATTTCAAAACATTTCCAAACAACTTTCAAAACATTGAAACATTTTTCAAAAGACAAACATCTTTGTATACATTATTACAAACAAGAATCATTACAAAGATTGCCTAAACAAAGGCCTCTTTTTCAAAATACTTTCAAAACCACACAAAGCATCATTTCAAACAATTGAAAAATCAAAGCAAGTGATCTAAAACAAGTAACTAAGAGCCCATGGAAAACCATGGATGAAAAGGGTGCTAGCACCTTCCCTTTTCATAATCTACCCCCCGAACCCAAAAACAATCTCAAAGGTATTTCCTGTGCTTTTTTACCTTTCCTTTTGGATAAAAGAAAAGTCGGTGGCGACTCTTGCTAACCGCGACATTTGCGAACACAAACACAAAACCTCAAGTCAGTTCTCCCACCGCATCACAGAACTGGAGACTCTGCTGGGGATTTGCTTAAAAGTGGGGTTACCTTAGGGTTTATATCACCTTTACATGCTTATCTTGCTTGACTTGTTTTCTTTACACTTTGGTTTTATTGTTTGGGTTTGAATCCTCTACCCGGATTTGGGAAACATTCATAGGTAAATAACAATACATTGTGGACACTGTGCGGGGTATACCGACATGGTCTAAGCAATAGCTATATTAGTGTGACATATTTGTGGGTACCGGTAGCCTTTGAGTCAATCAAAGAGAATACAGGGCCGCTGAGTGATGTCATGAAGCACTAATGGACTTTTAGAACCTTTACTTGACCAACTTGGTCTTTTAGGATGTAGTGAGATGACCGGCTTTGGTGCAGTCCGAAGTTGGTAGATACTCGATACTACACTCATTGAGGGTTGGTTCCTTGGAATATTTCAGTCGCCAGTAAAGAGGCTGAATTGAAACAATGAACAAGGAAACAATCCAGTGATATTGAGCTCCTTAGAACCCGGTTATTATTTCTAGAACAGGTTGAGCCAACTAAACTTCAAGAGGGTACTTACCTATGAAACCCCATGCAAGCCTAAACTAGGAACTTGTGTGATTTGCTTGTACATATATACTTGTGCATAACATCATGGACATCATGAAGCATCATTTGCATCCACTAACCATTTCAAGGATTCTAGAGATTCATCTTTGTTCCTGTTTTGTAAGTTATGGATTCACTTCGCGGGAAAACTATCCAGATCAACCTTGTAAGAATTCCTCCTCAACTCAAGGAGCTAGCTTCAAGGATTCCTGAGAATTCTCCATTCACTGAGAGGCATGGTCGTCTACTCAACTTAGTCACTGCCAACACTGAGGAGGATATGCTGAAAGTTCTCTTCCAGTTCTTTGACCCTTTACATCATTGCTTCACATTTCCTGACTACCAACTTGTGCCCACTTTGGAGGAATTTTCTCAACTCTTGAGGATTCCTATTCTCAATCAACTACCCTTCAACGGTACAGAAATAAATCCAAAGCCAGAAGAGATTGCTCAAGCCTTACACTTGCACTCCTCTGATATCACAACACATTGGGAAACTAGAAGTGGTGTCAAAGGTTTCTTGTCAAAGGTTTCTTGTCAAAGTTTTTGTTTGAGAAGGCCCAAAGCTGCTGGAATTCTTTGGACCTACAAGCTTTTGAGGAGATTGTAGCTCTTCTCATCTATGGGATGGTCTTGTTCCCCAATCCTGACCAACTTATAAATGTGAGTGCTGTCAAAATCTTCATGACTCACAACTCGGTGCCTACATTTCTTGGAGATATATTCTACTCTTTTCACACTCGTACAATGAAGAAAAGAGGTGTTTTGATGTGTTGCACTCATCTCCTGGCAAGATGGTTTATTTCTCATCTTCCCCAATCAGTCTTGAAGAATGAGCAAGGTTTAAGGTGGTCACAATGATTGATGACTCTTACCCATTCAGATATCCATTGGTGTTTTCGATCAAAAGAGAATGTTATCATCATTGACCGTTGTGGAGAATTTCCTAATGTATCTATACTTGGCATTAGGGGAGGCATCACCTACAACCCCTGCTTGGCTCTGAGACAGTTTGGGTATGCCCAAAGGGATGGCCCACATGACATGCTGATTCAAGGATTGATTTTTGACTTCGATAATGATAACCAAGGACTCCGACAAAGGTTCATCCGAGCTTGGAGGATGCCCAACAAGGTGGACAGTAAGACCTTAGGACACAAGAATTCCATCCCTCTTAAGCCTTACCTCAAGTGGGTACGAACCCGCGCCCAAAGTCTTATGATTCCTTACCCCTCCATTCTCCCTGTGATTATAGAGCCTGTTATGGAAGGAGAGGTTCCATACACCCTCCTACATCCTGACATGCCAACATCACTTGAAGATCTACAAAGGAGTTGGATACAGCTCAAGGGAGAGCGCGATACTTTCGAAGCCCAATTCTACGCAAGCGAGAAGAAGGTTTTGGAACTCACTCGTCAACTTCATGAAGAGCAGACTGTCAACACCTACATTGCACCAAAGAGGATGCGCAACGTCTTTTTACCTTAGAATTTTGTATTATTTTGCCCATGGGGCATTGATGTACCAACAAATTATATCTTCTTAATATGACGTGTGTTCCTTTTTTGTTTAAAACAAATTTGAATTTCTGAATCCTTGAATGCATTACATGAATACATGTCATTCATCATATGAATAAGCAGGTCTTCACACCAAGTTTTCTCATCTCTCTGCTGTTTATTTTAGCAAGATGGACATTGAACAAACGGTCAAAGATTTGTAAGCTCAGAATTCACAATTTCAACAGCTACTCTTGACCTTGGCCAAGGGGCAGGAGGAGCTCAAAACTCTGCTAGAGAAAGAGAAAGAGAAAAAGAAGAAGAAGCGAACTGGTGTGGTTCTCATGGGAAGAAGGTTTGAAGGACAAGCCAGACGGACTTTGGAATTCCCCTCAACATCTGATGAAGGGGTAAGAAAAGGAAAAGAAACGGCAGTACCATCTGATTCTGAGGAAGAATAAGAAGAAGAAGATGAGGGCTATTCTGAACAGCAATACCCTTCGGCCGATGACAAATACAAAAACTTGGAAGAGCGTCTAGCTGCTATGGAGATACAGAGAGTACCTGGGCTGGATTTTGAGGAGTTAGGGCTGGTGTCTGGAATTGTAATCCCTCCTAAGTTTAAAGTACCTCTGTTTGCTAATTATGATGGGGTGTCTTGCCCAAAGATGCTCCTACGATCTTATGTCAGGAAAATTCAACCACATTCTTCTGACAAAGACCTGTGGGTCCATTTTTTCCAGGACAGTTTATCGAGAACGCAGCTTGATTGGTTCTACCAGTTGGAGAGAGCAGATGTCCATAATTGGGAAGTGTTATACCCCAAAATTTGCCCTCCCATATTCTTCAAGAAATTGCCAAGCCAAGTCACAAAATTCCCCAAGGGTTGCACAGTCCAACTGTCTCCTATACAGTCAAAACTAGGGTTTGTGTTCTGACCAAGAAAAGGTAGTTTTCAAAGGCTCAATCAAGTCTCATATGCTTACAAACATGGTCAAGCATCCTCATATCAAGTTTCAAGGCATTCAGCTCAAAATTGCACAGTCAAAACCCTAAATTGCACTACAGTCAACTGTAGGGGCAAAATGGTCATTTGGCAGTCAAAAGTTCAAATTTTTGGTCAACATATCATTTTGAAGCTACAAACATCATTTGATCAATGCTTGATCATGATTCTCAAAATTTGGCTCAGAAAATCATCAAGATGCAAAAGTTTCCTTATTTGGACAACTGAAAAAGTCAACTGAAATTGACCAGGGCATAACTTTCACATGGATTATCAGAAAAATTCCATACAAAGCTCATTTTGAAGAGAAAGACATTTCCTACAACTCATCTTCATACTTCAAGTCCAAGAAATGCTCTCACAAAAAGTTATCAATTTCAACATTATAGGTCATTTTCAAAAGTCAACAAAAAGGGACTTTAAGTCAAAGGCCATAACTTGAGATTGGTAAATCAAAATGACATGGGACCAAAGGCATTGGTTAAAGGACTCAAAGACCTTTCCAAAATGTCCAAGAACATGAGAAAAGCTTAAAAATTGAGCAAGTTATGCATTGGAGAAGTTGGGAAATGTTTGTGAAATGGCAAAAGTCAACTATCCTTGAAACTTCAATTTTTGACAAAAGGGCCCACTTTCTTCCACTTGATTCAGCCTTGTCATGCCACACACGTGTCCCATGATTAATTTCAAGATCAAACATTGATTTTTCTATTTTATTTAATTTTTATTAATTTAATTCATTTTAAATCTTTAATAATTCAAATAAAATTTAAAAATCAATGGAATAGTGTCATTTGAATTGGAATAGCTTCCATATATCATGTGCCAGCTCACAAACTCATGCTAGGGTTATGTTGTACACCAAGTCTTGGTTTTGCTTAAAAAAGGGAAAGTTTGTTAATGGTGAAAGACCTAAGACTAATTCTCTCATGGGCATGGATCAAGGCCAGCTAATGACCTAATTCCCTTCCCTCATAAGTGCTGAGTCAAAACCTAATGCCCACACACTGAATGCTGCGCAGGAGACACCATTGCCAACTTGAAAAATTGCCATAAAAACTCAAAACGGAATTCATTGTTGGAGGTTGATTCAAGTCCTAATATTGATTCCAAAAGCTTCCTTGTGGTCCCCTGAACGCATTCCAATCATTAACATCCATCAAAACGCCCAGAATTGGTACCATGGATTCAAGCTGTGTCAAACAAAATGCATAATCGTGTTTTCACATTCAGACATTTTCATTATGTTTTTTCTATGCATTCATGTTAACTAACGTGTTCTGAAGCTAATCATGTAGTTTAATTTCGTTTTCATGCCATATTTGGAGATCTGCCATTGACAACTGTTAGGGTTTACAGAAGCTTGAAATTGGGGTTTCTCAAATTAGGAAAAATCAGGACTCCAGACCACCACCATTGCAATCATCACGCTTGGACGAAGAGATTCATATATTCGCGCTCAATTTATGGAGCCCTGAATCCTATTCGCTATTTTTTGATATGTCCTCTATAGCAACGGGTTAAAACCGTTGCTCTTTGTTTTTATGTTTCAGAAAATAAAAAAAGACAACGAAGACGAAGGCTCGGTGGCAAGACGTGACTGGCTAGTTTCAAATTTCGCGCGCGTTGAGGCCACTAACGCTCTTTTCTTTTATAATAATTGTTAACCATTATATATTAAAAGTGATTCAAACGCTTCAGTGGTAGACGTTCACCCTTGCAATGTCCAAGACCTGGGTTCGAGTCCCAGGTCTGAATAATTTCAATATTATTTTTCCACATTAATTCCTATGCAGGCACAACATTGTGGATCACCATACGCTTGCCATCTCAAGCCGTCCACGCGTCTAGCACGTTCAAATCAAGGGCAGGGATTAAAGGACACCCATAAACCCCAGTCAACGCACCACAGGCTAGTCAGGAAAGTCAAAAAGATCAAGGATTTGTTGGGCCAGATTGCTAAGGCCTACACCTCCTAATTTGGGACTGAAACCCCCTGGTTTGCAATTTTCATTACATTTCATCTTTTTTTATTTTATTTTATTTTCTTTATTGTTTTAATTAAATTAATTATTATTTTTTACAAATATACAAAAATGCCTAAAAATCAGAAAAGACAAAAATGTGATAAATAATTTTTATTTTAATTATTTCCTTATACATAAATTAGCATGTAAATAAATTCAATTTAAATTAGGGTTTGCAATATTAATTCTTTTTTTTTCATAAAAAATCCAAAAATATAGCATTAGGTTTAATGACTTTTTATTCCTTTTAATTTTCCTTTTTTTTTGCCATAATATTAGTGATTTATTTATTTTCATAATTAAACTTGTAAACTAATTAGGGTTGCATTTAGGTTAAATTTTAATACTTTCATAATAAACTTAAAAATAATTAGAACTAGGTTTAACATTTCATTTTGGTTTTTAATTAATTCTTTTTTTATTAAATCTCAAAAAACACAAAAATACTAAAAAGCATTTTCTTTTAATTCTTAATTTTAATTCCTTATTAATAATATTTTGCAAAAGGGTCCAAGGCCCTCGTTCGTAATTTATTTTATTCGCACATTTGTTTTATTTCGCTTAATTCATTATGTATCTCTCCCGAAGCATTGTAACTTAAACTTCTCGCACTTTTATTTCTTTTGCTTTATTTACTTTCCGTCAAATCGGGTCCGGTTTAATTTTGGCGATGTGGACCCGCGCCATTTGTAATAGTCTTAGATTTACTTTTCCCACAACTTTTAACTGTTAACAAAAGCATGAAAGAATGTATGGACCAAAATAAAATCAAGCGTAGAACACCAATGAACATGACAAGACAAATATCAATGAAAACGATACACGAATCGCACACACCACCTCTAGGGTACGCCTCACTGTTGCCTTGCCTTTCGAAAGGTGATCATCGAGTAGAGGATGTCTTAGTAAGTCCTCATGATCCGGGAACCTGGCATGAGGGTAGCTTCTAAGGTGTCTTCCCATTGCTCTGGTGATCACCATGTCCCTATAAACTCGAATTGACCCGAACACCTCCAACGGTGGTGCTACCTACCTCTCAATGGTGGGATGGCACTACTTTAAAGGACATTTACACAGACGAATTCCTTAGGGTAGGTAGATTCTCGTAGATACTTGCTCTCCTCAAAACAAACAAAAATCTTTTCACACCGACACTTTTCAAAAGCTTCCAAAGCAAATTTTTCAAACACTCTGACGTACGAGTCGAAATGAAATTTTTCAAAGAAACTTTTTAAACCCACAGTTGAAAAGCAAACAAACCATTTTGAAAACACGTTGAACAAGTATCTAAGAGCCCATGGATAACCATGGATAGAAAGGGTGCTAACACCTTCCCTTTCTATAACCTACCTCCCGAACCGAGAGCAATCTCTTTTAAGGAATTTTTCTGTGCTTTTGTCCTTTCCATTTGGAGAAAATAAAAGACGGTGGCGACTCTTGCTTCCGCGATATTTTCGCGAACCAGCTTTAAAACAGTCAGTTCCAGATCCACCGATCACAGGAAGATTTGGCAGCCGCCTTCTATAAACAATATCAATACAACGCCGACTTGGCGCCAACCCGTACTCAGCTACAGAGTATGGCTATGGCTACCAATGAGGGTTTCAAAGACTACGTCAAAAAATTGAGGGATTTGGCTGGAAGGGTGCAACCACCTTTATTTGAAAGAGAGCTTGTGGACATGTTCTTGGGGACTCTGTCAGTTCCTTTCTTTAATCATATGATTAGAAGCTCCTCTGCAGGTTTCAATGAGTTGATTCTAACTGGCGAGAGAGTGGAGGCCGGTATTAGAAGCGGGAAAATTCAGAAAGATGCGTATGCCTCAACTGCTGCAAAGAAGCCCTTCACGGGAAAGAAATAAGTGTCTGCTATCTATGCCCAAAGAAATCAGGGAAGAATTGAAAGACGACCAACTGTGGGGGCCTTGATGATTCAAAAGTCTGCATCAGAGCAACCGAGAAACAACCAGCCGAGAAATGATCAGCCGAGGAATAACCAACAAAGGGTGGAAAGGCCTGTAAGGCAATTCACCAATATAAACATGACTTCTGCTTAAGTCTTACCCCATCTCTTGAAGTTGAACCTGGCCATGCTAAAAGAGGACCCTAAAAATCCTAATACTTCATCACCACATTACCATCCCAACTCCAGATGTGCGTACCACTCAGAAAGTCCAGGGTACGACACCAACAACTGTTGGGCCCTGAAGAATAAGATTCAAGATCTAATTGACGCAAAGGAAGTTGAATTTGAAGCTCCTGAAAAGCCGAATGTTATCTCCGCCCCAATGTCGAGGCATGGGCACAATGCCAATGTTGTGGAAGAAGATCTATTTGTTTCCGCTGTGGATGAATTATTAACTCCTCTCCAAACCATCAAGTTAAATTTGTTGAAAGTTGGGGTGTTCCCAGGTTGTGACCAAGATTGCCATGCTTGCCTCTCCTCCCCATTTGACTGTCCCCTTTTGAAGAAAGGAATCCAACAACTGATTGATAACAAGGAAATTTTGTTTGAGAAAGCTCCTGTCTCACCCATTCCAGTTCCAGAAGTTTCAATAATAACCATATACGCCAATCCTTCCAGGGTTCCTAAAAAACTCGTTAGGATTGCATCTGCTCCTGTGACTACTCCATTGAAGATAACAATGCCCAGACCAACCACATACAAATACGATAAAATGGTATCATGGAACTACGGTGGAGAAATCTACTACCATGGTGTCAAACAGATTGAACAAACCATTGAAGAAGAAAGCTCTGAGGAAGATAATCCCGACATCAGTAACATTTCCGGAACAAGCAAAGTCACCTGTATTGGAAGAATATTTTCTCCAGAGATTGCTCCTCCAACAGCAGTCTTTGGACCCGCGGCCATTCCGAAGATTACACCTATACCAGTAACTGTACCTGCAAGTGTACCCGCCATAAATGACAATGCAATTCCCATCCTTGTTTCCGATGCTGAGAAAAAAGTAAAGAATGTTCAAGAGGAGCCTGTCTTGACGAAGGCTCAGTCACTAGTCATTCCTGAAACATCCCAGAAAGAGATGGAAGAGATTCTGAGGATTATTAAGAAAAGTGATTACAATGTTGTTGAACAACTGGGGAAGACCCCCTCCAAAATATCTATGTTAGCCTTGTTGCTCTGCTCTGAGGCACATGCTAAAGCTTTGGTCAAGTTTTTGAAGACGGCCCACGTGCCACAAGAAACCTCCGCTGATCAATTCCAGGAATGTGTGGCTAGTTTTACAGCTGACAATGGCCTAGGATTCTCCGATGCAGATTTAACTTCGAAAGGGAGAAAACATAATGATTCTTTGCATGTCTCGGTGGAATGCAGAGGGACAACCCTAGCACACGTACTGGTAGACACTGGTTCATCCTTAAATGTCTTGCCAAAGAAAGCCTTGGATAGACTGGATTGTGAAGGCTTAACCCTGAAACCCAGCAATATAATTGTCAGAGCCTTTGATGGTTCTAAGAGGGTGGTCCATGGAGAGGTGGACATCCCGATCAAGGTGGGTACCCAGACGTCCAATTCAACATTCTACGTGATGGACATCTGTCCCTCCTATTCTTGCCTATTGGGAAGACCTTGGATCCACCATGCGGGAGCTGTCACTTCTACTCTGCATCAAATGCTCAAGTACCTTGTCCAGGGGGAAATTATAACTGTTCATGGCGAAGAGGAATACATGATCAGTCATCTTAATTCTTTCTGTTATGTAGAATTGGATGGCGAATTCATAGAGACCCCTTTCCAACACTTCGAAAAGTTCTCTGAGGAGATAGCGACGACCAAGACAGTGTCCTCTGTACCCACAGTTACCAGACCTCCGCCTCAGATGTCATCTCTCAAGGATGCTAGGGAAATGGTGGAAGAAGGAGGATCCACAATCTGGGGGCAGCTTCCCGATTTTCCTTTCAAAGCAGACAAATTCGGCTTGGGATTTACTTCGACTGGTCAGAAGGCCGTACGTTGCTCCCGTGCCAGAGGGCCACCTGTGAAGATTAGCCACCGAGGGGTTAATGCGCTAGAGGATAGTGAAGAAGAGGGAAACTTGGAAGACTGGATTTTCCCTACCATTGATGGAGGACTGTGCAACTGGGAAGCAAAAGACTTTGTTCCGATTACTTTCATACCGTAGTAATTTACCTTTTCCATTTCTGTTGGACTGTAATAATTCACAAACAATTCGTACTTTTTCAGCCTTGTGACTTACCCGAGACACATAGGTCCATTTGTAAGGGTTCTTATTTCATTTTCATATGTCATTTAATGAATCATGGACACTTTTCATATTTAAACACTTTTTGCTCATTATCTTTCTTTTACATTTTGTTGTTTTAAGATGGCTATCCCTTACACACACCCATACTCACAAATGCAGGTACCCTTCCATTCCGGAACCTATGGGTAACGATACTGCTATAGCCTTCAGTGACTCTGAAGATCTGATCAACCAAGCCAAATACAAAGGTGAGGAAGATTGTGAGGTGCCAGGGGAATTGGCCAGACTACTATAGCAACAGGAAAGAGCAATTCAGCCTCATGAGGAGCAGTTGGACACGATCAACTTGGGAACTAAGGATGATAAAAAGGAAATCAAGATAGGTGCCAATCTAGAGCCGAGTGTCAAGGAGCGCCTAATTCAGCTATTGCATGATTATGTTGAGATCTTTGCCTGGTCATATGAAGACATGTCGGGACTCGATACAGATATTGTGGTTCATCGTCTCCCCACAAGAGAAGACTGTCCACCAGTTAAACAAAAGGTCCGCCGCATGAGACCTGACATGTCGGAAAAGATCAAAGAAGAAGTTATGAAGCAGTTCAATGCTGGATTTCTGGCTGTTACTTCCTATCCACAATGGGTTGCTAACATTGTGCCCGTGCCTAAAAAGGATAGAAAAGTGAGAATGTGTGTGGATTATAGAGATTTAAACAGGGCCAGCCCTAAAGATGACTTTCCACTTCCGCACATCGACATCCTGGTCGACAACACAGCTCAGCACAAAGTATTTTCTTTCATGGACGGATTCTCAGGCTATAACCAGATCAAAATGGCCCCTGAGGACATGGAGAAAACTACTTTTGTTACACAGTGGGGTACGTTCTGCTACAAAGTGATGCCATTCGGACTGAAGAATGTCGGGGCAACCTATCAACGCGCCATGGTAGCTTTGTTTCATGACATGATACATCATGAGATAGAGGTCTACGTAGATGACATGATAGCCCGATCACAAACTGAAGAAGAACACCTTGATCACTTGCAAAAGTTATTTGTCAGGTTGAAGGAGTACAAGCTCAGACTGAATCCAAACAAGTGTACATTCGGAGTCCGGTCCGGTAAACTCTGAGGTTTCATTGTCAGCAACAAAGGCATTGAGGTTGATCCTGCCAAAGTCAAAGCTATACAAGAAATGCCTGCTCCTCGCACTGAGAAGGAGGTAAGAGGTTTCTTGGGACGCCTAAACTACATTGCAAGGTTCATTTCTCACCTAACATCTACCTGTGAACCAATCTTCAAGCTGTTGAAGAAAGATCGGGTAGTTAAATGGAATGATGACTGTCAATTTTCTTTCGATAAAATCAAGGAGTATTTGCTAGAACCTCCTATCTTGATGCCACCCGTCGAAGGAAGACCGCTAATCATGTATCTAACCGTCCTAGAGAATTCAATGGGGTGCGTACTGGGGCAGCATGACGAGTCTGGCCAAAAAGAGCATGCCATTTATTACCTTAGCAAAAAGTTTACCAACTGTGAGACCCGATACTCACTGCTCGAGAAAACTTGCTGCACTTTGGTATGGGCTGCTTGCCGGCTAAGGCAGTATATGTTGACTCATACCACTTTGCTGATCTCTAAGATGGATCTGATCAAGTACATCTTTGAGAAGCCTGCTTTGTCTAGAAGAATAGCTAGATGGCAGATGATCCTAACGGAATATGATATACAGTACACGACCCAAAAAGCTATAAAGGGGAGTGTGCTAGCTGACCATCTGGATCATCAAGCTGTCGAAGATTACCAATCCATGAAGTTCGACTTCCCTAACGAGGACATCATGACTTTGGACAACATTCAAGATATCAGACCATATGACAGACCTGAACAAGGATTTCGATGGACCTTGTACTTTGAAGGGGCCTCCAATGCACTTGGTAACGGTATCGGCGTGGTACTCATCTCCCCAGAAGGTTGCCATACTCCTTTCACCGCCAGACTTTGCTTCAACTGTACGAACAATATGGCAGAGTATGAAGCTTGCATCTTTGGACTCAAGGCTGCCATAAACTTGGGAATCAAATCCTTAGATGTATTTGGGGACTCAGCTTTGGTCATCAGTCAGATTAAAGGAGAGTGGGATACTAAGCATCCAAACCTCATCCCTTACAAAGAACATGTCTTGACATTATTACCACATTTCGAGCAGATTACCTTCGAGCACTTCCCGCGAGAAGAAAATCAGCTAGCAGATGCGCTAGCTACAATGTCATCCATGTTTAAACTTAACTGGGATAATGAGGCTCCCCAAATCACCATTGAACGGATGGACGAACCAACACATTGTCACGAGATTAACACCGAAGAAGTAGTGGACCAGCCGTGGTTTCATGAAGTCAAAAGGTATCTCGAGGCGCAAGAATACCATGAAGGAGCTTCAATCAATGACAAAAAGTTCTTAAGGAGATTCTCGGCAAAGTTCTTCCTAAGCAATGGCATCCTGTACAAGCGTAATCATGATTCTATTCTGCTCCATTGTGTGGACAAAGTTGAAGCTGAAAGGATTATGGCTGAATTGCATGAAGGTACCTTCGGCACTCACTCTAGCGGGCATACTATGGCTAAGAAGATGCTACGGGCAGGCTACTACTGGTCTACCATGGAAGCTGACTGCTATCAACATTCCCAGACATGCCACAAATGTCAAATCCATGCAGACAAGGTGCACGTGCCTCCAGTTCCTCTAAATTTCTTAACAGCTCAGTGGCCATTCACTGTGTGGGGAATCGACATGATTGGAGAGATCAAGCCTACAGCATCCAATGGACACTGCTTCATTCTGGTGGCCATTGACTATTTCACCAAGTGGGTCGAAGCAGCTACCTTCGCATCTGTTACAAAGAATGTTGTTGCCCGCTTCATCAAGCAGAATCTTATATGCCGGTACGGTATCCCCGAAAGGATCATCACTGATAACGGTACAAACCTTAACAATACTATGATCACCGCTTTGTGCGAACAGTTCAGGATTCAACATCACAATTCATCTCCCTACTGGCCAAAGATGAATGGTGCAGTCGAAGCTTCTAACAAAAATATCAAGAAGATCATACAAAAAATGACAGTCATCTACAAGGACTGGCATGAGATGTTACCGTTTTCTCTTCACGGGTATCGTACCACGACACTCACATCAACTGGGGCAACACCTTATTCCTTGGTATATGGCATGGAAGTTGTTTTACCTATCGAGGTTCAGATTCCCTCCTTGAGAATCATGAAAGATGCTGGTTTGAGTGAAGACGATTGGATTCAGACCCGGCTTGATCAGCTAAACTTAATTGACGAGAAAAGACTTACTGCTGTTTGTCATGGTCAGATGTATCAAAAGCGGATGATCAAGGATTTCAACAAGAAAGTCAAGCGCCAGGTATATCAAGTCGGGGATCTGGTAATCAAGCACATCATTTTGCCGCAAAGTGATCCCAGCGGCAAATGGACTCCTACCTACGAAGGACCATTTGTAATCAAGAACATCTTTTCTGGTGGAGCAATGATCTTAACCACCATGGACGGTGATGACCTGCCGCACCCTACGAACGCAGACATAGTCAAAAGATACTACGAATAAATGACCCGCTAGGTTGACACACCTAGGAAAACACAAGGGCATCCCGGTGAATCGAAAACTCGAAAGGGCGGTTCAGGCAAAAATTAGGGATAAATAAAAAAAATCTGTACACCCGGCAAGTTGAAAACCCGAAAGGGCGACTTGGGAAAAAAAGGGTTTCCCGGTGAACTGAAACCCCGAAAGGTCGGTCCAGGAAAAAGTTAGGGAATTAAAGCGTATGACTATGTCTCGTCGGATCACTTTAAGGACAATCTCTCCACTGGAAAACTCTGAGCTTCTGATCAATCCAATCATCTTCGGACGAAGCAACGGATGGACAAGATATTTGGAGATACGAAGGCTATAGCAGAATGGGAACCCCATGGGATTTTTACACACATAGCTATCTTTCTTTGTATAAATTTTTCTTACTTTTATGACACCATCCTCTTACTAGGATGTCTGTCTCCTTTGTACAAAACACTTACTCAAAGTAAATACAAAGATATCTCTTTCAAAGTACAGAAAAACTACTTGTCTTTTTCTTTTACACTTGTGTTTTTAATTGCAAAAACGTCCAATGATGCATTAATGAACATATGCATTTGAACATAATTACTGTTTACAAATAAACAAGATGGAAAAGAACAGTTACTGACAGACTGAAAGGATAGGAAAACGTCTTTAGACTATTCCAGGAGAAATCCCCTACAATACATCATCTAGATCCCCAGCGGAGCTAAAACCTTGAAATGCATATCCCTAGCGCAGCTAAATTTCAAACCTTTATTTCCCATCAGAGTCAATACTTCAAACTTCCAAACCCCAGCGGAGCCAAAGCTTTTAGTTATAGATCCCCAGCGGAGATGAAACCTTCTTCCCCAGTCGAGTCAAGACTTCTAATCCCCAGCGAAAACCATCCAATTCCCCCAACAAGTTATCTTGAAGCCTAGAAGTCAACCAGATAACAGTTAACTTTTGTCTCTCCCCGACCTAGGATAACTTCCCAGTAGAGTGGCAGACGACCGAAACTCCTGAACTTACTCTCCAGCAGTAAGCCTTCATCCCCACAGAGTTTTTACTCACCAACAGAATGAAGATTCTCATTCTTAACTCCCCAGCATGAAGTCGTCAAAGTTTTCATGGCTCCCCAACATAATGAAGATTCTCATTCTTGATTCTCTAGTGAAGTCACCAAAGTTTTCATTGCTCCCTAATAGAATGAAGATTCTCATTCTTAATTCCCCGCAAAAATCATCAGAGTTTTCCCTATTCCACAGTCGAGTAAGGAGTTCCTTTGTATAATCCTCAGTAGAAGTCATCAAAATTCTCTGGATTCTCCAAGCAAATTTCTCAAGCAGTTCGGCAATACTCTCACAACAGATTCTGTCAATACTCCAACTTCAATACATGAAGGATCCTCACATCCCCACAGAAGTTGTTAAAGATTTCTTATCTCCAGCAGTCGCCCATGATTTCTTACTCTCAACAGTCAAGGATTTATTTTCCCCGACAGCAGTCAAGGGTTTTTCATTATCCCCAGCCGTCAAGGATTTATTTTCCTCAGTGTTGTACCCCAAAATTTTCCCTCCCATATTCTTCAAAGTTTTGACAAGTATCATCTCAATTTGCTCAAGTCTACTCAAGGGTTGCACAGTCAAACCATCCTCCTAAGGCAGTCAAAATTAGGGTTTTGGTTCTTGCAAGGAAGTTGAGGTTTTCAAGGGCTCAATCAAGTCACATATGCCTATACACATTGTCAATCATCCACATGTCAAGTTGCAAGGCTCACAGGGTCAAGTTGCACAGTCAAAAGCCCTAGTTGCTCCACAATCAACTGTAGGGGTAAAATGGTCATTTGGCAGTCAAAAGTCAAAAATTTTGGTCAACATCTTATTTTGAAGCCACAATCATCATTTGATCAAGTCTTGATCATGATTCCACAAGAATGGCTCAAAAATCATCAAGATGCAAAAGTTTCCATTTTTGGACAGCTGAAAAGTCAACTGTAACTTGACCAAGGCATAACTTTTTCATGGTTCATCAGAAAAATCCCATCCAATGCTCATTTTGAAGGGGATGACATTTCCTACAACTCATCTTCACATTCCAAGTCCGAGAAATGATCTCACAAAAAGTTATCAATTTCAACATTATAGGTCATTTTCAAAAGTCAACAAAAAGGCATTTTAAGTCAAAGACCATAACTTGAGATTGTTAAATCAAAATGACATGGGACCAAAGGCATTGGTTAGAGGACTTCAAGACCTTTCCAAAATGTCCAAGAACATGTCCATATGATCAAAATTGAGCAAGATATACATTGGAGAAGTTGGGAAATTTTTGTGAAATGGCAAAAGTCAACTATCCTTGAAACTTCAATTTTTGACAAAAGGGCCCACTTTCTTCCACTTGATTCAGCCTTGTCATGCCACCCACGTGTCCCATGATCAATTTCAAGACCAAACATTTATTTTTTTCATTTTTATTTAATTTTTGTGGATTTAATTCATTTTAATCCATAATAATTCAAATAAAATCAAAAAAATTAAAGGAATGGTATCTTGTGGTTTGAATGGCTTTCATGTGTCATATTCCACCTACCAAATTCGTGCCAAGCTCAATTATGCATAAAAATTCAAAATTTGAACAAACTTGGAAAGGCCTTTAATGGTGGTTATGAAGAATCTCAAAAACTTAATTGCAATGGATCATTGGCTCATAATGTGACCTATTCTCATTCATATCCTACATATGCAAGTGTGACAAGACTCATTCACGACCGG
This sequence comes from Vicia faba, assembly GCA_948472305.1. Taxonomy (NCBI): domain Eukaryota; kingdom Viridiplantae; phylum Streptophyta; class Magnoliopsida; order Fabales; family Fabaceae; genus Vicia; species Vicia faba. The sequence continues at coordinate 1,463,912,498 of OX451736.1, read as the reverse complement.
AACATCCCTGAAACGGCCAAACCAATTCCAAAAAAAAAACTCAAGCAAAAGTCAAATTTGAAATCAACCTTCCAGCACAATTCAAAGCCTTGGAGTTACTCAAACACCTTGCTGACATTCCCAGGGACGATTTGCAATCAAGAACAAGCTCCAACACCCAAAGAATCACTCACTTCAGATCACGGTTTGTCCATTTTTTTTTTCAAAATCAAAATGCACGATTCATGAACATTTGGTGTGATTTAAAGCTTGTTTTATATTGTTTGCAACCATACAAAGTTATTCATATCAATTAATTGAATTATCATGTACATGATTGTGATTTGCCATTAACAACTTTTAGGTTTTTTTGAGTTTGTGAATTAGGGTTTTACTGCTCAGACAAAATTGGACTATCTCACGCACATGGTTGAACTCAGGAAATCAGGACGAACAAATCCTAATCCTCGCGCCCAATTTATATAGAGCATAGCTCTATTCGTTATTTTCTGTCATTTCATTTTGTGGGGGTTAAAAACCCCCGCTAATTGTTTTGTTTTTACAGGGAAAAAGGATGAAGACGAAGGACGTGTCTCAACATGGTTGGCTAGTTTGAATATAATGCGAACGTTTTGTAAAATTCCAGCATAAGCGTTAGTTTTGTATATTATATTTATTACTCATTATATAAACAGAAGCAAATGCGTGGTGGAGTGGTTAGGCATGTGGCTGATCATCGTTGGGACCTGGGTTCGATTCTCAGGTCCCCCAAAACTCAATGTTATTTTTTCTAACAAATTCCTATGCAGGTTTCCAAATAAGTGAACACCATAAACCTCACTCATCCAGCATTCCAAGTGTATTCAACAGCCATCCAAAGGCCAGGGGAGAAGGAGCACCATGTTCTTCAGTCAACCATACGCATCTGAATCCAGAAAGTCAACAAGCCTGAGCTTAGTGGGCCAAAAAACTGCAATCAACACCTCCAAAAAAGGCCCAAACCCCCCATGGTTTTGTTACTTTTTTATTTTTCTTTTCCTTATAATTTTTTTTTTTAATTATTATCATTATTGTTAATTAACCTAACAAACTAATTTTTTCCATAAAATTCAAAAAAACAAAAAAAAAGGCATTTTATTATTTATTAACTTATTTTGTAAATAAATTCTAATATTAATTAATTAGTTGTGTAATTAGAACAATTATAACATTTTTTTAATAAGTAAAATTAATTTAGAATTAGGTCTTTCATTTCCAATTTTTTATTTCTTTTTTTTGTTTTATTTCATTAAAAATATAAAAACACAAAAAAAACATTTTCTTAATTAATTAATTAATTAGTTATTAGTTTTAATTTCATTAATTACAAAAAAAAAAGACAAATCTCATTCTTATTCAAAAAAAGGTCAAAACCCTTAGGACGTTCCCGATTAAATTTCTATTCGTGCGTATTTATTTATTTTGATTATATTTATGTATCTGTACAGAGTATGTAATAGTTAATTAGGATTTTATCGCCTTATTTAAATTCTCGCACTTTATTTTCCAAAACGGGTTTTTGTTTTTTGGCGATGTATAGACCCGCGCCTTGTAATAGTTAGAATTTATCTTTCCGCAATTTATTTTCCGCACTCCTAACTGTTAAAAAATGCATGAAAGAATGTATGAAAAATAAAATTAATCTGTAGCTCACAAATAACATGTACAAAAACATTAACTGAAAAACAACACATAAAGCACATGTCACTCCTAGGGTACGCCTCACTGGTTGCCTCGAACATGGTCATCAAGTATAGGTTGTCTTAGAGGTTGCCCTTCTGTCTAAAAGATCCAGTTGCCTCAAAACGGTTGCCTCGGATAAAAAGGATCTAGGACATTAGGGTTACTTCTAAGGTGTCCTACTATTGCTTCAGTGACCACAATGTCCCTTAATCGAATTGACCCGAATAACTCCAACGATGGTGCTACCTACCTCTCAATGGTGGGATAGCACTATCTAAAGGACTCTTACACAGCCTAATTCCTTAGAGTAGGTAGATTTCTCATGGGTACTTGCTCTCTCAAACAAACAAAATAATCTTTTCACACTTACACTTTTCTAAAAGTTTTCAAACAAATTTTTCATACACTCTTGAGGACAGATACAAGAGTTACTTAGAAATTTTTCAAACGAAACTTTTTCAAAACCCACACACACTTGAAAAGCAAACAATCTTTTGAAAACATAAGAGCAAGTACCTAAGAGCCCATGGATAACCATGGATAGAAAGGGTGCTAACACCTTCCCTTTCTATAAATCTACCTCCCGAACCGAGAAACATTCTCGAATAAGGAATTTTGTTGTGCTTTTGTCCTTTCCATGTTGGAGAACATAAAAGACGGTGGCGACTCTTGCTTACCGCGACATTTCACGAACCAGCTTAAAAAAACAGTCAGTTCTATTTCCACCGATCACAGAACTGGCGACTCTGCTGGGGAGACTTTTGAAAGTGAGGTGTACCTTAGGATTAGACCACTCTTATGTTTTCAATTGCCTGTTTTGATTGCTTTAATATTGGGGGCCTGTTTTGGGAGTTTCATAGATCCTAACCCGGATCTGGGGGATACCCTTTAGAAGTAGCAACAAACTGTGAGGGAACTGTGCGGGGTATACCGACATGGTTGAAGCAGTTGCTACGTTGATGTGGCACTTTGGTGAGTACCGGTAACCCTTGAGTCAAGTCAAGGAAAGTACGGGGCCGCCGCGTGGTGTCGTGAAGCATCAACTAACCTTAGGAACCTTACTTGACCATCCTGGCCTCTTTAGGGGTAGTGAGATGACCGACTTTGGTGCAGTCCGAAGTTGGTAGATACTCGATACTACACTCATTGAGGGTTGCTTTATTGGAATATTTTGATCGCCAGTTCAGTGGCTAAATCAAAACAATGAACATAGAAAACAATCCAATGATATTGAGCTCCTTAGAACCCGGTTACTTTTGATAGGACAGGTTTTTGAGCCCACCAACTTCAAGAGGGTAATACCTAGACCCCATGCTGGCCTAAGCTCTAAGGGTTGTCTTATGTGACTTGTGTGCCTTCAAACTTGACTACTTGCATGCTTGTTATCTGACACTTGAGTTTCTTGCAGGTTTTGTTTACAGTCCTTAATCTGGACTCATAACAGGGTTTACCTACATTACTCCATGCATAGCATAACATCATGCCATCATGCCATTGCATACATCCTGCATAAGGACTAACCCATTTCAAGGATCTCAAGGGTTTGTGATGCAGGTCATGATGAACCAACATGTCTAGCAAGGGGCAAAGGGGATTTATTTTCCTCTAGCCAAGGTTGATAACTTGAGTCAGGGGCTATGACCCACTCGATATGGTGAGCCTTGACTCTTGAAGAAGAACTCTCATCAACATGAAGTTCCTTCCATCAAGCTACAAAATTCAGATTCTAATATTTTTTCTTGTTTACCCCGCGAGAGCCTTGAAAACATTGCATGCATACATACACATCATTGCATAACAGGTACCCTTGTTACAGGTCACTTACCCTTCTTCGCTATTTATTTCAGCAATGGCTTCCCAACAAGACAACCAGGATCTTCATACTCAAGAGACTCAGTTCGGGGAGATCCTCCTAAATCTATCCAAGGGGCACGAAGAGTTGAGAACACTCCTCATGGGGACTTTGGTCAGGAACAGTCCAGAAGACGATAAATACGAACGGCTGAAACGTCTACAAGCTGAGGTAGATACAATGAGAACCCAGATGCTGGGGCAGATGGCTCTCATCCAAGACTTGGCTCAAAGACAAGAAGAGCTCAGGGTTCTCGTCAACCAACTGCTTCGGGATAACCAACTGGGGCAAACATCTAAGGTTGGAGAGCCAGTCACCATCAAATTCCCTTTGAGACAAGAAGACAAGGGAAAAGCTCCTCAACCTGCTTCAGGGTCACAAATCCAGCATCAACCTCACCAGCTTCAGCAAGACATTATGAAGCAAGTAGTCAGGGTTGGAGACCAAACCGGTAATCAGCCTCCAAGAAGTCAAAGTTTTGGTTCAATGAATAGGCCTCTCCAAGCTGCTGCTACTTCATAAGTCCAACCACAACCTCACCGAGAACAACGGGTTGATCAGAGCAGGCCAGACAAGCCCAGGAGGCAATTCACCCAGCTCAACACGTCGTTGTCCCAAGCTTTGCAACACCTGTTGAAGCTGAATCTGGTGACGTTGATAGGACCTCACCCTAATCCTAAGACTTCTTCACCCAACTATAATCCTGGGGCCAGGTGCGCATACCACTCTAACAGCCCGGGGCATGATACTGACCACTGTTGGAAGTTGAGGTACAAAATCCAAAACCTGATTGATGAAGGAGTAATGGAATTCACCCAAGATGGTCAGGTCGAGTTCTTCTACTATCCCTGCGAGATTCACCATTTGAAGTGACAAGTCCTGAGACTAGAAGACTTTTGTTCATTCGAATGTTCAAGTTGTATTTTCTTTGCTTATACAAACAATTATTGTCATAGCAAACTTTGTTACTTTATCAATGCATTGCATATGTCTATTTTGAATCAATATATTCGCATTCGCTATATTCAAACTGCTTTCATATTTTTGTGATGATAAACTCTTGATTGATAATTCTGAGCCTCTTGAGGGAGGATGACGAAAACGATACCACGATCTACAGTATGCTTTTGAACAGACCCCACTGATGAGGTACAGGCATTGTTTCAATTCCTAAACACTGGAGTTATAAGGAAGATAATCCCTCGCCAACCCCTTTGAGCCAAAGAAGTAGGAGTTTTTCTTTTCGAAAATTAAAACCCTTAATCATAACCTGGGGCAGGGTAGTTCTCTCAGCTGATCCAAGTGCATAATCAACAGCATCAAAGGGGTCATCAAAGGTTCTGAATAATCTTAAAGACAGGCAGTCATTATCTCTTAAGAACTAAAGCCCAACAAGTCAAAACCTATGAAGGAGACTTACAAAACTGGGGCATCCCGCTGACTGTAATCAAAAAAGAAACAGTTCAGGTAAAAAACAGGGATAATGAAATCAAAAAAAGAAAGAAGTCCTACAAACCCTCAACCAAAAAAGGAATGACTGCCTATTCAAAATAAACTGTCAATATCCGAACCATCACCGGAATATCAGAGCAAAGACTCAAACAAGGTCTAATGCACGATTAGCTGAGTTTAGGTTTGAAGAACATCACAAAGAACGGGTGGGTACAAATAAATTTTGAGCCTTTATCCTTTGTTTCTTAAACCGTGAACCAGGCCACGCTACAACCTTTAAAAGCCCTAGCTGAAGCATGGGTTAGTTCGAAAGCATACTGTTACCAAAGGTATCCTGACTCCTTAAGGCTCACGGTAAAATAACGAGTTGACATCACAGTTTACAAAAAATTCACTTGTTTTTATGAAAAAAGAATGCATTTTCAAAAAACTTCAAGACAGACATAAGCTTTGCATTTTTAATATAACATTGCTTGCATATGCCTATTTGTTTGAACAGCATAGAAGCTCGCACGACGAATATCTAAGTGAACAAAAGTACTTCCAACCAAGGGGCAGACATGATCATGGTCTATCATCTGGGGCAGTTAAGTCAAGATTCGGAGAATCTCTCAAAAGGCCAACCAACTTGGGGCAAATCTCCATCTGGATCACCTGGGGCATTGGACGATCAAACGAAGATCTTCTGGTAGTAGGGCAACGCAACACTACTGACAGGGGCACCTCCCTACATCCTGAGAGCACGGACATAGTCGAAAAAGTACTGCGCATAATCAAAGACCCGCTAGGTTGACACACCTAGGCAAAAATAAGGGCTTCCCGGCGAACCAAAAGGGTCGGGGCAAAATAAGGGATGAAATGAAAAATCTGTACACCCGGCAAGTCGAAAACCTGAAAAGGCGGCTTGGGCAAAAATGGGTATCCCGGTGGACTGAAAACCCGAAAGGGCGGTCCAGGCAAAAGTTAGAGATCAAAAGCGTACGATTGTGTCCCGTCATCTCGTCACTTGCCTACCAGAAGAAGATTTGTCAATTGGCAGTCATCAAGCCCCTCCACAGGTATCTTCTCCCACAGAAACAGGGGCAATAATGAGTTATCTAAGCGATCTGGTTGCTCTATCCACCAAGGTACCAAGGCAGGTTTGGCTGAAGAATGTAACCAAGATACCTCCACTCCCCGCAGAGTAAGACAAGATCCAGCAATACTCTTCCCGAGCAGAGTTGGTCTCCCGTCAGCCCTGAAAAGGCACAGTATCTCCAGCAAGTCAGCAACACTCTCCCCCGAGCAAAGTTAGCCTACTGTCAGCCTTAAGGAACTTGGATACCCCCAGTAAATCTCAATATTCCCCAGCGGAGTATACAGATTTTCCTAAGCAAGCATCCCCGGAAGTCTTAATATAAGATTGTTCCCCAGCGGAATACAGACACCCCAGTGGAGTTACTTCCCCAGTACGGTCCAAAAGTTTCCCAAGAGAGTTGAATCAATCTCCCCAGTAGATTTTTAGAAGCTTATCCCTAGTGGATTCTGGAAGCTTATCACCTGCAGAGTACGAACGTCTCTCCCCGACCATGTTCAAAGGTTATTCCCCACCAGAGCTTATCACTGGGTTATCCTCAGCTAATTACCACGGGAAGATCGTCCTCGGAGAAGTTCTTCCTATCCCCCAGTGGAGTTCATCAAATCCCTCAACGAAACTTATCAACGGTATCCCCAGCGGAGTTATCAACAAAACCTCAGCAAAGTATCTCTTCCCACAGAGTAATTCCCCGCAGAGTAATCTCTTAGCCAAGTTTATTCACCAATGGAGTCATCTTCTCCTACCGGTTTATTCTTGCAACCATTATCTCCAGCAAAAATGAAGAACTCTCTTCAAACATCAGCCCAGGATTCAATAAGCTCCCGGCATTCGTCAAGGATTTATTTTCCTAGACGAAAATACATTCAGACATTTCACATTTCATACATCCTGCTTACATAATGCATGCATATATGCATCACATCACACGATCTCATTTATTCTTAAGAACATCATGACATCATGCATTTTCATACATCATACAACTGACGTTTTGCCTTTTCAGGAAAAGGTCAATATAAAGATGATTACTATCAACTGTCGCAATTCCAGATTCGATTCCTGTATCCAGCCAGGGCATATCTGTGAGTAACTGATTGTAGATTCGACACCTGTATCTATCCAGGGCATGTCTGCATGAAGAGTTTAGAGATTCGATACCTGTATCCAGCCAGCGCATATCTGTAGACGACAAATTCCAGATTCGATTCCTGTATCTAGCCAGGGCATATCTGTAGACGACTAATTCCAGATTCGATTCCTGTATCCATCCAGGGAATATCTGAAGAGTTTGAAGATTTGATTCCTGTATCCAGCCAGGGCATATCTGTAGACGACTAATTCCAGGTTAGATTCCTGTATCCAGCCAGGGCATATCTGAAGAGTTTGAAGATTCGATTCCTGTATCCATCCAGGGCATATCTGTAGACGACTAATTCCATATTCGATTCCTGTATCTAGCCAGGGCATATCTAAAGAGTTTGAAGATTCGATTCATGTATCCAGCCAGGGCATAACTGTAGACGACTAATTCCATATTCGATTCCTATATCTAGCCAGGGCATATCTGAAGAGTTTGAATATTCGATTCCTGTATCCAGCCAGGGCATATCTGTAGACGACTAATTCCATATTCGATTCCTGTATCTATCCAGGGCATATTTGAAGAGTTTGAAGATCCGATTCCTGTATCCAGCCAGGGCATATCTGTAGATGAATAATTCCAGATTCGATTCCTGTATCTAGCCAGGGCATATCTGAAGGGTTTGAAGATTCGATACCTGTATCCAGCCAGGGCATATCTGTAGATGACTAATTCCAGATTCGATTCCTGTATCTAGCCAGGGCATATCTGAAGAGTTTAGAGATTCGATACCTGTATCCAACCAGGGCATATCTGTAGACGACTAATTCCAGATTCGATTCCTGTATCCAGCAAGGGCATATCTGTAGACGACTAATTCCAGATTCGATTCCTGTATCCAGCAAGGGCATATCTGAAGAGTTTGAAGATTCGATTCCTGTATCCAGCCAGGGCATATCTGTAGACTACTAATTCCAGGTTCGATTCCTGTATCCAGCCAGGGTATATCTGAAGAGTTTGAAGATTCGATTCCTGTATCCAGCCATGGCATATCTGTAGACGACTAATTCCAGATTCGATTCTTGTATCTAGCTAGGGCATATTTGAAGAGTTTGAAGATTCGATTCCTGTATCCAGCCAGGGCATATATGTAGACGACTAATTCCAGATTTGATTCCTGTATTCAGCCAGGGCATATCTGAAGAGTTTGAAGATTCGATATCTGTATCCAGCCAGGGCATATCTGTAGACGACTAATTCCAGATTCGATTCCTGTATTTATCCAGGGCATATCTGAAGAGTTTGAAGATTCGATTCCTGTATCCAGCCAGGGCATATCTGTAGATGACTAATTCTAGATTCGATTCCTGTATCTAGCCAGGGCATATCTGAAGAGTTTGAAGATTCGATACCTGTATCCAGCCAGGGCATATCTGTAGATGAATAATTCCAGATTCGATTCATGTATCTAGCCAGGGCATATCTGAAAAGTATAGAGATTCGATACCTGTATCCAGCCAGGGCATATCTGTAGATGATCTATTCCAGATTCGATTCCTGTATCTGGCCAGGGCATATCTGTGAGTAACTGATTGTAGATTCGACACCTGTATCTAGCCAGGGCATGTCTGCATGAAGAGTTTAGAGATTTGATTCCTGTATCCAGCCAGGGCATGTCTGTAGATAACCAATTCCAGATTCGATTCCTGTATCCGGCTAGGGCATATCTGTGAGTAACTGATTGTAGATTCAACACCTGTATCTAGCCAGAGCATGTCTGCATGAAGAGTTTAGAGATTCGATTCTTGTATCCAGCCAGGGCATGTCTGTAGACAACCAATTTCAGATTCGATTCCTGTATCCAGCCAGGGCATATCTGTGAGTAGATTCGATTCCTGTATCCAACCAGGGCATATCTGCATGAAGAGTTTAGAGATTCGACTCCTGTATCCAGCCAGGACATATCTATAGACGACCAATTCCAGACTTGATTCTTGTATCTAGCCAGGGCATGTCGGTGAGTAACTGATTGTAGATTTGACACCTGTATCTAGCCATGGCATGTCTGCATAAAGAGTTTAGAGATTCGATACCTGTATCCAGCCAGGGCATATCTGTAGACGACAAATTCCAGATTCGATTCATGTATCCAGCCAGGGCATATCTATAGACGACTAATTCCAGATTCGATTCCTGTATCCAGCTAGGGCATATCTGAAGAGTTTGAAGATTCGATTCCTGTATCCAGCCAGGGCATATCTGTAGACGATTAATTCCGGATTCGATTCCTGTATCTAGCCAGGGTATATCTGAAGAGTTTGAAGATTCGATTCCTATATCCAGCCAGGGCATATCTGTAGATGACTAATTCCAGATTGGATTCCTGTATCTAGCCAGGGCATATCTGAAGAGTTTGGAGATTCGATACCTGTATCCAGCCAGGGCATATCTGTAGATGACTAATTCCAGATTCGATTCCTGTATCTAGCCAGGGCATATCTGAAGAGTTTAGAGATTCGATACTTGTATCCAGCCAGGGCATATCTGTAGATGACCTATTCCAGATTCAATTCCTGTATCTGGCCAGGGCATATCTGTGAGTAACTGATTGTAGATTTGACACCTGTATCTAGCCAGGGCATGTCTGCATGAAGAGTTTAGAGATTCGATTCTTGTATCCAGCCAGGGCATGTCTGTAGACAACCAATTCCAGATTCGATTCCTGTATCCGGCGAGGGCATATCTGTGAGTAACTGATTGTAGATTCGACACCTGTATCTAGCCAGGGCATGTCTGCATGAAGAGTTTAGAGATTCGATTCCTGTATCCATCCAGGTCATGTCTGTAGACAACCAATTCCAGATTCGATTTCTGTATCCATCCAGGGCATATCTGTGAGTAGATTTGATTCCTGTATCCAGCCAGGGCATATCTGCATGAAAAGTTTAGAGATTCGACTCCTGTATCCAGCCAGGGCATATCTGTAGACGATCAATTCCAGACTCGATTCCTGTATCTAGCCAGGGCATATCTGTGAGTAACTGATTGTAGATTCGACACCTGTATCTAGCCAGGGCATGTCTGCATAAAGAGTTTAGCGATTCGATACCTGTATCCAGCCAGGGCATATCTGTAGACGAAAAATTCCAGATTCGATTCCTGTATCCAGCCAGGGCACATCTGTAGACGACTAATTCCAGATTCGATTCCTGTATCCAGCCAGGGCATATCTGAAGAGTTTGAAGATTTGATTCCTATATCCAGCCAGGGCATATCTGTAGACGACTAATTCCAGATTCGATTCCTGTATCAAGCCAGGGCATATCTGAAGAGTTTGAAGATTAGATTCCTGTATCCATCCAGGGCATATCTGTAGATGACTAATTCCAGATTCGATTCATGTATCTAGCCAGGGCATATCTGAAGAGTTTGAAGATTCGATACCTGTATCCAGCCAGGGCATATCTGTAGATGACTAATTCCAGATTCGATTCCTGTATCTAGCCAGGGCATATCTGAAGAGTTTAGAGATTTGATACCTGTATCCAGCCAGGGCATATCTGTAGATGACCTATTCCAGATTCGATTCTTGTATCTGGCCAGGGCATATCTGTGAGTAACTGATTGTAGATTCGAGACCTGTATCTAGCCAGGGCATGTCTGCTTGAAGAGTTTAGAGATTCGATTCCTGTATCCAGCCAGGGCATGTCTGTAGACAACCAATTCCAGATTCGATTCCTGTATCCGTCCAGGGCATATCTGTGAGTAACTGATTGTAGATTCGACACCTGTATCTAGCCAGGGCATGTCTCCATGAAGAGTTTAGAGATTCGATTCCTGTATCCAGCCAGAGCATGTCTGTAGACAACCAATTCCAGATTTGATTCCTGTATCCAGCCAGGGCATATCTGTGAGTAGATTCGATTCCTGTATCCAGCCAGGGCATATCTGCATGAAGAGTTTAGAGATTCGACTCCTGTATCCAGCCAGGGCGTATCTGTAGACGACCAATTCCAGACTCGATTCCTGTATCTAGCCAGGGCATATCTGTGAATAACTTATTGTAGATTCGATACCTGTATCTAGCCAGGGCATGTCTGCATGAAAAGTTTAGAGATTTGATTCCTGTATCTAGCCAGGGCATGTCTGTAGACAACCAATTCCAAATTCGATTCCTGTATCCAGCCAGGGCATATCTGTGAGTAGATTCAATTCCTGTATCTAGCCAGGGCATATCTGCATGAAGAGTTTAGAGATTTGACTCCTATATCCATCCAGGGCATATCTGTAGACGACCAATTCCAAACTCGATTCCTGTATCTAGCCAGGGCGTATCTGTGAGTGATTGATTGTAGATTCGATTCCTGTATCCATCCAGGGCATGTCTGCATGAAGAGTTTAGAGATTCGATTCCTGTATCCAGTCAGGGCATATCTGTAGACGACCAATTCCAGATTCGATTCCTGTATCTAGCCAGGGCATATCTGTGAACAATTGATTGTAGATTCGATACCTGTATCCAGCCAGGGCATGTCTGCACGAAGAGTTTAGAGATTCGATACCTGTATCCATCCAGGGCATATCTGTAGACGAAAAAATCCGGATTCGATACCTGTATCTAGCCAGGGCATATCTGTGAGTGATTGATTGTAGATTCGATACCTGTATCTAGCCAGGGCATATCTGCATGAAGAGTTTGAAGATCAACCTCTGTAACAGGCCATGAAACCATCTTCCTTTCTCAAAGTACGCGAGTTCTCGCTAAGGAATCTCTTACGCGATCGACACCTCCCGATGGCATCCTTAAGCCCATCTCCACCACTATCCATTACATTTCCAAATGGAATCTATAAGCCCATTCCCGACAAGGTTATGTCACGTGTCCAGATGGCATCTATAAGCCCATCCTCCTATCCACCATCTCTCCAAATGGCATCTGTAAGCCCATTCCCGACATCACATTGCTGATATTCTACTATGCGAGTGCAAATTTCTGGGCACTTTAGTGTTCAATCATCTTCCACCTTCGGATCACGAAAGGCACGCAAGCCAATCTACATCCTCAGGTCTAAGAAGATTGAACAGGGGCAACTGTTGTACCCTAAAATTTTCCCTCCCATATTCTTCAAAGTTTTGACAAGCATCATCTCAATTTGCTCAAGTCTACTCAAGGGTTGCACAGTCAAACCATCCTCCTAAGGCAATCAAAATTAGGGTTTTGGTTCTTCCAAGGAAGTTGAGTTTTTCAAGGGCTCAATCAAGTCACATATGCCTATACACATTGTCAAGCATCCACATGTCAAGTTGCAAGGCTCACAGGGTCAAGTTGCACAGTCAAAAGCCCTAGTTGCTCCACAATCAACTGTAGGGGTAAAATGGTCATTTGGCAGTCAAAAGTCAAAAAATTTGGTCAACATCTTATTTTGAAGCCACAATCATCATTTGATCAAGTCTTGATCATGATTCCACAAGAATGGCTCAAAAATCATCAAGATGCAAAAGTTTCCATTTTTGGACAGCTGAAAAGTCAACTGTAACTTGACCAAGGCATAACTTTTTCATGGTTCATCAGAAAAATGCCATCCAATGCTCATTTTGAAGGGGATGACATTTCCTACAACTCATCTTCACATTCCAAGTCCAAGAAATGCTCTCACAAAAAGTTATCAATTTCAATATTATAGCTCATTTTCAAAAGTCAACAAAAAGGCATTTTAAGTCAAAGACCATAACTTGAGATTGGTAAATCAAAATGACATGGGACCAAAGGCATTGGTTATAAGACTTCAAGACCTTTCCAAAATGTCCAAGAACATGTCCATATGATCAAAATTGAGCAATATATACATTGGAGAAGTTGGGAAATTTTTGTGAAATGGCAAAAGTCAACTATCCTTGAAACTTCAATTTTTGACAAAAGGGCCCACTTTCTTCCACTTGATTCAGCCTTGTCATGCCACCCACGTTTCCCATGATCAATTTCAAGACCAAACATTTATTTTTTCATTTTTATTTAATTTTTGTGGATTTAATTCATTTTAATCCATAATAATTCAAATAAAATCAAAAAAATTAAAGGAATGGTATCTTGTGGTTTGAATGGCTTTCATGTGTCATATTCCACCTACCAAATTCGTGCCAAGCTCAATTATGCATAAAAATTCAAAATTTGAACAAACTTGGAAAGGCCTTTAATGGTGGTTATGAAGAATCTCAAAAACTTAATTGCAATGGATCATTGGCTCATAATGTGACCTATTCTCATTCATACCTACATATGCAAGTGTGACAAGCCTCATTCACGACCGGAACATCCCTGAAACGGCCAAACCAATTCCAAAAAAACACTCAAGCAAAAGTCAAATCTGAAATCAACCTTCCAGCACAATTCAAAGCCTTGGAGTGACTCAAACACCTTGCTGACATTCCCAGGGACGATTTGCAATCAAGAACAAGCTCCAACACCCAAAGAATCACTCACTCCAGATCACGGTCTGTCCATTTTTTTTCAAAATCAAAATGCACGATTCATGAACATTTGGTGTGATTTAAAGATTGTTATATTTTGTTTGCAACCATACAAAGCTATTCATATCAATTAATTGGATTATCATGTACAGGATTGTGATTTTCCATTAACAACTTTTAGGTTTTTTTGAGTTTGTGAATTAGGGTTTTACTGCTCAGACAAAATTGGACTATCTCACGCACATGGTTGAACGCAGGAAATCAGGACGAACAAATCCCAATCCTCGCGCCCAATTTATATAGAGCATAACTCTATTCATTATTTTCTATCATTTCATTTTGTGGGGGTTAAAAACCCCCGCTAATTGTTTTGTTTTTACAGGGAAAAAGGATGAAGACGAAGGACGTGTCTCAACATGGTTGGCTAGTTTGAATATAATGCGCGCGTTTTGTAAAATTCCCGCATAAGCGTTAGTTTTGTATATTATATTTATTACTCATTATATAAACAGAAGCAAACGCGTGGGGGAGTGGTTAGGCATGTGGCTGATCATCGTTGGGACCTGGGTTCGATTCCCAGGTCCCCCAAAACTCAATGTTATTTTTTCTAACAAATTCCTATGCAGGTTTCCAAATAAGTGAACACCATAAACCTCACTCATCCAGCATGCCAAGTGTATTCAACAGCCATCCAAAGGCCAGGGGAGAAGGAGCACCATGTTCTTCAGTCAACCATACGCATCTAAATCCAGAAAGTCAACAGGCCTGAGCTTAGTGGGCCAAAAAACTGCAATCAACACCTCCAAAAAAGGCCCAAACCCCCCATGGTTTTGTTACTTTTTTATTTTTCTTTTCCTTATAATTTCTTTTTTTTTATAATTATTATCATTATTGTTAATTAACCTAACAAATTAATTTTTTCCATAAAATTCAAAAAAACCAAAAAAAGGCATTTTATTATTTATTAACTTATTTTGTAAATAAATTCTAATATTAATTAATTAGTTGTGTAATTAGAACAATTTTAACATTTTTTTAATAAGTAAAATTAATTTAGAATTAGGTCTTTCATTTCCAATTTTTAATTTCTTTTTTTTGTTTTATTTCATTAAAAACATAAAAACACAAAAAAAACATTTTCTTAATTAATTAATTAATTAGTTATTAGTTTTAATTTCATTAATTACAAAAAAAAAAAGACAAATCTCATTCTTATTCAAAAAAAGGTCAAAACCCTTAGGACGTTCCCGATTAAATTTCTATTCGCGCGTATTTATTTATTTTGATTATATTTATGTATCTGTACAGAGTATGTAATAGTTAATTAGGATTTTATCGCCTTATTTAAATTCTCGCACTTTATTTTCCAAAATGGGTTTTTGTTTTTTGGCGATGTATAGACCCGCGCCTTGTAATAGTTAGAATTTATCTTTCCGCAATTTATTTTCCGCACTCCTAACTGTTAAAAAATGCATGAAAGAATGTATGAAAAATAAAATTAATCCGTAGCTCACAAATAACATGTACAAAAACATTAACTGAAAAACAACACACAAAGCACATGCCACTCCTAGGGTACGCCTCACTGGTTGCCTCGAACGTGGTCATCAAGTATAGGTTGTCTTAGAGGTCGCCCTTCTGTCTAAAAGATCCAGTTGCCTCAAAACGGTTGCCTCGGATAAAAAGGATCTAGGACATTAGGGTTACTTCTAAGGTGTCCTACTATTGCTTCGGTGACCACAATGTCCCTTAATCGAATTGACCCGAATAACTCCAACGACGGTGCTACCTACCTCTCAATGGTGGGATAGAACTATCTAAAGGACTCTTACACAGCCTAATTCCTTAGAGTAGGTAGATTTCTCATGGGTACTTGCTCTCTCAAACAAACAAAACAATCTTTTCACATTTACACTTTTCTAAAAATTTTCATACACTCTTGAGGACAGATACAAGAGTTACTTAGAAATTTTTCAAACGAAACTTTTTCAAAACCCACACACACTTGAAAAGCAAACAATCTTTTGAAAACATAGCAAGTACCTAAGAGCCCATGGATAACCACGGATAGAAAGGGTGCTAACACCTTCCCTTTCTATAAATCTACCTCCCGAACCGAGAAACATTCTCGAATAAGGATTTTTGCTGTGCTTTTGTCCTTTCCATGTTGGAGAACATAAAATACGGTGGCGACTCTTGCTTACCGCGACATTTCGCGAACCAGCTTAAAAAAACAGTCAGTTCTATTTCCACCGATCACACTCAGCAATACAGCAAATCAGCTTACATTCGCATACATTACATTCATATATCATAAACATTGATAAAGCACATATATTGTATCATACATTTCATGCAACATAACTTTATATTTCAGTTAACATTTTACCCTTTTCAGGATAAGATTAACAGCTATCACTAATAGTGTTCAAAGATTTCAGATATAGCTCAGAGATGCTCCAAATACGGATGTTATTCTATTGCTCATTCAGATTCAGATCAGAGATAGTTCAGATGCGCTCCAGAAACGGAAGCCACTTATTCCATATTTCCTTCTAGAGATAGTTCAGATACGCACCAGACACGGAAGCCATCCTGATACTTATTCCATATTTCCTTCTAGAGATGGTTCAGATACGCACCAGACACGGATGCCATCCTGATACTTATTCCAGATTTCCTTCTAGAGATAGTTCAGATACGCTCCAGACACGGAAGCCATCCTGATACTTATTCCAGATTTCCTTATAGAGATAGTTCAGATACGCTCCAGACACGGATGCCATCCTGATACTTATTCCAGATTTCCTTCTAGAGATAGTTCAGATACGCTCTAGACACGGATGCCATCCTGATACTTATTCAGATTCAAACTTCATATACAGTCCAGACACGGTTGCCACTCTGTCACTTATTCTGATTGTCCCCAGCTCAGAGATGCTCCAAACACAAATGCTATTCTATTGCTCATTCAGATTCCAACTCTCAGATACAGCTCAGAGATGCTCCATACACGGATGATATTCTATTGCTCATTCAGATTTAGACCAGATACAACTCAGAGATGCTCCAAACACGAATGCTATTCTATTGCTCATTCAGATTCAGACCAGATACAGCTCAGAGATGCTCCAGACACGGATGTTATTCTATTTCTCATTCAGATTCAGACTAGATACAACTCAGAGATGCTCCAGACACGGATGCTATTCTATTGCTTATTCAGATTCAGACCAGATACAGCTCAGAGATGATCCAGACACGGATGCTATTCTATTGCTCATTCAGATTCAGACCAGATACAACTCAGAGATGCTCCAGACACAGATGTTATTCTTTTGCTCATTCAGATTCTAACTACCAGATACAGCTCAGAGATGCTCCAGACACGGATGCTATTCTTTTTCTCATTCAGATTCCAACTACCAGATACAGTTCATAGACGCTCCAGACATGGATGCTATTCTATTTCTCATTACAAGTCTCCAGATACAGTTCAGATACGTTCCAGACGCGGATACCATTCTGATACTCATTCTTTTGACTTACAACTTACAACTCAACAAACACTATTGGATGGCATATTTAAGCCCATCTCCAACAAGATTCTATCACCTCTCCAAATGGCATCTTTAAGCCCATTCCCTCAACTACGTTTTGACGAGTGAAAATTTATGGGCACTCTAGTGTCCAATCATCTCTTACCTTCGAGTCACGAACGGAAAACTTGTCAATCTAACTCTTCAGGTTCAAGAAGATTGAACAGGGGCAGCTGTTGTACCCCAAAATTTTTCCTCTCATATTATCAAGATTTTCCTCACAAGACTTTTTGGACCCAGGACAAGATTAGGGTTTGTTCAGCTCAAGACCTCATCTTGTACTGTTGACCTGAAATTAGGGTTTGAGTTTGCACAACGATTTTTGGACCATCAATGCTTCATGTGACTTTCATACACCAACTTGGACCCCTAAGATTTCTCATACCAAGTTTCAAGCCTTGAATCATATTTTTGCCCAGTCAATTGGACAGTTGACCTAAAAATCAGCTGTATTGGGGAAAAAGTCAACCATTGCCAATTTACAGTCAAACTTCATAATTTTTGATCCACAAAAACATTCTAGGCTCCTATGTACCATTTGATCAAGTTTGGACCACAACTCCTCAAGAAATTTGATCAAATCATCAAAAGGGCAAAATGGTCAAAATTAGGGTTTTGACTGAGAAAGGGCAATTTCTGATTTTTGACCTAGCCAATGACCAATTGGGTTCAAGCATGGTTTCAAGGACTCAATGGCATCATATTGACCTAATCACATAGTTCAAAATATCTCAAATGCATAGGATTGACAGATGAATTTTGCAGTCAACTGATCAAAAGTCAATTGTACACTGAAAAGTCAAACTTTGACTTTTTGGTCAAAATCAAGTGCCAAGGGTCATAATTCATCAAGATAGGTCAAAATGTGAAACTTGTTGACCAAGAAAACCTAAAATTACAAATTAGGGTTTTAATTTGAAATTTTTCATAACTTAGAATTTTTCTAAGTTATGGAAATTTCTTTTTTTTTTCCCAACTTTCCACAACTTTTTCACCATGATGCAATTGGATTCAAAGAAAACTTCCAACATGAAAGTTTTATTACTCCATGAAATCTACAACTTTGATTCACAAAGTTTTCCTAAAAGATGCTTGGATCTCAAGTTATGATTTTGTGAATAGGGGTCCATAAACTTTTTAACTTAGTGAAATTTTGCCCTAGTTTAGGCAGGTTTTTGACCTAACTTCATGGCAACTTTTCACCTAGTTCCAAGAGGTATCTCAAAAATAATTTCAAAGATGGATTGTAGAGCATGTTACAAGCTTTCCAAAATGTCCAAGAACTCTCCAAGATCATTTATGGTTAGGGATCGAAGAAATGAAAATGGAAATTTATCACTTTTGTTCAAGGCATTTTTTACAATGTTACAAGTTGCAAATCAGTTTCAAACATGCTTGTACTTGGTTTTACAGGTCCTAATCCCTTCTACACTCCATAATTAAATGCAAACACATTGGATAATGGCCTTGTTCTGACTTTTGAAGCATTGCATAATGAATTAATCCATTTATGGCATAAAGTGCACAATACCATTTTGATAAAGCAAGACTTTTACAACTTTGTATTTCTTGAGCCATAAACCTGATATTTTGTTGCAAACAAGATCCACAAATATCAGGCAACTTGTACCAACTCTATGCAGTCCATGAGCTAGCAAGTACAAGCTTTGGTATTGTCACCTCAAACTTTTCTTAAAAAGTAAGCAAACATGCAAAAGTCAAGTAAGCTTGTGTATCTGATAAAAGCAAGCCTTTGTATCATTTCAAAGAACTTCAGAACATTATAACAAGCAAGAAACACTAATTCACAACCTCAAAACACTCAAAAAAACAAAAAATCCAAGTTCCTGCCCAAACAGGGCATCTTCTGCAGAACCATTTCCAAAACAATATTGGCTCGTGCGTTTTGCTTTGAAACATTTCAAACACATGCCCTACATCACACCTAAACTATCTAGGCCCCTGTCTTGCAACTGTGAGCTCAGTTTCACACTTCACCATTTTCATTTTGCAAGGTTGCAGTTTGACTCGTGCAAGGAGTTTTAGCCATCTACAAGACAAGCTGAGCATTGGAGAAGCTTGAGGGAACTTCAAGGAAGCTCACAAGAACTTCAGGCCTCACTCAAAGTTCCCACATTGCCATATCCAAACTCATCTGAACAAGGTATTTGTCAAGTTTCTATATCTCTATTTAGGCATCCTTAAGCTTAGGTTTGTGAAGCAAAGATGTAGTCCTTAACATGCTTGAGTTGTACATATGCATAGTTTTTATTTATATTAATTGAATAGTGAGAATTTGAAGCTTGAAGTCCATGAAAATTTTAGGTCAGAAATTAGGGGTGATAAAATTCTCCTTGATCTTTGAGAGTTAGGTCATGATTTTTATATCATTGAAATCGTGAGTTAACATGCTACAAGTTTCATGTTGCAAGATTTTGTTTTTATGCACGTATGCAAGAGTTACAGGTTGAAGCACAAGGCGCGTGTGAAAGAGCAAGGACATGGATGAAGTGGTGTTCTGGGCTTGGCGCCTTGGGCCTGTTTCTTTTCACACCCCCCATTTTGCTTTTGCACCCCCTGAATCATATTTTGTTATTTTTTCATATTTTCTTGTTATTTTTATATTTTTGACTTTATTATTTTTTTTATGAACATTAAAAAATCCCAAAAATATTTTCTTAATTTTTTGCATTTTATTTTATTATTTTTATTATTTTTTATGGCATAAAAATAGTTTATTAGGTTTAATAGAATTTATTTTCTTAAATAAACTTGTAAATAATATTAAAATACTTAAATATTTTATTTTAGTATATTATATACATAAAATATTATTTTCTCACATATTTTAATTTTTAATATCTATACATAATATTATTATTATTTTTCTTAAACAAAAATGGACAAGAATATTAGAAAACATATATTTTTCTTTTAATAAAAAAATTAGGGTTTCCCCTTTCAAAAATAATAACATTATTTTTCTTATTTTTAGGACTTAGATAATATTATTTTCTCATGCATAAAACAATTACAAAATATTTTTGCATATTTACATTTTTATTGCACATTTAAATAATTGTTTATTTATTTATTGTACAATAAATTCAATTGGGTTGTAATAGTAAATTAGGGTTTTATTTTATGCAAATATCCTCATTCTAAACTTGTATTCCCCCTCCCATAATATTGTTGTAATAGTTTAGATTTACTTTACGCAATTTATCGCATTATATGCATGTTTAGTAAATTAGGATTTGTATGATAAGACAAAAAATCAAACAAATAGACATGACCTAATACAAGACAAAAATACATGAAAAATGACAACACATTGCACACAAGCACCCCTAGGGTTTCACCCACTTGGTTGCCTTACAAAATGGCCATGGTATGCATGCTAGGTATCTTGGCAAAATCAATCAAAACAAAAGATCATAGTCCCTCGATGACGTTATCAACAGGTTGCCTAAACAAATGATCTTGGTCCCTCAAAACTTGCTAAAGATACTTGGCAATATTGCTATCATGGTCATACGATGACCCACGCCCGTCCCGTTTAACATCCAAAGATAGGGTTGTCTACCAAAACAATGGTAAATCAACAATATCAAAGGAATAAAAATGTACAAGAAAGACTTTTGAGTAGGTAGAATGCTTCTAGTTACTTGATCATTTCAAAAAACAATCCTTGCTATTTTTAAAAACACACACATTTCAAAACATTTCCAAACAACTTTCAAAACATTGAAACATTTTTCAAAAGACAAACATATTTGTATACATTCTTACAAACAAGAATCATTACAAAGATTGCCTAAACAAAGGCCTATTTTTCAAAATACTTTCAAAACCACACAAAGCACCATTTCAAAAAATTGAAAAAGAAAAGCAAGTGATCTAAAACAAGTAACTAAGAGCCCATGGAAAACCATGGATGAAAAGGGTGCTAGCACCTTCCCTTTTCATAATCTACCCCCCGAACCCAAAAACAATCTCAAAGGTCTTTCCTGTACTTTTTTACCTTTCCTTTTGGATAAAAGAAAAGTCGGTGGCGACTCTTGCTAACCGCGACATTTGCAAACACAAACGCAAAACCTCAAGTCATTTCTCCCACCGCATCACAGTATCGTTTATTTTCTCTATGTTTCTTACTTGTTTCAACATTTTTTGTCAATTATTTTATGTGATACTATTGGACAAAAGAAACTTAGATGAAGTTTTCAAGAAGTTTATAAGCTATCTAAGAGCATAGTTTTCATCAAGGGAATTCGAGGAAGCTTTTAGTAGAGTTCTTATTTCTTGTGTGATTATGAAGAGGCAATAGATCTTCTCTGTTCGGTATCATCATGACCCTAATTTATCCCTCATTTCTGCACTTTATCGTACTTCTTTACCGCTTTTCTAGAAATCTTGAGAAGTAGGGCTTTACTGCTTTCTGATGCCATGAGAAGTAAGGTAGAGATGTATGAAGGGGGTCTCCATTGTTGATCATGTCAGTAACCCCTCTGGTTTATTTAAATACCCGTTTAGGGCAATTCCACATTGTGTGCACTCTATTTGCTATTTGTGGTTGTTTAAAATCCTACCTTTAAGTAGGTATTCTGCATGTGTGTTTATATTTGTGACCGCATGTGTACAGATGATAAGTCCTCAAAAAGAGGCGAGCTGGGAGGGTTAGTAATCAACCCCCGCAATTTCATCCGTGTCATCCTTAGCTCGTGACGTAACATGAAGTTTTAGAGTTGTTCCTGCTCTTGTGTATAGAGTCGTCAAGTGGAGAAGGGTTCCGCAATCGAACCCACACGCTTTATCAGGAGTTCGCATTGGCCGATGCTGATACTCCGTGATCGTTCATATTGCCTTCTGACGCTTACCTCGATCTCCTATATCTTGGTTAGGTGTTCAGTCTCTTTGGACGTCACATTTTTGTTTTTACATCTCACTCCCGCTTGTTTGTCTCAGGTGATACGCTCCCCTTGACTAAAGCATTTCTCTTCTTTTCTTTACCATTTTATGTGTGTTCTCTTTCGAGCTTTCTTGTTTTATCCTTGTACATACCATGTTCCCTTAGGAAATGCTTTCTATGTTCGGATGCAAGTTAGACCTTAGGTTGTAAACCATGCATGCTAACATTAGGTAGACATTTTCCTTTTGTTAATCCATGACGTAGGGCCACCATTGTATAATAACACTAGGTTTAGAAATAGGCTAGTCCCCCGTAGACTCTTTTCTTCCCTTTTGCATCCTTGCATCAAAAACTAAAACCTTTTCCTTAGCAAATCAAAAACATGCTAATCGCACTTAAACCCTTTTTCAAGGTAATAAAACACAAATCAATCAAATGTGGCATCTTGCCTCGATGGCGTAACTCGAAACTATTTTCAGTAAAGACATAATTAATTTACTTATGTGCCAACGCGTGAGTCTCCAAAGGTCGAGCTGCGGCAGAAGACGAAATTAACATTGTTCACAAAAAAACACAAAACAAACAAAAACATGTTAGCCGAACTATAGTAACTCTGATTCCTCAAAAAGGATATGTAGGCATTGGGGTAGAGCCCAAGCGAGTACAACTTTATTTTCCCTACATTCTTTTCTCCTTTCTTTTGCATGCATTCTTCTTCAATAGTAAACAATAAGCATAGATTAAACACACTCATAAGATAGATAACAAGAGTGGATACCGTAGAGTACTACGGGCGTGTGGGGTGATAATACCTTCCCCTCGTGTAACAGACTCCCTTACCCGATCTCTCGGTCGCAAGACCGTGACTTCTCCCTTCTTAAGTTTTCTCGATGTTTACCTTTCCCTCCATGTGGGATAAAAGACGTTCGATGATGACTTCATTATTTGATGATTTTCAACCGGTTATTTCAGCAAGCACCAAGGTGGATGCCATAACTGCAGTGTCTTGATATTTTTTTCAATTTGTGTCGTTTTGTTCCGTCTTCTCGCACGAAAAACTCCTACCTATTAAATATCTGAAATAAACAAAAATACTAATATAACATAATAAAAAAGAAATAAAATAACTTAAAATGTCATGTGAATCAAATTGAAAATATAATATATTTTTTAGTTATCAACCTCAAAAGAGACAAAAAAAAAAAACTAAGATCTCACAATCACTTTTCTTTTGAATAAGTTATCATTAGAGAGAAACTTTATTAATTATTGATAGAATATATTTATTGAAAATGACCATTCTAATTAACTTATGGTGTATAGTAAAGTAGAGGAATTAACCACTCAAACCAACTTATTAAAGTCAGTACCATAAAAATAATCTGTAAATCTCATTAATGTTATCATTAATTATGAGCAAATGCTACCTTGACACTAATAATGATACTAAATACTTGCTTACATTCGACTATTGTTCAAAGTGAACAGTGTAATAGTATTAGTGAACAACATCTATAAATAATATATAATTAGTAATTTTTTAATAGTAAAATAAAATTAGTTAATAGAATATAAAAAATTAGTTAATGAGGTGGTAAAGTAAGTTAATAAACATATAAATATAAAAAATAATTTAATAGTAAAATAAAATAATCAATTAAAAATAGAAGATTGGTTAATGAAATTGTAAAGTTGGTTAATAAACATCACGATGTTAAAAATAATTTTTAATAATAAATAAAATTGATTAATAGAAAATTAAAATATTAAATAATAAAATTATGAAATTGGTTAATAAACGTCTAAATATTAAAAATAATTTTTAATAATAAAATAAAGTTGATTAATAAAATATAAATATTAAATAATAAAATTATTAAATTGGTTAATAAACATTTAAATATTAAAATTAATTTTTACTAATAAAATAAATTTAGTTAATAAAATATAAAAGATTGATTAATAAATTTATAAAATTGATTAATCACATAATTTTATATAAATATTTTTTAATCTAAAAAAATTATAATTTTTTTAAAATTTATTTATTATTATAATATTTCATTATTCATCATATTTATGAAAAATAAAATATAGTCTAGGTGTAAAAGTAATGCTAAAATAATATTTTTAATTAATTATGTATTGTGTCAGATTTTATTATATTTTTATATACATCGTTTTACATTCAATATTGACCGGATTATAAGGATAGAAAAATTAAAGAGAGAGAGAGAGTGAGAAAAATGAATAGCATATTCAAGAATTTTGAGTACAAATAATTTTTTATTAAAATTAAAAATTTAGAATCAATATTAAATAGTATTATCCAAATTCATGTTGCAATTAATGTGAATAAAAATAGAATTTTGAGTACAAATAATTTTTTATTAAAATTAAAAATTTAGAATCAATATTAAATAGTATTATCCAAATTCATGTTGCAATTAATGTGAATAAAAATAGAATTTTGAGTACAAATAATTTTTTATTAAAATTAAAAATTAAGAATCAATATTAAATAGTATTATCCAAATTCATGTTGCAATTAATGTGAATAAAAAAATTTCCCAACGACCTGGTATGAATGAGTCATCATCTTCATCTATTGCCTATCTTTCTTGTAATACATCTTCCGTTTCTATAAATACTAGACACATCTCCACTCATAAATCACACAGCTAGTCAAGCATCTTCTAAGTTAGTATTAATTTGTTATCTCTCATACTAGCTAGCTTTATAAATCATCATTATCATGGGTGTTTTTAATTTTGATGATGAGACCACTTCTATTGTAGCGCCTGCTATACTTTTCAAAGCTCTTGTTATTGATGCTGACACTCTTACTCCAAAGGTTCTTGATGATATAAAAAGTGTTGAAACTGTCGAAGGAAACGGTGGTGCTGGTACCATCAAAAAATACACTTTTGTTGAAGGTCAGTACTATACATACATATATGTGTTTTTTTGGGGATTCTATGCATAAATATGCTCTCTATATATAATAATTATACATAATCTTTTCTTGATAATTAATTAATTGTATATTGTGCTTGAAGAAGAAGAATAACTATATTGATTTGGTGTGATTAATACTTTATGGAATCAGGCATCCTTTTAAAGGCATCAAATAGTTGAGCTTGACATGTTTGCAAGCACGCGAGAATATTCTATATATATATATATATATATATATATATATATATATATATATATATATATATATATATATTTCTGGTGTTTATGATTGTGAAACAAATCAATTATTATGTGCAGATGGTGAAACCAAGCATGTGTTACACAAAGTGGACTTGATAGATGTTGCTAATTTTGCTTACAACTACAGCATAGTTGGTGGTGCTGGGCTTCCAGACACAGTTGAGAAGATTTCATTTGAGGCTAAATTGTCTGCAGGACCAAATGGAGGATCCGTTGGAAAGCTGAGTGTGAAATACTTCACAAAAGGTGATGATGCTCCTAGTGAAGAGCAACTCAAGAAGGACAAAGCTAAGGGTGATGGTCTTTTCAAGGCCCTTGAGGGTTACTGTATTGCTCATCCTGATTACAACTAAAACCATATAATTATCAAATGCTTGCTTTGGTGTGTTGTTATACTACATATCTGGTGTGCTTAATTTGGCTGCTCAGTTTGTCCCTTTCCTTTTTTTGTGAAAGTAAAAGTGTAAGATTGTAAGTCATGTGACCCACTACAAAGTCTCTTGTGCATCCGAAGCATAATGGCCATATTAAATTTAATGGTGTTAAGTGTATGTTTGATTGGCTCTAGTGCTAATGAGAGTTTATCTTTCTAAGTTCTAAATGCTAATGGTTTTATTAAAATTTGATACTTGTATTGAATTATCTATTAATAATAATAAGATATTTATTCATTATGTTTGTTTTTTCAAGATTATAAAGTCTCTACAATAGCTACTCCATTTGATTAAGTATTAAGTGTAACTTACTTGGACGACCTATTAAGCACAACAAGATTATTCTTAAAATTTTAGTCAAACTTTATTATGAAGTAAAATAATATTAAAATATTGAGACTATTAAATAGATAGATTGATGATCACATCTCACATATCATAAATAAAGAGTTGTCAAGTCTTCACATAGATATACATATTTGGAGTAATATTTAAATCAGATTGACTCACCAGAAGAATACCACATAGAATGATATATATACCACCCTTCGACCTGAAATCACTACGGACCCTAGATGTGGAGTTGGATACTTTATTGTTGTATAAATATTGTCCATAACTTGATTATAAAGATGATTGATGAGTACTCCATAAATAATGAAGAGGGAAATGAGTGACCTGGATGATATTTTTCCATCTTGTGTAACAAATAAATGTCTATCAGCCCTCAATATTAAACTTGACAAGGGTGACACGGTATATGTCTTGTATTTAATATAGACATGGGAGAAAAATGCACTACTACAAAAAAGTTCTTTTACCACAGTTGAAAAAGTGAACCACGGTAACATAGGGTGTAGTGGTATGTCTCCTCTTTACCAACATGAGATGGTAAGTTTGGTAAAAACTCAATAGCACGTAACATATCACTATGCCGGTAGAAAGAAATCGTAGTAAAATGTTGAGGTTAAGGGTTCAATACCAACACTAGTATTTTGAGAGATTTTTTAACATTTCACCTCAGTTGAATATTTTAACCGTTCTGAAAGACTTAACACACACCATTTCACCACGGTTATAACTACCAACCATTGTGGTATGTTCATATGAGTTTATTATATCTTATGTGTAATGCTTATTTCACCAACTGTTCACTAAACATAATCTTTCAATCAGATTTAGAAATCAATAATATGAAAAATTAAGTTATATTTGAATAACAAGTTACACTAATCAATGTTGTATGAGCTTTATACAACCCATTATCCTCATTTTACTTTTTAACGGTTATAATTTTTTTCAACGCTTCTAATTATTCAACTAACGCATCATTCTCTACTAGTTCATTCTTCAAAGTATTAATTACTTTGAAGATAAAAATAGTAGTGAAGGAAGTGGTAGTAGAAGAACTAGAAGAATTGAATCTAATTATATTCATTAAAGAGTAAGATACAAATAATAGGTTGTGTAAATCTCGAAAAACACTGATTAGTATAAGTTGTTTTCTAATATAACTTAATTTTTTATATTATTATCTTCTAATTCAATTCAAATGTTATATATTTAATGAAGGGTTGGTAAAACACTAAAACCACATAGGATATAATAAACTTGTCTTCTATGTTGGAGAAACAAAACGAAGCTGCAATATATAAGGAATAACATTAACAATAACACAAACAACAACATTTATCAACGAAAGCATCAACATACTTCAACATTCATCAACATACTTCCACATTTATCAACATACTTAAATATTTACCAACATACTTCAACACAAACAACAACATTTATCAACAAAAACAACAACTTACTTTAACATAAACAACAATATTTATCAACAAAAACAACAATATAAAAACTATAATGTCATCTTAACAACAAGAAAACAATAAACTCTATGTTGGACCGAGACCAACGTTTTACGTATATTTTGACCATGAAAAAAAAGAAAAGCAAGACAAATATTTTGAACAACAATAACATTATAACTCATAAAGTGTTTCACGAAAGTACCTTTCATTGAAAAGATTAATGGAAAATGAAGACAAAAAATGAGGTACTTATTTCGTCTTGCAAAGATTCATGTAACTTTTCATTAATTCATACTAGTTGGAGATGTTATGTTTGAGTTTTGAGAGTTTGAGTTAAGGCAAGAGAAGTTAGGGTTTCCTTTGAGTGCAGTCTACTCTGAAGTGATATAAGTTAGTTTTTATAGGTAATATATTTCACCACCATTGGTAAAATAAACCGTGGCGAATTTTTATTTTATTTCATCACAGTTGTGAATTTGAACTGTGGTGAAAAAAGTTTAATATTTGCTTAAAATAGAACTTTCAAGAAGACACATTTTTTTGTTACGAAAAATGGAGAAATGATGATTCTGGGATTTGAAGCGTGTAACCATTTTTCTTATCACCACGATTGGGTGTATGGAGCACGGTAAAAAGTGTTTTAATAAAAAAATGCGCCTAAATAAGAGTTATTATTTTGGTTGATTATATGGTTGTTATACCCCAATTTTTTCCTCTAAGATTTTATGTCATCTCATAGCATCATATTGTATCGGGATCACGTTGTCTTCAAGCTTCGTTCCGCACGGTTAAGGCGAGTTCGGTTGCTTGACTCTCAATACTCTTCGAGATAGGTTCATGTGTTTATTTCCATGCCTTCTTCAGAAAGTAATCTCAAATTTTGGCAAGTGTGAATAGTGTGAATCGTAATTTCGCCATCTCAAGCTCAAGGGTTCCGTCAGGCAGTGGCAAAGCAGAAACTCAGGGTTTTCAGGATTCAAATACACGTCGCACATGTTCCAATATATCCAATCCGAGATTATTCAAGACATTATTATATCAAGATCTCATGTGTTCCAACATGTTCTGAATCATGCAGAAATTCAAGTGTTTCAATTGATTTGAGATTGCAGACAAAAATTCAGTATTGTGCGTTTTTAGCCGATAAAATCTTAACTTGAGATCAGAAAATGGTTTGGGAATAATTCTTCAGTATTTAGAACCATCTTGAGGTCTTCTTCGTTTCATCTATTCATGTCGAAGGCTAATTTTGTGAGGAATATTTTCTAAAATGCCAAATACTTGAAATGCGTTATATAGTGGATTTACCGTTTCACTGGTTTTTGGATGCTTAAAAATTAGTAAATTCTGACCAGAAGATCATCTTTGAGTGCCTCTTACAGCATTTAAAATGTCTTGTTATTTCCTTCAACTTTTGTGTTAAGCTCGGAAGCCAGTTCATTGAAGAAGATCTTCGAATACGCGAGTACTCAGAAGCCATATAGTGAAATAGTGAAAACAGTGTGTAAAACCGCAGGTTTTCATATGTTCAAAAATTCATAACTTTCGCTAGGTTCGATGCTTTTTAGTGGTTCTTTGGGTGAAAAATTTTTCTTGATTTTATCTTCGATTTATATGTTCGGATCAGAAGTTAATTCTTTGCAGAGGGTTTCTAAAAATGCAGATTAACAGAGAAAATTGCACTTTGAAATGTTCTCTTACCGGACTGTTTCTTGATATTATAAAAATCGTAACTCTCTCAATTTTTATCGTATCGGGACGATTCTTGAAGCGTGATATCACAAATTTTATTAGGTTCGACTTTGCTTCAGGGGCTGAGTCCAGGTTGTGTTGTGAAGGCTTCAGTTTATGGCTCACATCTGAAAGTGCACACGAAAATAAGCGGAAATTTTCAATACACGGTGAAATAAGTCCACTGTTTCTCGCCGTTCGAAAAATCATAACTTGTTCGATTTTTATCGTATCAGGGTGATTCTTTCGGCATAAAGACACAAGTTTCATCACCGACATTTTCACTTCAGGGTTCGCATCGAGATTCTGCACCAAAAGGCATGAGCTTATGGTTTGTTCGCGCTCCGTACACAAAATAAGCTGTAAAATTCTGCACTGTGAATTTTTACACTGTGTTTCTTGCCGTTTAGGGCAACGTGACTTACTTAATTTTTATCATATCGAGAAGATTCTTTTGGCTCCACGTCACAAATTTCATCATTGACATCTTTGTTTCGAATCACGCGTCAAGATTTCGTACTGATTGTGATGAGCTTGGGGTTCGGTCTCGCATTGTACATAAAATAAGTTAAAATTCAAGCTTTGGAGCCAAACTATATATTTCAAACTTCAAATTTTCAAACACAATTACACACTATTTCAAATATCACAAGATCAAAATAAAAAATTTCTCACTTTTCTCTCTACTTTCTCTCATCTTCATCAAGAGCACATTCACAAAAATCATCAATCTTCATCTTTCTCCTTCTGATTTTTGCAAGAAAACTCCTCCCGCCGCATATCGCCGCGAACAGCCGCCTTCTCCGACAAAATTTCGGTTGAACACTCCCTCCGTCTTCTTGCACAACCTTCGATGCCACCGTCCCCTTCTGTCGCGCGAACATCTGCGACCGCCTCCGTCCGACGCTAATTTTCAGCGGTATCTTCTCTCTTTGTGCGAAATCCGGCGATAGCATCATCTTATCCGATCAAGTTTTCTGGTAGCTTCATCTTCAATCTTCTGATTTTGGTAAATTCTTGCATTTCATTTGATTTAATTGCTTTTGCATATTTGATTGTTGAGGATTATGTTGATTTGAATTTAATTGACATAAGCATGAAATTAAATTGAATTCTATAAATTGTTGAGATCTTGATTTTTGAATTTATGTTGATGATGATGAATAGATGTGGAGTTGGATAATTTTTTTTTGATTTATTGATAATTTTTCAGATTCGGTATTTCTTGCGCGTCGAATAATTTGTGTTGATGATGTTTATTTGAATCAGCGCGTTGATTGTGTTTTCGATCGAATTTTGTTGAGAAATAATGTCAAATTCATGAGTTGATATTGTTTTGAGTTGAGTTAAATGGTGAATCATTTTTTACGACATTAAAACGTTTGATTCAATTAATTGTGTCAATTCATGAATTATGTGGTTTGTGATTGAAAACTTGTGTCTTGATATGAATTAATCGTTTGTAACTTATTTACAATTTCTTAGCAATAATACTTGAACGGATAAGCATGTTTTCGTGTTTGTTTGCAATTGTTGAAATCGGTTTTGATCAATATTGATTCAAGTACGTATTACTGCCCAGAAAGTGAAAATATGTTGCAAATGCTTTCTAAAATTCGTTTGATGTTTATTCATGCATAATTGTGTGTTTGTGGACTATTACTGTTGAATTTAATCATTTCTGGTACAATTTTCTGAGCAACTTTGTGATACGGTGTAGTGTTGTCTGAATTTTGAAAATGCACTTGGTTTGAGATTTGATTTGCACTTAATGCGTATTTGGCTTTAATACGTGTTTGGCTTTAATCGCTCGATGTTGATGCTCTGAGTTATTACTCGATGCCAGTGCTTGAGCAAATCAAGTGGAAAAAGTTCCTTACTCCAACTTTGAGATCTATTAGACTTTATTGTTTGCTATTAGCTCGCACTCGATGTTTGTTTTGGCTTCGGTTTGTCATTGTTTGTTTGCACTTTGTGCTTGTGCTTTTCATTAGGTTGTAACCTTTGTATGCTCCCTTAGGATTCACATGTTTTGTTTCCGATGCAAGTTAGACATTAGGATTATAATCCATGTATTATAACATAGGTAGAGATTTCCCTTTCAAACCTCAACTTTAGGACCATCATTGTATGATAACACTAGGGATAAAAAGAGGTTAATCCCCTATAGACTTTTTTCTCTTCCCCTTTTGCATAACTAAAACTAAAATCTTTTTTATTTGGAAAATTCATAAAATACTCTAACTATACTTAAATCTCTCATATAAAAAATATTAACCAATACAAACCTTTTTTGCCTTCGGGCCTCTTTTTCTTTGAAAATCTTTTTCATATAAGAACATGTTAATTCATTTTTACTACAATGTGTGATCTACAAAGATCGAGTTGTTGTAGAATGCGAAATTGACATTGTTCATAAAAATCATACAACACATCCAAAATTTTAAGATGAAATACGAGTGTCTTGATCTCTCATTTCATGGAGAGGGTATATAGGCACAAAGGTTCGCAATCGCGGCAGACACGAATAATAAAACCTTTTTATTTATATATACACTTTGCATACATGCATTTTCCATTTAGCTTGATTAGAGTTTAGATAAAAACACCCTTTATATTAGAACAACAAGAGTGGATCCTGTGGAGTACCACAGACGTGAGGGATGCTAATACCTTCCCCTGGCGTAATCGACTTTTGTAACCAATCTCTCGGTCGTATGATCCTGACTTCTCCCTTCTCAGGTTTTTATTTGATGATTTTTCTTTCCCTTCTCGTGGGATAAATAAATACTCGATGGCGACTTAATTGATTCATTCTCGGTGATTTTCTATCGGTTCCTTCAGCTGGTGACTTTACTGGGGACAGATTAACCAATTGTTGGCCCATCCCGTAAGTCACTCCTAGCTCTTGTTTTTATTTTCTTTGGATGGTTATATTTATGATTTATTACTTGATCATTTGTACATATTTATCTGAGCATATGTATGCATTTCATTTTATCGCTTTCCATATACTGGTTATTGTTGCTGTGATGAGTTCTATGTTTCTTTATGAGTGGGTGTTGCTATTGAGGTAAAAGGCCCAGTACCCAGGCCAGAGTGCACTATCTAGGAAACCTAGGAATAGATTAGAACATAACTACTATTGGACGAAGGTCTTACTAGCGCGCTCATGTCGTCTACGCTCAAAATAGGTTCAAATGGGGTGTTATTGTCATCCATGTTCATGGATTGATTGTAGTCCTTTCAGGAGAACCCGTGATTTTGAGTTACCCCTTTGCCTTACCCTGGCCTAGTTTTCACCCATGAGTGGGGCGAAAATAATCCTTACAGGTACAAATGGTAACTATGTTTTGATGGTGACTGTATGTTCTGTTGATAAATTTGGTTTTTTGGCATTCTGAAATGGTCCGGACCTTGGATCTTATTACATGTGATCGTGGCTCTGTATAGCTCAGCAATTGTCCAGTATTGCAGAATCTTTGATCCCACATGTTTGCATATAAAGCATGTTAATGTAATTATTAGCATACATGTTCCTTTGTTTCCAAACATCATGGCTTTGATTCAAATTATTAGGCCGCTAAAAATGAATATTATTAAGAAAGACACTGTGGCTTAATAATAGGAATCAAAGCATATAAACTCTTGGAAACGATAACATGGCATTTGTATTGCATGTCATGCATCAGTTTGCATTTATATTACATTTCATGAGTTTACCAAAGTCCTACTTAAGGTCCTTTGAAACAAGTTGTCTCATCAGTACAACACTCATGCTAAGATAAGATGGAAAATATTAAGCAAGAGATATTTGAACTCCACAAAGAGGTAACCGCTTTAAAGGCTGGTATGGAGTATCTAACTTCTTTGGTTGAAACTTTGGTTACAACCCAAGTCAATATTTCTAGGAAAGAACAAGAAATGACTAAGGTCTTCCTGAAGACCCTTGGTTCATTTTACTATGAAATAATGGTGGCAAGTTCAGCGAGTGATTTCACTGAGATGGTAAGTATAGGTGTCCATATAGAGGAAGCCATCAGGGAAAGACGGCTGTCAAAAAATGAAGGTTTTAGTGGTAAAAAGAATCCATCATATGGGTTTTCTATAAAGAAAGAAGGAGAAACAAATGTTGTTGTTCAAGAAAAGAATATTAGACCTCCGAGAAGACGTCATCAACATCAACAACAGGTTGCTTCGGTAACTCTAGTTGTCAATGTATATGTGACTGCTGTTGCATGTTAGAGAGCACCTCCTCAAGGTAATCAAGGGCAAGGTTATAAAAGGGAAGCTTTTGATCCTATTTCTATGAGTTATACAGAATTATTCTCGGCTTTGATTCAAAATAACCTGGTGCAGACTAAGCCTCCTCCTACTATACCTCTAACTTTGCCATGGTATTATAAATCTGATCAGACTTGTGCTTTTCATTAGAGAGCCCTTGGGCACAGTATTGAAAACTCTTATCTGTTAAAGTCTGAAGTGCAGAAAATGGTCAGCTATGGTCTCTTGTCTTTTAAAGATATAGGTCCTAATGTGAAAAGTAACCCACTACCCAAGCATGGAGGTGGAGTTACTGTGAACATGCTTCAGGGATACCCTGGATATTTCATAATTTATGACATAAACATGGTAAGAGGGAATTTGGTGGAGATGCATGATTTGATGTGCCAATATAGTCATTATAAGCATAACCGTAAGGCCTGCAGAGTGTGTAGAGAAAGCATTCGTGGTTGTTCTATGGTAGAAGGTGATCTGTAACAGATGTTGGATCAAGGCCTTATCCATATCAGCAGGCCAATGGCACAATATGAGAATGGAGTGAATATGATTGAAGTTTATTCTCTTGGATCTGTGTCGGATGATCAGTATGTTTCTGCTGATGAGTTCTTTTCTGATGATAAGTTTGTAACTTTGGATGTCGGTGTTCAAATCCCTGCTAAAAAATATGCTAAGTATGTCAAGGAACCTATGATTGAAGAGCTCAATACTGTGAGTTCTAGAGAGATACATGAGAAATGGGTTCAAAAAGGACTGATTGGTTTTAGCTGTTATTATTGTCCAGAATGTGCAAAGAAACTGTGGGGTTGCGTTGCTTTAAGGGGTGATCTCGAGATAATAAAAAACTTGGATTTGTTTAAAGAAGGAGCGATAGCGGTTCTCGCTGATAGAAAGAAAATTGCTGAAAAGTTGTGTGTTGCCTTTCTAACCTTGGAGGGGACTTCTGATACAGAGAATGAGATCATTATTTACAAAGGAGTAGTTAACCCGCTGCTCAAACATGTATGAACTTTGGTGAGCTCGATTGAAGGATGTCCTGGAGCTTAAGGATGATTATCCTTCTTAGTTTATTAGCATTTTTACTGCTCTCTCATTTGTAATTTTTCTTGTTTATCATTACACTATTTGCATGTAAGGATTTGTTTGCATTTTAATGATTATCTTAATAGAATGAATATGTTTGTCTTGAAGTAATCCATTTGTTTCAATTGTATTTTTTTTCATTTTTTAAATTTCTTTTTGCATTATGATACCAACTTGTTACCCATTCTCTTACCTAGGTGGAGATTGGAGGAAGGATGATGATATTGAAAAAATGCAAAATTTCTGGTTGTATGTTTTTGAATAAAACCTTTGTTGACGATGTATAAGCATTGTTTCAAATCCCCAAACACCAGAGATATAAGTAATATAATCCCTTGTTAACCCTTTTGATCCTTGAAGTAGTAGTTTCTTTTCTATATGAAAAGCCCTCATTTTTAACCTAGGGCAGGATAGTCTTCAATTAATTTGACTGAGTTATCAAATTTCCAAAGGAAGGAACTTTTGAAGATCAACCACCATGGTTATCTTTCACAAATCATGAGGCTAAAAAAGATGAAACCATAATGGTTATCCTCCATCCATCAAGGAACGGGGTTTTCACCCTCTCAATAGATCAAGACAAGTCAATGCACGCGGTTTGTTCAAATAAAAAAGAAAATAAAAAAAGCCTTCTAAGTCAAGTAACTTAGGAAAAAATTAGGGCATCCCGCTGGATTTCAAAATCAAAGTTCAAAAGAATTAGTCCAGGCAAAAGTTAGGGAAAAGCAAAAAGCAAAAAAAATTACAAAGAAAGGATTACAGAGCAAAAGTCCTCAGCAAAGAACAAATCCATGTGTCTGCAAACACAAAGACAAGAAGGGTGACTGCAATGTCAAAAGCCATATTGAATCCTTAAGCCATCGCAAGATCCTTTCTGAGTGATGAACACTCATGTTGAATTAACTGAACATAGGATTGGAGAACATCACAAAGAATGGGTGGGCACAAATAAACTCTGAGCCTAAAAATCTTTTTTTTTCTTCTGAAAACCATGAACCAAGCCATGTTACAACCCTCAAAATTCCTAATTGAAGTAGGGTTTATTTCGAAAGCATACTTCAACGAGATAGCGTCTCTTAACTCCCATGAATTTTGATAAATAGTTTTTGTTGGTATCATATACTTTTGTTATCTTTCATACAAAAATTAATGTCGCATCTTGGCTAGTGATTCATTCATAAGGTTTTGTGATATCTTTAAAAAAATGTTCTTCAAGACTTACATAATTGTTGCATTAGAATTTTCATTCTTATAATAAACATTTTCTGCTTTTAAAGCAAATGCTTGATATCAAGGAAGCTTACATTTGAGTATCAACAAAGGGCATGTCGCCAAAAAGAAATTGTTGAGCAAAGAATATGAAAAATTCAATCAATCAAGGGCAATTACGTCGAGATTCGACAAATCTCTATAAGCCCGTTGGCCATGCAAGTTATCTTATATGTATACAGGCTAAGGAAAATTTTGAAGGTTATCTTGATCAGTAAGTAAACTCTGGGCACCAAATTTGTTTCCAAGGGCATTTCCATATTTTTGTCA
Source organism: Vicia faba (assembly GCA_948472305.1). Classification (NCBI taxonomy): domain Eukaryota; kingdom Viridiplantae; phylum Streptophyta; class Magnoliopsida; order Fabales; family Fabaceae; genus Vicia; species Vicia faba. Next base: position 1,463,876,254 of record OX451736.1, on the reverse strand, counting down.
AGATAGTTACTATGTCTTCCCCCAAGCCAAGAATCTTCCTCAAGCAGATTTATTCTTCTGGATGCTCTCGCAGATATGTACATGGTTTCCCCTACAGCTGTTAATCACATAGTGGGCTTCTACCAAGTTGCTATGTGGTATTGGGTTCTTAATCCCACATGCCCCAACTAAGTATTGGTTCAGATTTCTCGAGCCCAGTGTGACTATTTTCCCCAGCTGGTTGTGATCAAGCAGAGATTGTAAAGTTATGAAGCTTTGTGCAGTTGTTAGTTTTTCCTCCCTTTGTGTTGAAAATTGTTAGTGAATCTCCTGTAGAGTATTACTTCTTTCCAGTTATCACATTGTTGATGTTGTATGATCCTCAAGTAGCCAGACAAGGGTAATATCTTTTCTAAGAAGTTTTGAGATAACTGTTAACTATTTGGGTTTTCTCTCAACATGTGTTGAGTATTGATTTAAAATCCCCACAATTTTGACTTCTTGCTATGATGTTGACTTCTCAACTCCCCAGATGAATCAAGGATGATGTTTCCCTTTAAAGTCGTTATCCCCATGAAGTTCCTTTCATCTTCCCTAGTAAAGCCAGTACGGCATCCCCAGTTGAATGCTAGAGAATGTGGCATCGTTTTCCCTAGTGAAGTTTGTATGATATTCCTCGGTGAAGCCTTAAGGAGTTTATTATATGCCTGAGACTTTATTTGTTTATTTGATATCTGAAACAACCAGCTGAAAATCATCAAACAATTAAGTCGCCATCGAACGTCTTTTATCCCACATGGAGGGAAAGGTAAACATCGAGAAAACCTGAGAAGGGAGAAGTCACGGTCTTGCGATCGAGAGATCGGGTAAGGGAGTCTGTCATACGAGGGGAAGGTATTAGCACCCCCACACCCCGTAGTACTCTATGGTATCCACTCTTGTTATCTATCTTATGGGTGTGTCTAATTTATGCTTACTGTTTACTATTGAGGAAAATGCATGCAAAAGAAACGAGAAAAGAATGTAGGGAAAATAAAGTTGTACTCGCTTGGGCCCTACCCCAATGCCTACGTATCCCTTTTGAGTAATCAGAGCAGCCATAGTTCGGCTCATATGTTTTGGTTGGTTTGTGTTTTTTAGTTAGGAAGACAAAAGCAATAGTCAAGATGGCCAAACATCAAATAAACGACAAAACATCAACAACGATGATAAAACAACAACAAAAGAACAAAAAATACATCACATGGACATACAAACACAGATAAAATGATAAAATGTCAGCATGATAGCCAAAATATCAGATAAGACGACAAAATATTACACCTAACAATGATATCAAAAATCAAAGTAGTATAACAAACATATGTGTGATCGGTGGGAATGAGAACTGACTGTTTTTTGGAATGCTGGTTCGTGTTTTGCGTTTGTTTTCGCAAAATGTCGCGGTGAGCAAGAGTCGCCACCGTCTTTTATTTTATCCAACAAGGAAAGGACAAAAGCACAGAAAAATTCCTTTTTGAGATATTTCTCGGGTTCAGGAGGTAGATTATAGAAAGGGAAGGTGTTAGCACCCTTTCTATCCGTGGTTACCCACGGGCTCTTAGGTACTTGCTCATTATGTTTTCAAAAGTTTTCTTTTATTTGTGTTTGTGGGTTTGAAAAGAGTTTTTGTTTTGAATAGAGTGTAAGTGCGAAAAGTCTTGTTTTGTTTTAAAAGGAGCAAGTACTTAAGAACCATCTACCTACTCAAAAAAGAATTAAATTGTGCAAATGTCCTTTAGACAGTGCTATCCCACTATTTAGGAGTAGGTAGCACCGTCGTTGGAGTTTTCGGGTCAATTCAATTAAGGGACGTGTGGTCACTAAAGCAATGTTAGGACGCCTTAGCGGTAACCCTAATGTATTAGATCATTTTATCCGAGGCAACCGTTTCGAGGCAACTTATGATCTTTGGACAAGAGGGCGACCTCTAAAACTTCCTATACTCAATGAACATGTTCGAGGCAACCAAGTGAGGTGTACCCTAAGAGTGACATGTGCAAGTGTGTTAATTCGGTTAATTCTTATCTGTACATGCCAATGGTGAGCTATTGTTGATTTTAGGTTAAAGATTGATCTTGTCATGTATTGCCTATTATTCAAACATCTAACAGTTAATATTGTGCGGGAATCAAATTGCAGAAAATAAATCTAAGCTATTACAAGGCGTCGGGTATTTACATCGCCAAAGACAAACCCTTTAAAATTAAATTGCGAAAAGTAAATAAAAGCGATAAATAAATAAATAAAGTCCTAAGTTAAAAACTATTACATTCCCGGAGCAGTTACAATATTGAAATATGGATCAAAAGTAATTCGCGCGCGAGAAAATTAAATCGGAGTGTCTTAGGGTTTTGACCCTTTTTATTAAATAAAGCATATTTTTTGTTATCTTTGAATTAAAAATTAGTCTAAATTAATAATTGAATTAATTAATGAAATGAAAATATTTTTGGCTTTTATTTTAATTAAGGAAATAAAATAAGAATGGTTAAAAGATATTAAAACCCTAATTCTATATTAATTTTAATTTATTGCAAAATATGTTATTGTTAAACCTATTTAAACTAAATAAATTAATTAATTGTTTATTTACAAAAATAAATAATAAAATTAATGGAATTAATAAAAATATTATTTTTGTTGTTTCTGATTTTTTATGAAAAAAAGAATTTAATGAGTTAGTAATTAATTAAATAAAATAAGTAAATAAATAAAAGATATGGAAATTAAAAGAAATACTCAGGGGGGTGTTGGGCCCAAAAAGAGGTGAATCTGGAAAATTCCAAGGCCCAAAAGCGTTGGCCTTCATTGACTTTTCCACTCCAGTATGCGCTTGTTGACCTGAGTCCATGGTGATCCTTCAACCTTGATCATTGGATCTGCCTGGTGGGCCACTTGGCAATTGAGATCTAGAGGCATATGATGCACCACACTCTAAGCGTTGCACCTGAATACCTGAAGAAAAAATCAAATAAAGTTTTGGGGGACCTGGGATTCGAACCCAGGTCCCAAGGGGTTTTGCCACGCCTCTCTCACCAACTCAACCAGCTTGCACATCTGTTATTAGAATAGGCAATAAACAATATATGCAAAACAACACACTAAGCCTAAAAAATAAAATAAAAAGTGTGGCGTGAGATTTGAACGACCCAGTTAGGAGAAGACGCGTGGTCGTCTTCTTCACAAAGTCACTGGTTATTTACCTGCGGATTTTTATCCGCAGGAAGATTCGTAGCTTGTCTCAAGAATTCGTTCTAGGCCATAAAAATCCCATCCAAGCGCATGGACGTGATCGCCCCTTCATCCTGAGTTCTACCATGGCCAAGATTCATCCTAATTGTCCCTGCAAAACGAAACCCCAAATGGAAACCTCCAAAACCCTAGGTTCAGGTAGGGAGGTACAGGCTACAAAAAAACAATTGAATGATGCAGAACGAATGAAAATTTAAAGGCAAGCATGATTATACAAAAATATTGGCAAGAGGATGCAAGGAAAGGATTTCACGAAGTCATGTTCAGAGCACGGTTCATGGAGACTTAAAATGAGTTTTAGGCAATGAAAAGGCGTGGTTTTGATTGCTACAGCTCCACAGGATATCAGGCAAGAGAGCTACGTTGTGATTTGGGATTGAATTGGCCTCCAATGTTGTTTTCGATCTCCCACTTTTCAGGCTTTTTCACCAATTGGCTTTGGCCGTTTCAGCAGTGTTCTATGCGTGTCCTAGGTCTGGCTTGCTTGTGTGCATATAATAGAATGAATTTAGGTCAAAATATGGGCCATAATCCTTATGCATTGAAGATGGAAGATTTGTTTGACCACCATTGATAAGCTTTCCAAAATTGCATCAAATCTGAGATTTTGTGCATGTTTTGACTTGGCACGAGTTTGATTGAGTTGCACATGATATTTGCAAGCTGTATTGATCACAAGAATCCCCTTACATCAATTTTTAGATTTTATTTGATTTAATATTGATTAATAATGAATTAAATCAATAAAAATGAAATAAAATAGAAAAATAAATGTTTGGTCATGAAATTAAAGATGGAACACGTATGTGGCATGGCAAGACTATATCAAGTGGAAAAAAGTGGGCCCTTTTGTCAAAAATTGGAGTTTTGAGGATAGTTGACTATTGGCAAATTTGGAAAAATGCCCAACTTCAATAATGCATAACTTCTTCAATTTTGAACTTTTGGAGGTGATCTTGGACTGTTTAGAAACCTTGAGATGTCCTCTAATCAACCCTTTTGGTCTCATCTCATTTTGATGTTTCATGCTCAAGTTATAAGCTTTGGCAAAAAAGGTGTTTTTGTTGACTTTCAAAAATGATCTATAATGTCCAAATTTGTAACTTTTAGTGAGAGCATTTATTGATCTTGGGGTGTGAATATGGATTGTAGGAAAATTGTATCCTCTTCAAAATGAGCTTTGGATGGGTCATTTCTCATAAAGTATGAGAAAGTTATGCTTGGTCAAAGTTGAGTTGACTTTTCCTACAAAACCCTAATTTAGCAACTTTTGAATCTTGAGGAATCTTGAGCAATCCTTGATGAATCATGATAAACCCTTGATCAAATGATGAATTATCCTTCAAAATGAGAATTTTGACAAAAAATCTTGAGGTTTGACTGTATTTGGGACACAGTTGACTTTTGCCCTAGCACAGTCGACTTTTGGGCCTCTTGAGCAATTGACTGACCAAACTTCCTCTGCAAGGCTTGAAATTTGACATGGATGAACTTAAGAACATATTAGTACATTGGGGAGAACTTGAGGGAATTTGGATGTGAGGACCTTGATGCAACACAAAACCCTAATTTTGACTTGACTGCCTTAGGAGGTGACTTGATTGTCCAATCCTTGACCCAACTTGAGCAACTTGAAGATTATTCTTGGCAAATCTTGAGGAATATGGGAGGGAAAATTTTGGGGTACAACAGTTGCCCCTGTTCAATTTTCTTGAACCTGAGGATATAGATTGGCTTTCGAGCCTTTCGTGATCCGAAGGTGGAAGATAATTGAACACTAGAGTGCCCAGAAATTTGCACTCACATGGTGTAGTATCAGCATTGTGATGTTGGTAATGGGCTTACAGATGCCATTTGCAGGAGTGTCGATCGCATAAGAGATTCCTTAGCGAGAACTTGCATACCTATTGTTGTAGAAGATTCCGCTAGGGAAGTCTAACTTTTGTTGAGACTTAGGAACTTGCTTGTACTTCAACTGAGAGAATGCCTCGGCTGAGTCTTAAGAACCTGTCCATAATTCAACTGGGGGAAAACATCTTCATCAAGATCTAGGAACTGTCTCGTGCTCAATAGAGTATACCATTGAGGTTATAGGACTTGTTCATACTATGACGGAGGAAAACATCAAGATCTAGGAACTGACTCGTGATCCACGGAGTATACAGTCGGGGTTATAGTACTCGTCCACACTATGACATGGGGAAACATCTTCATCAAGATCTAGGAACTGTCTCGTGCTCAATGGAGTATACCGTTGAGGTTATAGAACTCGTCCACACTGTGACGGAGAAAAAACATCAAGATCTAGGAACTGTCTCGTGCTCAATGGAGTATACCGTTGAGGTTATAGTACTCGTCCACACTATGACGTAGGGAAACATCTTCATCAAGATCTAGGAACTGTCTCGTGCTCAATAGAGTATATCGTTGAGGTTATAGAACTTGTCCACACTATGACGGAGGAAAACATCAAGATCTAGGAACTGACTCGTGCTCAATGGAGTATACCATTGAGGTTATAGTACTCGTCCACACTATGATGTAGGGAAACATCTTCATCAAGATCTAGGAACTATCTCGTTCTCAATGGAGTATACCGTTGAGGTTATAGAACTCGTCCACACTATGACGTAGGGAAACATCTTCATCAAGATCTAGGAACTGTCTCGTGCTCAATGGAGTATACCGTTGAGGTTATAGAACTTGTCCACACTATGACGTAGGGAAACATCTTCGTCAAGATCTAGGAACTGTCTCGTGCTCAATGGAATATACCGTTGAGGTTATAGAACTTGTCCACACTATGACGGAGGAAAACATCAAGATCTGGGAACTGACTCGTGCTCAATGGAGTATACCGTTGAGGTTATAGTACTCGTCCACACTATGACATAGGGAAACATCTTCATCAAGATCTAGGAACTGTCTCGTGCTCAATGGAGTATACCGTTTAGGTTATAGAACTTGTCCACACTATGACGGAGGAAAACATCAAGATCTAGGAATTGAATCGTGCTCAATGGAGTATACCGTTGAGGTTATAGTACTCGTCCACACTATGACATAGGGAAACATCTTCATCAAGATCTAGGAACTGTCTCGTGCTCAATGGAGTATACCGTTGAGGTTATAGAACTTGTCCACACTATGACGGAGGAAAACATCAAGATCTAGGAACTGACTCGTGCTCAATGGAGTATACCGTTGAGGTTATAGTACTCGTCCACACTATGACATAGGGAAACATCTTCATCAAGATCTAGGAATTATCTCGTGCTCAATGGAGTATACCGTTGAGGTTATAGAACTTGTGCATACTATGACGAAGGAAACTGTCGAGATTGAGAACCTTATCTGAATTTCAACCGAGGAGAATTCAATTGAGATTTAAGAACTGGTCAGGTCTTCGACTAAGCTGAGAACTTTAACTGTATCTTTCCTGAAAGGTAAAGGTCAGTCATATGCAATGCATGATATGGATCGGGCAATGATGTTCTCAAAATAAATGAGATTGTATTCATATGTTGCGTATATGCATGTATCATGATGTATGGAAGTGTGATGTTTTAGCTGGGGAAAATAAATCCCGGAGCTGCTGGAGAATAGAGTTGAGTTCTTCGTTTTCGCTGGGGATGATGAACGAAGATGGTAAACTTGTAGGAGAAAAGAACTTCGTTGGGGAATAAACTGATGAAGAGGTTACTCCGAGGGGAATTACTCTGTGGGGAAGAGATGTTCTGCTGAAGATTTTAACGATAACTCCGCTGGGGATTCTGTTGATAAGCTCTGTTGGGGATTTTAATGATGAACTCCGCTGGGGATAGAAAGAACTTCGCTGGGGATGGTCTTTCAGTTGCAACTTGCTGAGGATAACCCAGTTAGACTCTTGTGAGGATAACCTTCTGAATTTGGCTGGGGAGATTTACTTGTGCTCTGCAGGGGATAAACTTCCAGAATCTACTTGGTAAGATGATTCAGCTCTGGTGGGGAAGCCTTTTTTAGACTACGCTGGGGAAATGACTCCACTGTGGTATCTTGTATTCCGCCGGGAACATTCTTATATTCTGTGGAGGAATATTAAGACTGTCGGGGGTATTATTATACTTGCTGGGGAAGATTAAGATCTTTTGGGGATACCAATCCTTTTCAGGGCTGATGGTAGATTAACTCTGCTTGGGGAGAATATTGCTGATTCGTTCATAGTTGCAAGTCTCAGTGGGGAATCTACCCTTACTGTTTTACTCTGCGGGGAGTGATGGTATCTTGGTCATATTCTTCAGCTGAACTTCCCTTGGTACTTTGGTGGATAGAGCAACTAGACAGCTTGGACAATTCTTATTGCCCCTGTTTCTGATATTACCAGTAATTTGTCCTTTGTTTCGCATGTAAATATTTATGAGCAACCATTAATGTCAAATGCATATATCAAAAATGAACATTGGACGTTTTTTTGCAAAAAAAAAACAAATAAAGGGAAAACAATTTGAAATTTGTCTGAAAATGAATTTGTATTGATTTTGAAGTTTGCCTGTAAATAGGCGTTTTCGTACAAGAGGCTGACGTCCTAGTAAGAGAACGCCACCGAACAAATAGAATTTATACAACTTTTGAAAAGAAAACAAAACAGCTATGTGAATAATCCCACTGGGTTCCAACTCTGCTATTGCCTTTATATCTTCAAGCGTCTCATCACTTTGCTGCTTAGTTGAAGATAAATCTGATTGATTGGTGTCGTCCGAGCCTGATAGTTGATACCGAAGTCTGGATGCGAGGTGATCCAATGAGACATAGTGTTACGCTTTTAATCCCTAACTTTTTCCTGGACCGCCCTTTCGGGTTTTCAGTCCATCGGGATACCCATTTTTGCCCAAGCCGCCTTTTCAGGTTTTCGACTTGCCGGGTGTACAGATTTGTTTCATTTTCATCCCTTATTTTTGCCGGAATCCTTTTGGTTCGCCGGGAAGCCCTTATTTTTGCCTAGGCCAGTCAACCTAGCGGGTCTTTGATTATGCGTAGTATCTTTTCACTATGTCTGTGTTGACGGGGTGAGGAAGGTCATCACCATCCATAGTGGTTAGAATCATAGCTCCTCCTGAGAAGATGTTCTTAACCATAAATGGCCCTTCATAAGTAGGGGTCCATTTGCCCCTGGGATCACCTTGAGGTAGAATAATGCGCTTGATTACCAGGTCCTCAACTTGATACTCTTGTCGTCTGACTTTCTTGTTGAATGCCTTGATCATCCGTTTTTGGTACGTCTGACCATGACAAACAGCAGTAAGTCTTTTCTCATCAATTAGGTTTAGCTGATCAAGCCGGGTCTGCATCCAGTCATCTTCACTCAAACCTGCATCCTTCATTATCCGAAGAGAGGGTATCTGAACCTCAATAGGCAAGACTGCTTCCATACCATATACCAAGGAATAAGGTGTTGCCCATGTTGACGTCCATGTTGAGGTACGGTACCCATGAAGAGCAAACGGTAACATCTCGTGCCAGTCTTTGTATGTCACTGTCATCTTCTGCACAATCTTCTTAATGTTCTTATTTGCCGCTTCGACAACCCCATTCATCTTCGGCTGGTAGGGAGAAGAGTTATGATGTTGTATCTTGAATTGCTCGCAGAGCTCAGTGATCATTTTGTTATTGAGATTGGTACCATTGTCCGTAATGATCCTCTCTGGTATACTGTATCGACAGATCAGGTTATGCCGAATGAGCCGTGCCACGACGTTCTTGGTTACGGTAGCAAAGGAAGCTGCTTCAACCCACTTCGTAAAGTAATCAATCGCTACCAGGATGAAACGATGCCCGTTGGATGCCGTAGGTCTGATCTCGCCAATCATATCAATGCCCCATATTGCAAAATGCCAAGGTGCCGTCAAGACGTTCAGAGGAACTGGAGGTATGTGCACCTTATCAGCATAGACTTGGCACTTGTAACATGTCCGAGAATGCTGATAACAGTCGGCTTCCATTGTGGACCAGTAATATCCTGCCCGAAGGATTTTCTTTGCCATGGTATGTCCACTGGAATGAGTTCCGAAGGTACCTTCATGTAGCTCTGCCATGATCCTTTCTGCTTCATTCTTATCCACACAACGCAATAAAGTCGAATCATAGTTACGCTTGTAAAGAATGCCATTGCTGATGAAGAACTTTACCGCGAACCTCCTCAGAAACTTCTTGTCATTAACAGATGCGCCCTCGGGGTATTCTTGAGCTTCAAGGTACCTCTTCACCTCATGATACCAAGGCTTTTCTGTTGCCTCTTCAGTCTCAATATCACAACAATGCGCAGGTTCGTCCAATCTTTCAATGATGATCCGGGGAGTCTCGTTGTCCCAATTGATTTTGAACATAGAAGACATCATAGCCAGCGCGTCCGCCAACTGATTCTCCTCTCTAGGGAAGTGTTCAAAGGTGATCTCTTCGAAATGGGGAAGAAACGTCAATACATACTCCTTGTAAGGAATAAGATTTGGGTGTTTCGTATCCCACTCGCCTTTGATCTGACTGATCACGAGAGCGGAATCTCCGAAGACACTTAGAAACTTAATCCTTAGGTCGATTGCAGCTCGAAGACCCATGATGCATGCTTCATACTCCACCATGTTATTGGTGCAGTTGAAACACAGTCGGGCGATAAATGGAGTATGAGAGCCTTTAGGAGATATGATCAAATCGCCAATTCCATTACCCAAAGCGTTCGAAGGTCCATCAAAGTACATAGACCACCAGGATCCTTCCTCAGGTTCTTCATTCGGTCCAGGTGTCTCACAATCAGTTATCAGCATGATGTTCTCGTCCGGGAATTCAAAGTTCATAGACTGGTAATCATCCACTGCCTGATGTGCCAAATGGTCTGCCAATACACTTCCCTTAATTGCTTTTTAAGTCGTGTACTGGATGTCATACTCAGTCAAGATCATCTACCATCTTGCTATTCTTCCGGACAAGGCGGCCTTTTCGAAGATATACTTGATTGGATCCATTTTTGAAATCAACAGAGTAGTGTGAGTCAGCATATACTGTCTCAGTCGGCGAGCAGCCCATGCCAAAGCGCAGCAAGTTTTCTCAAGTAGTGAGTATCGGGTCTCACAGTCGGTAAACTTTTTGCTAAGGTAATAAATAGCATGCTCTTTTCGGCTAGACTCGTCATGTTGCCCCAGCACACACCCCATTGAGTTGTCAAGTACTGTCAAGTATAAGATCAAGGGTCTCCCTTCAACTGGTGGCATCAGAATGGGTGGCTCTTGGAGATACTCTTTGATTATTTCGAAAGCGGCCTGGCATTCATCGTTCCAACGCACCACTTGATCTTTCTTCAGTAATTTGAAGATTGGCCCACAAGTAGCAGTTAGGTGCGAGATGAACTGGGCAATGTAGTTCAAACGTCCCAGAAAGCCTCTGACCTCCTTCTCTGTCTTGGGAGCTGGCATCTCTTGTATGGCTTTCACTTTGGCAGGGTCAACTTGAATACCTTTGTCACTTACGATGAAACCCAGTAGCTTACCAGACCTCACCCCAAAGGTGCACTTGTTCGGGTTTAATCTTAACTTGTACAACTTTAACCTGTCAAACAACTTTTGTAGATGGTCAAGGTGTTCCTCCTCAGTCTGGGACCTTGCAATCATATCGTCGACGTATACTTCAATATCATGATGGATCATGTCATGAAACAAAGCAACCATGGCACATTGATACGTTGCCCCAGCATTTTTCAACCCAAAAGGCATGAACTTGTAGCAAAAGGTACCCCACTGAGTAACAAAGGTTGTCTTCTCCATGTCTTCGGGAGCCATTTTAATCTGGTTATAACCGGAGAAACCATACATGAAGGAGAATACCTTGTGTTGAGCAGTATTGTTAACCAGAACGTCGATGTGAGGTAGAGGGAAGTCATCCTTAGGGCTTGCCCTGTTCAAATCCCTGTAGTCAACACACATTCGAACCTTACCATCCTTCTTCGGTACCGGAACCACATTGGCAACCCACTGAGGGTAAGAAGTCACTGCTAGAAAACCGGCGTCAAACTGTTTCATAACTTCGGCCTTGATTTTCTCAGACATCTCTGGGCGCATACGGCGAACCTTCTGTTTTACCGGAGGGCAGTCTTCCTTGGTAGGCAGGCGATGAACCACAATTTCAGTATCCAACCCAGGCATATCTTCGTAAGACCAGGCAAAGATCTCAACATAGTCATGCAGCATCTGAATCAACCGCTGCTTCACACTAAGCTCTAGATTTGCACCAATCTTGACTTCCTTCTTGTCTATTTCAATACCCAGATTCACCGTTTCCACCGACTCTTCATGTGGCTGAATGGCCCTCTCTTCCTGGAGTAGCAGTCTTGCAAGTTCACCCGGCACTTCGCAATCATCTTCACCTTCTTCTTCGGCTAAGTTGATCGGATTTTCGAAGTCATAACTGGCAGTAGCAGAGTCGTTACCAGTGAGATCCAAAGTGGATTGAGACCTGTATATGTGAGTGTGTGTAAAATAGCTGTTTTTCAATATATAATAAAGAAAGACAAGGAGCACAAAATTTGAGATGCAAGAAACGTCCAATGCTTTTATTAATGATATATGAAAATGGCACACAAAAGACCTCACAAATGAAGCCACGGTGCCCCGGGTAAGACACCGGGCCATGAAGTTTCACAACATTGTCTGTTACAAATTTAAAACAAAGAATTCATTACTGGTTAACAAAATTAATAGGGATGAAGTCCTTTGCTGTCCAGTTGCTTGGTCCACCGTTGGCCGTAGGATAGATCCAGCTGTCGAATTCAGACTCCTCCACATCCTCTTCAATGGCATTTACTCCCGAGTTGCTGATGAACACGGGAGGTCTTCCAATTCTTGCACTTCGAACAGTCCTTTGAGCTTCTGCAGTGAAACCCAAACCAAACTTGTTAGTCTTCTAAGTAAAATCAGGGAGTCGGCCCTAATTTGCACACTCACCCTTCTCAATAACAGCCCGGGCATCCTTTAAGGAAGCCATCTTCATAGGAGAATCTTCAACCACAGTCTCAGCTGATGCCAGTGTCCGAGGAACCTCTTCAAAATGCTAAAATGGGGTCTCAATGAACTCCCCATCCATCTCTACGTATCTGAACGAGTTGAGGTGGCTGACCATGTACTCTTCCTCCCCTTGAATTGTCACAATCTTCCCTCTGACCGGGTACTTCAGCTTCTGGTGGAGCGTTGAGGTTACGGCTCCAGCTTTGTGGATCCATGGACGATCCAGCAAACAAGAATAGGATGGCCGAATGTCCATCACGTAGAATGTAGAATTGAAGACCTGAGAACCAACTTTAATTGGAATAGCAACCTCACCATGCACCATCCTTTTAGACCCATCAAAGGCCCTGACAACGATGTTACTTGGTTTTAACTCTAACCCTTTGCAATCCAACCGGTCTAGAGCTTTCTTGGGCAAGACGTTCAGCGAGGAACCAATGTCAACCAATACATGTGCAAGAGTAGTGCCCATGCATTCAATGGAGACATGCAGGGCATCGTTGTGGTTCTTCCCTTTAACAGTCAAATCGGCGTCGGAGAAACCCAAACCATTATTAGTAGTTAAATTGGCCACACAATCGGTAAACTGATCAGCTGATGTCTCTTGTGGCACGTGGGCAGTTTTCAGGAAGGTAATCAGAGCCTTGGCATGGGCCTCTGAACACAACAATAGTGACAACATAGAAATCTTGGATGGGGTTTGCCCCAGCTGCTCAACTACGTTATAATCACTTTTCTTAATAATCTTCAAAATCTCTTCCATCTCATGTTTGGAAGATTCAATAGTAATGGTCTTTGGTGCCTCCGTCTGGGCAGGCACATCAGTGGTGATCCCTTTGCCCCGAGCATTAGATGACTCGGCGACAGGGGTAGGACTAAGAACTTGATCAGGAATGGCATTAGGCACACTTGCAGGTGTAATGACAACAGGTCTTCGGGCAGTCGGTGGAGCAATATCAGGTGAGAAAAGTTTACCGCTGCGTGTGACTTTAGCAGGCCCAGTAATGTTGCTGACGTCGGTATCAGCATCCAACTCTTGCTTAACTCCTAGAACATAAACATCTGCCCCATAGTGCGAAGGGACAACTTTGTCAGAGGTGTAGGGAATGGGCCCCGGAACAGTGATGATTACAGGTGCGATCTTCGGAACAGATGTAATTCTAACAGGCTTCCTCGAGGGAGCCTTGGAAGAATTGTCGAAAATGGTAATGATGGCAACTTCTTCAGTAGGAATGGAAGGAACAACAATCTTCTCAAACAGAATCTCCTTATTATCCATCAGGTTTTGGATACCTGATTTCAGGAATGGGCAACCAGTAGGTAAAACAGAACATATATGGAAACCTTCGCCACAACCCGAAAATAAACCGGCTAGCAACAGGTTCTTCTTGACAGTCAACAGAGGGGTAACAATATCATCCACAGAAACTACAAACAAGTCTTCCTCTACAGCATTTACTCCATGTTTGGGCATGGGAGCAGTCACAACATTAGGCCTCTCGGGCGCCTCAAACTCAATCTCCTTTGCATCAATTAAGTCTTGCACCCTGTTCCTCAAAACCCAACAATCATATGTATTATGCCCCGAGATATCAGAGTGAAAAGTGCAGCGGGCATTAGGGTTATACTTTGGTGACGTGGTACTTGGATTCTTCGGAGCTTCTTTTAGAGTCACCAGATTGGTCTTCAGTAACTGTGGAAGAATCTGAGACAAAGTCATGCTGAGACGAGTGAATTGTCTTCAAGGTCTCTCGTCCTTTTTTTGATTGTGATGCTGAGGAGCACCAGCAGGTTTTGAAATAACAACCGCATTGACAGCTTGGCGGTGTTCAGGCCTATTCTGTCTTCTCGAACTGTAGACATCACTGGACTCTTTCTTAAACGACTTCTTCTCGGTGCTCGATGAGGAACCCTTATGTATCTTCCCAGCCTTAATACCAGCTTCAATCCTCTCACCAGTCAAAATAAGATCTGTAAACCCAGCTGAAGAGCTTCCAATCAGATGATTAAAGAACGGACCAGACAGGGTCCCCAGAAACATGTCCACAAGCTCACGATCAGCCAAAGGTGGTTGCACCCTTCCAGCAAGGTCTCTCCACTTTTGAGCATACTCCTTGAATCCTTCACCTGTTCCTATTGACATACCCTAGAGTTGGGTACGCGTAGGAGCGAGGTCAGAGTTGTACTGATACTGCCTGTAGAACGCAGTAGCCAAATCTTCCCAGCTACAGATACTGGCTCCTTCCAACTGATAGAACCACTCAAGTTGAGTCCCTGAGAGACTGTCTTGAAAGAAATGGATCCATAAGTTCTTATCAGTAGTGTAAGGTTGGATCTTCCTCACATATGACCGGAGGTGCAACTTCGGATAGGAAACTCTGTCATACTTGGCAAAGGCAGGTGCCTTGAACTTATGGGGAATCACCACCCCTGATGATAGACCCAGATCTCCGAAGTCCAGACCGGGCACCTTCTGTATTTCCATAGCGCTCAAACGGTCTTCCAGCTGTTTGTACTTATCCTCGGCAGGAGGATACTGTTCTTCATCATAGTCCGTCTCGTTGTCGGAGACCATAGGGCTAGGAGCCCTCCTTTCTTGTGGACTATCCTTCCCTCCAGATGAGGTGGTCAGATCAACTTCATTCTGCAGCGCGTTTCCAAACCCGCGTCCAGTATTGAACAGGATGGTCCTCTTCTTCTTCTTCTTCTTCTTCTTTTCCTTCAGAATCAAGGTCTTCAGGTCCCGCTGACCCTTAGCCAGATTCATGAACAGCTCTTGAAATTAGGCATTCTGGGTCTGGAGGGCCTTGATAGCTTGCTCAGTGGAAGATTCAGCAGACATGATGATTGCTGAAATAAACAGCGAAGAAGATAAGAGACCTGTAAAGGGTACCTGTTTATGAAGTGCATGGGATGAAATGCGTATGATTATGATTTCAAAGACAATCGAGATTCAAATTTGTAAACAAGAAAGGAAACACACTTTATTAGATTTTAAACTTTAAAATTTAAATTGTTCAACAAATTGCCCTTAGGCGTTACAAGAATGGAAATACTAAAAAGTAAATAAAAACTGTAAAAGAAATCATCAACGGTCCATCAATGCTCCCATGGTCTCTTCTTCTCAGTGCGGACATAATCATTCAGGATCCGCTCATTCTCCAATTTCCTAGTCAACTTCTGGATCTTTTGCTCTTGTTCATTGAACCTCTCCCGATAAGAATCCCGTTCTTCCCGCAGTTGCATCAAAGACCTCTTCAGTATCCCAATATCAGTGGTCATATAAGGGTGGAGAATAGTTGGAGGAACCCCCTTCTCATTAGCAACTTCAAGAGTAACAGGCCTGACAGCTTCATATGGCATACCTAGCTTCTGGGCGCGGATGCGGACCCATCTGAGATATGGCTCCATTGGCAGAGAAGTCTTTGGTCCCAACTCATGTGGGTCAGATTGGTGAACTCTATCCCAAGCCCTTATGAATCTACGACGTAGCTCGTCGCTATCTCCCTGAAAATCAAAGATGATATGAGGCATCAACATCTCATGAGGCCCTTCTCTTCTGGCTCTTCCAAACTGATGGAGAGCTAAACATGGGTTGTAAGAAATCCCTTCATGGGTTCCGATCAATGGAACATTAGGATACTCTCCACAGTGACAGTCACCTCATCCATACCTTTGAGAGTCCAGATAATGTCATTATTAGAAATAGACATCACCCTATAAGCCCAGCCCATTCCTTCTTTGTTCTTTAGTACGAACTTAGGGAGGTGCGAAATAAACCACCTCGACAATAAAGGAGCACAGCACATCAAAGTTCCCCGCTTTCGGGCAGTACGAGCATAGAGCTGATGAAGGATGTCACCCAAGAGAGTGGGTACAGGGTTATGAGAGATGAAGATCTTTATGGCATTAATATCAACAAAAGTGTCAGGATTCGGAAACAATACCAAGCCTTAAATCAAGAGAGCCAGAATATCCTCGAAAGCCTTAAAGTCTAAGCTATCCCAGAAGTAATTAGCTTTGTCAACCAAAAACTTAGTCAGAAAACCCTTAGCTCCACTTCTAGTCTCCCAGCAATTTCTTCGGGCTTAAGAGTCTTTTCCAAACCAGTAAACGGAGTCTGCTCCAGAACAGAGATATCGAGCAGCTCAGAGAACTCTTCTAGGGTAGGAACTAGCTGGAAGTCTTGGAAGGTGAAGCAATGGTATATCGGATCATAAAACTAGACCAGGACACCCATCATTTGTTCGTCCAATTTTGAAGTGACCAAACTGAGAAGAGAACCATGCCTTCTGATGAAGGAAGTAGTGTCTGGAATCCTGACAACCAAATCTTTAAGTAGGGTAGGTACTTAGACAAAGTTGATCCGGATAGTATTCCTATGCATGGGCATCATGATGACCTACAAAACAGAGAAAAGATGAAACCCTCTTGTCTTTGAAATAGGTTAGTCCTTATGCAAAATGTATGCAATGTTATGATGTCATGGTACAGGCATACCACAAGTATCCACAAAAGGCAAACATGGTAAAGGCACACAAGTCACATAAAAGAGCCCTTAGATTTCAGGCTGGCATGGAGCTTAGGTACTACCCTCTTTCAGTTCAGTTGGTTAAGACCTGTCCTAAAAAATATTAATCGGGTTCTAGAGGATCTCAATATCACTGACTACCCTCAATCGGTCATAATTCCAGTTTAGCAACCTTTTATTACGGCGGGAATCATCGCGAGAGTTTAGTCTCAATGAGTGTAGCATACTGCTACTATTCTATGGCCAAGTTGATCAATTTAAGGTTCTAAGGTCAGTTGGTGCTTAATGACTCCTTAGAAGACCCATATTCTCCTTGTTCTAACACCAGGGATATCGGTACAGACTAAGGTGCCACACCAACATAGCTACTGCTTCATCCGTGTCGGTCTACGCTGGACATATCCCTCACAGTTTATTGCTACTTACTTAAAGGGTATCCCTAGATCCGGGTTAGGATCTATAGAACTCCGATACAAGCCCATAAAATTAAAGCTTACAAAGCATACAATTGAAAACATAGTGATCTAATCCTAAGGTACACCTCACTTATTAGAGTCCCCAGCAGAGTCGCCATTTCTGTGATTGGTGGGAATGAGAACTGACTGTTTTTTGGAATGCTGGTTCGCGTTTTGTGTTTGTTTTTGCAAAATGTCGCGGTGAGCAAGAGTCGCCACCGTCTTTTATTTTATCCAACAAGGAAAGGATAAAAGCACAGAAAAATTCCTTTTTGAGATATTTCTCGGGTTCGGGAGGTAGATTATAGAAAGGGAAGGTGTTAGCACCCTTTCTATCCGTGGTTATCCACGGGCTCTTAGGTACTTGCTCATTATGTTTTCAAAAGTTTGCGTTTCTTTGTGTTTGTGGGTTTGAAAAGAGTTTTTGTTTTGAATAGAGTGTAAGTGCGAAAAGTTTTGTTTTGTTTTAAAAGGAGCAAGTACTTAAGAACCATCTACCTACTCAAAAAAGAATTAAACTGTGCAAATGTCCTTTAGACAGTGCTATCCCACTATTGAGGAGTAGGTAGCACTGTCATTGGAGTTTTCAGGTCAATTCGATTAAGGGACGTGTGGTCACTAAAGCAATGTTAGGACGCCTTAGCGGTAACCCTAATGTCTTAGATCATTTTATCCGAGGCAACCGTTTCGAGGCAACTTATGATCTTTGGACAAGAGGGCGACCTCTAAAACTTCCTATACTCAATGACCACGTTCGAGGCAACCAAGTGAGGTGTACCCTAAGAGTGACATGTGCAAGTGTGTCAATTCGGTTAAGTCTTATCTGTACATGCCAATGGTGAGCTATTGTTGATTTTAGGTTAAAGATTGATCTTGTCATGCATTGCCTATTATTCAAACATCTAACAGTTAATATTGTGCGCGAATCAAATTGCAGAAAATAAATCTAAGCTATTACAAGGCGTCGGGTATTTACATCGCCAAAGACAAACCCTTTAAAATTAAATTGCGAAAAGTAAATAAAAGCGATAAATAAAGTCCTAAGTTAAAAACTATTACATTCCCGGAGCAGTTACAATATTGAAATATGGATCAAAAGTAATTCGCGCGCGAGAAAATTAAATCAGAGTGTCTTAGGATTTTGACCCTTTTTATTAAATAAAGCATATTTTTTGTTATCTTTGAATTAAAAATTAGTCTAAATTAATAATTGAATTAATTAATAAAATGAAAATATTTTTGGCTTTTATTTTAATTAAGGAAATAAAATAAGAATGGTTAAAAGATATTAAAACCCTAATTCTATATTAATTTTAATTTATTGCAAAATATGTTATTGTTAAACCTATTTAAACTAAATAAATTAATTAATTATTTATTTACAAAAATAAATAATAAAATTAATGGAATTAATAAAAATATTATTTTTGTTGTTTCTGATTTTTTATGAAAAAAAGAATTTAATGAGTTAGTAATTAATTAAATAAAATAAGTAAATAAATAAAAGATATGGAAATTAAAAGAAATACTCAGGGGGGTGTTGGGCCCAAAAAAGAGGTGAATCTGGCAAATTCCAAGGCCCAAAAGCGTTGGCCTTCATTGACTTTTCCACTCCATTATGCGCTTGTTGACCTGAGTCCATGGTGATTGTTGTACCCCAAAATTTTCCCTCCCGTATTCTTCAAAGTTTTGGCAAGCATCATCTCAAGTCTACTCAAGGGTTGCACAGTTCAAACACCCTCCTAAGCCAGTCAAATTAGGGTTTTTGTTCTTGCAAGGAAGTTAAGGTTTTCAAAAGCTCAATCAAGTCACATATGCTCATATACATTGTCAAGCACCTACATGTCAAGTTTCAAGGCTCACAAGGTCAAGTTGCACAGTCAAAAACCCTAATTGCTTCACAATCAACTACAGGGGCAAATGGTCATTTGGCAGTCAAAAGTCAAAAAATTTGGTCAACATCTTATTTTGAAGCCACAATCATCATTTTATCAAGTCTTGATCATGATTCCACAAGCATGGCTCAAAAATCATCAAGGTGTCAAAAGTTTCTATTTTTGGACAGCTGAAAAGTCAACTGTAACTTGACCAAGGCATAACTTTTTCATGGTTCATCAGAAAAATCCCATCCAATGCTCATTTTGAAGGGGATTACATTTCCTACAAATCATCTTCACATTCCAAGTCCAAGAAATGCTCTCACAAAAAGTTATCAATTTCAACATTATAGGTCATTTTCAAAAGTCAACAAAAAGGCACTTTAAGTCAAAGATCATAACTTGAGATTGGTAAATCAAAATGACATGGGACCAAAGGTATTCGTTAGAGGACTTCAAGGCCTTTCCAAAATGTCCAAGAACATGTTCATATGATCAAAATTGAGCAAGATATGCATTGGAGAAGTTGGGAAATTTTTGTGAAATGGCAAAAGTCAACTATCCTTGAAACATCAAATTTTGACAAAAGGGCCCACTTTTTTCCATTTGATTCATCCTTGTCATGCCACCCACGTATCCCATGACCAATTACAAGACCAAAGATTAATTTTTACATTTTTATTTAATTTTATTGATTTAATTCATTTTAAATCCATAAAATTCAAATAAAAATAAAAAAAATTAATTAAGTGATATTTTGTGGTTTGAATGACCTTGATGCATCATAAGTCACATACCAAATTTGTGCCAAGCCTATTATGAGCATGAAAATTCAAATTTGAACAAACATGGCAAGTTCCTTTAATGGTGGTTATGGAGAAATCTCAAAACATAATTGCATTGGTTTAAGGCTCCTAATGTCACTTGATTGCATTCATACACATATATGCAAGCCTTGCAGACCTCAAGCACGACCTAAAAAAAGGCTCTCTAAAACGGCAACCCTAATTCTCTCAAAATTTCCACAAAGTTGACAAATTCGAATTTGTTTTTTTTAGCAAGTTTCAAGGAGTTTTAAGCATTCAATCGTGTTCCTGGGCATAGCAGCAATCATTCCCAACTCTTACACGAAGCAAAATCATCCCAGATCGTGCTCCCTAACTCTCACTGGTTTGGTAATTCAGTTTTCGTATTTCATGCATCATTAACTGTTTTTGATTGTTTGTGTGAACTCAGGATACCTATTAGAATGTATCTGATGCATAACATGTAAGCTTTAACGCAGGAGTAAGGACTTGCCATTGTTAGGGAAGTTTTTGTTATCTTCTTCGAAACTCACCGTACAGTCGTTTTCAGGCCAAAACAATGGCACCATTGAATCCGCAGGGGTCGAATTAGGGTGATAAGGTCTTTCTTTTGCTTTGATTTTGCCTATTTTGCAGGATCGGCCATTGTGCTTGCTGGAGAAGACGACCGGAGCTAGGGATCCGGCGTCGTTGACTGGATTGGACTCTGGCGTGGCTGGCGTGGCACGATAACGCGTTCTGATTCGCTCCCATGTTACACCTGGGCCCCAGCGTGTTGACTGTGTTTGAAAATTCAAAATATGCCACGTTTTTCACTTTTAACCCATTGATTGCAGATTACAAACACCAAAGACAGCTAGCTCAGTTGGCAACGTGTTGGTTGATTTCTCCAGAGGGCATGAGTTCGATTCTTGGCCCTGGCATTTTCTTTTTACCACTTTTCATAACTAACATGTTTTCTCTATTTTCTTTTTAATATTTTCATCCTAATTTAATTTATCTTTAAATAATTTTCTCATGCATTTAAAAAATCACAAAAATATTTTCCTTTTTCATTTTAATCAGAAAAATGTTTATTTAATTTTTGACATTAAAATTAATATTTTTGCATGCATATTTTAATTAATTATTAAATAATCATTAAATTGACTTTTAATTTCTTTGAATTATCAAAATCGATCCAGAAAATTACCAAAAAATTATTCTAACATTTAATTATCATTACTAACCTAAAATGTTTTTCCTCATTCAAAAATCTTATTTTTACTAACATTTTTTCCTCTTATGCGAGTTTCTTATATTTTTCGATGTATCTGCTTATAGGTTGTATTGGTTTGAATTATTTTCTCGCATTTTTCCATTATAATGTAACTGATTCTGGAAATGTAATAGTTAATTAGGACCTCCTTTATTTCTTTATCTTCTCGCACTTTATTTACCAAAAACGGGTCTTTGTTTTTTTTGGCGATGTATAGACCCGCGCCTCGTAATAGCTAGATTTACATTTCTGCAATTTATTTTCCGCACTCCTAACTGTTAACAATGCATGAAAGAATGTATGAATAATAAAATTAATCCGTAGCTCACAAATAACATGTACAAAGACAATTAACTGAAAAACAACACACAAAGCACATGCCACTTCTAGGGTACGCCTCACTGGTTGCCTCGAACGTGGTCATCAAGTATATGGTGTCTTAGAGGTCGCCCTTCTGTCTAAAAGATCCAGTTGCCTCGAAACGGTTGCCTCGGATAAAAAGGATCTAGGACATTAGGGTTACTTCTAAGGTATCCTACCATTGCTTCGGTGACCACACTGTCCCGATAATCGAATTGACCCGAATACCTCCAACGACGGTGCTACCTACCTCTCAATGGTGGGATAGCACTATCTAAAGGACTCTTACACAGCATAATTCCTTAGAGTAGGTAGATTCTCATAGGTACTTGCTCTTTCTCAAAATAAACAAAAAAAATACTTTTCACACTTACACTTTCTAAAAGTTTTCAAACAAATTTTTCATACACTCTTGAGGACAGACACAAGAGTTACTTAGAAATTTTTCAAACGAAACTTTTTTCAAAACCCACTCACACTTGAAAAGCAAACATATTTTGAAAACATAAGAGCAAGTACCTAAGAGCCCATGGATAACCATGGATAGAAAGGGTGCTAACACCTTCCCTTTCTATAAATCTACCTCCCGAACCGAGAAACATTCTCGAATAAGGAATTTTGTTGTGCTTTTCTCCTTTCCATGTTGGAGAACATAAAAGACGGCGACGACTCTTGCTTACCGCGACATTTCGCGAAACCAGCTTAAAAAACAGTCAGTTCTATTTCCACCGATCACAGTGATCCTTCAACCTTGATCATTGGATCTGCCTGGTGGGCCACCTGGAAATTGAGATCTATAGGCATATGATGCACCACACTCTAAGCATTGCACCTGAATACCTGAAGAAAAAATCAAATAAAGTTTTAGGGGACCTGGGATTCGAACCCAGGTCCCAAGGGGTTTTGCCACGCCTCTCTCACCAACTCAACCAGCTTGCACATCTGTTATTAGAATAGGCAATAAACAATATATGCAAAACAACGCACTAAGCCTAAAAAATAAAAAATAGTGTGGCGCGAGATTTGAACGACCCAGTAAGGAGAAGACGCGTGGTCGTCTTCTTCACAAAGTCACTGGTTATTTACCTGCGGATTTTTATCCGCAGGAAGATTCGTAGCTTGTCTCAAGAATTTGTTCTAGGCCATAAAAATCCCATCCAAGCGCATGGACGTGATCGCCCCTTCATCCTGAGTTCAACCATGGCCAAGATTCATCCTAATTGTCCCTGCAAAATAAAACCCCAAATGGAAACCTCCAAAACCCTAGGTTCGGGTAGGGAGGTACAGGCTACAAAAAACAATTGAATGATGCAGAACGATTGGAAATTTAAAGGCAAGCATGATTATACAAAAATATTGGCAAGAGGATGCAAGGAAAGGATTTCACGAAGTCATGTTCAGAGCACGGTTCATGGAGACTTAAAATGAGTTTTAGTAAATGAAAAGGCGTGGTTTTGATTGCTACAGCTTCATAGGATATCAGGCAAGAGAGCTACGTTGTGATTTGGGATTGAATTGGCCTCCAATGTTGTTTTCGATCTCCCACTTTTCAGGCTTTTTCACCAATTGGCTCTGGCCGTTTCAGCAGTGTTCTATGCGTGTCCTAGGTCTGGCTTGCTTGTATGCATATAATAGAATGAATTTAGGTCAAAATATGGGCCATAATCCTTATGCATTGAAGATGGAAGATTTGTTTGACCACCATTGATAAGCTTTCCAAAATTGCATCAAATCTGAGATTTTGTGCATGTTTTGACTTGGCACGAGTTTGATTGAGTTGCACATGATATTTGCAAGCTGTATTGATCACAAGAATCCCCTTACATCAATTTTTAGATTTTATTTGATTTAATATTGATTAATAATGAATTAAATCAATAAAAATGAAATAAAATAGAAAAATAAATGTTTGGTCATGAAATTAAAGATGGAACACGTATGTGTCATGACCAGACTATATCAAGTGGAAAAAAGTGGGTCCTTTTGTCAAAAATTGGAGTTTTGAGGATAGTTTACTATTGGCAAATTTGGAAAAATGCCCAACTTCAATAATGCATAACTTCTTCAATTTTGAACTTTTGGAGGTGATCTTGGACTGTTTAGAAACCTTGAGATGTCCTCTAATCAACCCTTTTGGTCTCATCTCATTTTGATGTTTCATTCTCAAGTTATAAGCTTTGGCAAAAAAGGTGTTTTTGTTGACTTTCAAAAATGATCTATAATGTCCAAATTTGTAACTTTTAGTGAGAGCATTTATTGATCTTGGGGTGTGAATATGGATTTTAGGAAATTGAATCCTCTTCAAAATCAGCTTTGGATGGGTCATTTCTCATAAAGTATGAGAAAGTTATGCTTGGTCAAAGTTGAGTTGACTTTTCCTACAAAACCCTAATTTAGCAACTTTTGAATCTTGAGGAATCTTGAGCAATCCTTGATGAATCATGATAAACCCTTGATAAAAGGATGAATTATCCTTTAAAATGAGAATGTTGACAAAAAATCTTGAGGTTTGACTGTATTTGGGACACAGTTGACTTTTGCCCTAGCACAGTCGACTTTTGGGCCTCTTGAGCAATTGACTGACCAAACTTCCTCTGCAAGGCTTGAAATTTGACATGGATGAACTTAAGAACATATTAGTACATTGGGGAGCACTTGAGGGCATTTGTATGTGAGGACCTTGATGCAACACAAAACCCTAATTTTGACTTGACTGCCTTAGGAGGTGACTTGACTGTCCAATCCTTGACCCAACTTGAGCAACTTGAAGATTATTCTTGGCAAATCCTGAGGAATATGGGAGGGCAAATTTTGGGGTACAACAGTTGACCATGTTCAATTTTCTTGAACCTGAGGATATAGATTGACTTTCGAGCCTTTCGTGATCCGAAGGTGGAAGATAATTGAACACTAGAGTGCCCAGAAATTTGCACTCACATGGTGTAGTATCAGCATTGTGATGTTGGGAATGGGCTTACAGATGCCATTTGGTGACTGCTGGTAGGAGGATGGGCTTACAGATACCATCTGCAGGAGTGTCGATCGCATGAGAGATTTCTTAGTGAGAACTTGCATACCTGTTGTTGTAGAAGATTCCGCTGGGGAAGTCTAACTTTTGTTGAGACTTAGGAACTTGCTTGTACTTCAACTGAGAGAATGCCTCGGCTGAGTCTTAAGAACCTGTCCATAATTCAACTGGGGGGAAGATCAGATCCTTCACGATTCCAAGACACAACTCACCGTCAACTGCAACGACGCAGCTTCTCAGGCCATCACAACCGCTCGCGCTATTCTCCGACGGACAACTTTCATCACGCAGTGAAGCCGCCTCTGATCATCGAGACTAAATCGTGTACCACCGTGACAACCGAGGCCGATAATCGACAAACAACAATACTCTGTATTCCTTTTACCGCATCGTGTTTTATTTTAAAATTATTGTTGAATGTTTATTTGGGTTGAAAGGAAATGATGTATTAAGAGAAATAGAGGAAAAAAGAGTTTGTCTCTGCAGATAAGAGAAAGCAATAAAGAAGAAAGAGGAATTGCAATACTCTTTTCTCTTCTTGCGTATGAATATGGACCATATAATTCTTTTTTTTTTAATTTTTAATTTCCACATGTTTAATTTTTAATGGTTAGATAATATGTTGAAAAGTCAAAATTAAGTTTTAATGTTATGTGACTGTGAATGAGGCATAAAATGCAATTATATGTTACTGCAACTTAACTCTCGTTCATTCCCTCATAGTACTTCTTATTATTAATTTGTTTTTATTCTTATCTTTTCATGAGTTGTTTTAGTTAGAATTATGGTCTTGTAATGAGCTTTGGTCTCTATTATGCATACCTCTCTATTTTCGTCTGCACCCTTCAAGTTTAGTTTTTTTGTTATCAACTTAGTTTAGTTATTTCATTCTATGTTAATGACTCATTCTAGATTAGTTAATTCATTTTATTTAGTTTGTAAAAAATATATCAACTAATAATCAAAACAAAAATACTTTTTTTCAAATCAAATTAATTTAATATTTTTTCGAATAATAGGATGTCCATCTTCGAGTATTTAAATCGGTCGATACATTGTTTACCGATTTATTATACTAAATCAAACAATTAAAAAATCACGCAATTCACCAATGTGCGACACGTGGCCAATATCTGGCCACGTGGTGAGGAAGACTATATCAGACTTCCTCCGCATCCTTCATGACGAGTAATGCGTGGTTAATATCTGGCCACGTGAGGAGAAGACTATATCAGACTCCCCCGCTCCACGTCTTAATCAAATCAAATACAAAAACACCAACCAAATACGAACTACGAATTGAGACTCTGATTCCTCATAAGAGAATACATAGGCATACGATTAAAAGCATAACGAGTTCTCCTATTAAAATTTAAAATCCTTTTTTTACCTGAACCTAAACCTAAAACCTAGTATCCTTGTGAGCAAGGTAGACGAAAGATGCCTAACACCTTCCTTTCGTTTAATGAAGTCCAAAACCTAAAATTTTTGTCTTCGAATTAGGGTTTCATATTAGATGCCCTTCTATAGGATAAAAACTAATAGTGGCGACTCTTGATTTAAAATCCAGTTGCAACAGCCATATCCTGTAAGCAACATGGTCAGTAAATCCTGTCAGCACGAACGTGTCTGAAGGTCCTCTTGGAAAGGCTCCATCAGTGTGAACTGATGGCTCTGTAGACGCATGAGTCGTGGTGTATGTATCAGTGGGGGACACTTCGTCAAAGCGCTTAGCAATAACCTCCTCAACCTGCTCTACAATCTCCTCAGTTGCCGACTCCACAACCTACTTGGCTGTCGGCTCCACAACAGGCACAACCTCCTCAATATGCTGCTCAACATTCATCTCAATCACAATCACATACACAGGAGCAGGAGTATGTACCTCCTCGGCGGTAGAAACTCTAAGTCTTCAACAGTGGGATGCGCAGAACTGCGTCTGCTGCACATCTATCTATTTCTGATGAGAACCAGTCGGAGGACGTCGTTCATCCAGTAGCTCAGAGATTTGTGTCTCGTCAGTCCGGACCTGAACTCCCACTCTATCGGCCACCCCTACCCGCAACAAAACCATCTTTATCTCTGATCCTTATTGAAACATTGAAAAAAAATTAGGAAAATATATACTACTGAATTTTTCTAAATTTTTGATATTTTTTTCAAAAGAATTTGAAATATCAAAAATTTTGAAATTTCTGATACAAAAAATAAATTTATTACTCGGAAATTTCAAAATTCCCGACTTAAATATATCGGATATTTTAAAATTTCTGATATAAAGTACCAAAAATATCGTAAATCTATCGTAAATTCCTTATTTATTTAACAAATTTCCAATATCACTTCTAAATTTCCAATATGGTCCAGAAAATTTGAAATTTTCAGTGTGATAGCACTGATTTGAAATTTTTAAATTTTTTTAAATTTGAATATTATGTTTTCATATCCTTTAAAGGTGTTATGTATAACCGTATGAGATATTAATTTCTCCGTCTTCAGTGAGTATGACAAAAAAAAAGTATACTACTATAGTAGTCACATTTACCGAGAGGACCATGCAAATGACCATCTAGATAGCGTTCTAGAACAGTTTCTATAGAGACTGCAATTAATTATTGATTATATTGTAAAAAAGATAGACTGCGATATTCCCACTTATTCATTAGGTTTGCGTTTGATCGTGTGAAGCAGTAAGCTACGAGTACTTAGATTTTGAGTATAATATTGCTGTATGCAGCTGTTTCTTTGAATGCCTGTCATCGAATTAAAAAATTCCAATGGTAAACTTAAAGGGTCGGGTCAACACGTTACATGTCTATTTTGTTAATACTTTATTTGTTTATCAATATCAATTTCAAGTTAATAAACTAACAACAAAATAGTCAAGTTATTAGACTTCAAGAATAAACAACAATAATTTAGTTTATGAATTAAATATGTTTATTTATTTAAATATTTTAAATTTCATTTTTAATCTTCTTTAAAAAAATAATATATTTTAATTTTTAAAAAGTTTGTATTCATGCAATTTTAATCTATGTTATTTTCTAAAAAAATAATTTTATTCAATTTTAATCTATGTAATTTTTAAAAATTTTGAAAATTATATATATATTTTTTATTTTAAATTTTTGAATAATTTTTTCACAAATATTTAGAATACTATAAAATATTTATTTATTTATCAAATTTTAAAAAATTTTAAAACGAAACAAATTAAATATAAATTTTTTAAACATTTTTAATATATATATATATATATATATATATATATATATATATATATATATATATATATATATATATATATATATATATATATATATATATATATATATATATATATATATATATATATATATATATATATATATATATATATATATATATATATATATATATATATATATATATATATATATATATATATATATATATATATATATATATATATATATATAAAATATTCATTCAAAAATACATATCGATTTAATAGATAAGTCTAAAATTATGTGCATAATTATTTTATAAAAACTTAAATATATCAGTTTTTATACGAAGATTAAAAACAAAATTTAATCATTTATAGAAACTAAAAATATATTTAATCTTAAATTTATTATATAATAATTTGAAATAGTCCAAATTTGAATTATCTTTAAATAATATTTAATCAATATTAATAAATGATAAATATATAAGAGATCATTTATTTATCTTTTAAAATAAAAGTGGAGATATTTATATACCCAATGTCTTTAATGGTTTGAGTGAAGATAAAACGTCTATTCTGAAACATTGATCAGTTGTTTTGCTTGACATTTTTTAATGACAAATTTTTATTTCATGTAATAAATCACTGAGATTAAAAGCTCCGGAAGAGGATCTTTTAAACTTTTTTCTAAAATTAAATTTATTTTTTGATTTTTAAGGAAAACTAATAGTTGTTCAGAATTTTAAGTTTGATTATCGACTCCTACAATTTTATGATTTATTTAAAGCTAAAATGATATTTTTATTTTATTTTATTTATGAGTTAAATAAATAATATGTTTATAACTGAATTTTATTTTAATTTAAACGTTTAGAGAAGTAAACAAAAATTACCTATTTCTTTATGGAGGGATAATATGGGTTAACCATATTTAACCCATATGATTTCCTTTGCAAACTGAAATAGAATTTTAACATTTTAGTGTTAAATTGTAATTCATATGTGTCAAAGAAGATTTGATTTGTTTTATATTTAAATAGATTTGATTTAAGTCTAGAATAGATTTGATTAGATTTGATTTAGTAACAAAAAAATATTTTGGGCCTTGGGCTTAGGGTGTAAGTTCAATTATAAATAGAGGGAGTAACTCCTATTTTGAAAGTAAGTCAAGCAAGACAATTCATTGTAATCACAGAATTTGCAGTTGCAAGTGATTAAGAAAGTTTTCCACAGTTTGTGGGCAGAGAGAAACTCTGCAGAAATATATATCTTGTCTTATTTTATTTGTAATCATCATTATTGGTCGAAATTCATCATAGTATTAGGTGGATTTCCAACATCTGGTATCAAGAGCTTTTGTTTCGATTCAAGGGAAGTGTCAATCAAGAACGATTGAAGAATTCACGATGACAAGTTATGGGAATGCAAACTATCCAGCAACGCTGCCAATTCTGAAAGTTGACAACTATGAGAATTAGTGCAAACAGATGAAAGTCCTATTAAGGTGTCAAGGTCTTCGGGACCTTGTAAAAGATGGAGTCGAAGCGCTTGGCGAAAACGCTTCAGAAGAAGAAAAGAAGAAATACACAGAATCTGAGAAGCCGAGTTATAAAGCATTATTTATAATTCATCAATGTGTCAACCCAGACAATTTCGAAAATATTAGTGATTCAGAATCTGCAAAAGAAGCTTGGGAGATCCTTGAGAAGTATTTTGGAGGCGCTGAGAAGGTGAAAGAAGTGAGGTTACAAACTCACAAAAGGATCTATGAACTGCTTCAGATGGAAGACAGTGAAAACATATCTGATTTCTTCACTAGAGTTACAAAACTAGTAAATCAAATCAAGATATGTGGAGAAGCGTTAACAATAAGAGCTGTTGTGTCGAAGATCTTGAGATCTTTAGCTCCTAAGTTCGACCACATAGTGGTGGCGATAGAAGAAGGAAAAGACTTGTCGAAATTGACAAAGGAAGTGCTTCAAGGGACGCTCGAATCTCATGAACAAAGAATGAACGAAAGAGCTGCAGGAAAATCGAAGAGTGATGTGGCCTTGCAGGCACATGCAGCAAAAGAGACCAAAGGCAAAGGAAAGTGTTTCGACAGAGGTAGAGGTGGCTACAACAAATCGAATGGTAGAAGAAATCAAATTGAAGGAGACGTGTCGAATCAAAGAATACCATACCAAGGCAACCAAAGAGGTGGTGTTGCAAATAGAGGAAGAGGTGGTGGTCGAAAACCTGATAAGAGTCACATTTAATGTTACAATTGTCAGAAGTATGGTCACTATTCGAGTGATTGTCCAGAAAAACGAAAGAATCAAGAAAGTGATGCAAAGCTTGCAAAACATGAAGAAGAAGAAGAGATGATGCTGATGGTCACAACAAAAGATGAAGATAGATTCAAGGACCAATGGTACTTGGATTCAGGATGTTCATCACATATGTATGGAAGGAAAGACTGGTTCGTCAATATAAAACCCTCAACGAAAAATATGGTAAAATTTGCAAATGACAATACCCTAGCAGCTGGAGGTATTGGTGATGTTATGATCATGAGGAAATATGGCAAGAAGTCAGTAATTTCAAATGTATTGTACATACAAGGCATGAAGAGCAATTTGCTCAATATAGGGCAGTTGGTCGAAAAGAATTATAAAGTGTCAATCGAAGATAAGTTGATGAGAGTCGTTGATGCAAATGGGAGATTAATCTTGAAGGCTCCTATGTCTCAGAATCGAACCTTCAAGATTGAACTAAATGTGATGGAGCACAAGTGCCTTTCGACTGCAGCTAGCAGATATGAATGGATATGGAATTATAGACTAGGTCATCTCAACTTCAGAGACATCAGAGATTTGAAGAGAAGAAATATGGTTTCAGGATTGCCTGAAATTGACATTCCAAACGAAGTATGTGAAGAATGTGTGCAGGCGAAGCAACACAAGAATAGCTTCAGCAAGGATGCAGGAAGCAGATCGAAGGCTAGTCTTGAAGTCATATACTCTGATGTATGTGGACCAATCCAGGTGGATTCGATGGGAGGTAACAAATACTTTGTTACATTCATAGATGATTTCAGTAGAAAGTTATGGACTTACCTGATCAAGAAGAAAAGTGAAGTGATCAAAGTATTTACCAGGTTTAAGTCTATGGTCGAAAGATAAAGTGGTCGAAAGCTCAAAGTTTTGAGAACTGATGGTGGAGGAGAATATGTGTCGAAAGACTTCGACAGATTATGTGAAAAGGAAGAGATTGTGCATGAGGTGGTTCCACCATATACTCCACAGCAAAATGGAATTGCAGAAAGGAAAAATCGAACCATCATGAATATGGTGAGAAGTATGTTGAAAGGCAAGAGTTTACCTAATGAGTTCTGGGGTGAAGCTGTTTCGACTGCAACATACATTTTGAACAGATGTCCTACAAAGAAGCTAGAAGGAGTTACTCCAGAAGAATGTTGGTCTGGTGTGAAACCTAGCTTAAGCCATCTGAAGGTATTTGGATCTATTGCACATAGACATGT
Source organism: Vicia faba (assembly GCA_948472305.1). Classification (NCBI taxonomy): domain Eukaryota; kingdom Viridiplantae; phylum Streptophyta; class Magnoliopsida; order Fabales; family Fabaceae; genus Vicia; species Vicia faba. The sequence goes on along the minus strand of OX451736.1, from coordinate 1,463,844,903 downwards.
TCCAGACCAGTTGAGAAGAAAACTTGATGATAAGTCAAGTCAAATGATTCTAGTTGGATATCATTCGACATGAGGCTACAAGTTGTTCGATCCAGAGAACAAGAAGATTGTGATCAGCAGGGACGTGATCATAGATGAGTTTAAAGAATGGGATTGGACTGCAAATGTCAAGAAAGATTCAGTGGGAATCCTATTCGAAGAGCCAGAAACTCAAGTCGAAAGAGAAGTTCGATAAGAGGAACCAGCAAATATACCAAGTACAAGCAGACCTCAAAGAACAAGACGCATGCCTGCAAGATTGCAAGATTGTGTGATTACATCAGATGATGTAATAGATAATGAAGGTGAGCTGGTACATTATGCTTTCTATGCAGATGTCGAACCTGTTAATACAGCTGAAGCATTAAAGGATTCGAAGTGGGTGAAAGCAATGAACGAAGAAGTAAAGTCTATCGAAGACAACAACACTTGGTCACTTGTCGAATTGCCTCAAGGCAAGAAGGCAATTGATGTCAAGTGGGTATACAAAGTGAAAACGAATTCGAAAGGTGAAGTAACTCGACACAAAGCAAGACTTGTGGCGAAAGGATTTCTACAGAAAGAAGGAATAGACTTCGATGAAGTTTTTGCACCTGTTTCTAGGATCGAAACAACCAGGTTGGTTGTTGGTCTAGCAGAAATAAACAGTTGGCACATATGTCATATGGACGTGAAGTGTGCATTCCTAAATGGACCCTTAGATGAAGAAGTCTATGTTAAACAACCAGTTGGGTTTGTGAAACATGACGAAGAAAGAAAGGTGTACACGCTACATAAAGCCCTGTATGGATTGAAACAAGCTCAAAGGGCTTGGAATAAGAAAATTGATAGTTTTCTAAGGGAGAAGGAATTTGTGAAGTACACAACTGAACATGGAGTATATGTAAGAAGAAGCAAGAGTAAATTGCTTATACTATGTCTCTATGTAGATGATTTGTTGATAACAGGTAGCTGCAAGAGTGAGATCGAAGAATTCAAAGGTGATCTCAGTAAGGAATTCGAAATGTCTGATTTGGGTGAGATTTCATACTTCCTTGGTATCGAATTCTACAAGAGCAGCAGAGGTTTGATGATGCATCAAAGAAGATATGCAGGAGAAATTCTCAAGAGGATTGAGATGGAAGAATGCAACTCAACTTCGACACCTGCAGAACCAAGACTGCAACTGTCGAAAGATGCAGATGAAGATGATGTTGATCCAACCCAATACAGAAGACTTATTGGATCATTAAGATATCTTTGTCATATAAGGCCTGACTTAGCATACAGTGTAGGTATGGTAAGTAGATTCATGCAGAAGCCAAAGGTATCACATCTAGCAGCAGTGAAGAGGATACTAAGGTATCTCAAAGGAACTTTCGATTATGGCATTTTGTTTCATGCAGTTGATAAAGGAAAAGAATGCAAGTTGGTGGAATACACTGATTCGAGTTGCTGTAGTGATGCTGAAGATCGAAAGTCAACAGCAGGATATGTGTTTATGCTAGGTGGTGCACCAATTGCTTGGAATTCGAGAAAAGAACCAGTAGTGGCATTATCATCATGCGAAGCATAATACATAGCTGCTTCTCTTTGTGCATGTCAAGCAACCTGGATGGTGAACTTGGTCGAAGAGATAATAGGGAAAAATCATGGAGCAATTACCATGAAGATAGACAACATGTCAGCTATTAATCTGGAGAAGAATCCAATAGCACATGGTCAAAGTAAGCACATCGAAATGATATTCCATTATCTTCGAGAGCAGGTAGCAGATGAGAAGATGAATTTGGAACACTGTAGAACTGAGAATCAGATTGCAGACATCATGACGAAGGGAGTGCAAGTCGAAGTATTCAAAAAGCTAAGGGCCACGATGAACATAGACAGTTTAGACACAATGAATTAGGTGGTGTGTTAAATTGTAATTCATATGTGTCAAAGAAGATTTGATTTGTTTTAGATTTAAATAGATTTGATTTAAGTCTAGAATAGATTTGATTAGATTTGATTTAGTAACAAAAAGATATTTTGGGCCTTGGGCTTAGGGTATAAGCTCAATTATAAATAGAGGGAGTAACCCCTATTTTGAAAGTAAGTCAAGCAAGACAATTCATTGTAATCACAGAATTTGCAGTTGCAAGTGATTAAGAAAGTTTTCCACAGTTTGTGGGCAGAGAGAAACTCTGCAGAAATATTTATCTTGTCTTCTTTTATTTGTTTTTCTCATAACTAATCATCATTATTGGTCGAAATTCATCAAAGTATTAGGTGGATTTCCAACATTTAGAAGGATGTAAAAATTGATTTAATAAAAGTGTATTTAACACAAAATTCACTTATTTCTTTTGCTTCTTAAGTGTAAAAATTATCTTCTGTAAATTTTTTTTTATTTACCTTTATATTTAGTGTTCAATTTAAACGTTTAAGGAATCAAACAATTTTTTTTTACAGGTAAATAATCCAATTTTTTATTATAGGAGGATAAATTAAAATTCGCCTATATTATAAAGGGATAAAGTGGTATCAACCCTTGATTTATTAATTACAATATAAATATTATACTCCCTCAGTTGTTTAATCATTCGACATGAATGTTGCTCATTATTTTATTTAATTAAAATATAACTCATTTTTTATATCGGTGTTTGCTATCAACTGAGATATAAACTCCAAACAATATTTTATTTCAACACCAGAATATTAACTTTCATTTGCTTTTGCATTTCTCATTAATTTTTACGTCCTAGAAAACAAAAACCTCATTCTTCATCTTCTCCCGCCTAAAGAGTCAAACATCATTCTTCATCTTCTCCATCTAACAAATGAATAACCATTCTTCATCTTCTCGACCCAACGAACAAAACATCATTCTTCATCTTCTCCAAGTCGAACTAAATAAACAAAGAAGGAAGGAAACTCGAATCTCAACCCAACACATTTTTTGATTCTCTCATCATGTTTCTAGTATGTAAAACTATCTCCATGATTGTACCAGTGATGTTGGTGTTCTACTTATTATTATTATTGTTGTTGTTGTTGTTGTTGTTGTTGTTTAGACTTAGAGTATAATATTGTGTTGTTTTAGTAATATTTGTAGTTGTTGTGTTGAGATTGAACGCTTAGTGTTATTGTTGTTTTATTGAGATGAAATGTTTGGTTGTTTATGACTTTTATCTTATTTTCGAAAGTTGTATTTGATAATGGATCTTTAGAACTAAAATGATATTTTTATTTTATTTTATTTATGGGTTAAATATATATTATGTCTTACAACATAGGTGAATTTTAATTTAATTTAAACGTTTAGGGAAGTAAACAAAAATGACCTATTTCTTTTGCAAACATTGGTAAATATGGAGGGATAATATGGGTTAACCATATTTAATCCATATGATTTCCTTTGCAAACTGAAAGAGAATTTTAACATTTTAAAAGGGTGTAAAAATTGATTTAATAAAAATATATTTAACTCAAAATCCACTTATTTCTTTTGCTTTTTAAGTGTAAAAATTATCTTTTGTAAGTTTTTTTTACTTACTTTCATATTTAGTGTTTAATTTAAACGTTTAAGGAAGTAAACAAATTTTTTTTACAGATAGATAATTCAATTTTTTATTACAGGAGGATAAATCAAAATTCGCCTATATTATAGAGGGATAAAGTGGTATTAACCCTTAATTTATTAATTACAATATAAATACTATACTCCCTCGGTTGTTTAATCATTCGACAAGAATGTTGCTCATTATTTTATTTAATTAAAATATAACTCAGTTTTTATATCGGTGTTTGCTATCAACTGAGATATAAACTCCAAACAATATTTTATTTCAACACTAGAATGTTAACTTTCATTCGCTTTTGCATTTCTCATTATTTTTTTCGACCTAGCAAACAAAAACATCATTCTTCATCTTCTCCCGCCTAAAGAGTGAAACATCATTCTTCATCTTCTCCACCTAACAAATGAATAACCATTCTTCATCTTCTCGGCCCAACGAACAAAACATCATTCTTCATCTTCTCCAAGTATAACTAAATAAACAAAGAAGGGAGGAAACTTGAATCTCAACCCAACACATTTTTTTTACTCTCTCATCATGTTTCCAGTATGTAAAACTTTCTCCATGATTGCACCAGTGATGTTGGTGTTCTACTTATTGTTGTTGTTGTTGTTGTTGTTGTTGTTGTTGTTTAGAATTAGGGTATAATGTTGTGTTGTTTTAATAATATTTGTAGTTGTTGTGTTGAGATTGAATGCTTAGTGTTATTGTTGTTTCATTGAGATGAAATGTTTGGTTATTTATGACTTTTATCTTATTTTCGGAAGTTGTATTTGATTATGGATTGTAGTTTGATGAAAGTCAATAGATTAAGTAAATAATGTGTGAATGGAGTGATTTATATCTTGAATTCGCAGGAAAAAAAACCTTCCCGACAATAATGAGATTTTTTATTGTGCTTGTAAAATATGTTAAAATATACAAAAACATCCAAAGAAAGATATATTTAATCAGTTAGGTTGTGATGAAATTATTCAAAATTACACGAGATAGGTATGACATGGTGAAGTCACAAAAAAAAGACATGTGTCACATAGAGTTGAAAGTTGATGAATATATGAATGATACCCTAGAAGATATGATCCATGATATAGAAATATATTCTTTTAAGAAAGCCCGTGTGGGTGATACTTTACAAAGTGACAGGGAAGATTCATTATTTCTAGGAGGCAAATTTTTTACAAGATTGTCAGTTATATTAAGACTAATCTTAATGCAAAAAATGGGTGGACAGATAGAAGTATCACTGAATTGCTTGAATTGTTGCAAGAAATGCTTACAAAATGTAATGTGTTATCGAACCACAATTATAAGGCCAAGAAGATATTGCAGCTAATGAGTTTGGACTATGTTAAAAATACATGCATATCATAATGATTGCATATTATATAGGAAAAAGTATGAAAAATTGAAGGAGTGCTAGAGGTATGGGAAACCATGCTACAAGCTAAAGGACAATTGTGTTAAAGATGATAATGGTGAAACCAGAAACGGTGTTCCTGCCAAGGTGATGTGGCACCTACCGATTATTCAAAGGTTTAAGAGATTTGTTGCTAATGTAAATGACACAAAAAATACTAGATGAGAGACAAATGAAAGCGTTTACGATAAAAAAATTCCACGTAGCTGATTCATTGCAATGGAATAAAATTGATTAGTTCTTTCTAAATTTACCTTTGAGCCAAGGAACCTTAGGCTTGGACTTACCATCGACATAAGGAAGGTTTTTGGTAATATCAGTACTAATAATACTTCATGCCATGTTCTTCTTATAATATATAACCTATGTTTGTGGTTGTGCATTAAGTGCAAATATAGAATGTTATCAATCATGATTCTGGTCCAAAAATCAGGGAATGACATAAATGTTATTTAACTCCATTGATTGAAGAAATAAGAGTTTTTTTGGGAGGAAGACATTAATATTGATGATGCGTGTACGAGTCATAATTTCAAGATGTGTGCCATGTTGTTTTGCATACTTAATGACTTTCGTGTATACAGTAGTTTGTCTGGTATAATGTTAAGGAACATAAAGTGTGTCTTATATATGAAGATCATAAATGCTCCTACTAACCACAAAATGGAAGAAATATTGTTTACCTTGGGCATAGAAAATTCCCAAGACCTAGTCGTCCACACAATAGATTACATAAGGCTCTTAGTGGAGAACATGAATTTGATATCGATCCAAAGCCCTTAATGGAGGAGGAGGTTTATAAATGAAAACAACACATTAATATTATCATTGAAAAGAAAAAAAGGTCTCATGGAGCAAAATATTTTGAAAAAAGAGGGGGTGTTCTTTGATCTTCCATATTGGTCTAACCTCGATGTAAGACATTGTCTTGATGTGATGCATGTGGAGAAAAATGTTTGTGGTAGTTTATTGGAACACTTCTCAACATTAAAGGTAATGCAAAAGATAGTAATAGTTCTTGTCAATATGGTGGTTATGCGTATACGACAAGAGTTATCCTCAAAAGAAATAGGAATAAAACATATTTTCCCCAACATGTTATACTCTGTATATGGGAATTAACTCAGTTTTGACAATTTAGCGCTATGTTAAACAATCGTAAGTGGACTTATGTTGAAGTCACACCTACGTGAAGCCGGTCAATAGCATTTTATGTGTTAACATGTTAGAGAAATGATACAAAATTATCCTCCTAAAACAATGTCACACAATGATAAAAACCAAAAGCAAAAGAAGGAGAAGAAGAAGAGAGAGAGATGATCAAACACATTCAAAATATAAAAAGGGACCATCTATCATCAATTTAAATCATTCAAGCTCACAGTGCAAAGGGATAAACTTATCATTAATCCAAAGTACCAAAAATGATCAAATGATCATTTAAATGATAAGTTTGAAATGATGGAAGTTCATACAACCCAAGCATCATCTAAAGACCAATTGGAATTGATGAAGAATTAATCAACCAAGTCATGATCCAAGGTCAACAAAATTCAAAAAATAATGGATCAAAAATATCATAAAAATGATTTAAAAAATTATTTAAAAATGGAAATTAAGTGAAAAATTCCAAAGAGGCATCAAAATATCAAATAAAATGCCAAAAAAAAATTGAGAAAGTCAGAAATATTCTAAATAATTGGATCTCAAAAGTTGGAGTAAAAAATATTTCAAAATGCATGAGAATTAATTGTTAAAAAAAAATTAAAAATACAATTGAAAGAAAATAGCAAAAAACGCAAAAAAAAAATTATAAATCTAGAAAAAAATATGTGATAGAAAATAATTTTTGTGAATTGTGAAAAAAAATTGGAGTAAATAATATTAAAGGAGCTATTTAAAATAAATCAGAAAAGAAAAAGATTTAAAACAAAAAGAAAGAAAAAATATCCAACGGGTAGTATGTGTGGCGAGTGGTGATTGGACAAAATCTGAATTCTCCAACCAAAGCACGCCAAGCCTGCGTCGTCTTCAACCTTGGATCCAATTTTGCAGATCCAAGAACTTATATTCTTAAGCTCAAACACCACATGGTTAAGCTTCTACTCATGTCATTGTTCATGTCTCTCTGCATTAGAGCCATTGATTGGCTCTAAGTAGAGAGAATTTGTTTAGAAACACAGAAAACTCTAAGTGCTTTAAAGTAAAATTAAATGACTAATACAAAGAATAAATTCAAGGTGAGTGAGTGCTTTGAATCGGTGAATCAAGACGAAGGGAATGGTAACTTGTTTGTTCACAAATGTAACTCATATCTACCTTTCCAATTGAAGCTTCAAAGGTCAACAATCGTAAAACCGAGTGAAGATTTCATGTTGTTTTGAACTTCTGTAATGGTTCAATTAGCTTCAGATGGTGTCGGTGAGTGATTTTGGGAAATATTTGAAGTTAAAACATGCTTAATTTGGAAAATGAGTTTCTGGTTTTTGAAGCTTTCCGGGTCTGAAAATAGAAGAGGTTTTGTGGTTGTTCAAGCTTGCCAATGAAGGCAAAATGCTTCTCTATTTGGGGAATTCTAATTACGGGTCATGCACAAAAAGCAGAGTTTAGGGCACCATGTTGGAACTTAGGCCAAATGAGATTCACTTGTGCATTTTGAAATGTCTTTCATACAAAAGGTTATCCTCATGATGAAGAATCAAATGCAAAAAGAACCACATCAAAAGGATGCTTGAGTTGAAAATGACATGGATGACAAGTTCAGGTCATTAACTGAATTCTATGTCAGACGTTAGGTCGAACCAAGTTTTGGACCAGCTTGTGTGCACACATGGGCATTCCAAAATTGAGGCACTTGGAGGAAAAATTTTGTTTTACCCTGGAAACAAAGTTGTAGAGGAGTTCAAATGTGACATTTGGCTCGAAGTAGATTCCAAAAATGTTGAGAAATGAGAGAGTTACAGTGTTTAAACCAAGTGACATGCCATACTTGATTTTTAGGTCAACCAAACATGTACCAACTTATGATTTTGATCTTTTCTTACATTCAAAGACCCAATAATGAACACTTGAACACCAAATGAGGGAATCTTAATTGTACTTGATTAAAATTTCATGATTGCTTGAGAATCGGAGGGAGATGGCATGGAAATAAACACACGAACCATTCCTGAATCAACTTTGAAAACATGTACCGAACTTGAACTTGTCTTGGCCAAATGATGTTGAATGAATCTTGACATGAATGTGACCTATGATTATAAGTCATGCCTTGAAGTACAAGCTCTTGAGAATCACTTGTTTACCAAACATTGACCTTGGGAACCAAAATCCTAATTTGAACACCAATCGTAATTCTTTGATTGCAAGTCCCTACCTTAAACAAAATGAAAAGAAAGCAACACATATTTTTGTATTTTGAATAAGGTTAGTAGAGTAAAAATGTAAACAAGCAAAAGATCCTAAAAGAAACACAAAGGGTGTCTGGTGATCTCCCACAGACACTTAACCAAAGAGGTAGAGGTTAGGACGATACCATGCTTGTGATCTTGAGTTAGATGCAAATAATATAATAAGTGAAATATTAGGGGTAAAAATTCTGTTATGACAACTGCCCCTATTTGAGTTTCTTCTACCCTGAGATATGAAGATAGAAATTCTTCTTATCGACGACATTTAATATACTTAAATATAGAAGACCCGATTTTGGCCCTAAGATGCCTCACAATGCTTATGGTATGAATGAAAATGATCGGACTCTGCGAGGAATACACTGCAGGAGATAGACTCTGCACAAATGAACTACGATTCTATTGGAGGAAAAACTTGAAGGGGGCCCGACAGGGAGACATAACTCAATGGGGAACGACACAACACCATGAGGGTCTACATTGCAGATAACTTAAGGAATTTCCAAAGATGAAAGGGATCCAAAAAGGTAGAGAACATGATCTGGACATACTACTAACTCATAGTTGAACGAAGTAAACATGATAATAGCGACTCATAGATGACGGTAACGAAATGGGTAATACCGAATCATAGATGACGACAAAGAAACATGTAATATTTACTCATAGATGATAATAAAGAAATAGGTAATACCAACTTATATATGACGATAAACAAATAGCTAATACAAACTCATAGATGATAGTATACTACCAACTCATAGACGAAGGTAGTGACAAGATTTGAATTGATAACATGCTTAACATAACTTCCAGTTTTCCATCTCCACCTGAAATGAGTCTCAACTTCTTCTTTGACCAAGTATTCCACTTAGAAGGGGTAACAAACCTCCCATGACTTCCGGTCTTCCACCAGGAATGGGTATTAACTTATTTTTTAACTAAGTATTCCATCTGGAAATGGTAATAAACAAGCTTTCTTTGACTTTTGGTCTTCAAGCTGAAGCGGTCTTCACTTGCTGGAGATTTAAGTATTCTTTGATCGGGGATCGCAATAGGCTTCTTAAATAAAAAGATAGTCACCTGTTAGAGAATGAACCTTTGTTAACTTTGATTTGTCGAATCACAACAAGCTTCTCTGCCAGGGATTGAGGAAAGAGATTTCCATTTGCTAGAGAAATAAGGATTTGATATGCCATGAACAAACAAGCTTATCAAATAAAGAGGATGCCACTTGTTGTTAAACAAAAATCTCAAAGAGATTACTGGAGCAATGTTTGTTGGGGAATTATATTCTTCAAACATTGAACAAGTCTTCTCTATTGAGGAACAAGGGGTCCAAAAAGGTGTAAAACATGCCTTCTTCACCATCTAGGTTTCCATCCTAGAGAAATCAAAAGCTACTACAAGGGACCAAATTTCAGTCCAGGAACAAACTGGAGAGAAATAGTCAAACATGACTATACCCGACGAGGAATGAACTCGACTGGAGATTTGTTACATCCAAACAATGAGTTGGGAAGGAAAATTGAATCAAGATTCATCCACGAGGCACGGTCTCAGTAGGGAGATAGAAAATAAACTCACTTTGGGGGGAACATACCACCAGGAAAATGGATTTAGAGACACCAAGGTACCAACATGTGATTCAATAAAATGCGAGTGGGCACAAATATGCCTTCGACTATGCATGACAATGATTTTATGAGTGTTTAAATGTATGCAATGTTAAGTTTACGCTGGCAAAATAACACACTGGACAAGTTAGAGAACTAAAAACATCAATGAACTGGGTACTCGGCCAAATCTCAGCTAGATGGAGACCCTGCCACAAAGCTTGCCTTCTTCAATATCTTCCAGGATAAATAATACTTATCTAGAGACAAGAAGATCCACTAGGGAAACTCAAAACAAAATTGAAACCAATAGTCTTCTTAGGGCGTAAAAACTTTACTAGCTGCATTATGGGAGAACCCAAGTCTATACTATAATAAAAACTGGTTGGAATAAATCGGTTATTCGGCCAAAAAATCTGTTGGAGAAATCAGGATTAACAAATCAAGGAGATTCACAGGAGATTTCTCATGAACTATTGCACTGGGGAACTGAGTTCCACACTTCGATACTTGATCATCTTTGAACAACCGTGAATATTCCTTTTAGTTTATTCAAAAATCAAAGGAAACATTTTGTAATTTTCAAAAACAAGTTTATTATTAAACCCTTGTTTCAAAAACTATTATTGAAAATTAATGACATCTTACGAAAGAAACAAATATATAAGAATTGAAATTGATTGGAAAAAGATAAGGATTTTATTGATAGAATGGTAGTTTGCAAAAAGGCGTAACTCTATGGGTCATTACAATGTTTAGAAAATGGTAAACGGAAAGGCTACATTGAAATACAATGAGCCTAATATCCCTAACAACTTTGAATTCCTGTAATCTAACTTCCGTTGAGAGAAATTGAACTGAGACTTCCTAATCGATGATGTTCCTGCTTCAAGTGATAAAGCCTTGTCTGATGCATTTACTTGCCATAAAATCTCTAACTTTTGCCTAGATTTCCCTTTTGGATTATCTATCTACTAGGATGGATTATTTCTGTTTATGTCTCTAATTTTTTCCTGGACCTCCCTTTCGGTTTTCATTCCACCGGGACACTCATTTTTGCCTAAGTCGTAATTTCGTATTTTCAACTTAGCGAGTTATTCTTTTGATCATTAGGTGAATTATTTCATGATTGTATCAGTGTTCACCGGGCAGGAAAGCTCCTCACCATCCATAGTTGTAGAAATCAATGCACATCCAGAGAAGGCTTTCTTGACAAAATATGGTCATTGGTTATTAGGAGTCCACTTTCCTTGGGAATCATTGTGGATAGACAAGATATTTTTGAGCACAAGATCATGTTCTCTGAAGTCACAAGAAAGAAGTTGCACACATTAACATGTCTGCTTCGTGTATAACACATTTACATTAAGAAAGAAGTTGCACGCAAATCTTCTCAAGGTCTTCTTATCTTTACTGGATGCCCTAGTTGGGTATTCTTGACTTTAGAGAAAACACTTGATATCATGATATCTTTACTAGATGTCCTAGTTGGGTATTCATGCCTCATTGTAGAAGTTTACCCGGTACATGGAGAAAAAGTTAGCTAAATCATCTACCATTTGATTCTCCTCTTGAGGTATATGATGAAAATCGACTTTGTCAAATAAAGGCAACAACCACCTAGCATAATCTTTGTATGGGACAAAATTCGGATGTGTAATATCAAGCCTCTCAATGAACTTTGTTTTGATGAAGACAAACCATAATGGCAAGAAGGCAAAGATGTTGATCAAGCTAAAGCATCATTGGATAAAAGTCTTTAGTTCAAGCTCTTGGAAAATTTCATAAGGTATAATAATAATTCTTACTATGAACTTAAGTCTTAGATGCTCAATGATCAAAAGAAGTTTTTAAACTTGTCCAAACTATTTCTCAAGTTTCTCAAGAAAAAAATTGATTTTTATTACTGAGCAATCGATTTACATGTTGGAGAAATCGATTGCTTGCCTCACGTTTTCAGGTTTTTTGCTTATGTTTACTCGTGCAATCGATTTGCATATATGTGTAATAGATTTATCTCTGTTTGAAAAAGCTTCTGTTTTTAAGTGCAATCGATTTACTCAAAGGTACAATCGATTGCTCACTGAAAATATTTGAAATTTCTGGCTATTAGAACCTGTGCAAATCGATTTTCATCAAGGGTGCAATCGATTGCTTGTTGTACATTTTTGAAAATTATTATTTTCATATACCTCTTCACACACACCTTTTGAATAATGAATTGTACTAAATCTTGGCAATTGTTCATGATCATTGTACATAAAATCATGTTGTTTCAAAGGGGTATTATGAAGATATAAATAGCCAAAGATTCAAATGATTTTTCAACCTCTTCCAATCAATATTTTTCTGAAATTTTCAAATACTCAACTCAAGCTTTCTTCATTTTTATTTAAAAAGTTTTCTGCACATTTTCACATCTTCTATAACAAAAAACTTTGAGCAAGCTAAGTCCCAAGTCATTGTATATCATTGTTATTGGAAGAGAATACCAAGTTATTGATAAAATCACTTAAAGTGATTATTACTCTACAAACTTACTCACTCAAATATTGCTGTACACTTTCTTATTTTTCAGGATTGTTGAAAATAAGATTAGTGGTTTTTATACTCTTGTTTTTCTAGGATTGTTGGAAACAAGTAGGTCACCTTGAGAGGATTTTTCTCATTGTTGACATAGTAAAAATCCAAGAGGATTGTTCTTGGTGTTTTGTAGTTCTTATATAAGTTTCCAAATATAAGGAAATCTCTTTAATGTTAAAAGGGGACTGGAGTACTCTTGGGCTGTAAGGGGAACCAGGATAACTCTCTTGTGTCTCTTTATTTTTCTTCACTTTACTACTTTCATAAACACCATAAACCATAAAAATGATATCTATCATCACTAAAACAAGAAAAAATTTGAAGTACCTAATTTACCCCCCTCCTCTTAGGCACACTTCGTACTTACAATTGGTATCAGAGCAGGTTATAGGTAACCTGTTCCTAAAAAATCCAGAATGGCTTCCGCAAATCAAAATCTAGTTTTTAGAGATGGTAGTAGTAACAACAAGCCTCCTCTATTCTGTGGTGAATATTTTAACTTCTGGAAAATACGCATGAAGGCACATCTAGAAGCACAAGGAGAAGAAATATGGAATGCCGTTGAAAATGGTCTATTTGTTCCTATAACGGTTGTCAACGGTGTTGGTTCATCAAATCCTAAAACTTCATGGGATGAATATGATAAGAAAAAGGTCCTCTATATAAAAAGGCAATCAATCTTCTTCAAGGTGCGCTTAGCATGGATGAATTCTTTCGCGTCTCGGCATGCAAAACGGCGAAAGAAATATGGGATACCTTGGTAGAAAATCATGAAGGAACCTTTGAAGTTAAAAGATCAAGATTAAATACTTTAAGTCAAAAATACGAGTTATTTCGAATGCAGCCCGGAGAATCCATCCTTGACTTGCAGAAAAGATTCGTGCACTTGATAAATTATCTAAGTGCTCTTGGTAAGATTTTAACTAATGATGAGTTAAATCTGAAAGTGCTTAGATCTTTAACTAGGGAATGACAACAAAAAGTAACGGTAATTTCTGAAAAGAAAAGTCTTTCTACAATGACGTCCGCAATGTTGTTTGGGAAACTTCAAGAATATGAGATGAAACTCGTAAGACTTGAAAAGCATGAAAATCAAGAGAAGAAATCCAAGAATATTGATTTAAATATAGATTCGAAGGAAGTTGAAAAGGAAGACAATCCGGAAGAAGATGAAAATTTCATGCTTCTTGTTAAAAGGCTTGGTAAGTTCTTTGGTAGAAATGACAAATCCTTTTCTCATGCAAAAAGAAGAAACAATTCAAGAAAAAGGAAGCTTCCACATCAACACAAGAAGTCACATGTTATGAATGCGGTAAGCAAGGTCATATAAAGCCAGATTTTCCAAAACTCTCCAAGAAAGGTGGCTACAAAGGCAAAAAGGATTTTAAGAACAAAAAGGCCTATCTTGCATGGGAGGATAATGAGATAAGTTCTTCGTCTGATTCCGACAGTGACGAAAGTTCAAATCTATCATTGATGGCCTCACACCATTCTGATAGTGAAGATGATGAGGTTAGTAATGGATTTTATCTTTTTGATAATGACTCACAAGGTGCTATAAATGAACTATTAAATGAATGCAAAATTTTGTACAAAACTATTTCATCTCAAAAGAAACAAATTTCATCTTTAGAAGAAAAATGTGAAACTATGGAAAAAGATCTCATAGATGAGAAACAAAAATTAAGTGATGAACAAAAACAAAATTTTATATGCAAAAATTGTGAATCACTTTCTTTCCAAATTGTCCAATTAAAAAGAGTTCTTGAGAGATATGAAAAAGGTCAAATTGGATTGGAAGGTGTTCTTAGACAACAAAGATATTCCTATGATAAAAGTGGACTTGGATATTCAAAGTTTTCAAAACCAAGTTCTAACAAGACTATCTTTGTTAAGGCTAGTGATAAATCATCCAAAGAGAAAGTGAACATACCTAAAGTGGTTCATCATTATCCTAAAAAGAAAAAAAAAACCTAAGAAGAAATCTTATCCTTCTAGATATAGAAGTAACTTTGAACCTACTTGTTTTTATTGTGGTATTAAAGGCCACACACCTAATGCTTGCTATGTTAGAAACTTTAGCATGGAAAATAGGCATTATGTGTGGGTAAAGAAAGGTACTAATTATGAAGGACCAAAAGCAACTTGGGTACCTAATAAAACATAATTTGTTTTGTAGGTATGCTTGAATACCACCTCCAATCTATGGCATCTTGATAGTGGTTGTTCAAAGCATATGACAGGAGACATAAACCAATTTTCAAATCTATTGCTAAAGGCTAAGGGTTTTGTCACTTATAGAGACAATAATAAGGGAATAATTCTTGGCAAAGGAAAAGTTAGTGCACCACCTTTCACATCCATTGAAGATGTTATTTATGTTGAAGGACTAAAGCACAATCTTCTTAGTATTATCCAACTATGTGACAAAGGCTTCAATATTAAGTTCACCATAGATGAATACTTGATAGAAGATGAAGTCACACATGAGGTTATACTTAAAGGTAAAAGAATTAATAATATATTTATGATTTCCCTTGATGATCCATCTTTTAAGGTAAAATATCTCATGGAAAACAACGATGATTCATGGCTTTGGCACAAAAGAATTTCTCATATTCACATGGAACACTTGAATAAATTAATCAAGCATGATCTTGTCATTGGATTGCCTAAGAATTTTTTTGTCAAAGATAGACTTTGTGATGCTTGTCAAAAAGGGAAACAAACAAAATCAACTTTCAAATCTAAGAATATGGTGTCTACTACAAGGCCTCTACAATTGTTGCATATGGACCTATTTGGTCCATCAAGAACAAGAAGTTTCAGAGTGATCATGGCGGAGAATTTCAAAATGCTCTCTTTGAAGAATTTTATGGAGAACATGGAATCTCTCACAACATCTCGGCACCAAGGACTCCTCAACAAAATGGAGTGGTGGAAAGAAATAATAGGTCTCTTGTAGAACTTGCAAGAATGATGCTTAGTGATTCAAACCTTCTAAAATATTTTTGGACGGATGCAGTACAAATAATCCTTCAAGATGAGCAAATCCAAATGATTACAAAGCTTCTCATACAAATGGGGATTTATACATCTTAGGGGGAGAAGTATTTTTATAGAAATAACAATGCATCAAGGAAGATTATTTGTCATCATCAAAAATGGGGAGAATGTAATATCAAGCCTCTCAATGAACTTTGTTTTGATGAAGACAAACCATAATGGAAAGAAGGCAAAGATGTTGATAAAGCTAAAGCATCATTGGATAAAAGTCTTTGGTTCAAACTCTTGGAAAGTTCCATAAGGTATAATAACAATTCTTACTATGAACTTAAGTCTTAGATGCTCAATGATAAAAATAAGTTTTTAAACTTGTCCAAACTATTTCTCAAGTTTCTTAAGCAAAAAATTAATTTTTATTACCGAGCAATCGATTTACATGTTGGAACAATTGATTGCTTGCCTCACGTTTTCAGGTTTTTTACTTCTATTTTCCCGTGCAATAAATTTGCATATATGTGTAATCGATTGCTCTCTGTTTGAAAAAGCTTATGTTTTAAAGTGAAATCGATTTACACAAAGGTATAATCGATTGCTCACTGAAAATATTTGAAATTTCTGGCTGTTAGAACCTGTGCAAATCGATTTGCATCAAAGGTGCAATCGATTACTTGTTTTACATTTTTGAAAATCAATATATTTTCATATACCTCTTCACACACACCTTTTGAATAATGGATTGTATTGAATCTTGGCAATTGTTCATGATCATTGTACATAAAATCATGTTGTTACAAAGGGGTATTATGAAGATATAAATAGCCAAAGATTCAAATGATTTTTCAACCTCTTCCAATCAATCTTTTTCTAAAATTTTCAAATACTCAACTAAAGCTTTCTTCATTTTTATTCAAAAAGTTTTCTGCACATTCTCACATCTTGTATGACAGAAAACTTTGAGCAATGTAAGTCCCGAGTCATTGTATATCATTGTTATTGGAAGGGAAGATCAAGTTATAGATAAAATCACTTGAAGTGATTATTACTCTACAAACTTACTCACTCAAATATTGTTGTACACTTTCTTATTTTTCAGGATTGTTGAAAATAAGATTAGTGGTTTTTGTACTCTTGTTTTTCCAGGATTGTTGCAAACAAGTAGGTCACCTTGAGAGGATTGTTCTCATTGTTGTCATAGTAAAAATCCAAGAGGATTGTTCTTGGTCCAAGAGGATTGTTCTTGGTATTTGGTAGTTCTTGTATAAGTTGCCAACTATAAGGAAATCTCTTTCATGTTGAAGGGGGACTGGAGTACTCTAAGACTGTGAGGGGAACCAGGATAACTCTCTTGTGTTTCTTTATTTTCTTTACTTTACTACTTTCATAAACACCATAAACCATAAAAATAATATCCATCATCACTAAAACCAGAATATTTTTAAAGTACCTAATTCACCCCCTCTTAGGGGCACTTCGTACTTACAAGATGAAGAGTTCCTCAATCACCTTTGATTTGATTTATAACTAATGATAAATCCCCAAAGAGATCGAGGATATTAATCTTGAGATCAATAGCTTCTTCGAGTCCCGGGATAGACGCTTCATATTCTATGATATTATTTGTACAATCAAAACATTTTCTTGCAGTAAAAGGAATATGGTGTGAGTACAAACTCCATCGTCAAAATATTTTTGAATGATGTCAAAACTGGGAAAAGCTTGCACTTATTAGTATTGTATGGTATCCTTATGTCTTATGGCACTCCTTTGCATTAGAGGTCTTCGGAATACTTAAAAAATATTTCAAAATTGATCCAAGTCATTAAAAGTAGTTTTATGCATGATTTTTCACTGTATGTGTCGACACATCTGTATTTACGGTCGACAAATGTAATGAATTTTTAAAGCATGTAGCTTCTGTAAGTCTTAGGACAACACATGCATGTTTCAGGTGGACACATATTGAAGCTTTTCTGAAATTGCAGAAATTCTTATTTTACGTGTCGATACATCCACTTTTCAACTCGACGCATTTGTTATCGTTTTAAAGTGTGTAGCTTCTGTAACTTTCTGGTGGACAAATGGGTCCGTATAGGTCGACACACTATGTTAAAAACTCACGTATGTATCGACACATACGATTCATTGGTCAACACATACTGTTTTAGTTGGTCAATTTTTTAAATTCTTTTATACCGAATTTATCACTCTTTTCCCTAAAAATTCCAAAACTATAAATACTCTTTCATGCATCATATTGAGCTATTAAAAACCATAAAAATTAGCCTATTTCTCTCATCATCTTCAACCTCCAATCTATGCATACACACTGACATTACATTATAGAAATGTTTCGTTGGGGTGCCATCTAGACGAGGATTTCTAGTGTCCAATTGTGCATTGGGTTGAGTTTTATAGGGATTTTCATCCAAGCAAAAACATTGGGTTTATCCTCCAATATCATTGGTTGATTTGGGGGTTTTCGTGCAACATCGTATGAGAAGGAAACGTCCATGTGAATTACCTTGGAGTGTTTGAAACCTTTTCAAGAAACCTTGGAGTGTTTGAAATCTTTTCAAGGAAGTAGCAAGTATTGAAAGATAGAATTGAAGGTATTGTGTTGATAAAGTGCAATCGGATTTACTCGAGTGAAATCCCTTGGAGTGTTTTAAATATTTGCAAGGAAGTAACTTAAGCAGCGAAAAAGTTGCATCTATCGGTTCTTGGTCTTGCTCAAGATCAAAAGAGGAGAAGGGGTTCAATCAACAACAAGCTTAGGGCTTGTGGAGTTTCTCTTTAATACTTCTCTTGTATCAACAATTTTGCATAGTAAGAATTATCCTAATTCTATTGGAATTAGGTGCGGCGTTGTTTACCGTGGAAATTGGTAAACAACCGCTGATCCTCCAAAAGGTTACTTATTTGGTGACTCGCAGGATCGATCAGATTGATCCTAAGACATGGTTGATTTTTGGGGTTTTGACTAAGTTTAATGATGGTTAATGACAAGAAAATAAAGACTCTTTATGTAAATTGCATGAAGAAAACTTGGTAGAATAAAGGAAAGCTTTAAATAAAGGCTTCGACTGGAAAAGTAAATGAAGAGCAATAAAGTTCTAGAAAATAAATGACTTTGATTAATTAAAATGGTGTTTCACACATACATTCTCAACAATTCTTTCTCTCACACTGGATACTTGAATCTAAATGAGTGACTTGTATATAATTGTGAACACACGCGAAAAACTACGTGAACTACTAGTATTTATACTAAACACATCTCAAGTAACCGTCGGGCAGTTACGCTGCTTCGAGATGGCTCCACTTGGCATGCTCACAGCGTTCGACGCTCCTGATCTTGGCACGTTGCACTTGGTAACCTCTGGGAACCGTTTTCCCTCCAAACATTTGAATCTCAAACCGTTCCACTATGAGCATCGAACACCTTTGTCGAGAAGCACCTTCGACGTCGAAGGCAACAAGATTCCTACTTAGAAGAAATACTCTAAGTACCTTGCCATCTTCTGATGAGCTTTTCGACAGAATCAGCTGGTCGAAACCATCCCTCATGATTAATGGTCTATATTAATAAAAACAAGGGTGTCGAACTTAGGAGCCAACAAATTGCCCCCCAAGAATGCCTTATTTCGACGCTGAAAAGAAAAAGGCATTCTTTGAGATTCCACTCGACACCTGTCCTTCATTCTTGGCCACAAATTAACCTGTGCGCTTTTTGTCTTCTACCAACCAACTGACAATCCCAAGAAAAAGCCATCATTCCATCTGTACCTAAGACGTCACCTCAGTAAGGCGTTTAGCGTGCCCAATGTCTTTTCACAGATTGTCATCATGACAATTTCCCAAAAACGAGGGCGCACGCTGCACCGTTTCGTTTCTGCAGAACGACTATGTCAGCGAAAGAGCGTCACGTGCCCCACTATCTGCAACATTAAATGGCCTCGAATTTTGTGATTTCCCAACCACTATAAATAGCGCTAGGTACCCATTGTGGGACTTTTTCACGCCATTCTGCATTCAAACCTTATTGTTGAACAAAATCTTCTGCAAACCTGCAAACACTTTGTTCTTCACTCACCTTCAATCTTAACCCAAAAATGGCTTCAGGTTCCTCTAATGCTCCCAGTTCCAACATTCCTTCTAGAACTGCTAAACCAAAAATCTTCACAACTGTTCCAACAGTTACCTCTACAGGCCTGCGAAGAGTTCCTGAACCCCTGGGAACCGCTGAGCGCGAAGCTTATTCTCATCAACTACTGATTCCGGTTGGATACTCCAACCAGATTTTCGCCATGTCTGGCCCGTTATCCCCATGCATTGATGAATCCACGAAGATCAAGAACTTCTTCCCGGTGCTTGAGGCACTCAAACCTGTTGGGTGTTCCAAGAAGGCTGCAGATGACAACGAAGATCCCGCTAAGGAGAAGATAGATCTTCGCTTCATCAATAGGGGTGTTAGGGCTTTTAGGTCTAGCCCTAGACTCACATCAGACTACAGCGCTTGGCTAGAGAAGATGGAAAAAAGCCAAGCTTCGATCTGGAAGAACCTGGGGATATACGACCTAGTCATGCTGTCGAAAACTGGTCTCAACTACTCCCCTGAGATGCTGATAGCCTCTTTGCTTTTCTGGGATTATACTCATTTCACTTTCCACCTTCCTTGTGGAATTCTAACACCCACGCTTTTCGACGTGGCTGCCATCACCGGTCTTCGACCAACTGGGGATTATTTCGACCCAGAGGAAATGTCGGAAGACCAAATTGGGTTTTCAGCTACTAAACCCACCTATACCACCTATATCAACCACTACCATGATAGGTCGACAGCCAATGTGACGGATGTGGAGCACATTGCGTTTCTAGCCCTTTGGCTGTCACGCTTTGTGTTCTGTACGAAGTCTTTACAGGTGACAAAGAAAATGGTCACCCTTGCTACCCAGCTTCACCATGGCCAAAACATTTGTTTGGCAGAATTAATCCTGGCGAATCTGTATGAGTCGATCAGCAGTGGAGCGACTCTATTAAAGGTCATCGAAAATAGAGCCAGTTTGTTGCTTGCAGGACCCTTTTGGCTACTTCAACTATGGCTAAATGCCACTTTCGAGTCTTTCTTACCTCAGAAGACTCAGATAAATGAGCAAGCTCCTGAGATAGCAAAAAGGCGTATCAAAGGCACCAGATTGGCTTTACTGACCCCGACTGAAGATGGGCTGGAACTTCAACAGACTTTTGCAAACTTCGTCTTGATGTTTGCAAGAAGAAAAGAATTCACTTCGACCATGGCTCCTTTCGCTCGTCGAAATGTTGGTCCAGAATGGTTCACCAGGCCCCATCCCAAGTCGTCAGGTGACCCTCATGTCGAAGAACACACAATAATGTGGGAAGCATTTCTCACACCCAGAATAATGCCACTGCGCTTTAAGAGCTCCAAGAATCACCTGAGCTTGATCGCTTACCAACCAAACTTGGTCTCTCGACAGTTTGGTATCATTCAATCACTTCCTTCTCCTATTTTTCCTAGGGAGAAATCAATGTTATATTTTTGCAATGATTATACTGAAGATGCTGCCACCAAGCATATTGGCAGGTATGCTGGTCGAACAGTACTTTCACTGTTCGACTATCAACTTAACTTCCTCTGTTCACCATCTTTCGAAGATTGGTGGAAGAGTTATTATGCTGAAGAGTTCTTCGACGAAAAAGATTTTGTGGACGAACTTCAGAAGTCCTTTGTTCTAGTCCTTGACAAAATAAAGAAATGTACGTTCACTTTCCAAATTATTTTGTCTTTCCATTTCGACTGGTAACTCGTTAATTATAACTTGTCTTCTTTCAGTTGTTCGAAAGCCTGCAGCAAAGAAAGCCGCAGAAGGCCATCAGGGAGGAGGTCCCTTGACAAAACCTTCAGCACCGGCGAAAACTACCGAAAGCCATCAGGGAGGAGGTCCTTTGATAAAACCTTCAGCACCGGTAACCAAACTTTTATTATTTCCTTCTGGTTTTAACATCCTGATTTCCGATGTAGCGTTCTAAATCGAACTCCAATTGGTTTTCAGGCACCTTCACCCAAGAAACGACCAGCACTAACGGTCGAATCTGGGAGTGACAAAGAGGACGAATCTCCCCCCGCTCCTCTTAAACGGAGAAAACTGAAGAAAGATGCTCCTTCTCCTGAGTCTCGACCCTTGATCAGAATAAAGGTTGCAGGGAGGAGACCCAGGCCACCTCCCGTGATTATCGAAGAGCCAACAGAGGAGGAGCTAAATGTTTTGCTCAATAAACCCGTCGAAAGTGATAATTCCAGCCCTGGGGCTGAAGTTCCTCTGCAGGTAGTTTCTTTGACCATTTTTAACTCAGGTGTCGATGCTCACGTTCGATTGTGTCTCTTTCTAAACTAGAAGATTCTTCCTCTTCTATTTTCAGGAGACCACCGAAAGTTCAGCACCAAAGACTTCAGAGACACAAGACTCTGCTGAACACAGTAGGCAACAAGAGGAGGAATTGGCGAACGATGAAGCCAATGCCGAAGCAGAGGAACAACAACCAAAGGAAATTCAAGTGGTCGATCTGTCAGAGGAACAACATGACGAAGGGGATCATGCTGATGCTGGCACTACAGAACTACATGTCGAAGAGAGTCATGTCGATGCAAACGCTACTCAACAACTTCAACCCCAAGCCAACGCTGCTGTAAGGGTTACCACCTCGACAAAGCCTAAGTCCAAAGAAGACTTAGCACTCTTGAAGCAAACTGATCCCATTGGCTACCTGAATGCCATTATCGAGAGTAGGGGAAGTTCACCTGACCTTAGTCATGATGCTTCTACTGCATCGGGGAAGTCCACTTCGAATTCTCCTCTTGATGAGGCTTTGATGAAGGTCAAGGCTCAGTTCTTCAAGAAAGATCTGATGAAGGCTTTGGAGGGGGATCCTACTACTCCGTCTTGTTTGGGATCTGTTTTGAATGCAGTCGACTTGCTTGCTGTGACTCCAGAGGTTTCGAGCTTTATCTTGGATTATACTCTATTGTTGATCAAGTCTCTACAGACTATCGACGTCAGAGGGGCTTCAACAGCCAGCTCGAAGCGCTACATGGCAAAAGTTCTTCTGCCTGGACTGAGGTAGCTGAGACGACTTCTCGAATTGCAGAGTTGTCGAAGCAGAAGGCATCCAAGCAAGAAGAAATTGACGCCATAGATCGAGACAATGCCTCTATAAAGGCGCAAATTGAAGAGCTGGAGGCCAAGATAAATGCTAATACCAAACGCAAGGAGGAGCTTCTCTCGACTGTTTCAGACACAGAGAGCCAAGCTGAAGTTACACGAGGCCTAGAGTTTGCTGAGAAAGCCCAAGCCTTCGATGACCAGATTGCCAAGCTTTCCCAGGCGAATGCCTTGTGCAACAAAAGACTGGAGTTGCAGCAGGCCAAGTACCTTCGACTAAGAGATTCTATCCCCTTCTAATTTACTCAGCCCTTTATTAACCATGTATTGTAATATTTATTTGACAATGTAACCATTTTGGCTAATTCTTATAAAATTTTCCATTTTGGCTATTTATGGTTAATTTGATCATTACTTGCTATTTATTTTGATCTCTTGGAGCATAGGTTTATACTTTTTCAAATATTTGCCGTTTACTCTCAAGAGTCTTTTATCTTCACCTAACTCTTCGACTTCATAAGCTCCACCAGAAAAAGTTTGGATAATTCTGAATGGTCCTTCCCATTTGGGTGACCATTTTCCCATGCTTCGATCCCTTCGATCCATGGGGAGAATTACCTTCCAAACTAATTCTCCAGGCGAGAATGCCTTAGGTTTTACTTTTTTATTGTAAGAGTCTTCTACTCTTTTCTTCTGAATTCTTAGTAGGTCGAGAGCGCGTAGTCTCTCTTCGTCTAAATCTATCAGCTCGTCTAACATCATATCCCAATAAACCTCAGAGGGGATATCATGATGTCTCTGAACCCTTGCAGATTGAAGATAAATTTCGGCTGGCAACACTGCGTCATGACCAAAAGTTAGCCGATATGGTGTCATACCTATGGCTTCTTTTGGGGACGTTCGACAGGCCCACAAGATCTGGTCTAGCGTCTTATGCCAATTTTTTGGCTTCTTCCCTACATGCTTTTTTATCAAGCCAATCACTATTTTATTCGCTGCTTCAACTTGACCGTTTGCCCGTGCATAATAAGGCGTTGATGTTAGGAGTCTAAAGCCTGTTTCTTGAGCGAATTCCTGCATCTTTCGACCGGTGAAAACTGATCCTTGATCAGTCGTTATAGTTTCAGGGATTCCAAATCTAAAGATAATGTTCTTTTGAATAAATTCAATGACATTTTCTTGGTCTACATTGACTAAAGGAATAGCTTCGATCCACTTAGTGAAATAATCAATGCCTACCAATATATACTTCTGGCTCTTCGATGATGCTGGTCGAATCTCTCCAATCAGGTCCAATGCCCATCCTCTAAAGGGCCATGGTTTCACTATTGAGTGAAGTTCGCTTGCTGGTACATGTTGGATGCCTGTATGGACTTGACATTCTTGGCAACCCTTCGCGAACTCGACACAATCTTTCAAGATGGTGGGCCAGTATAGTCCTTGTCGAAACAACAACCATTTCATCTTATGGCCTACTTGGTGAGCCCCACATGCTCCAGCGTGCGTAGTTGAAAAGGCTATGTATGCTTCAGTTTCACTTAAGCACTTTAGCAATACCCCTTCAGGCGTCTTTTTAAATAACTCATTACCCATGAGTACGTAACTCAACGCCCTATATTTTATTTTTCGTTCTGTCGAAGCTGCTGGATTTTGTAGATAATCCACAATGGGTTTCCTCCAATCTTGCTCTGACAAATTGTCTATGAACGATATTTCAAAGTTCCTTTGATCAGCATACCCTAGTCTTGTCGATTTCAAATCTGTTGGTGACAGACAAGTTGCTTTTATTTTTTCTCGGACTTCGATTGCTCTTTGTAATCTCGTTTTTGAAATTTTGTACCCAGATGCAATTTGTGCCAAATCGTTGGCTATTTGATTTTCCAATCTGGGTATGTGTCGAATGTTGACCATTTCAAATTTTTTCAATAAACGATTTGCTATCACAAAGTACATAATAAGATTTTCTCTTATGCACTTATATTCTTTTGTGACTTTCTTAATGACTAACTCTGAGTCTCCCATTATTTCGACTCGAGTTGCCCCCAATTCCAACAATAACTCAAGGCCAGTAATTAGAGCTTCGTACTCAGCCTCATTGTTCGAACAAGTACCTGATATCTTGTACTTGAATGTTGTTGGAATTTTTTCTGGAGAAATAATCAAGACCCCTACTCCTGTTCCATCTTTATGGCTGGAACCATCGAAGTAGAATTTCCAAGGCTCTATCTCCACATAATTTATATTCTCAACCTGAATTGAGTGGTCGACTATAAAGTCTGCCACCACTTGTCCTTTCACTGCCCTAAGAGGCATAAAGGTCAAGGAGTACTCAGTTAACGCTAGCGCCCACTTGCCAATTCGGCTGTGCAGGATGGGTTTCGACAACATGTACTTGAAAACATCAAAATGAGACGAAACATACACATCAACTGGCTTTATATATTGTTTAAGCTTTGTACAAGAGAAATAAAGACATAGACATAATTTTTCAACTTTGCTATATCTAGTTTCTGCATCGTTCAAAACTCTACTAAGATAATAAATGGGTCTTTCGACTCCATTTTCATCTTCTTGGGCTAACATGCTTCCCAAAGTTTTGTCGGATGCAGCTATGTACAATCTCATACTCCTGTTGCTGCAAGGAGGCACCAAAATAGGTGGCTTTGTGAGATACCCTTTGATTTTTTCGAAGGCTTCTTGTTGCTCTTGCCCCCATTCGAATCTTTCCTTATTCAATCGAAGTAAGGGTGAGAAGGCTTGAGCTTTTCCACTTAGGTTAGATATGAATCTCCTTAAGAAATTTATCTTGCCCAGCAGAGATTGCAGTTCCTTTTTGTTCGCTGGCGCTTTCGCTTCCAGAATTTCCTTCGTCTTGTTCTGGTTGATTTCGATTCCTTTCTTGTGGACGACGAAGCCCAAGAAATCTCCAGCTTTTACACAGAACGCACACTTCAAAGGGTTCATTTTCAGACCATGTTCTCTCATTCTTTCGAATGATTGTCGAAGGTGGTCTATATGGTTCTTCCTGGAAACAGATTTTACAACAATGTCATCAATATATACTTGCATAAAAGTGTTAATAAAATCATGGAAGATAGAGTTCATCGCTCGCTGATATGTTTCCCCAGCGTTCTTTAGGCCAAAAGGCATCACTACCCATTCGTAAGTGCCTAAAGCCCCATGGCATCGAAAAGCTGTTTTCGACACATCCTCTTCAGCAATGAATATTTGATTATATCCTGAATAACCATCGAGCATACTCAGGTACTCATAGCCAGCGGCAGAATCGACTAGCATTTCCGCCACAGGCATAGGATATTCATCTTTGGGTGTAGCAGCATTCAAATCTCTGAACTCTATGCACACCCTCAATGTACCATTTTTCTTAATCACTGGCACAATGTTTGCAATCCATTCGACATACCTCGTAGCTCGTATGGATTTGCACTTCAGCAGTCTTTCGACTTCCGTTTTGATCTTCGACAGTATTTCTGGAGCGAAGCGTCTTGGACTTTGCTTGACTGGCTTCTTCCCAGGTTTGATTGGCAACTGAAGTTCGACCAATCCTCTGTCGAGACCAGGCATCTCGTCGTAATCCCATGCAAAACAGTCCTTGAACTCCTTTAACAACTGGATTACTTCCAACCTGAGTTCTGGGTCTATTTTTGCGCTAATGTAAGTTGGCTTTTTCTCTAACCCTTCGCCCAAGTTGATTTCTTCTAAAGGATCCTGTGCTAACATTTTGATGTTGTTGGCTAAGGGGTCCTTTTCTAATCCCAAAGGCTCATCGTCGTAGATGGCGTCGAGCCTTTGTTCCTGCATTCCTTCTGGCATGATATCAGGAGGTTCTGGGTCGAAATCCTTTCCAGGACCTGCAGAAGGTAACTCTTGATCATTGGCCTGTGTGGCCATATATTTTACTTCGGCTTCGAGAGCCGTTATCATCTTTGTTTCGGCTACGTAAGCCGAAATTCACTGCAGTGATTGTGACTCAGTCATTGTCACTGAATTCACTTCCCCAACCAGTTGGCTGGATATCAGTTAGCCCACTAAAATCAATGTGGGATAAGTCTTCTCTGTCCCATTGAAAACCATGCTCAGGGTGCAGGTATAAGGAACAAAAAGCATTTGGCGCTGGCGCCAAGTCGAAGTCAGGTGCTGGGCATGGCCCAATGTGAGCCAGATTTTTGTCGAAGTCTGCCATCCCCAGGTGATTTACTTCGCCCAAGTAATAGCTTTGATCCGCTTCTATGTTTTCGACCATTCCATCAGGACGCCATAGTATCAACCTTTGGTGCATTGATGATGGTACAGCTCCAACACCATGTATCCATTCTCGGCCCAACAAAAGATTATAATTTGGTTTGGCCGATATGACCATAAACATAGTTGGTCGAAGGATGGATCCCACCTTGATGTCCAGTTGGATCACACCCATAGTGGTCCCTATGCCGCCTTCATAATTCGACAAGACCATGTTGTAAGGCTTGATGTTTTCATCGCTCTTGCCTATTTTTCTCAGCATAAAGTGAGGGATGATGTTGATGGTTGCCCCACAGTCCACCAAGATCTTATTTACTGTGGTTTCTTCGAGTTTAGCCCTTATAAATAAAGGCTTGAGGTGATTTTTCATCGCCTCTGTAGGAGGTTCGAAGAACCCATTTTGCTCTTCAGTAGCGCCATTATCCATGACGAAGTAGCATACTGGCCTATGTTTGGCCATTTCTTGTTCGACTTCCCAGTCACTTGCTTCGATCTCCACCTGGCGGTTGAACTCTCTTGGCAAAACTGAGACTATGTTCACCATGATATCTAGGGTGTCATCAGACTCAGAGCCATCTTCGTTATCAACTTCACCCTAGTTAGGCCAGACTAGCCTATTGGTCACTGGTTGTCTTTCCAAAGGCTTCCTCTGCTTTCTCTGAGGGACATTTGAACTTGATTCTGGCTTTGGTTCATTAGCAGCTTCCCTCTCAGCTTTTCGCCGCCTCTGGTATCTTCTCCATTGAGATCGAGACATGGGATTCTTTCCCTTGTAGTTGCTTGATACCTGGGTCACTTTAAGGGTAGAAACCTGAGGTTCTTTCTTATGTGTAAAAGATGAACCTCTTGGCACTTCGAAGGAGTGCCATCTTTCCTCGCTTGGCCTCTTTCGACCTGATGTTTTGTACCATGTATCAACTGGCACATTGGTTGGAGGCCTGAAAGTCAGTGGCCTCTTTTCTTGATTTGAACCCTTTTGGTAGGTTCTTCTGGGGTCATGTCGAGTATCAACACTTTCCCTTTTTCTGTTTGCTGCTCTTACACCTTGGATATGTTCAACAGCTTTTTTGTCGAAAATCGAGCTGCATCGAGGACACAACATCACTTCTGACTTCTTCTTGTAGCATCTTTGCGGGAAATCTGCCAGATTTTCATTTTACCAAGGGAAAGCTGTTTTGTTGGCTTGTTCTTGCCTAATGGCCTCCTCTGATGCTTTTGGTTCAGAGACTTCAACCATGTTGACATTCATGGTGTCTTTGGTGGCAAGAGTCAACTGCTTCATCTGAATCTCCAAGTCCTCTGTCTGGCCTTGAACTGCAGCCAAGTAAGAACTGGGTTTTGTTCCAGATTTTTGGGCTCCAACTGTCTCCAGCTTTGGGCTTTCGACCGCCTTTTGGACCGCTTCAATTGTCTTTCTGGATAGATTCCCAGAAAAACTGCCAAAGATTGGCATGTTGACATGATCCTTGGTGACTTCGACCATAGTTATTCCTGGCCTCTTCGTCTGGCTTTTGGATGCCTCGATCACGTTCACCTCTGAAGGTTCAGCATAATGGGCTTCAGCCTGTAAAGGGTTAGAGTCCACAGTCATGTGGGTCTTGTCAGCAAACTTCAACCTCCCTTCTTCGATAGCGTCTTGCACGAGATTCCTGAAAAGAAAACATTGAGACGTTTTATGGCCCAGAAAATTATGATATTTACAAAAGCCTCTCTTCTTTCTTTGATCAAGAGGAGGCACTTTTACCCCTGGGGGTACTATCATTTGGCCATCTTTTACAAGTAAGTCAAAGATTTCATCACATTTTGTAATATCAAAACTATAAGTCTTTTAGGGGAACCTATCGTTGGTCCTTTCCGGACCAGTGGGATTTTTTCCACTTGAGGGGACTAACAGTTTGCAAGAGTATGGTGGCCCTTGTTTTAGTTCCGCTAAATCGACCTCGCTTTCTTCGACGGTTATAGTTTCATCGAAGGTTTCTGGATCTTCATCATCCATTTCGACATATGCTATCCTCTCTCTTTTATGAGTTTTTGTCGCCTTGGCTTTTTCAGCCTTAAGGCGTTCTACCTGTCGAACTCTATCGGCCAATTGGGCCATGTCTCTCAGGTATTGAGTGTCTAATTTCTTCCTAATGGAATAATCTAAGCCTCCTGCGGCTATTTCGACTAAATCATGTTCTGGCACTTGCGTAAAGCATCTTGCTTTGAGCAACCTAAACCTATTTAGATATTCGTCTATAGGTTCAGTGAAACGTCTCTTTACACTGGCCAATTCTTTCAGGCTTATCTTGGTTTGTCCCATGTAGAATTGCTCATGGAACAATCTCTCCAACTGGGTCCAATGATGGATCGAATTGGGGGGGAGAGTTGTGAACCAAGTAAACGCGTTCTTTGTTAAAGAACTTGGGAAATACTTAATCCTCTGGTTTTCGTTGTTTGAAATATCTCCTGCTTCGATCAAGTATCTCGCCACATGTTCGACAGTAGATTCTGTCGTGTCCCCTGAAAATTTAGTGAACTTAGGGACTTTACATCTAGGAGGTAAGTCTGTTTGTAACACATATTCTGACAGTGGGGATGTGAAGTTGGGCCTACGAAATCCCATATTCATCCCATTTTGCGTCATGATTCTTTCGATCATGGCTGCCAGGTTATTTTCCAAACCCATATTCTGGTATTGGATGTGCTGAACTACTTCGTCAGCATTTTGGTTTCTGTTGACTATCCTTACCTCTGGGGCTATGACCCTAGGTTCTTCGACCCCGGGTTGCTCCAATCGTGCCCTAAGGTTTTCTTCGACAGGCTGCTGGACTTGGTTAATAGTGGTTTCTTCCTCTAAAAGTATACCTTGGTTTCCCCTTATTTGCGCCCTTTGGGGCTGTCGAATAGGTTGGGGTACCCCAAAGAAATCAGCCAGATGCGTCATTTGCGCTGTCATCTTCTGATTCGACTGGGTGGTGTTTTGTATTAGAGGATTCAACACTGTACTTAAAGTTTGTGCCAACATTTGAACCATATCGTGGTTGCTTTCGTCCATTTGTTGCCTCAAGACTGCTGTCGAGGCATTCGTAAGGCCATGCGCTACTTGGGACGTTCCTCCTAAGAGTTGGGTCCTATTTCTGTTCGCCATACCAACTCCAGAACCTTGGAGTGGCGAAGAGGCACTCACTAAAGGGTCTGAAAAAGTGGACGCAGCGTTCGTCAGGCTAGCCAATTCAGAAGTTGGCATGCCATAGAGTGGTTCTCGATTTGGACCGCCTGTCATAAATCCTGGGGGAACATAAGGCCTTGTTCCTGGATTTCCCCTTGGTGGGGGAGTTCCTAAAGGCGCTCTGGGGCCAGTGAACGGAGGTAATAGCCCCGTTTGTGTGACCGTTACTGCTGGTGTTGAACCAGCGGTTATCGCTTCACTTACGATTGGGATAACCGTTGTTCCCACATTCGTTTGTGGGATTTCAGTATTGTTTGGCGGATTCGCCATCGCTTCTCTTCTTCTGGCAGTATTGGTATTGTTAGTGTATATTCTACCACTTCTCAATAACATGCAATACTTCTCGAAAAAGATGATATTCTGTATATATACGGTTAACCTTCAAAATCAACACAAGGTCCCACCGGGTGTGCCAATTTGTTTACCGTGGAAATTGGTAAACAACCGCTGAACCTCCAAAAGGTTACTTATTTGGTGACTCGCAGGATCGATCAGATTGATCCTAAGACATGGTTGATTTTTGGGGTTTTGACTAAGTTTAATGATGGTTAATGACAAGAAAATAAAGACTCTTTATGTAAATTGCATGAAGAAAACTTGGTAGAATAAAGGAAAGCTTTAAATAAAGGCTTCGACTGGAAAAGTAAATGAAGAGCAATAAAGTTCTGGAAAATAAATGACTTTGATTAATTAAAATGGTGTTTCACACATACATTCTCAATAATTCTTTCTCTCACACTGGGTACTTGAATCTAAATGAGTGACTTGTATATAATTGTGAACACACGCGAAAAACTACGTGAACTACTAGTATTTATACTAAACACATCTCAAGTAACCGTCGGGCAGTTACGCTGCTTCGAGATGGCTCCACTTGGCATGCTCACAGCGTTCGACGCTCCTGATCTTGGCATGTTGCACTTGGTAACCGCTGGGAACCGTTTTCCCTCCAAACATTTGAATCTCAAACCGTTCCACTCTGAGCATCGAACACCTTTGTCGAGAAGCACCTTCGACGTCGAAGGCAACAAGATTCCTACTTAGAAGAAATACTCTAAGTACCTTGCCATCTTCTGATGAGCATTTCGATAGAATCAGCTGGTCGAAACCATCCCTCATGATTAATGGTCTATATTAATAAAAACAAGGGTGTCGAACTTAGGAGCCAACAGGCGTACCCACACACGAGGACGGTAATGGGGAACCGTGAAGATAAATTCCTTGTGTCTCTTTTATTTTTGCTTTTACTAGCTTTGATTTTCATTGATCAATTTATCGAATAGCATTGCATTATCAATTGAATTGTAAAAATTTTCCTAATCCATTTTTGATTTTAAATCTAGTGTTGATATAACTTATAATCACTTTCGGTTATAAGTGGTTTTGTGTATCAATACAACCAAAGGAAAAATTCTAAAAATTTACTTGCACACCAAGTGTTTGATAGATTGATTCAACTAGTTCTTTTAATATTGTCATTGGAAATAGCCTTGCGAGTAATTTTCATTAAATGATAAACATGTTGCAAAGTGATTCAAGGTTATTAATTCATCTTATCATTCGTGTTCCATATTATTTTTGTTCCATGGTTTTCATATTCGAGCTTCCCAATAAACGTTTGTATAGAAAAAGCTTTCACATCGTACTTTGATAAAACTTTTTAAAAACCAAATTGTATTTGGATATTTTAAAAGGGGTATCTATTCACCCCCTCTAGATACAGTTGTCATTGTCTAACAAGTGACATCAAGAGCCCGGTTCATTCCAGCTTTGACACTTTTTAGAAAATGGATTACAAACCTAAAGGGGATTATAAAAGAGCCCCAAAATTATAGTTATTGGAAAGCTTGTATGCAAATTCATGTCAACTCATATGACAAAGGTGTTTGGGAAGCCATTTAAAATGGTCCAACACCGATAACATATCTTGTTGATGGTGTAACCGTATCAAAGTTGGAAAACCCATGGGATGAGAATGATAATAAGAAGTTGTCTCATGATTGGAAAGCTAAGAACATCATCATATCCGCTCTTGGGGTTGATGAGTTCTATCGCATTTCCCATTGTCAAACCGCTAAAGCTATGTGGAATGCTCTACAAGTTACCTACGAGGGAACTAATGAGGTCAAAGAAGCTAGAATTAATACACTTAATCAATAGTGTGAACTCTTTCGCATGAAGAAAGGGGAAATCATTGCTCAAATGTAAAATAGATTATCACATCTTATTAATCATTTAAATTTACTAGGAAATCCTATTTCCAATGATATTGCTACTAACAAGGTGTTGAGACGCCTTACTAGAAATTGGCAACCGAAGGTCACCACAATGAAGGAAGCTAATAATATCACAACACTTGATCTTACCGCTTTGTTTGGAAAGTTAGAAGAACATGAGCAAGAACTCAATTTCTTAGATAAACATGAAAAGAAATTGAGAAAAAGAAAAAGGAAAAAGGGGATGTTAAGGAGGAAGTATTGAAGTCTAAAGCTCTCAAGGCTTCAAGTTCAAAGTCCTCAAGGAATGAGCCTGCTAATGATAGTGAGACTAGTAATGAAGTAAACTTGAATAATGAAGAAATGGGATTATTTGTAAGGAGATACAATCGATAGGTTCAGAAGAATGGTGTCAAACACTCTGATAATAATCCTGCAAGCTTTAGAAGACAATCTTATTCCTCTAAAGATGAAGACAACAAAAAGGATAACTCAAAGGGTATTTTTTACGAATTTAGAAAACCGAGTCATCATAAATCAGAGTGTACATCTCTTACTAGGAATAAAGGCATGGGCCAACGTAACAACTCTAAAAATTCAAAACCAACATATGTGGCTTGGGATAGTGATAGTGATGTCTCAAGCAATGAAAGCTCAAGCGAGAGTGATGAAGAGGAAAACTATTGTTTCATGGAAAATCATCGACAAGGAAAGAAAAAGGATGTAAGTCATTCTAAATACTCTAATGTTGCAAAATTGTCTTTTGATAGTTTGAAGAATCAATTTGAAAATCTACAAAAAGAGACTTTATATGCTAATAAAAAGTTGGCCTCTCAAGAAAAGACTTTTACTTATTTAGAGGCCAAGGTTGAAGAAACAAATAAATTTTTTTAAGAATTAAAGAAACTCATTGTAGAGAGTTCAAATTGTGTAAACGAGGATGAACAATCTTGTAAATATGGATGTGAAACATGTAAAATTTGGCAACAAGAAGTGAGTAATATTGAAACTAAATTAGACCAAATACACCATCCTATTGATACTATTGCTATTAGATGCTCAAAGGTTGAAAAGCCTCATAAAAATTATAATTTGGTCAAGAAGGAGTCTAATAGCACAAGTGATTCTAATAATAGGTTATTTTGTCACTATTGTTGCAAAAAGGGACATACAATTGAAAAATGTAAATTTAGGTGCTTTTTATTCCCTAAAGGAAATTTCAAATGGTTAACCATAATCAACATTTATTTAACTCACTCCCAAGGATCCAATGAGAATTGGATACCTACCACTTTTGTTTGATTCTTGTAGGATGAGTGTCTTGACGCTATAACGGGAAAATGGATTCTCGATAGTGAATGTTCAAGATACATGAAAGAAGACATATCTCTTTTCTTCGACTTTGTAGCAAAGAAGAAATTTTTTGTATCCTATAATGATCACAACAATGGTGCAATACTCGGAAAAGGTAGTATAGGTAATACCCCAACTATTAATATCTCAAATGTTATGTTAGTTGAAGGTCTTAGACATAATTTTTTAGCACTAGTCAATTATGCGATAATGGTTACAAGGTAACTTTTGCCAAAGATTGTTACGTAATTGAACATAATGAAAAGAAATATTGTATGTTTAAGAGTCTGAGGGTTAGTAATATCTATATGCTTGACTTAAGAGAAATTTCCTTAAATAATGCCCAATGCCTTGTTACCTTGAGTGAAGACTCTTGGCTATGGAATAGACGTTTGGCTCACGTCAACTTTGATTTAATTAATAAAATAGTTACAAAAGATTTATTAATTGGTCTACCAAAAATGAAATTTTCAAAAGACCATCTATGTGATGCATGTCAAAAGGGTAAGCAAACAAGGGTCTCCTTTGAATCAAAGAATGTTGTTTCAACATCGAGACCACTTGAGCTCCTTCACATGGATTTGTTTGGTCCCTCGCAGACTAAAAGCATAGGTGGAAATTATTATGGTCTTGTAACTGTAGACGATTACTCAAGGTTTTATTGGACTATCTTCTTACGTAGCAAATATGAAACATTCTCAGCTTTCACACATTTTTCCAAGTTAGCAAAAAACAAATTAAATTCAAAAATCATTGCCATTGGAAGTGATCATGGAGGTGAGTTTGAAAATCATCTCTTTGAAGAATATTGTGATAAATTTGGAACTGAACATAACTTTTTAGCTCCTAGAACTTCACAACAAAATGGTGTTGTGGAGCGTAAAAATCGTGTTTTAGCGGAGTTGGCAAGTACAATGCTCAATTATTATGGTTTACTTAAATACTTTTGGGCCGATGACGTTAGCACGACATGTTATGTCTTAAAGAGGATACTTATTCGTCCCATTCTTGAAAAAAGTCCCTATGTACTTTTAAAGGATATAAAACCAAATTTATCCCATCTTCATGTCTTTGGATGTAAATTTTTTGTTTTAAATAATGGTAAAGATAATCTTGGAAAATTTGACGTGAAAGTTGATGAAGGCATTTTTCTTGGATACTCTCAATCTAGCAAAGCATATAGAGTTTATAATAAAATATTACTTATTATTGAGGAGTCGGTCCATATCACTTTTGATGAGACTTCCCCAAATAGTGTTAGGAAAGGTAGTTCTTTTCATGGTGTAAGTGCATCTACAGAAGACATACACAAGGACACCGACAAAGGAGTTGATAAACCTAAATATGTAGAAATTGAGAAGTATGAATATGAAAACCAAGAAAAGGGGGATAATGAAAGTCATGAAGAAAATGACGGTCTTCCATTGGAGTGGAGAACCTCCATAGATCATCCAATTGACAATATTATTGGTGATATCACCAAAGGGGTAACTACTCGCTCCAAGATAAGTAATTTTTGTTATCATCATGCATATGTATCACAAGTTAAACCTAAAAATTCTAAAGATGCCTTACTTAATGAGCATTTATGGAAATTCAATAAGAATTGAATTAATTTGAAAGAAATGACGTTTGGGGCATTGTCCCTCGTCCATAAAATCATTAAACTATAGGAACTCGATGGGTATTTAGGAATAAAATTGATGAACATGGTGGGGTAACAAGAAATAAGGCTTGTCTTGTGGCTCAAGGCTATAATCAAAAGGAGGGCATTGATTATGAGGAGACTTATGCTCCATTTTCCCGACTTAAGGCTATACGCCTTTTATTAGCTTATGCATGCTCAAAGAACTTTAAATTATATCAAATGGACGTAAAAAGTGTGTTCCTTAACGGATACATAAGTGAAGAAGTGTATGTCACTCAACCTCTCGGTTTTGAAAATGACGAGTTTTCTAATCATGTGTTCAAGCTAAAGCATGCATTGTATGATCTTAAACAAGCCCCTAGGGCATTGTATGATCGACTTAGTAAGTTTTTGCTAGAACAAGGATACTCTAGAGGAAAATTTGACACTACACTCTGAAGGTGTGAGAAACACAAGAAAGGGGGGTTTGAATTGGGTTTCACCAAATAAAATCTTTTCGTTGGTGACAAAAAAACTTAGCTTAGAACATAACAGTAAATGAACCCGATGACTTTTATCCTGGTTCGCTGTTAACTAAGCTACTCCAGTCCACCTCCTCAAGGATGATTTATCCTTCAATAAGGACTTAATTCACTATAACCAAACTAATTACAGAAAAACCCATAATAAGTCTAATCATCCTAATTGGTACCTCCAATAAGTTTGTCGGTCCTTATTGCAAATCCACTTAAGCCGCAGCAAGAGTCTTCTTGAGATTAGGCCTTCACTCAGTCTCTCAAGGTATCATTCAACAACAGTTGAGTACTTTTTGTGTATTACATATTTACTTCTTGTAAGTAGATTACATAGACTATTCAGTACAATTAAAAACACCTAAGTGTTTTACTGCAAGATACGAGCAACAATTTCTTGCTTATTTACAAAACTATACATAAATGATTTTCTACAGAGTTTGCAAAATGCTTTTGTGTAGTTTTGTTGCGCTTGATTTAATTCGATATATTTGTCATTGTAGTGTTGATTCTTACTTTTCTTCAGCTTCCAAGTCTTCCTTTTATAGCTTGTAAAAGAGATCTGTTGAAAGGGTAGAAAGGTAAATCGAAAATCCAGCTGTTGGTTCTCAACATTCATAATGATAATGGTCATAGTAAAGTATGAAAGGACTGTCCTTGCGCCAATTTAGAAGAGTAGAGGTTATAGAAACTTTATGTACCTTTTTTTACACCACCGCACGTTAACCAATTTGAACTTTCTTCTAGTTTACAGAGGATTTAGATATTTGAATGTTAAACACTGAAGCATGTTGTAGAAGAATCTTTCTTAAGCCTTAAAACCTAAGTCTTGGAGTCTTCAGAACTTGTCACACAGAACCTTGTCTTTAGAGTCTTCAGCACTTGGTTGTAAGAACTTGCTTTTCTTCAAATCATCAGAACTTGTTCGCAAAATCTTTTCTTCATAATATTTGGAACTGTGTAACACATAAGTAAAGCTTTAGAAGGCCTCCAAAGCTTAACCACAAAGTCACAATCAAAATCTCTTATAGTAACATTCCTTAGACACATTGCAGAAGATAGATTCAGAACCTTGACTTCAACTGTAACATATAACCACATGTTTTCTTCTTGTAGTGTATGTTTAGAACCTGATAACGTCACACGCCTTGTACCAGAGCCATAACATTATAGTAGCAACTACACACTATAAGGAAACCATTAGTGTATACAATTGTTCTCTAAGATAACATGTAAAGTTATTATCAAAATCTCAAGGCCATATGTAAAAACACTTCTTGTTCTTACAATTTCCCCCTTTTTGATGATGACAAACCACATATTTTGATAGAACAATTTATACATGGTAATCACCGTAGCCGACAAATTCAAAGTTAAGCTCACAGCTCCCCCTGAATCTGTTAATCCCAAAATTTTATTTAAGCTTGTTCAGAGTCTCTCTCTGAGTGTAAGACTCACAAAATAAATTTTGAGCATTCATAACATAGAATAGAGAAGTAGAACTTCCCTACAACAACTCATCAGAGTCTAACTAGAACACATGGTCTTCATCTCAGAACCTGGTTTCTATCAGCACTTGATGAGGAATCAAAAATTGATTTAGTGCCTGATTAAATAATGCCACTCATCATGTATCAGCGCTTCTGTACCATGATTATAATATCAAAACCAAAACACTTTACTTCTCAAGCATCATCATTTGATCTGATATTTTCCAATGTATCAGACATTCAGACAATTTACAACTTCTAAGTAGAGCGTACGTTGCTTAAGCACACGTATCAGAGCATAACTTATAAATGGCATCTTTGTATAAGAGCATGCATCAGAATGCTGACTTGTATTCCTTTCAGGAGAGCACAACTTCTGAGGTTTTATTCTGAATTTCATACTTTTAGAAAGTTAACAACTTTTAAACACTATGATATCAAGCAAGATTGCCTTATTTTCAGTAAGTTAATAACTTCTGAATTGTGTTTGATACATCTTGTTAGAACAATGTTTGAATCTAGTACCCTATATTTAAGTTTTGATGATAACAAAGTGAAAAGATATAGTATTTATATGTTTCATAATTGAACTATATGCTGCCTAAAATTACTATGCTCTGACTTGCAGATACGCTGAATAAAATAAGCAAGATCACTTCTTCAGCATCAGAATTTGATTTGATACACCAGCATCAGAAGTTGCTGAATCAGAACGTGAAGATCAGATGATCAACGCACGTACATGCTGAAGCTTGATGAACAGAACTGCGCGTAAACACTCTGATACAAAAACAAAATAGTTCATCAGCAGCGAAGCAGAATCAGAATGAGCCAAGCCAGATCGTGCATTGAAGAAGCAACGGTACTGTGCATTGAACGCTAATTAATTCCAACGGCATCATTCTAGACAAGATCTGCTCAAAAAGGAAAGCTTGTTATTAGCATTGAATCAAGAATATTTGCATTCAACGTTCATCTTCTCAAGTGCTATATAAACAAGGCTTCGAAGATTATAATGGCTAATGCTCTCCAATTCTCTACACGCACAAAGCTGAACAATAATCTTCATCTACCAAGTTTTGCTAAACCCCAAACTCTGATACTCCATTAGTGTTTAGCAATCTAAGTTTCTAAGCTTCATTTGTGTATACATCACAGTTGTGATAAAGTTTTGTAGAAAACATTCACACACATTTGTTTTATACCTTTGTAAGAAAGTGTTGCCTTGACAAAACGGATTGTGGTTTGAATCAAGAAGGCTTTAGCAGTTGTTAAAGCAGATTTGTATTCAGTTGAATATAGTGAATTAAGACCTCGTTGGAGAGAGGCGAAATCACCTTGACGGGTGGACTGGAGTAGTTTGAGATCAAACGAACCAGGATAAAAATATCTTGTCAATTGCTTTAAGATTCCGTTTTACAATTCAACCCCCCCTTCTTGTGTTTTTCACCCCTTCAATTGGCATCAGAGCGCCTGGTTCTGAGCTAAAACACTTAACCATGTCAGTACAAGATCCAGCGTCAGAAAAACACAATGGCAGGAAACAACTCTCATTTCAGCAATGACAACAATGAGGACAGAGACAGATTCAGCGGCAAACCTCCAGTCTTTGATGGAGAAAACTTTGATTACTGGAAAGACAGAATTGAAAGCTTCTTTCTAGCACATGATGCTGATCTGTGGGATATGGTGACAGATGGATACACGCACCCTTTGAATGCAACTGGTCAGAAGATTGATAGAAAATCAATGACTGATCAACAAAAGCGTGATTTCAAGAATCACCATAAGGCCAGAACCATCCTCCTCAGTGCCATCTCCTATACTGAGTATGAGAAGATCTCCAACAGAGACACAGCTAAGAACATCTTTGATTCTCTCAGAATGACGCATGAGGGCAACGTTCAAGTCAAAGAAACAAAAGCTCTGGCGCTCATTCAGAAGTATGAGGCGTTCAAAATGGAAGAATCTGAATCCATTGAAACTATGTTCTCTAGATTCCAGATTCTGGTAGCTGGTCTCAAAGTTCTGGACAAAGGATACTCTACTGCTGACCATGTCAAGAAGATAATCAGAAGTTTACCCAAGCAGTGGAGGCCTATGGTTACTGCTCTGAAGCTAGCGAAAGATCTCAACAAAATCACTCTGGAGGAACTTATAAGCTCCCTCAGAAGTCATGAGATAGAGCTAGAAGCTGATGAGCCTCAGAAGCAAGGTAAGCCTTTAGCTTTAAAATCTAACAGAAAATCTGAATCTAAAGTTTTGCAGGCAGTTGAAGAAACATCTG
The DNA here is from genome assembly GCA_948472305.1 of Vicia faba. Classification (NCBI taxonomy): domain Eukaryota; kingdom Viridiplantae; phylum Streptophyta; class Magnoliopsida; order Fabales; family Fabaceae; genus Vicia; species Vicia faba. Next base: position 1,463,805,126 of record OX451736.1, on the reverse strand, counting down.
ATGGATCCTCATCAGAAGAAGACGAACTTTCCCTTCTCTCCAGAAGAGTAAATCAACTGTGGAAGCAAAGACAAAGGAAGTTCAGGAATCCCAGAAGATCTGATCAGAACGAGTCTTCTTCCAGATACAGAAGGACAGATTCTTCCTCTGGATACAGAAGATCTGAAGGCTCCTCCGGTAGCAAGAAGCCAAACACAAAAGACATCATCTGCTACGAGTGCAATGAGCAAGGACACTACAAGAGTGACTGCCCAAAGCTTCAGAGGGAAAAGCCCAAAAAGAAGTTTGGAAGAGAGAAGAAGAAAAGTCTCATGGCCACATGGGATGACTCTGACTCGTCTGAAGCTGACTCAGAATCAGATGATGAAAGGGCAAACATAGCGCTCATGGCTAACATTCCAGATGATAGTGAAGCTTCTGAATCAGACTCAGAATCAGACACAGAAGAGGTATTCCCTAACTTCGCTGTTAATTTTACAAAGGCTGAACTTGCTGAAAGCCTCAATGAAATTCTGGAACGTTATCAGCAGATTAGAGCTAAATTCAGAGACCTGAAAAGGAATCTTGAATCTGACTCTAATAAGTCTGAGAGTCTCAAATTGGAAAACTCTGAGCTGAGAGATAAAATTTTAAAATTAGAAAACTCTTTACAAAACTCTCAGAAGGAACCAATTTCTGAAACTCCCAGCAATGCTGATGAGATCATCAAGGAGTATGATCATAGTTTCCAGAAGTTCCTTGCTAAAAGCATAGATAGAAGCAGAATGGCTTCAATGATCTATGGAGTTAGCAGAAACGGCAGGAAAGGAATAGGATACCTAGGTAAGGTTCCTACACCTAAAAATGTCATGGATTTAACCATTAAACACACTCCTCTAAATTCACACTTTGTGTATGGTCACACACATGACATCAAATATACTAGTAGTAATCACTCTGTGAAACCAAAATTCAACCAGAGTTTTGGTAAAACTAACAAATCAGGACCCAAGAAGATCTGGGTACCTAAGGATAAAATAATACATGTTGCAGATATCTTTAGCAGCAAGTCAGAAACACCAGTCATGGTACCTGGACTCTGGCTGCTCACGACACATGACGGGAAGAAGGCATATGTTCCAAAGCCTGGAACTTAAGCCTGGAGGCCACGTTGGCTTTGGAGGCAATCAGAAGGGAAAGATAATTGGCTCTGGAACTGTAGGTAATGGAAATCTTCCCTCTATTAATAATGTTCTGCTAGTAGATGGATTGATGCATAATCTGTTATCCATAAGTCAATTAAGTGATAACGGTTATGATATAATCTTTAATCAAAAATCATGTAAAGCTGTTAGTCAGAAAGATGGGACTATCCTGTTTAATGGAAAGAGGAAAAACAACATTTACAAAATCAAACTTTCTGAACTAAAGAGTCAGAACGTAAAATGTCTTCTGTCTGTTAACAACGAGCAGTGGATCTGGCACAGAAGATTGGGGCATGTTAGTATGAGAAGAATATCTCAGATTAACAAACTCAATCTGGTCAGAGGACTTCCAAATTTGAAGTTCAATTCAGATGCTCTGTGTGAAGCATGTCAGAAAGGCAAATTTGCAAAACCTTCTTTTAAATCCAAAAATGTTGTTTCTACCTCTAAGCCATTAGAACTTCTGCACATTGACTTATTTGGACCAGTTAAAACTGCTTCTGTCAGTGGCAAGAAGTATGGGTTAGTAATCGTAGATGACTATAGCAGATGGACATGGGTAAAGTTCTTAAGACACAAGGACGAGTCACACTCTGTGTTTGTTACCTTCTGTAACCAAGTTCAGAATGAAAAAGATCTTAGAATCGTTAAAGTCAGAAGTGATCATGGTGGAGAATTTGAAAATAAAGATTTTGAGTCATTCTTTAATGACAAAGGCATTCTGCATGATTTCTCTTGTCCTAGAACTCCCCAACAAAATGGAGTTGTAGAACGAAAGAACAGAACATTGCAAGAAATGGCCAGAACCATGATCAATGAGACAAACGTTGCTAAGACTTTCTGGGCAGAGGCAATAAACACAGCGTGCTACATTCAGAATAGAATCTCAATAAGACCTATTCTGGAAAAGACTCCATATGAATTGTGGAAGAACAGAAAGCCCAACATTTCGTATTTTCATCCATTTGGATGTACTTGCTATATATTGAATACAAAGAATTATTTGAACAAGTTTGATTCTAAGGCACAGAAGTGTATTATGTTAGGATACTCTGAACGCTCAAGAGGGTACAGAGTATACAATACAGAAACACAGATTGTGGAAGAATCAATCAGTGTTCGTTTTGATGATAAGCTTGACTCTGAAAAGTCAAAGCAGAATGAAACTTTTGCAAGTATAGAAATTGAATTTGCAGGTTCTGAAGACAAGTCATCAGAAGCTCTCAACACAGACATTCCTTCAACGTCTGACAGAAGCAATGCTAGAAATCCTACAACTGCTGCTGATCAACCTCAGAAGAGATTACCCAGAAGCAGTTTGGATCACCCAGAAGAGACTATTCTAGGAAGAAAGGAAGATCCAATCAGAACAAGAGCAAGCTTCAGAAACTCTGAAGAAACTCTTATGGGACTTGTGTCTCTGATTGAACCTTCTTCTATTGATGAAGCACTTCTGGACAATGACTGGATTCTGGCAATGCAAGAAGAGCTGAATCAATTCACCAGAAACGACGTATGGGATCTCGTTCCCAGACCAAAAGGATTCAACGTCATTGGAACAAGATGGGTATTCAGAAACAAGCTAAATGAACAAGGTGAAGTCATCAGAAACAAGGCACGACTGGTTGCACAAGGTTATAGTCAGCAAGAGGGGATAAACTATACAGAAACCTTTGCCCCAGTCGCCAGGTTAGAATCTATCAGACTTTTAATTTCATTTGCTGTTAATAGAGGCATCACTCTGTATCAAATGGATGTCAAAAGTGCATTCTTAAATGGTTATATAGAAGAAGAAGTTTATGTTCACCAACCCCCAGGTTTTGAAAATACAAAACATCCAGAACATGTTTTCAAACTGAAAAAGTCACTGTATGGTCTGAAACAAGCTCCCAGAGCTTGGTATGAAAGGCTAAGTAACTTTCTGCTTGAAAATGAATTCACCAGAGGGAAAGTGGACACTACTCTATTCTGTAAAACAGTTAAGAGTGACATTTTAGTCTGTCAAATTTATGTTGATGATATTATTTTTGGTTCTACTAATCCTTCTCTTGGAAGAAAATTTGCTAAGTGTATGCAGGCAGAATTTGAGATGAGCCTCATGGGGGAACTGAAATTCTTTCTAGGAATTCAGATCTATCAAACTCCAGAGGGAACTTACATTCATCAGAGCAAATACATCAGAGATCTTCTGAAGAAATTTGACCTCTCAGAATGTAAGCCATCAAAGATTCCAATGCATCCCACGTGCATTCTGGAAAGAGAAGAGGTAAGCAAAAGCGTAGAACAGAAAGTCTACAGAGGTATGATTGGTTCTCTCCTTTATCTGACAGCTTCAAGACCTGATATCTTATTCAGCGTATGTATTTGTGCTAGATTCCAATCAGATCCTAGAGAATCTCACTTAACAGCTGTTAAGCGAATTTTCAAGTATCTGAAAGGTACTACTAATCTGGGTTTGTTTTATAGAAAATCTAGTGATTACAGCTTAGTAGGCTACTGTGATGCTGATTTTGCTGGAGACAGAGTGGAACGTAAAAGTACTTCTGGAAGCTGCCAGTTTCTGGGAGAAAATCTGATCTCGTGGTCCAGCAAAAGGCAATCAACAATTGCTCTGTCAACAGCAGAAGCTGAGTACATAGCAGCAGCAGGATGCAGCACACAAATGCTCTGGATGAAAAGTCAGCTTGAAGACTTCCAGATCTTTGAGAGTAACATTCCTATTCTTTGTGATAATACTTCTGCTATTTGCTTAAGTAAGAATCCTATTTTACATTCTAGAGCTAAGCATATAGAAATAAAACATCATTTCATTAGGGACTATATTCAGAAAGGTATTTTAAACTTGAAATTTATAGATACAGACCATCAATGGGCTGATATCTTTACTAAACCCCTTTCAGAAGATAGGTTCAATTTCATTCTGAAACATCTCAGCATGAAAGTATGCCCAGAATGAAAATGTTTTAATTCCATGTATTTATCTTCAGAATGTAATTATTTTACTGTGAACTTCTGATCAATCTCCTTTCAGAAAGATAGAACATGCAGATTGTATCAGATGCAAGTCTAAAGATCTGAGAGTCTAATCTCAAATACAGACGTGCTGATCACTACATCAAACAAGTGTCATCCAATCATCAGCAAATCTCTGAAGCAGAACGCGTGCACGCTTCTGAGAAGGCAAAGCGCTGATTGGGTGCATTGAGACACATGTCTGGTAACCGTTTTTAAGTATCTTTCTCAAATCCCCCAAAATCAGCAAGCATTTAATGAAAAGTAATCACGCTTGTTAATGGCAATCATTATTTTTTTCTCTCTCTTAAAAACGTTTAATTTTTCAAAATAATTTTTGAAAACTCTATTTAAGCACACTAATTCCTCATTCTTATTCTTTACGCTTTCTCATAATCATTCAAGTATTCTCTGCATATTTCTGAGTTTATCTCCTTCAAACCTTTTTCTCTCAAATCATTCTCAAGCTTTTTTAGTGAGAACAATGGCATCCTCCAGCATTTCTGCAGGAAATCAGAAGAAAGAAACCTCTGAACAATATCAGGTGCCTATCAGAACTCTTCTCACACCGGTAAAGAATCTTGAAGTTCTCTCTGAGTTAATCATCGACTTTGAAAGTTTGAAGGAAAATGGATTTGACCTAACTGAAGAGATTAGGGCTCAAAAGTGGGAGAGGTATTTCGATAGGTTGGTTGGACCAACATTCCCAGAGCTTGTCAAGGAATTTTGGATTCACGCCAAGATTCATAAACATCTTGTCATCTCTTCTGTCATGGGAAAGAAGATAGTAATTTCTGAAGACCTCATTGCTAGGTTAATCGGTCAAAGTGGTGGTGGAGTCCGCTGTGTGGACATGGCTGACAGATGCCCTGATATAGGTGTGGTAGCCAACTGCATTTTCACTCTTGGATTTCCCAGCAGCAAAATTAAGGATCTGAAGGATCACTGCAGAGTATGGGCCAAGATTGTTCTGGGCTGCTTCAATCACAGGAAGCCAACAAGCTCTCCTGATTATATAAACGTGGATCAGCAATTTCTGATCTACTTTATTGATCAGAGGGTGAAGATCAATCTGGCACACTTCCTGTTCAACCATCTCAAGACCAGTGTGAAAGAGACTAGAGAAGAAGAAAGGACCAAAAGGGACTGGATACCGTTTGGAAGGCTCATATCAGATATTCTGACAGAGAATAAGCTGATAGATTATCTGAGCGAAGCTCAAGTGCTGAGCACACTTGAACCAACTGTTGGAAAACCGCTGAACGCTAAGAACCTGAAAAAGATGAAGCTGATAGAAAATATTAGGAAGGAACCCAGAGCTACTTCAACTGCTGACATCTCCAGCAGAAGAGTGCCTCTGAGTGATTTCCCAAAATTTTCTGAAATGGAATCCAAACCTGACATGTTTCTCAAGTATCCAGATTCATACAAGGAAGAAGATATAGGTTCAAAGCTGAAGATCAAAGATCTGAGTCAAGTCCAACCTGAAGTGACTCAGAAGAAGACAAAGAAGAGGAAAGCAGAAGGATCATCTCATCAGACTCCAAAGAAAAGAGGTAATTCATCTGCTGCCCCTATTTCAATTTCATCTACTATTCCAACATCTGCTGCCCCTCCTAAAACCTCTCACAGAATATCCATTCCAATCCCTACTATTGATGAAACCATACCAGAAGACCCTTCTGAGGCCTTACTACTCAGAAGAACCAGAATCAAAATTCCCAAACAACCAACTGTTTCAACAACACCAGCACTTGATAGAGTGCTAGCTGATATTGAGCGTGAACATGCTTCTGCTCAAACAAATTCTGAACCACTAAATATTCCTCCTCCACAACCAGAACCACAACCTGAACCAGAAATACAACAACAACCAGAACCAGAACAACAACAACAACCACTCACAGAAGAACCTCTGATCCCTGAGCAATCAGAGATTCCACCTCCTCAACCAGAAAATAAACCACCTTCACCACAAACAGAGTTTCACCGCTATGAAACCCCATCTCCTCATCATTCTGACCCCCACTCACCTCAACCTTCACCGCTGGCAATCCAGTTGCCATGTGGAACCACTATTGTCAGGCCCCAGTTGCCATCTTCAGAGGAATCAACACCTCCAAAAACTCCAACCACTCCAATAGAAATATCTGACTCTGATTCTGATAACCCTCCTCCAAAACAAACAACCTCTCAGACAACCGCTGAAAACCCCAGCAGAACTTTCATTGACTTAACAAGTCTTGAACGTCTTGCTGATCTAAGACACAAAATTGCCATACCCAAACCAAAGCATCCAGATGTTGGCTCTGGTATTTTGAATTTTGAAACAGGTATGCTGCAATGGATTGCTTCTTTGAAGCAAGTCTGTCCGGGGATGATCGACCCAGCTGCTTCTGATCAGCTCTGGTCACAGTTCAGACTATGGGTACGTGCTGAAGCACTCAAGCTGCAGGACGTCAACTATGAGCAGGCTCAACAGAACTTTAGCAAGCTGCTGAAGGAAGTTGAGAGTCAGCTGCCTCAAGAAGTTGTGCTCCCTCTGGACAGTGAATCTTGGTCTGAGAAAGAGCAAGCTGCACAAGTGCAACCATCAGAAGACAAGATCCTTCAGGAAGAAAATCCAGCAGAAGATGTAGCTGAAAGTTCTGAGAAGCTTCCTCCTTCTAAAAGTTCTCAAGCTGCCTTGGACAGGCAGGCTCTGGAAGAATTAAGGCTGAATGACTTGCGTCTACAGCAGCGGATGGAAGAGAATGATCAGAAAATGAAAGCAAGAATGGATGTACAGGACAGCAAGATTGACACTGTTGTCAACATGGTTCAGAAGCAGAATGAAACTTCTGAAAAGATTCAAGCAATGCTGGAAAGCCTGTTCTCACGCATGCCCCCACAACCTTAAAATTTTTTCATGCATGACATTCTCTATGTTTTCTTCATTTTCTGATGTACTATTTTGACTATGTTTTGTAATGTTCTTTTGCTCTGACTACGAACTATTTTAATATAATTTGTTTTTCTGATCTAAATTGTTTTAGCACATCACCAACACTTTTTGATTGCTGACAAAAAGGGGGAGAACAAGAATGATATTTAAAATCAATAACGGCTAACTAGACAGAAATTCTCAAACATTCTAACTCTATTACTTGAAATGTTTTTCTGTTTTGTTTTTAAGTCTACAGGCACAAGGAAGCTCCTGAACACTATGAAGACTAGAAGCTAGAAGCTCTGATCAAAATGTAGAAGCTCATGTTGCTCTGATCTAATATGAAGTTCTGATCGACCAAATACTCTGATCCGAAGCAAAGCTCTGACAGGAAAAGCTCTGAAGCTCTGCTCTCTGATAAGTCAAAGACTCTTCATCTGATGTTCAAAGATAGAAAAAGATCTGATCCTGAAGAACACGCATATCAAAGGGAAGTAACAAACTCAGGGGGAGTATCTCTTAACTCTGATTTCTCCTTACTTCTTAACTCTGAAACATTTCCTAGATACCTTTTCACGTTATTTTTTATTTAAAATATCTAGTTTTTGTCATCATCAAAAAGGGGGAGATTGTTAGAACAATGTTTGAATCTAGTACCCTATATTTAAGTTTTGATGATAACAAAGTGAAAAGATATAGTATTTATATGTTTCATAATTGAACTATATGCTGCCTAAAATTACTATGCTCTGACTTGCAGATACGCTGAATAAAATAAGCAAGATCACTTCTTCAGCATCAGAATTTGATTTGATACACCAGCATCAGAAGTTGCTGAATCAGAACGTGAAGATCAGATGATCAACGCACGTACATGCTGAAGCTTGATGAACAGAACTGCGCGTAAACACTCTGATACAAAAACAAAATAGTTCATCAGCAGCGAAGCAGAATCAGAATGAGCCAAGCCAGATCGTGCATTGAAGAAGCAACGGTACTGTGCATTGAACGCTAATTAATTCCAACGGCATCATTCTAGACAAGATCTGCTCAAAAAGGAAAGCTTGTTATTAGCATTGAATCAAGAATATTTGCATTCAACGTTCATCTTCTCAAGTGCTATATAAACAAGGCTTCTAAGATTATAATGGCTAATGCTCTCCAATTCTCTACACGCACAAAGCTGAACAATAATCTTCATCTACCAAGTTTTTCTAAACCCCAAACTCTGATACTCCATTAGTGTTTAGCAATCTAAGTTTCTAAGCTTCATTTGTGTATACATCACAGTTGTGATAAAGTTTTGTAGAAAACATTCACACACATTTGTTTTATACCTTTGTAAGAAAGTGTTGCCTTGACAAACCGGATTGTGGTTTGAATCAAGAAGGCTTTAGCAGTTGTTAAAGCAGATTTGTATTCAGTTGAATATAGTGAATTAAGACCTCGTTGGAGAGAGGCGAAATCACCTTGACGGGTGGACTGGAGTAGTTTGAGATCAAACGAACCAGGATAAAAATATCTTGTCAATTGCTTTAAGATTCCGTTTTACAATTCAACCCCCCCTTCTTGTGTTTTTCACCCCTTCACATCTGTTTGAATATTCATATATTCACAAAGTGTAGAACATCTTCTGTATAAAGTTTATTTCATCCATAAGGTTTTCAACCATTGCATCAGGATCTTCATCTTCAACCTGTCTTAGAATAAACTCATTGAACTTGTTTAGAGTTCGTGTATTGAAAACATCAAACAAAAAGTTAGTAGAAACAACATATATATGTTTGAGTTTTAATGATTATGATCTTAAATATTATCAAAATATCATTTTACTTTCTCCCCCTTTGTCAGAAATCAAAAAGTTAATAGAGAGACAGAAAAATAAACTTCGATTGATAACCAACGGGTTTTAAAAGGTACAATTCTTTTAGAAACAAAAATTAGATAAATCTTAAGTTCTAAGACAAAAGTTCTAATCCTAAGATTCCTTGTTGAACTTCATCATAAATTGTTTTAACATTTCAGTCATCTGATTGAAGGAGGTCGCTTGAGTAGCGTTGCTTTCTTCATTTTTGTTCAGTCATTCTTGAATACGCTGATTGCTATCTTGGAATTTTTCAATAGTTTCCTTTAACTCATTGATTTCCTTTTCAATTTTCATAGCATGCTTCATTTTAGAGCAGGAGGGGTCAAGTATTGCTAAAGAAGTACCATAAATACTTAATGATGTAATGGATTTTAAGGTAAGTACAACTTTTGGTTTTAGAGCTGGTAAGAGAAGAACTTCTGCATTGGCTTCTTCTCAGGCTTTGTGCTTTTTGGCAGCTTTAACAAGACCAAAAGATTCCATGATTCTGGAGTTTTTTTCCATCCAATATCTAAATGACTTCCAAGTCTCTTCAACCTCTTCTGGATTTATGCTAGTCAGGGTTCTTCTTTCTACCAATTTTAGAGCATTTCTGACACGTACTTCGAAATGATACAACAATTTGTTCAGAGGAATGTGTTCAATTTCTGTTTTGGCAAAGTATATCAAAGGTTTCATAACATATGGGAATGGATCTCTGTCAGGCACAATAATAGCCTCAATAATTTCTTTTTCAGATAGGGAAACATCTTGATGATCAATAAGAATTTCTGCATACTGGGAGTGATGGTTGGATGGAGGAGAGTTAATGTTAACTCCTTTAGGGGAATTGAAGGAGGAGTGTGGTGATGGAGGTTCAAAGGAGTTTGGATTTATCTAAGGCTCTGCAAGAATAGAGATAGTGGTGTCTAATTTTTTTGAGATTTCTTGGTTTAAGGCTACTGAATGTTCATTTAATTCTATTTTAGAAGCTTTAGCTCTGGAGGGAGCAACGGTTCCTTTTGAAGTCCTAGAAACCTTAAAGGTTTATGAGCTATCTGAGCTTTCAAGAATCAGAACACGTTTTCTGGTTGTCCTTGTTTTCTTGGGAGCTAAAGTCTTTTTTAGCCTTGGAATCTTCATCCAATTTTCTATTTCTCTTTGAAATGGGAGCAATGAGGGGTTTATTGTTGACTACGGAAGATCGATCAAGCAGAAAGTTTGGGAATCCTATTATTGGGATTCTTCTTTCCTTTAAATATGATGTGCTAGATAACTTAGGATCCAGTAATTGTTCTCCCTTTTTCAAACCACGATATCTTAGGGTAATTCCACTTATGGAGGCTCTAGTGATCACATTAGGATATGGAATGTTCAGAGCCTCAAAAAGATGACTTTCAATAAGAATGTCCGAAATAAGTCTCTTGAAAGGAGTTTTCATCTTCTTTTTGGATCCTTCATCCCTTGAATCAGTAATAGTGGTTTTTTCGATGATTGAAGAGAATTGCTGGAAGGTTAATCTTCTTAGCGGTTTGGATGGCATGCAAAAGATATTTCTTAGCAGAATTGGCATGATCTGGAGAGTTTGTTGGATAGTGGTGAGTAAAACTTCCCAGAAAGATTTTAAACCAAACCCTTAGTTTGGGAATTTGATATTTTTCCTTTGGTTCCTCAGCCCCTTTTTGAAAGATAACTTCATCTATAACAGATTTACTGCAGTATTCTGTTGACATGTTAGTCAGAGTAACTCCGAATCTATCAAGTATGTAGAGCATGTCTATATCTTCTTCTGTAATGGAGATCTTCTTCCCATGTATTCTTGAGCAAACGTGTCCACTTAACGAGACATATGCATGTATCCAGAAGTATTTAACCAAATTAGTATAAACTGGCCCGTGAAGACGATCAAATTAGTTTGCCTAATTATGAAAACTAATGATATCCTGTAGATCATAATCTTTCACAACAAGATTTTTGAAATCCACAAGAGCTTCTGAAAGAACTACTAACTATTCATAGGGGTAGAGAGGAACACTTTGGGATGTTGCTCATATGGCAATTGGCCTAGATTAGCAGTTACTCGCTGAGGTGCCATTGAAGAGGAAGATAGTGTGAGGACTGACAGAGTTTTAGGGTTAGATAGTTTGGGGCTGAGAGGATTACAAAGAGGAGAAAGAGAATGGTAGAGGGTAATATAAATATTTCCTTTTTAAGTAAATACACAAGCTTTGAAACGACCAAAAAATATGACATAGGGTAAATTAAAAAGATTTTTCACTTATTCTCAAGATCTACTTACTCCTTAATATGTTGCATCAATTGTTAAGCACAATTGTAAAAAGGACATATGTCTTATATTAAAGAAGAAATATTTTTGATTTTTAACAAAAAGTTTAATTGTTATAAATACTTTAGATTCTAGAGGGTAGAAGCAATAAAGTTTTCTTCCTTAATCATTCTAGAGGAAAGAATAAAAATAAGCATTTAAACACTTACCTTGCTGTAGACATGCCACGAGCCTTTCTTCAGAATGTGATGGACTTGTTTGAGCCTTTTCTAGAGAAGCTTGATCATTTAGGATTCATGCATCTTCTGACTTTTTGAACTAAGATTCTTGAATTTTCAAGCTATATTCATGTTAATTAATCTACAGTTTTGAAGTTTATAATATTTCCTTATTAGATCATCTTTGAAACCTATGACCTTTCTAGGCCTAAGTTCCAGTTCTTGGAAATTATGCCTTTTTCATATTAATTGTTGCAAGTAGCCAGAGTCCAGGACCCAAGACAGATGTATCAATTCCACTGCTAAGGATATTTGCAACATAGATTTTCTTATCTTTTGGTACCCATAATTTCTTGGGTCTCTTTTTCTTAGTTCTACCAGAGTTGTGAACAACTTTGGTTTTAGAAGAGGAATAATTATATTTACAAGAGTTAAAACTGTTTGATTTAGTCAGTTGATTTCCATTGGATTCATAATCAGATTTCTCTTCATCTTTTCCATCTTTCTTTGGCACAAAACCAACAAATACAAAATGAGAGTGTAAGGTGGTTGCCGTGTTTTTCTTATCAGATTTATATTTTTCACAAGGATCATAACTGTGATCGGTGGAAATAGAACTGACTGTTTTTTAAGCTGGTTCGTGAAATGTCGCGGTAAGCAAGAGTCGCCACTGTCTTTTATGTTCTCCAACATGGAAAGGACAAAAGCACAGCAAAATTCCTTCTTTGAGAATGTTTCTCGGTTCAGGAGGTAGATTTATAGAAAGGGAAGGTGTTAGCACCCTTTCTATCCATGGTTATCCATGGGCTCTTAGGTACTTGCTCTTATGTTTTCAAAATTGTTGCTTTTCAAATGTGAGTGGGTTTGAAAAAAGTTTCGTTTGAAAGATTTCTAAGTGACTCTTGTATCTGTCCTCAAGAGTGTATGAAAAATTTGTTTTGAAAACTTTTGAAAGTGTCAGTGTGAAAAGATGTTTTGTTTGTTTTTGAAGAGAGCAAGTACCTATGAGAATCTACCTACTCTAAGGAATTAGGCTGTGTAAGAGTCCTTAAGATAGTGCCATCCCACCATTGAGAGGTAGGTAGCACCATCGTTGGAGTTATTCGGGTCAATTCGATTATTAGGGACAATATGGTCACTGAAGCAATAGTAGGACACCTTAGAAGTAACCCTAATGTCCTAGATCCTTTTTATCCGAGGCAACCGTTTCGAGGCAACTGGATCTTAGACAGGAGGGCAACCTCTAAAACACCCTATACTTGACGACCACGTCGAGGCAACCAGTGAGGCGTACCCTAAGAGTGGCATGTGCATGTGCGTTGTTTCAGTTTATGTTTATCATTGAACATGCATTTGTGAGCTACATATTGATTTTATTTTTCATACAAGTCTTTCATGCATAATTAACAGTTAATAGTTGTGCGGGAAATTAAAGTGCGGAAATATGAATCTACGCTATTACAAGGCGCGGGTTTATACATCGCCAAAAACATAACCCGTTTTGGAAAAAAAGTACGGAAAGTAAAGAAAGCGGTAAATCCTAATTACTATTACATCCATTGAGCAGATACATAAATAATCAAAATAGGATAATGCGCGAAAGAGTTAAATTGGAACGTCCTAGGGTTTTTGACCCTTTTGAGAAAATATGAGTTTTTTGGTCCTTTGCATTTAATTAAAATTAACCCTAGTTTACTAATTAATTAATTAATTAAAAAGAAAAATGTTTTTTTTACGTTTTTTAATGTTTTAATGAAAATAAAAAGGAATTAAAATTAAAAGTTAAGAAAAACCCTAGTTCTAAGTTTATTTTAATTATTTAAAAAAAGGAATCAAAATTGAACCTAATTTAAACTAATTAATTGTTAGTATTTATTTACAAAAATAATAGTTAATAGTAAAAATAATAAATAATAAAAATATTTACAATTTTGTGATTTCTGAATTTATTATGAAAATTAATTTGTTAGTTAATAAATAATAATAATTAGTTATGAAATAATTAAAAGGGAAAAAAAGAAAATAAAATAAAATAGAAAAACCAGGGGGGGTTTGAAGGCCCAAAGGGAGGTTTATTTTGTTGAATCTGGCCCATTAAGCACAAAGCCCGTTGACTTTCTGGATTGCCAAGAATGCTTGTTGACTGAGAGCATGGTGCTCCTCACCTCTTGGCCTTTGGATGGACGCTTGGGACACTTGGCATGCTGATCTGTGAGGGTATATGGTGGACATCATTACCAAGCCTGCATATGAAGATGTTATGAAAAACAATATTGAGATTTGGGTGGACCTGGGAATCGAACCCAGGTCCCAAGGGTTGCCAAACACGTCACCCTCCACTAAACCAAACGCCTGTAATTGTTAATGTAGTGGATAATGAAGATAATATACAAAAACAATAATTATGCTTGGAACAAGAAAAAAGCGCGCGTGATGTTTGAATCAGCCAGCCATGCGTGGACACCTCATCATCGTCTTCATTTATCTGCAAAATAAAAACAAGATAGCGGGGGTTTTTAACCCCCACAATGCAAAACTGCCAAGAATAGCGATTAGGCATATAGTGAACATAAAAAGGGCGCGATGGTTGGGTTGAATTCGTCTGGCCTTGACGAATTCAACCATAGGCGTTATGTGGTCCAATTTTTCTCATGCTGTAAAGCCCCAATCTAGAAGCTTGGAAACCCTAAATTTCTCCCATGGCAACTTGCGTTTCAGGGAATCTTAATGAAATTAAATCACACCAAAAGCTTCACCTGAATGCTATGAACACAAAACAATCAACAAAAGGTATTAAAAATGCATGAATCAAAGGTTATGATTTTGGAAGAAAAGTGATAAACCGTGAATCTGTTAGAGCGTTCTCTTGGGCTTTAAGGCTTGTTCTCGATGGCAATGTGTTCCTGGAAGGTCCAGCAATGTATTGGAAACAAGAAAAGAGTTCGAATTGGCCTGCAAGTGAGAATTCAGTTTTCAAATTTCTTGGCTTTTTTTCGATTTGGCAATGGTGTTTTCAGCAGCTTTTTCACGTGAAAGGCTTTAGGGTTTGCCTCAGCATATATAGTAGAATGAAAACTAGGGCAAATCTTGGTCAAGAATCCATTGTATTCATGTTTACAATATTTGATTTTAATCAAATCTTTTCCAACTTTTTTGATTGATAAAACTTGCCAAAATTGGGTGATTTTGATGTCCTTGATATGTACACGAATTGCCAGCTTGCCCTAAGTGTATTTTCATCACAAAAAGATTTGGAAAACATATCTTTTGAATTTTCCTACAATTAAATCAATTAAATGAATTATTAATCAATTAAAAATCCAAATAATTAATAAAAATAAGAAAATACTTCAATTTAATCTTAATGGGTCGTGCATAGGCCTTGGGCAATGTTTCAAGAAAGAATTTGAGGCCCATTAGCAAAAATGAATTGTTTTGGGCAAAGTTGACTTTTGCAAATTCCCAAAAATTTCCCAACTTCTCCAATGCATATCTTGCTCAATTTTGAAGCTATGAACATTTTATTGGACATTTTGGAAAGGTCTTGAGGTCCTCTAACCAATGTCTTTGGTCGCATGTCATTTTGATTTACCAATCTCAAGTTATGGTCTTTGACTTAAAGTGCCTTTTTGTTGACTTTTGAAAATGACCTATAATTTTGAAATTGATAACTTTTTGTGAGAGCATTTCTTGGACTTGGAATGTGAATATGAGTTGTAGGAAATGTCATTCCCTTCAAAATGAGCATTGTATGGGATTTTTCTGATGAACCATGAAAATGTTATGCCCTGGTCAATTTGCAGTTGACTTTTTCAATTGTCCAAAAATAGAAACTTTTGCATCTTGATGATTTTTGAGCCATGCTTGTGGAATCATGATCAAGACTTGATAAAATGATGATTGTGGCTTAAAAGTAAGATGTTGACCAAAAGTTTTGACTTTTGACTGCCAAATGACCATTTTGCCCCTGCAATTGACTGTGAAGCAATTAGGGCTTTTGACTATGCAATTTGATGCCGTGAGCCTTGAAATTTGACATGTAGATGCTTGACAATGTATATAGGCATATGGGACTTGACTGGACCCTTGAAAACCCCAACTTCCTTGCAAGAACCAAAACCCTAATTTTGACTGTGTTAGGAGGCAATTGGACTGTGCAACCCTTGAGAGATTTTGAACCATTGAGATGATACTTGTCAAGATTTTGAAGAATGTGGGAGGGAAAATTTTGGGGTACAACAATAACCAATACAATTAAATCCATTCCTGCTTATACCATAGATCATAGAGGCTTCTGGAAGAGTTCTCATGCCTTTAAGGGTTGAGTTTTAATTTTTAAATAGCTTTTCTTCTTTTAAAACAAAAAAATATTCCTCAAGCTTATTGTTTACAACAGGCATAAATTCATGGTTCTTTTTGAGATCCTTGAACTGAATCTTGAGTGAATTATGTTTTTCAAGAGTTTCAACTAAGAAATATATTAATTTAGAATGAGTAAGATTAGGGAATACCTCTTTGCAGAATATTTTTTCTGTTTATGAATCATCTCCATCTTCTGAGGTAATACTTCACTTGATGTTCCAACATGAGCAGTCAATGCCATGTTAGCATGTCCTTCATCTGATTCGCAGTCAAAGGAGTCTGAATCATCCCATGTTTCCTTTAGTCTTTTCTTCTTGCCTTTGAGATCTTTCTTACTTGGTATGTCCTTTGGATGTTGAGGACATTCATACTTGTAGTGTCCTGGTTCATTGCATTCATAACAAATGACTTCATTACCACTGGACTTCATTTGACCAAACGATGATTCGAAGTGACCTCCAGTCCTTCTTAAACTTCTAAATTTTTTGCCTATATTTCTCCTCCAGATACGGTTAACCCTTCTAGTTAGCAAAGACAACTCATCTTCTTTGTAACATCCCAAATTCTCTAAGAAAGAGAATATAGGCTAAGTGATATGCCTCTACCTTATGAACTTAATGGAATTAAGAAAATATTATGGAGACCTCAAGTATTTAGTTGAGATTGAACTAAAAGGACAAATTTGTAATATCAGTTTTGTTGGAGGACAAATGGGTCCTTAAACAAGATGCATGCATTCATAAAGCCTTGTTTGGTAAGAATCATAACATAAATTAGATTTTTATATATCAAATGGAGAGAAAGAAGTAGAATAACTAAGTTCATCATCTCCAACATGCATTTTTGCAATCCAAGGACAACCTTCACAAATTTGGTAAGAACTTTCTACTCGTAACTCTGTTTGATCTGATTCTAGACTTTTTTGAAAGATTATGGAATTCACTATTTTGTACATATAAACTTTTCATTTTGGATGTTTGTGAGCATGGAGAAAAATGCATTAGAAGTTAGGGATTTCTTACTGAAAATGAGAGATATGGTGTTACGGGATTGTTGGGCTTGGAGGTGAATTTATGGTCAAGATGGGAGTGCAAGGGAAGCACATTCATTACTCTAACCTCCAATTGAGCAAGGTGGGTCTCTTAGCTAGAAATCTTGGGGGTTTTATGAGAATTGTATGTATGTATGTTGGGATAAGGGTTTGAGTGAAATATGTTCATCATAATCCTTGATCATGCATGAATAGGCCTTTAATCCTGTAATATTATATGCATGAATTGTATTATCAATATGTATGATGTCTATTTTGAGTTGCATGTTTGGAATTTGGGATTTTGGGGCCTGAGAACATAATCTGCCTTTTCTGGTTTTTTATTGCGCAACTTAGTTCGCTTCACAAGATATGGCTCGCTTAGCGAAAGTCTGAAGATAAAAGATAATTATGCAGCAGAGTTCGCTTAGCAAAATATAGTCCGCTTAGAGAAGTAGATTTCGCTACGAAGTTTGCTTGGCGACAGTCTGGGACTGGGGAAAAATAAAAGAAGGAATTACTCGCTAAGGCTTCGCTTAGCGAGTCGGGGCTTTGCTACAGGTTCGCTTAGTGAACCTTCCCTTTTTGAGCAAGGTGAAGCTACTAACTTCATTTGCTGAAGCTCGCTATTAACTCGCTTAACAAATCGGGCATTTCCTGGGAGTTTGCTTAGCGAACATGCTTAACAGAAACTTATAATTTTCTCCCCAAGTGCAGAATGTTCCGAATCAGGAACGAATCGCCTAGGTAAGTATCCAATGATACTGTATGTATGTCTAAGGATAATGTGTTACCATGTATACCCTTTTAAATGTTCATGTACATTATTTGTGCCTAATACATGTTATTATTGAAATTTTTTATGTGTTGGACAAATGTATGAACATTGTGATTTCCCGTTCTTCTGTGTCGATAATTCAGATGTGTTGGCCTTGGTGTATTGATATGATTGTGCTTGTATGCGCTTGAAATAAAGTACTGACATGGCAAACCTGGACATAGTGTCAAGTTTAGGCCAATCTTGTGTGCTCTATATGTGTGATATGATTGAATAGAAGTAGGCCCGCTAATAGATGGTAAATCACTTATTATCACGATTATTGCTGTGTGATCTTTAGTTCATGCCTTACTATGTGATCTTGAATAGCTTGCTATGTGATATGGTATATCATACACACCTGAGCTACCATTACAATATGCAGTCGGGGGTCCTTTGGGGGCGTTTCCCCGCTTGTGGGGATCACATCGGCGTGCTTGCTATGGCGAGGTAGTTATACCATGTAGGATACACTTCTCGGGAAACTCACCTCTAATGGTGCCACGTAGGTGTTAGCTGGCTATTTCGAATAAAAAACCACTATCAAAACAATATTTAGAATAAGCACCTAAGGAGGTTGATATTAATGTTGAATATTGGTGGGAAATATAGAACCATTTAATCGGGACTTTATGAGTCTATTGGGATACTAACTGCAAGTATACAGTATAATCGTTCTAGTTTTAAATGATTATCGAACCCACAGAGACTGAGGATCAATCGCATATGATCTAATGTTACAATTTGTTTAACTAAGCGATGAATATTTGATTTTAGGGGGGAAATAGTTTAATTAAAAATAATAGTAATAATTATACCGGTATGTGATAGTCGGACTTCGGGAATTCGGTGAATCGCTTGACCTATAAAGTATTTTGGTAAAAACTAATTGTTTAAAAACCTGAGACATACACTCTCGTGTTCATGAAATAAGTCATGCTACTAAACCTAGTGGATGCACTTTAAATTTAATAACACTTTTTGAAAATAATTTGAGTTTAATTAATTTATTAAAATACTCTCGTGTATTTAAAAATTAATGTTTCGTTATCACTATCTGGGTTGAATCCCAGCTCTCGCATGCAGGTTCTTTGCCTTAATTAATTTCCCACTCTCGTGGAAAAATCGTGTTAATTATCCTCTCACTCTTGTGACAAGGGTAGTTAAATTAAACATGGAAATTGGAAATCAGAAATAGTTTATAAATGTTTTTGGCCAAGGTATCACTGAATTCTTTCGGTACTTAAGAGTCACATACCGGTACAAATAATTTAGCCGGACATAATATATTTAATAACAATGCAATTCAAAATATAATCCATAAAAATAATTGGCATAATACAAGAATGAATAAATATTAATTGCAATAAAAAAAACCTGGAAATAACATTGCTATGGTAATCTTGAAATGTTACAATATTCCTTGCAGCTTGATCGAAATCAACAAATTGTGTTAATTCTTAAATGAAGAATTAACACCCTAAAACTAATGCTTGAAATAGTGCTGGAAGTAGAAATTACAGTACGTAGAAAATGCTCAAAAACAAGGAAATAGAAATAATTGCAAAAAGTAGTAATTTTGTTCTGGGAGAATTTCTTCGACCCTCATCCCTTTGCACAACCACAAATATATATAGGAGAAAATATAGCAGTTGAAAGAATCTTGGGAAAAGGCTTGAGTGGAGGAAATATAGGATGCATGGTTACTGAGTGGAGGAAATATTGGAGAAGAATTCTGCCCTCACGTTGCCCACGTCTCCACTAATTCATAACGTTCATCTTTACGCGCGTGACGGTCGTCACAGGTGGGTGACGGTCGTAATGCGCTTGAATAGCGCATTATGCTCGTCAATGATGTGTGACGAGCGTTGTTTCAAGTTGGGGAGTCGTTACGGTCGTCACAAGGTGTGACGGTCGTCACTGCTTCAAAATCTCCAAACTTTGCAGATTTGGTTCTTTTCTCTTCTGTTTATTGTCTAGCTTCCTTCATGTAGTCCTTTTTCATTGGTTTGAGTTGACAAATGTTGTACCTGTGAAAAGACACAAAAACTCGGGATAATCGGGAGTTAGACGACTCAATGTATTATAAAATCGGTAAAAAGCATAGTAATTATATGATACGATTTCTCGTTATCACCATTGTGCTAAAGGATTCTTCGATTTACAGTGATAGATGGTTGATTTCGATTTGGGATTTCTAGTGTTTAAAATATAAAGAATTCCTTTATGCAAGGGTGCCAAAATTGGAAACGGTCCAGCCAATTTATTTATTTCGAAACAAATAAAATTAGTGAAATGCTTCGATTGGCGCAGGTTTCGAATTTCAAATAAGAGTGCCATTCTTAGAAGACGCTTGGAAGTCAGTAAACGTAAGAAGCCTGCATGTTTCAAACGTGGCATGATTTTAGAGTAGGACCGTTAGGGTCAGGACACTATAAATAGGTGTTTTTATGTTAGATTGAGGATGTTCATTTTCATGTACTAAAAAATCTCAAACACTCAAATTACCGTGAATTAAGGGAAATGAGTCAGAAGACAAAATGTACGTATTGAACATCATGATTCTTTACAATTTCAATACAAGTCTTTTTATATTTCGTTCACTATTACAGTATTTTTGCCCTTAAACCTTTCGATTTCCTTGTATTTACTTGTTTTACTTGCCTTTAAACACATTTATTTCTTTAGAAACTTCACTTTTACTTTATCCTTTTATTCAAACACTTCATATTTCCAGAAACTCTTATATTCTCAGAAACTCCTTATTTTTACGTTCAAGCATTAAATCTTAAGTCTAATTCGAAGCATTTCCTTTCTACATTCAGTCAGTTTATTTTTATAGACAATTTTAGAGTTTTCTTAAGAATCTCACATTCGAACTTAACATACAATATAAACTCATCAAGATAATGGGTATGAACATAGAAATAAGTTATGACACATGTGTTCTAGGATCAATCTAGTCGATCCTGCAAGTAACCAATAATAATTAATAAATTGGAAGACTAGCTGTTGTTTACTAGAAATCACAGTAAACAAATTGGCACACCCGATGGGACAGTGTCATAACAAAAAGTTTTATCAAACATATTAGAGAATTTTTAGGATCTTCTGAGTGTGGAGCGCGTTTCGGTACATGAACCTTCGAAGCGGAAAAATAAAGAATAATAATCCATATATACCCAGAAAACAACTTACCAAAACAATGGTTAACACAACCAACCAAGATGGGGTACAAAATCCCCCACAGGGGGCTGCAACGATCGTTTCAAGTTCGATTGATGCCTCCAACGCCATCCCTGTTGGCAGTTCGAATACGATCCCAGTAAGTACATTAGAAATGCCATCAAACGTGTCCTCAGTGCAAAATGTGCCACACATAGGGAATCAACTTTATTCGACCCCCCCTAGGCCTCCAGGTTTCGAACCTTTGAGATCCAGAAACCCTCAGTATGGAATTCCAACTTCGTTTATGGCAGGGTTACATAATGCATCAACTTCGTCTCCATTCCAAGGGTCTGGTTCAGGAATGAACCATTTGGGGACAAATTTACAGAATATAGGAAACTTCACCCAATTGCCTACCCTTACAACTAACAGTCAGGCAGCGCTTAGGCAACAAATGGATGATAGCAATCATGATATGGTAGGAATCCTAGCCCGCGAAATGAATGCTATTTTCAATCCCCTAATCCAGAATATAAATAGAACAAACCAAGAAAATGCAGCCCAGATGGCCAGAATAGCAGATTTTTTTGGTGCCCCTAATGCGCCTGCAAGGCGTAGGCAAAACCCAGTGGTGATTCGAAATGAAGAACCCATAATCAAAAAAATTCGACCCCCTGTACAAGTGGTCGAAGAGAGAAATATAGGGGTAAGATTAAGGGACCAGGAAGTTCAGGAAGTTCAGAATGAACAGCCTAGACCAATAATGATGGTGAATAGGGACCAAAATGCAGACGAAATTGTTCATAGAATTAGAAATGACAATTTAGTGGAAGAAAATAATCTCACCACCATGATCGAAAGAATAATGACCCAAAATGGTTTAAATTCAGGATTTAGGAGGCCAAATTACACATCTCCTATCATAGATTATGTTCTGCAAACAGAATTATCCAGGGGCTTTAAAGTCCCTAAATTCACGAAATTTGCTGGAGATACAAGTGAATCAACAGTGGAACATATAGCAAGGTATTTAACCGAAGCAGGAGATATAACAAATAATGAAAATCTTAGGATAAAATATTTCCCAAGTTCTCTAACAAAGAACGCCTTTACTTGGTTCACCACCCTACCCCCTGGATCTGTGGACACATGGCCTTATTTAGAAAGACTTTTCCATGAACAATTTTACATGGTCAGTCTAAAATCAGTCTCAAAGAGTTAGCAAGCATTAAGAGAAAATTCACGGAACCAATAGATGAATATTTGAATAGGTTCCGTTTATTAAAATCTATATGCTTCACAGTGGTCCCT
Organism: Vicia faba; assembly: GCA_948472305.1. Taxonomy (NCBI): domain Eukaryota; kingdom Viridiplantae; phylum Streptophyta; class Magnoliopsida; order Fabales; family Fabaceae; genus Vicia; species Vicia faba. The sequence continues at coordinate 1,463,782,965 of OX451736.1, read as the reverse complement.
GAACATGAATTGGTCGAAATGGCTGATGGGGGCCTAGATTATTCCATTTGAAAGAAATTGGATACACAGTATCTTAGAGATATGGCCCAACTAGCAGACAGAGTTCGTCAGGTCGAAAGATTAAAAGCTGAAAAGGCCAGGGCTAGCAAAAACCATAAAAAAGAGAGAATAACCTACATGGAGGCTGAAGAGGAGAACATAGAGGATTCTCATGACCCTTATGATTTCAATCAGTTCGAAATAGATCTTGCAGAACTAAAGGAAGCTCCCCCTTATGCGTGCAAAGTTCTGCTTCCTTCAAATGGAAAGGATTCTGTCGAAAGTGAAAGGAATGATAAATTCCCTAAGAAAATCTATACTTTCGACATAACTAAATGTGATGAGATATTTGATCTGCTTGTTAAAGATGGCCAGTTAATAGTTCCTCCTAACTTTAAGATTCCTCCGTTGGAATAAAGGAAGAAGAGGGGCTTTTGTAAATATCACAACTTTTTAGGCCATAAAACCTCACAGTGTTTTCTTTTCAGGGATCTGATACAAAACGCAATCAAAGATGGCAGGCTGAAGTTCTCAGACAAAGGGAAGAATCCAATGAAAGTTGATACAGATCCGTTGCTGATGGCGGAGACTAACTATGCTGAACCTCTAGACATCAATGTAGTGGAAATTGCTGAGAAGAAAGTTGAATCGAAAGTGGAATTCGAAGAGAATGGGGACTTCATCTTGATCAAGGACGAAAGGGAGGTTATTGATGGCCTCCCATTGATCAAAAACGAAAGAGAGGCTACTAATAGCCTCCCAAAGGTACTCAAAGCAAGGATATTAAGTGACATAAAATTAACTGAGGCCACTGAGGGTCTTAGGATGAAATTTGAAGAAGTTAAAATTTCTAATGATCAAATGCTGGGAGTAAATATGGTGGACTTCGAGCAGCCCAACGCTGAAATGGAAGAAGTGGAACGCTGTTTGGAGAGGGAGAGAGAGAGCAAAGAAGAGAGAACTTACCTAGAAAAGACGCGGGTTTGCGTGAATACCTCTTCCACTGTCATAAGAAAAACCAGGATAAGTTGCTGTGCCCAAGGTGCAGCATCATCTGCAACCCCAGAATTGCTGCTGAGTTTGAAAGGGCCCAGCGCGAACGAACAGGGATCAACTGGAGGCAAGACAACCAACTGTACAGAGTCTATCCAAAAGCTAATGAAAGTCTGCTCGAATTCTTGGTTCGTTGCCACAAGATTGGAACGGAGTGTTTAATATGTCCCAAATGTGCAACGGTGTATGATAAAGAGATGGCTGAAGCATTCGAGAGAATTCCGTTTGCATCAGGCTGGGGGCACCAAGGCAGAATGCCTTCGAATCCTGTTAACACTGGCAGAAATATGCCAAGGAAGCCAGATAGCCCTTACCCCAGGGGAGCAAAGAGAGTTTCCTTTAAACTACCTGCAGAAATCCCCACTGACAGATGGCTGCAGGTGAAGGCTGATAAGGGAAAAGGGAAGTGGCGCAGCTATGACCAAGGAGGCAGGATTGCAATGGCTTACAAAAGGAAATTCAATTCAAATAGGAGGGAGGAAATGAGACTGGAGAATTACAAAGGCAAAAATCCAATGTCTCGCTCTCAGTGGCGCAGACATCAAAGGAATAAAAAAGCAGAAAGGGATTCGAAGCCTATGGCGATAGGAGAATCTAGTACCAATAACCCAACAACAGTGAACCAGACTGAGGGCAAACCCCCAGTGTCCAGGAAACTTTTTTCACCACAAAAAGACACTGAAGAAAATAACACTCAGAAGGAGGCTGCAAACGAAGAGGACTTAATGACCGATGACTTCGAATCGGAGGGGGAATCCTTCTTTAATGCAAACTGCAATGTAGTTTCGGTGCTGCCTTGTGAGTACAATCAGGATACAGAGGTTTATGCTGGTGAGGAGACTGACGAGGACGAAATGTCCAGACACAGGCCAGTGTGCTATTATGTGATGAACAATGGGGCGGTCGAAGAGCAAAATGCTTTCTTCGAAAAGCCAGACGAAGGAATGAAGAACCATCTAAAACCATTATTCATCAAGGCAAAGGTGGAGCAATATGGTGTGAACAAGGTTCTGGTGGATGGTGGAGCTGCTGTCAATTTGATGCCTCAATTCATGCTAAAAAGGATAGGCATGCAAGATTCAGATGTTAGACCTTACAACATGGTGCTTTCGAATTACGAAGGAAAGGTTGGTAAGACTTTGGGAGTAATACAAGTTAACTTAACAGTTGGTTCCCTCACAAGACCAACAATGTTTATGGTCATTGCTGCGAAGGCAAACTACAATATGTTGCTTGGCAGGGAATGAATCCATGGAATTGGCGCAGTGCCTTTTCAATGCATCAAAGGTTGGTGTTGTGGAGAGATGATGGAATTGTCGAAAACATAGAAGCAGACCAAAGTTACTATATGACAGAAATCAACAATGTGGACAAAAGAAACTTCGATCGAAATATGGCCAACATAGGTCCATGTCACGCACCTGAGGAATATTTCGAGCCCAATGAGAACGCTTATTATTCTTTAACCCTGCGTCCCAATGGATTCCAATGGGATAGGGAAATCATGTGGGACGGGCAGGTGATTGAGGAAGATGGAGAGACTTCGACGAGACGGACAACTGGCTGGGAAAGCGAAGATCATTATGACTGAGTCAAATTACTTCCAAAAGATTTTGGCCTATCTGGATGAGAACAAATGAAAAACGACTCTCAAAGTCGAAATACAAAACATGGCTGTCAAAGCCATAGATAACAAAGAAGAAACAAAAAAAGAAATGACAAATCCTGAGGGAAACCACTCACCCCCACCCTGTGATGGACAAACTTCCGAACTAGTGGACCAGCGACTAGATGCCATTTATGATCAAGATCCCTTGGGGTTCGAGAAGGATCTAAAGTCAACAAGCGCTAAGATGCTGGCCCAAGATCCTTTGGAGGAAGTTGATATTGGGGATGGCGTCGAAAAAAGAGTTACGTACATCAGTGCGAAACTCAGTCCCAGTCTAAAAGGCAAGGTGGTCGAAATGCTCAAACAAAACAGAGATTGCTTCGCCTGGGACTACGACGAAATGCCTGGTTTAAAGAGGGAACTGGTGGAACATAGGCTTCCAATCAAGGATGGCAAGAAGCCCATCAAGCAGATGCCTAGACGATTCACTCCAGCAATCCTCTCAAAAATAAAGGCAGAGGTGGAACGGCTCCTTCGATGCAAGTTTATCAGGACCACAAGGTACGTAGAATGGCTTGCTAATATTGTACCTGTTATTAAGAAAAATGGCTCTTTACGAATTTTCATAGATTTTAGGGATGTAAATACTGCCACCCCAAAAGATGAATATTCCATGCCTATAGCAGAAATGCTGATTGATTCTGCTGCGGGTTTCGAATACCTGAGTATGTTAGATGGATACTCTGGGTATAATCAGATTTTTATTGCTGAGGATGATGTTCCCAAAACTGCATTCAGATGTCCAAGCGCCTTAGGCACTTATGAATGGGTAGTTATGCCCTTTGGACTGAAAAATGCTGGGGCAACATATCAGAGGGCAATGAACACCATTTTCCATGATTTCATTGAATCATTTATGCAGATTTATATAGATGATATAATAGTCAAATCTGTTTCTGATGAGGATCATTTGACTCACCTTTGCCATTCATTCGAAACAATGAGAAAACATGGCTTAAAAATGAATCCTCTTAAATGTGCTTTTTTTGTTCAGGCTGGGGATTTCCTAGGCTTTGTGGTCCACAAGAAGGGGATCGAAATTAACTTGAACAAGACGAAGGCTATTATGGAGACGAAATCTCATTAAACAAAGAAAGAGTTGCAATCTCTATTGGGTAAAATTAACTTTTTAAGGAGATTCATATCTAATTTGAGTGGGCGAACTCAGGTTTTCTCTCCACTCCTCCGTCTCAACCAAGGGAATTTTGAATGGACGGCGCAGCATCAAGAGGCATTCGAGAAAATCAAAGCCTATTTGATGCATCCTCCTATACTTGCACCCCCTTCTAAAGATAAGCCAATGAGACTGTATATCTCTGCCTCCAATGTAACTATAGGTAGTATGTTGGTCCAAGAAAATGATGTTGGTGTCTAAAGAGCCATCTACTATCTTAGTAGGGTCCTAAATAAAGCAGAGACTAAGTATAGTAGCATTGAAAAACTATGCCTCTGTCTGTATTTCTCTTGTACAAAACTTAAATATTATATTAAACCAGTTGATGTTTATGTTTTATCTCACTTTGATGTTATTAAACACATGCTTTCAAAACCAATCATGCACAGCAAGATTGGCAAATAGGCTTTAGCTATCACTGAGTATAGTTTGGCTTTCAAGCCTTTAAAGGCTATGAAAGGACAAGTAGTTTCAGATTTCATAGTGGATCACTCTGTGAGTGAGAACTTCGCGTTAGATTATGTTGAGATCCACCCATGGAAATTATCCTTCGATGGATCAACACATAAAAACGAAAGTGGTGTTGGAATCCTTATTATTTCTCCTGAGGGTATTCCAACAAAATTCAAGTACAAGTTAGAAGGCCCTCACTGTTCGAACAACGAAGCTGAGTATGAAGCATTAATTAATGGACTTGAAGCTTTGTTGGAATTGGGGGCAATCAGAGTCGAAATTAGTGGAGACTCAGAGCTGGTCATCAAGTAGATAACCAAAGAATACAAGTGTATCAAAGAAAATTTGATCATGTACTTTGTTATTGCTAACAGATTACTCAAGAAATTTGAATATGTGGATATAAAACATATTCCAAGAATTGATAATCAGGAGGCAAATGACTTGGCTCAAATAGCTTCAGGATATAAGACATCTAAAGAAAAACTCCAATACCTCATAGAAACAAGATGCAGAATAATGGCTACCAAATTATCACCATTAGACTTGGAAAATTTGAAACTTGGTTATGCATATCAGAAAGAATTCGAAGTGCTAAATATTGATACTTTGGCAGATACAGATTTGAGAAGTCCTATAATAAATTACCTGAAAGAACCTTCAGTAAGTACAGAGAAAAAGATCAGATATAGGGCATTGTCTTATATGCTAATAAGGAATGAACTTTTTAAGAAAACCCTAGAAGGAATCTTACTCAAATGTTTAGGAGAAAATGAAGCATATTTAGCATTGTCCAGTGTGCACAGTGGGGCATGTGTGGTACATCAAGCAGGTCACAAAATGAAATGGTTGTTGTTTCGATATGGAATGTATTGGCCCACTATGCTCAAAGACTGCATAGAATTTGCTAAAGGATGCAAGGAATGCCAAGTTCATGCAGGTATTCAACATGCTCCTACGAGTGAGTTACATTCAATTGTTAAGCCTTGGCCTTTTAGAGGATGGGCATTAGATCTAATTGGTGAAATTCGACCAACATCATCCAAAGGACAGAAATATATCCTTGTGGGTGTAGATTATTTTACAAAATGGGTCGAAGCAATTCCTCTAGTGAATGTTGATCAAGAGGCTATTATGGAATTTTTCCAGAGGAAAATAATTTACAGGTTCGGAATACCAGAAAGTATCACAACAAATCAAAGTTCAGTTTTCACAGGGCGAAAAATGCAAGAGTTTGCAAAAGAAATGGGATTTAAGTTACTCACGTCAACCCCTTATTATGCTCAAGCTAATGGACAAGTGGAAGCAGCCAATAAAGTCATAATAAGGTTGATAAAGAAACATGTAGGACATAAGCCAAAGAGTTGGCACAAAACTTTGGACCAAGCTTTGTGGGCATGTCGAACATCTCCTAAAGAAGCAACGAATACTACTCCGTTTCGACTTACATTTGGACACGACGTAGTGCTGCCAGTCGAAATACATTTACAGTCAGTGAGAATCCAAAGACAAAATGAGATACCAGCTGATCAATATTGGGAAATGATGATGAATGAATTAGTGGACATGGATGAAGATAGGCTACATGCTTTAGAAGTTATGAGAAGACAAAAAGAAAGAGTAGCCAGAGCATACAACAAAAGAGTTAAAAGTAAGTTGTTCTCAACCAATGACCTGGTATGGAAAGTAATATTACCTATGGATAAAGAGAATAGATTATTAGGTAAATGGTCACCCCATTGGGAGGGACCCTTTCGTGTTTTGAAAACATTTTCGAATAATGCTTATGAAATATAAGAATTAGCAGAAGATAGAAGAATCTTGGAGGTAAATGGGAACTACTTAAAAAGGTATAAGCCATGCTTGCAAGAGGTTAGAATCACTACAGGATAATTAAAAATAAAACGAATAATAAAACCAAAATGGTATTATATAAATGCCAAAATGGTTGTGTTCAATCCTTAACGAGAAAAAGCATCAACAAAATACATTCGAAAATCAGAAAGGGCGTTTCGTTTCAACTTAGCAAACTTGCTCTTGCATAATTTGATCTTGCATTGGGTAGCATTTCTGACGCTTTCGAGCCCCTTGATCTCTTCGCTTATTCCTTCAGCTACCTCCATCTGTTGAAGACTTTGTGTGACAAGATTTTCAAGTTCTTTGTCATCAACGGACTTCAAGGCTGCCTGCTCATTTCGAGCACCCTCAATTTTCTTTTTGAGTTCTTCAATCTGGGATTCCCAAAACAGGATTGATCGAGCCAAAACGTCATGCTTGTCTTTGGCCTGGATTTTAGCACGCTCCAACGCCTCTGCTTCTTCATAAAGTCTCGAAGTTTGGTCATAAGCTTTTGACAAAGCTTCTTGTTTGGTTCGAATCTTAGCCTCAGCATCATTAACCCTAATATATTCACTGCTAACCTCATTGAGAAAGATTTGCAGATCATATATGGTTTCACTTACTTCAAGTGGACAAATGCTGAGATCTATCTGAGAAAGCAACTTCTTCATCGAAAAATAGGCCGCAATATTTGCTTTTAGAATGGTAAAAATGTCAGCCTCAAGAATAGTTTTGTTGACTTGTTGAAGAAGTTGGTCGAGAGAAGTAAGAGGGGCGTTATCCTTTGTTTGGCTCGAATCTTCAGATTGATTTTTGCTAGAAGAAGAATCCCGTTGAGCTAACATTAACTTGATATATTTTAGGGGATTACCCCGTTTTAGCTCTTCTTTCTGTTCCCCAGTCAAAATTGGAAGATCTGGGTTTTTAGTGAAAATAGTCCCAGTAGGATTGGGAACTTCCACCTCCTCTAGCACCGCCTCATCTTCTTCACCGTCTGCGAAGTAACGACTCACAGTATGTGTTTCGCTTTCCTCTTCAGATTGGTCAGCAAAATGCACCCTTCTAGGAGAGGAGTCACTAGGATTGTCAATGATGGGAGTTTCGAGCGCTTTATCTGGTTCGCCAGCTACAGGGCCCTCTGTCGAAGGAGGCGAAGTTGTTTATTGGTCTAAAGCTTCGACCATTGGAGGCGAGGATGCTTGTTGATCCAAGGCTTCGACGGTCCCTGCAGGAGTAGCAGCAGTGGACGAACCTTTATTTAAAACGACTTCATTGAAATCTTTTGGTTGAGGAGATGCTGCAGGTTTTGAAGCTTGGCCTTGATTAGTAGGAGGATCAGAAGAAGAAAAAAGAACGCTCTGCACATAAACAAAGGGTTAGCACAAAGGAGGTTACATAGTCAATCTAAAAAGCATTAAGTGAGATTTACCTTTTGTTCATCAGAAGTTGCATTGCTACCAATGCATTCTGAAATTATGTTCTTCAAAGACTGAGACTTCAAAGGTCCTTTGGATTTGAGCTTGGGATCAGTCACATTCACTTTGCTTTTTGAAGGATTGGCAAGTTGAGAACCTTCGCCAGATTTGTTGGTTTTCTTTTTCTTTTTTCGTTTAAGAGGAGAAACATCCTCATCCTTTTCTGATTCATTTTCAGAATGGGCACCATCGTGTGTTTGTTTCTTAGGAGACTTGGGAGGTAATCCACTCACCTGGAGAAATGAAAAGAATAATTAGTCAATTTAAAAAGTAATTTCGACAATAAGAAAGGAGTGAGTGAAGTATTACCTTTTTCTTTTTTGAGGAGTCATCTTCTTGTTCAGAAGGAGGATTTTCAGTATTGGTCATTGGCGCTTTTAAAGAAGAAGTTGAGCCTGCCTTGGGTGCAACTTTATCCCTTTTCAAATATTTTAGATCAACAGCTGAAAAGAATATGAAATGGTCAAGTTTAAAACAGAGTTTAGAAATAATAAGGGAACTTCGATTTTCTTCAGTTCCGCACCTTCGCCGTGTTGAGATGTGATAGACATGGCTGACAAGTCATAGCGAAGGTGCCCCCTGAAATTGTCTAAATCACATTTAGCCCACGTTACCCTTTGGGCAGGTTTTTTGGCATCATTTTCATATATACGAAAAATGTTCCCACAAAAGAACCACCAGGGATACGGAGGAAAAAAGGCTAAAGCCAGCTCTGAAGTAGGTAGGTTTGGAAATTTTGGTGGTTGATGTTTAAAAGCCCACCAATACCTATCTTCAGGTTTTACATAAGGAGGAAAACGAACTTTGAAAGTTGTTTTTCAAATTTTTCTTTCAAAGTTTTTGCTGCTCCGCAGACAGTTCGATGTATTTCCATAGGATTATAGACAATTTCGAAATATTTTTGGAAGGCTCGAATTTCCTTGACATGAGTAAATCTACCTTTTTTGACATGCTCCTGCACAAAGGAAAAAGCTGTCATCAGTTGTTGTTGAATTTGGTTGGTGTTGAACATATTCTTCGAATAATAAGCCGTCCACCAAGTATAAAAAGCTTTTGTCATATAAAAGGAAGGAGTAAAGAAGACTAATGAAAAGTCAGCGAAGCCAACATATTTCTTCTGTCGAGTTTCGATTTCTCTAAAGTAGTAAGGTACCCCTGCTAAACATATCTCCCTTTTCTTGTTGAAGAGAGGCTCAGGTAGGATTTGGCATAGTCCGAATTGACGGGCCACGAAATTAGGTTGATAAGCAAGGATACACACTTGGCTCTTCACAGGCGTGATCCTAGAAATAATAAGCCTAGGGTTTAAAAAGGCACACCAAATGTCCCTGATTATTTCTTCTTCGATGGCTTGTTCAAGGGGCATAGTAAACCCAGTTGGACCACAATTTCGATTGGTAAAAGGGGCCATTGAAGGGTCAAACCTGTGTCTTTTAGAGAAAATCATTGTGTAGTTAACAAAGCATGTCTTGAAATTTTATCTTTCATTGTTTGGGGTTAGTTTTAACAACCTAGTGCCTTCAATGCTGCGATTTACAACGTCAGGATGTTCTTCATTAATAACCCCAAAGGTTGATAGAGATGGTTCGAAAGTTGCATTTAACCAAAGCTGCAATAGCCAAAAGGGTCCAGCGAGAAGAAGATTAGTGCCAGCTTCATAAGTTTTCAGTTTCGAAACTGCAGCACCTATGCTTTCATATAAGCTTGTTAGCAGTAACTCACTGATACACACCCTTCGACCATGATGAAGTTGATTTGCGAGGGTGATGAACCTGCTAGCAACTTGTAGAGACTTGCTACAGAAGACGTATTTTGATAACCACAGTGCCAGAAAAGCTATATGCTCGACATCAGAAACCTCCTCCTCAGCAGAGTGATAGAAATTGATGTATTTTGAGAAGCTGGCATTCTTGACATCAAAGTCAATAAGGTTATCTGCATCTTCATTTGGATCAAAAGTTTCCCCAATAGGGAAGAGTCCAGTGATAGTAGCAATATCAAAGAATGTGGGTGTCAGCATTCCATAAGGGAGATGGAAGGTATTATAGGCACTGCCCCAAAAATATAAGGAGGCTAGCAAGAAGGGTTGGCTATAACTAAAACCTAATTTTGACATTCGAATCAGATTTAGGATGCCTATACTTTCCCATTCCTAAGATTTCTTATTTTCAACTTTCGAAAGCCAATATTGGTATAATTGATCTGATGAGGGACATGAGCGAAAAAGTTTGAAATTCCCAGTAACATAGTCCATACAAAAAACATCCCTCGTAGGTTTTGACGTTTCTGTGTCGTATGTTTTCTCTTTTAGGGTTTTGGACAACCTAACAATTGATTCATCTTCTTTAAGTGTTAAAGGGGTGGATTTATTAACAATGGGTTTGGTTTTGGAATACACGGGAAAAAATCCCTTTGTTTTTTCTAAACGATCCGTAGAGATTAGGGGACCCATAACTCCTAGGGTTTTATCAAGAACAGTAGTGGGAATGATTACCTGAGAAGCATAGATGGCCTTTTGTTCTTGAGTGAGTTTGGGGGTTGAGATGAACTCCTGATTATCAAGATTGATAATCTTGCTTGCTGGTTTGAGAATGGAGGGAGAAGCTTGCTTGGACTTTCCAGACTTCTTGGATGAAGAAGTTAGCGCTGAAGACATTGTGAAAATCAGTTTTTTTTCTTCTGAAAATAAAAAATCTGGTTGTTTGAAGGATGAGCAAATTTGGAAAAGTTGGAGTAAAGAAGATGAAGTATTTTTATAAGCCTTCCTCAACGGTTTAAAGGTTGTTGACCTTTGGAAAAAGGTGGGATACGTGTAACTCCCTCATTGGAAAGAGAAAAGGTGTATTTTTTGAACTTCTTAGGGAAGTGACGTTTTGCTGCTAATTATTAGCTATAACTGCTGTGATTGCATGTTTTGGTATGATAATTGGACGTTTTGCAGAAAGTTGGACACTTATTATGCCATTGTGTGCAGTATTGTCATCATGAGTTTTTTATACTCTCGAAATAGCATGAATAAATCAAAAAACAAGTATTTCTTTATATCTATCGAAATACATGTTCTTTAGGGGCAATTTGTTAGCTGGCTATTTCGAATAAAAAACCACTATCAAAATAATATTTTGAATAAGCACCTAAGGAGGTTGATATTAATGTTGGATATTGGTAGGAAATATAGAACCATTGTGCTAAAGGATTCTTCGATTTCCAGTGATAGATGGTGGATTTCGATTTGGGATTTCTAGTGTTTAAAATATAAAGAATTCCTTTATGCAAGGGTGCCAGAATTGGAAACGGTCCAGGCAATTGATTTATTTCGAAATGAAGAAAATTAGTGAAATGCTTCGATTGGCACAGGTTTCGAATTTCAAATAAGAGCGCCATTCTTAGAAGACGCGTGGAAGTCAGTAAACGTAAGAAGCCTGCATGTTTCGAACGTGGCATGATTTTAGAGTAGGACCGTTAGGGTCAGGACACTATAAATAGGTGTTTTTAGGTTAGATTGGGGATGTTCATTTTCATGTACTAAAAAATCTCAAACACTCAAATTACCGTGAATTAAGGGAAACGAGTCAGAAGACAAAATGTACGTATTGAACATCATGATTCTTTACAATTTCAATACAAGTATTTTTATATTTCATTCACTATTACAGTATTTCTTCCCTTAAACCTTTCGATTTCCTTGCATTTCCTTGTTTTACTTGCCTTTAAACACATTTATTTCTTTAGAAACTTCACTTTTGCTTTATCCTTTTATTCAAACACTTCATATTTCCAGAAACTATTATATTCTCAAAAACTCCTTATTTTTACATTCAAGCATTAAATCTTAAGTCTAATTAGAAGCCTTTCCTTTCTACATTCAGTCAGTTTATTATTATAAACAATTTTAGAGTTTTCTTAAGAATCGCACATTCGAACTTAACATACAATATAAAATCATCAAGATAATGGGTATGAACATAGAAATAAGTTATGACACATGTGTTCTAGGATCAATCTAGTCGATCCTGCAAGTAACCAATAATAATTAATAAATTGGAAGACTAGCGGTTGTTTACTAGAAATCACAGTAAACAGTAGGCAAGACCATTAGGCTTTCACCCGGTGGGCTCGTGTTGTTAAGACGGTGTTCTTTTCGACCTAATGTTGGACTGGTGCCGAATAGGATCACACGTTCAGGAGTGATGATAAACAGAGAGGAGACGCCACATAGGAAATGTCACCTTGAAGTTTATCTCTTCTCAGATGGAATTCTAGTTAGGAATGATCTGAATCATTATGTTGTGTGCTAGGACAAGTCTCTTAATACGATGCACGGGGTGACTCATTGAGGGTGTGAATGTGTAGTCTATTGAGCAGGTAGAACATATTTTTGGATTCTTCATACACGGGTACGAGTCTGCATATTGTTTGTGGCCGTTGTGCCAGGTTTTATGTCGATTATTTGTGGCCTTTACGCCATATGTTTTCTTATTGCTGCATTGGATAGTTATGGTACTTCCAATGGTGGTGTACCACTATTGTGTATTTGCACCCAGCCGTGAGGAAAAATCCTGCATTCTAGGTGAATCTATTCTGATGCATGCACCCAGCCGTGAGGAAAAACCCTGGATTCTCGATGAATCTGTTCTGATGCATGCACCCTGTAGTACTGAGCGAACCCGTAAGATAGGGAGACTCACTAGGATTTAGTAATCTCACCCCAATCCTATTATTATTTTTTTTAGGAACAAGTTATAAGTAGAGGAATTGCTAGATGGCAGTTTGAAGAATGCGGGCGAACATATGGTGGAAGACCTTCTATAAGTTACCTTTCTGCCGTGCAATTTTGAAGATAAGCTTATTGTATATGTCCGAGTTTGGATTCGTATTGTATATGACTTTAATTTCTTGTCTTTTCCAGCTATATGTATGTTTCGTTGTACCATTTTAACATCACTGTATATTATTTTAGATATATATGTAAGAGGGGTTAAAATTGCTATCAAAGTAGGTCGATTCTTGTCCCTGCCATGAAACATCACTAGTAATTCTCTTCTCCCTCGCATGTGTGTGTTGCTAGCCTTATTTACACTACCGTAGTATGCAGTTGTTGAGCCTGATCACCTCACTGAATGCATATGCATTGGATAGGATCACAGTGGAGCCACAACGAGGATGCATCTGATCTGAATCGACTGGAGTTGAAGTGGTAGACACCTGTTGAGTTGGGAGAGTGTTGGGATTGTTGAGCGTAAATGGAGCATTTGACACGGAATAGTTGGAAACTCGATTTTGTAGTGAGATTTAAGACAATTGGGAATTCCTAAGATTTATACTGGATGCAGTGCAACTTTCTATGGATCCCGGTAGCAATGGAGGAAATTCATTAGGCATTAAGTAGGACTATAATAAGGGTATTCCGAGATGGAACAGAGTTGAATCTACTAGAAATTCTCTGCTCAATCCTAGTGCCAATGGCGTATGTGACTTGAGAACCTGTTGGATGAAATACTTTTGGGAGTTTGAATGAAGAAGACATATCTTTATGATTACTCTGGTATGGGAAGTACTAGGATGGATAAGGTGCTACACTCTGACTCATCTCAGTATGTCGTAAGCTGTGAGTGAATTACTCATTAAAAGACTGATAGCAAGATTGAAAGTGGTGATCTCTAGTTGGGAAGATATTGTACACCCGATTAGAGAAGGGACTACTGTATCTTTGTTTTTGCTAATATGTGATTAAGTCCTAGAACTACGCTAGGCGACAGTTGAAGAAAGTGAAAGTGTGAGATATATTGGCCTAAGTTTCTCGTTATTTATGATTCGTCTAACCCTGAGTGATTCTATAGAACTACGCTTGGTGTTGGGTAATAAGACGAATGTGAGCTAGTATCTATCTGAAGTATCAGCAGGATGATCGAGATTGTATCAAATGCTTGGAACCCTGATATTCCTATATGTAGAATTATCCTTAACACCTCTTATGCATGCACTGTACGAGTGAGTACGCGTATGGCATGGAAATTTGAACTCAATTCTTAACTAGTCCTATCTAGCCTGTTTCTTCCAAGTAAGTAACCCCTGAACGTGTAACACTCTTAGGTTTTAGCATCCTAAGGAGTGTGGATGGAAGGTTTCGAGGAGATATGACCACAGTGGAGAGCTGTTCGGACATCTGACGGTTGTAACTATAGGATACGGGTGGAGGTCATTATACACTACATGGTAGGTTACTTGAGATCATGGCCTTGGAGTTGGACCACCATGTTGGTACTACCATATAGGTTTAACGATACAGTATCACTATGCTAGAAAAAAGTTTCAAACATGAAAAGACGGGCCCATTTGGAAAAAATTCAAGTTTGGTCAATATTGGCTTCATGCACTTTTCCAAAAATTGGTCAACTTTAGCAACGCATATCTCTCTCATTTTTAACCCTAAGAGGGTGCTCTAGGACTTTTTAAAGAGCTTGGGATGTCCTCTAAACAACCCTTTTGGTTTAATTTCGGTTGGGAATTCCATGTTAATGTAAGGAGCTTTGACCCAAAAGGTGTTTTTGTTGACTTTTTGAAAGGACCTATAATGTCTGAGCTTGTATCTATTAACTGGGGCATTTCTTATTCTTGAGGGATGAAGAGAAGTTGTAGGGAATTGGATTCTCTTCAAAGTGATATTTGGTGGAAAAGTTTCTAATAAAGTATGAGAATGTTATGCTTGGTCAAAGTTTGGTTGACTTTACCTATAGAAACCCTGATTTGCCATTTTTGACTTTTGATGAGTTAGGAGCATTTCTTGAGGAATCATGATCAACCCTTGATCAAATTATGGATATCAATTCAAAATGTTGATGTTGACCAAAAATCTTGAAGTTTGACTGTATATAGGCCACAATTGACTTTTGACCTAGTACAATTGATTTTCAGGCATTTTGGATAACCTTGAGGACATATTAGGGCCATGGAAAACATTTGAGACCATTGGGGCTCAACCATATTGATGAAAATTGAAACCCTAGTTAGAGGTTTATTGCCTTAGGAGGAGACTTTGTCTGGTCAATTCTTAGTCATCCTAGGGCAAGTTAGGGATCTCAATGGACACGTCTTGAGTAAAATGAGAGGGAAAATTTTGGGGTACAACACTTATGCTTTAGGATAGTCCCTTCATCCCCTCCCATCTTCTTTAATTTCAAAAATCTTCTCCCTCCTTTTCAAAACTATTCTTGTTTTTAAAAAAAAAAACTTGAATCGCTTTCATAATAAACTTGGACATAGGTCCATGCATTTTCAAAAAAAGCTTTTCTTAATCAAACTTTAAACAACTTAATAATACTCTGACATTTTTTGTGAGAAGACTAAAAGTCAATCAATCTCATTCAAACCATTTTCAATTTTGGATTTTCATTTTAAAGTTTTCTCAAAAGATTAGACTCTTGTCAATCCTTGTAGTGATGCAAACTACTATACTTCTACGATATGTAGTGAAGTGAGATATTTTTCACTTGGGTGTTGAGTGAGGCTTTGTTGATTTTAAAATCCAAGAAATATCTTCCACTTTGAGATGATGCAAATTGTCCTTTCTCATAAACGTGGGTAGTAAGTATGTTCTTCCACTCAGATACGACGATGATGTTTTGTCTCTTAAAATTAACCAACACACTTGTGTTTTTTTTTTTAATTTTTAAAGGTGGACACGAGTACCCTAATCCCCTATTGCACGGAAGATGGTACGTAGTCACTAAAGGTTTGAAACTGCGGCGGGTGCAAAAATTGTAAAAAATACTTCTATTCTTATCTCCACAATCTATTTTTCGTATATAATTTTTATAGCCAAAATACATAAATTTCCAAAGAGTTTCATGCGAAGTACTGTAGATGTTTAGGGTGCTAATACCTTCCCTTTTCATAACCAACCCCCAAACTTAGATTCTCTCCCCCTCTTTTTGGGTTATTAGCTCTTTTCCCATTCCTTTGGAAATAATAAAGTGCGGTCGCGAGTTTTATTTGATCTGTGTGAGTCAAGTCAATCCAATGGCTTAGTCTCAACATTTCTATGGCTATAGAAAAAATGACGACTTCACTGGGGACAGATCGACCAATTGTTGGTCCATCCGTAAGTGGGTTGAACCTATCTTTGTTTACTTGTGTATGTGCTATTATTTGTTGTATATTATGTGTTGTATATATGTTTGTGTCGATTTTCCTGGTTTTCAGGGTGCTTAGTGATTTCTCATAAGTCCTCTACCCAGACTTGGGCCAACATAAGATAGGACGGGCGGTATAGTCATGTTAATTTTAATGGAGTAATCCCAAAAATGGAGGCATGAGATCCCCTACTCAATGGAGGCCTCTTTGACTGTAGTGTCGTTTACCGAGTAATCGGGAAGACGTGCTTCTTTTGACCTAGGAGGCTTCTGAAACTGAGGACCGTAGAACCTTTAACCCATCTTGGCCTTTTAGGTGTAGTACAGAAACTATGACGGAGTAATCCGGAAATGGTTGTTACGCGATACTACACTTAGACGAGTTTTTCTTGAGAATATTACTAGTTACCGAGTCAATCGGGACATTGGTAATATCCGAAGGATGAATGTAGACTCTGGGAACCTCTTAGAACCTTGTTCGGCAGGTGATAAACTGTTAGACCAAACCTTATGGGTAGTACCTTTGACTTCATGCTCGT